>CM049405.1:18622500-19222500 GCA_026929865.2 Hyperoplus lanceolatus
CCCCACGCTGCTCTGCTGCCGTGAGAAATACCATTACGGACCAGTGCTGTGTGCAGGAGTATGTGCTCCTACAATGCCATTATGTGTGTCAGACAGCCAGTGCTGCTTGCTCCTCTGTCAAACGCTACTAGACTAACACCACTGAGCCGGACTGCACTGGGCACAGAATTAGAGATAACCCCTGGCAAACACATGCAATACAAACGTGTGGCTAAGTGTATAGGGAGACATTTGGGAGATGGACTCAAATAAAATCAAGGCCTCTGTTACTGGGAAAAACATTTAAAAACGTGTGGCTGAGGTATACATTTGTGTGTTAAATATGTTTTAGCCTATATGAAATAAAATAAGGTTGATTGTTGAATACTCTGTATTATGCCAACATACTGTACACCACTCAGTATATGCTTGTGTTGTCCAGTGACAAATGGCAAACACGGCTGACGGATTACAGCTGATGAGGCAGAGTCTTCAGCCAATCTAAATAAATGCTGAAGAGCCCATTACTTAAGAGCAAATTTAAACTGACCTCTTTGTTCTAACCTTCATTACCTACATCTCAATAACAATTAAGGCTGATTTAATGGTATTGTACCTTTAAACAGATTTACTATGTTGGAGATTTCATAATCCATAATATCCCATCACATTACCCAGTTGACAGAACCTTAAATGCCTTATCTGATGCATTATTGGTTAGTATCCGCTAATTCTTTTGTGTGCCTTTTGTTAATATTCTGCACGTGATTACACTGGTGCATGTGGCCTGTCTGATGCTTTAGCTTTAAGATGTTTTATTATTCAGCACTGTTCAATCATATCCACTCACAATTCTCTGTGTTCGTCCAACCATTTTATAATTGAATACAATGTGTCACACTTTGGTCCAGACTGTAAAAGTCCATTAAGAAGTAAGACACTTTCTAAATTAATTTCTGTGTTAAGTCTGGCATGGCAACCGGAGACATGCGAAAAACTATGGAGTATCTCTGAGTGTTCTTGGTCTTGTCCTTTTTCTTAATATCTGTTTGGGTCCCCTTTGTTTTCTTTGAACCAAAGGTCTTTGTGACAGAGCACTTTGTGACAAGCGCTTTATAAATAAATCTGACTTGATTCGACTGCCCAGCCATATAATACGATGGGAGGGATAAAAATACATTGCTGAAAGCAGGGCTACACCAGCTAACAGGGAGACAGGCAGGAAGAGCGAGATCGAGAGGCTCTGCAGACAGCATTATGCAGGTTGACTGAAATTTAATTGGAACATTTACGACCTAAATGAGATCTCTTGTCATAAGTGTACGCAGGAAATTCAGATACCAGTGGTGGAGCCCTTGTTTTTATTACAATTATGTTGCCTGAATAAGAGACAACTGCTTTAATGATGATGTCTTCATGTGTAAATTAAGTTCATCTGGGAATGTGTGTGTGTGTGTGTGTGTGTGTGTGTGTGTGTGTGTGTGTGTGTGTGTGTGTGTGTGTTGTGTGTGTGTGTTTGTTTTGTTTCTGTAGATTGCAATAGGAGCTGAGTTTCACAGTGACTTTCAATAAAAGTAAAAAGACACTTACATTGAAAACAAGTTCAACATGATGTATCACCATTTATGAGATAAGAAACAGCTTAATTGAATGAGGGGAACAAAATATATTTTGTAACTTGTGTATTCTTAAGCTCAGCCAGCTATCTGTTTTTCATTATTTTTTCATACGCAATAGGCCTATAACATCATTTGCTACATTTTTCTGCTTTCCACTGTTGCCCAATTTTGATGAGATTCTGTTGGGATTACAGCACTAAAATCATCCACTGGTTTTTATGACTTTGTTTAACAGATTTTAAAATATCTCAAACCAAACAGCAGCCTTGAAGCCAGTATATGAGTGTATCTGTAGAAAATGACCCCATTGCCACAAACATCACTGAATATTATGACTCTAGGTATAGGGCTGTTAGATGTGTGACTTAAAGTTTCTTACATATGATATATTATAGTAAAGCATCAAACTAGAAAGCATTTTTTGAATTATGAGTTCCAATTAAATGAGGAATTGTGTCGACATATTTGAATTCATTTAAATGAATTGTTAGTGTGACTTAAATGATATGAGATGTTATCTTGTGCATGAGGGGGTCGCGTGGAGCAAAGAAACAGTTAAAGATAGGTTGTGTGTGTCGGAGAGACAGAAAAACTGTTTAAGACATCAATGAATATTTTAAGGGAGAGCGAGAGCTGTGGGAAGGACGGGTGAACTGAAAGGGAGTGGGGCCGCTGAGAGACGGAGAGATAATTCAATAGACGAGCAGAGCAAATGTGTTGGAGGGGAGACAGAAAAGCTGGAGGGATGGGAGACAAATTAATGGTGGACTAATCTGGACTAAGCGGAGGAGAGAAGAAGTGACTTTAATTTAATAAAATGGATGAATGGACAAATAGATGCATTCTGTAATGTTCCCTAAAAATCCCTTAACCTGGACCGGCTGGTAAAGAAAAAATTAAATGTGGGTATTTATGTGTTTCAAATGTGTGTCTGTGGTTTCACAGAAGAAATGAAACGGTTTAGACAAAAAGCACAATAAAGGAGCAGGAGACTAAAAGAAGGTGGTCTGGTCTGCAGTGGTAAACACTGAAATAAGGACAGGACTTGGATTGAAAAAAGAAAGAAAAATAAGGCAATATTGCATAACATTGCATAAACAGACAAACTCAGTCTCACTGAATCCTATGGGGCAAAATCCACCACATCTCCACTGTGCGGGATAAGGGTTCATTTTTTTTGAAGGGCAACTGGGCTGACCAGAGGGGATTTTGGGGTGTACTTCAGCTGAACCAGGGGCGCACTTGGGTCACTCAGATGCCCCTCTGGTGTAGAATTAGGGCACAGTGTACAATGGTTGGTAGCCGTTAGTGAGAGCTATAATAGTAATTCTTTGATTTGTACTTATATTAAGTAAAGATCGCCTGTTGAATGTAAATGAACATGATACCTTACTATAGTATATCGATTCATATGTAAGAAACTTTAAATCACACACCTAACAGCCCTATACCTAGAGTCATAATATTCAGTGATTTTCTGTGGCAACGGGGTCATTTTCTACTGAGCCACTCATATACTGGCTTCATAGCTGCTGTTTGGTTTGAGGTATTTTAAAAATCTGTTAAACAAAGTCATAAAAACCAGTGGATGATTTTAGTGCTGTAATCCCAACAGAACCTCGTCAAAATTGTGCAACAGTGGAATGCAGAAAATTTAGCAAATGGCGTTATACTGCCTCTGAAAAAATAATGAAAAACAGATGTACAATTAGGGCACAGTGTACAATAGATGGGAGCCGTTAGGGAGAGCTATTATAGTATTTCTTGGATTTACTTATATTAAGTAAAAATTGCCTGTTGAATGGAAATGTCCTTTGTTCTATTTGTTGCTGTATTTACTTCCTGACATCAGAAGCATGCTTGGTACCTGAGGATTAAACTGTAAGTGCCGTATTATTCTCACTATGTGCTTCCAATTCTTTACCTCAACACTGAGCTCCAAGCTGCTATACTGAGGATAAGCCGAGTTATCTGTCAAATGTACATCTGAGTTAGTTAGGACTGATAGATACTGGCAGTGATTCAATTGTCTTCATCAAAATGATTTTATGTTGCAGCCAAGTGTCTCCTCGAAAGATTAAAGTGGTGCCCTCCCCAGGAGTGCGTGTCCATGTGAATCCACAGTGGTATTATACGTGGTGTTAAAACGTATAATTTATTGATGGGACTCAGACTGTAATCGACATATAGGCCCAATTTGTTTTGCAGTAGACTGCTTGTGGTGTTTGTATCTCCTAAAAAGAAGATTATTCCACTGAACAGCGTGTTTAGTTTGGAAAATATTGTTGACAGTATCTGGCATCTTAAATCATTCATAAAAACCAAAACTATTTTCAGAATCAACAGGTTGACCTGTATGCAGTCCCAGCAAACAATAATAGTAGTTAGTTATAGTTCATGTTAACAATGTAAACATTTTAAATAAGAGATAGAGAACTTCAATTCCAAGCATTCAGTCGGCCTGGGATGATTATTACCAGTGTTCACGCATCCCCTTGCCAGTGGGTTGTGCATTGTGCATTTTTCTCTTTCACTACTTTCCCCACCTATTGTACAATATAAATACAACAAACATCTTGTTTGCCCTATCAAAATACAATAATACATTCCATTAAGAGGGTTTTAACATGCATAATGCATGTTCACAATCTGGTTTTGAGATAGGCCTTAAGACCACCAGGGAATACTGAACCAATTGATTTTTTTTTCATTTTGGTGAAAGGAAAATTACATAGGAAGCTAAGTTCATGCTTGTAAGATAACAATATTTGAAGTTCTTCAACCGTTTAAAATACCAATCTACTCAATTCTACAAAGTCCATTGTTATATTCGGATTTATTAAGAGAGAAAAAAACTCCTCAAATAAGCTGAGAGCTGTAACTATTGCAGATTGCATCCATACAGGTATACTGGATAATACAATCAAGTAATTAACTTTCTATTATGCTCTGTGACATGTTGCTAAGCAGGTCAAGTTGACAAAAGGAAAAGCTTTAAAAAACTTCATTATTTGGATATGGATGACAGGAGCCTCAGTCGCAAAGACTGGGTACAGTGTTCCAGTAGAAACAATGCTATGGAAAATACATCAGTAAATAGGGCTGAAAACATTGGTTGGAAGCACACGTTCAATGACCCTGATGCCTGTGCATTGGTGTGGCACGTCTGGAAAAGGGGAAGATAAACTCTTCCTTATGTGCCTTAGCATGTCAATGGAGGACAGTAGGCATCAAGACTGCTGACAGCTACATGGATATGACCATTGCAGTAGTGTTGAGGTGAATAAATCCCTCATTGCGTAAGTAACCCACATTAGAAAAACAAAAGAAGCCATTGGTCAGTGTGCTCCAGTGTTTTCTGATTAGATGCCCCTACATGCAGGAGGAAAACAATTGCATAAAACCGTTTCAAATACAAAGCTTTGATGTTGGTTAAGCTTATATAGGCACAAAACCTATCTTGTTAATTCATGGGGAAAGAACATGGTTTGGGTTCAAATGACTACTTTGATAAGGCTAGGGGCCGCTGTTGTCATGATCATAATAATTACCTCAAGGTTACTGTAAAAATAACAAATGCACATTTGTACATTCACTGGCTTCTTACCTTATATGTGAAAATTAGGTCAATCATATATATATATATATATACGTTTCTGTCGTGTCCCTTGCTACATTATCTTGATATAAAGGCTATCATTGAATCCAAACAGACCTCAATATGTATATTTTTGCAAATTGTTCATAACTGTCATTTGTCAAAGGATGTCCGATGCCTGCTGCTATTGATTTTTTTTCTTTCTTCAGAGATGGTCAGAAAAAGGACAGTGAAAAACTAAGGATGGCACACAACGGGGACACAATGTCCCCTAAAGCCCCAACGTCCAGATCCAAATTCAGCCTCTGTCTAAAACTGACAGCATAGTACAGCTTGGGTCAGCTGCTCACATTAGTAAACACTGCAGGAAAACAGGAAATAAACTCTCTTTAAAAGGTGTTATGCTCAGACCACACTGAGCAACCCTGTTTATTCCCCCCTGAATCAATTTAATCAGAGATCTGTTTTGGTCCTTTACCGAGATAATAGACCTTTTGGTATAATCTTTCATCCGAGTTCGACCTCGCAGCAACTCTCTCAAATCATTGTGTTAACTTCAGCTGGGTAATATTTTCCACAAATTGCATGGCAGAGAATCAAGCATGCTTTCTGAGCTAGTTGTCTCAAAACCAGTGTGACCCATTTATCTTTCTTAACAATAAGGATATCTGGTGCTTATTTATACACCCTTACTTTCACAGCTTATTCCTCAGATTTGATCGATATTTTCTTCTGTTTGGGTTTCACAGACCTGAACTTTAGCTAAGACTAACCTTTTAATCGGATATGACCGAAGTGTACAGCCTCAGATACTCATACTAGGCTTTTTTTTTGGTTGGGTTCAAAAGAATGATCGACAGGGCTTTCGGTGTTATGGGAGCGCTAGGACTTTGTAAAGCTTAGGCTATAAGTCACTGTCATCCTTCTAAATCAGCTGTCACCTCCTCTTTGCCTTATTAAAAAATATACTGGGGCAACCTGCCTTAAAGGGGGAGAGAGAGGGAGGACTCAGGAGACATGAGTAGAGGGCAACACAAAGGGAATAAGCAGGCAGACAAGCACGCGGGCAGACAGAGAGGCACA
Source organism: Hyperoplus lanceolatus (assembly GCA_026929865.2). Lineage (NCBI taxonomy): Eukaryota > Metazoa > Chordata > Actinopteri > Uranoscopiformes > Ammodytidae > Hyperoplus > Hyperoplus lanceolatus. The sequence continues at coordinate 18,628,780 of CM049405.1, forward strand.
CAGGCAGACAAAGAGATGGATGGAAGATTGGAGGGGAGAGGAATAGAAAGTTCTGAATGCTGCTGCGGCAGGCTGTGCTGACGTGAGGAGTGTTCCCAAACACAGTTAGTAGCAACTGCAGACCCACTGCATTACCATACTCACACTCACACACACCTGCACGTGCAAACCCACACACACACACACACACACACACACACACACACACACACACACACACACACACACACACACAGGCAATGCCTGAGGGAGAGAACTCCTTGCAGGCAGAGCTGAATAGACATGGAACATATGCTGTGCACTTCAGCATATGTGTGTGTGTGTGTGTGTGTGTGTGTGTGTGTGTGTGTGTGTGTGTGTGTGTGTGTGTGTGTGCAGGTGTGTCTAGGCATGGGTTTGCTTCAAGTCTGTCTGAGCAAGCATTGACTGTTTTTTCCCCCAGGTGTTTCATTTACCAATGTCTTGCAGTTTTATTTTTATTTTATATTATGTGTAGGCCCTTCTACAGGTGTGTGTGTGTGTGTGTGTGTGTGTGTGTGTGTGTGTGTGTGTGTGTGTAAACGCCATTTGTGTTAATGCACCAATGTGTGGTAATGGTTTGCACTTGTGAGAGTGAGTGTGTGTGTGTGAGAGAGTTAAGAGTGTTTCCCTGCACAGGTCGGTCCTCTCCTCTTTCCTCCATTCCCCCAAGCTATAGGTGCGTATCATTGGATCAGTAGCTGCTGCCTGCTACACTGTCCAATCGCATCTAGGGAGAGAAGGGGAGAGAAAGAGGCACAGGGAGGGAGAGAGAGAGAGATGGGGGAGGGAGGAATACGAAAGGAGGAAAGGGAGAGAGGAAGATTGATTATTTTAACGTCCTGGGCCTCGTATACCTTGGAGAAACACTTGATTTTTCTACAACATTCAAAACGTCAATTGTTTTTCATCTTTTCACCCTTCGCGCCTCAACTCACCTTTACCGGACCGAAGGCTTGAGGCTTGTTTCTTTTTTCTTGTTTTTTATCCTTCTCTCGTTTCTTTTTTTGAGGGGTTGTTCTCACCCGTGCGGTCGCCGCCTCCACCACCAGTAGCAGCAGAGCATCAGCAGCAGCAGCAGCAGCAGCGGCGGCAGAGGAATATCTCCCAATATCCCATCCTGGGCACGTCGGATAAGCTGCAGCAGCGAAAACACGAGGCGAATATTGCGGTGTTGGCCGGGAACGGGAACATGGTCCGTCGGATTTCACACCGCTCATCCCGGATGGGTACGTTATAACCTGCATTCTGTCATTTGGAGATTTTTTTTTTCTTTTACTGCAGCGAGGATGCAGGTTGGGGCTTTTTTATGCGTGTGTGTGTGTGTGTGTGTGTGTGTGTGTGTGTGTGTGTGTGTGTGTGTGTGTGTGTGTGTGTGTGTGTGTGTTTTGCCGTAGTCAGCTTCAGCGGCGATAGAGATTTAAACTGGGTAATTTAACGCACAAGCAAGCATTTTCCCTCCACCTACACTTGCATTTAGTTATTCTTTTTTTCTATCTCTCTTTTTCCCTTCTTGGGGATTTAAATAAGAATGCATCGCAGCTTTTAGCCGCTCTTTCTCTATAGCCTATACAAATATAGAAGGGGAGGTTTGGCAGGCGGGTTTGCCTTGATAAATGGAGCGTTATTCATCAGCGTGTGTGATCACCACTGGAATGTTAACTAGCACCTTGGACAGCCGACACCAATACAATCTAACATGGGAGGAGCGATAGTGGGGCTGCTGATCAATTTTACACTCTTAATATATTTGCTGTGTGTGGATGCGTGCGTGTGATAACACGGAAATTAATGTTGCTCTCTCTGTGATCGCGCGCGTGTGTGTTTTTTAATATTCTGCCCTCAGGCCCTTAGAGAGAGATAGCAGTGTCGGCTGGGGAGCAGCTGTGTGTGTGTGTGTGTGTGTGTGTGTGTGTGTGTGTGTGTGAGAGAGAGAGAGATCGAGGGAGAGAAAGAGAGTGTGAGCATGTAGCCTACTAAAGAGATCGAGAAAGTGTGTGCGCGCATCTTTGGAGGAGAAAAAAGCTGCGTTTCTTTCTTGCTCTCTCGCTCTCTCTCTCTTTCTGAGATATAAAGAGAAGGGGTATGTGCGGGAATCTGTGGGAGTGCGATAGAGAACAAAGTGCGTGTGCGTGTGTCACAGGCTCCCCTACCTTATGCTACATGCAGGTCAGGAGCCCAGCGGTGTATCTAGGGTTTAATTAAGCGTGTGACGTGACTCTCCATCCCACCCCCCACCAACCCCTCCCCACCCCCTTCACCGGGTCCTGTGATCTGTAAAACAGTGTGTAGTGAGGATGTGACATATGTCTGCAGCTCATACCGGGTACACACACACACACACACACACACACACACACACACACACACACACACACACACACACACACACACACACACACACACACACACACACACACACACACACACACACACACACACACACACACAATCCTTTTCTGTGTGACACAGCAGCCCTGACAGTCAGGCACAGGCAGAGTTAAGCTGAGCGGACAACATCTCGTTCGCCCTATCTATTGCTCCCATATCTATTTTTAACGTGAACAGCAGCAAGGTGGCACAGCCAATTTTTTCTGATGTGATGTGTGGCCCTGCTGTGTGTTTGTGAGGTGGGGGATCTATTGTTTGACATTCTATATATTTTTACACTGTGATTATTCTAATGAAGACTAATTCAATCCTTCCCCGCATCTCTTTCCATCTCTCCGCCTCTCCTTTTCTTTTCCAGGAGGCAGTTTGGGCTTGTTATGGGGGTGACGGGAAGGAGAGAGTGACAGAGGAACAGTGATGCTACTGTTTACATAACAAGAGACTCACACAAACACATGCACACCCATATACACACGCACGCGCACACACACAAATACACACACATACAAGAACACACACAAATACAAGCAAATACGGTCAAATCGCCAGTCCAGGTCATACACACTCGCTTAAACACTTCCACACACACACACACTCCACACACACACACACACACACACACACACACACACACACACACACACACACACACACACACACACACACACACACACACACACACACACACACACACAAACACACACATATTCAAGGGACTCACTGACTGACTCACAGCACACTATAGGCACTGAATCACTGACTCACACGCAGGACCAAAAACACACAATAAAAACACATACACATACACACGCACACACACGAGGAAAAGGTTGTGTTTAAGAGTTGGGATTGCGTGTTGTGTTTGTGTGTTATGGGCCGGGCTGAGCAGCAGCTCTGTGTAAAGGTTGGATACCTTTGAAGGGTCGACACATCAACAAGCCTCGCCCATCCCCATCCCCAGTCCCTCCCTTCCCTCATCTCCCAGCTTCCCTTAAACGCACCATCATGTCAGAGCTGAGGACCAGGAGAACTCTGTCCTTTTCCTCCCCGTCGGGGTTTCTATCCCTGCTGCTCTCGCTCTCTCTCTTCCTGGGTTCCGTGTGGGCGCAGCAGACTGTGCCGGTCATCTCTACGGCTCAGGGCCGCATCCGTGGCATCCTGACCCCGCTGCCCTCCGACCTCCTGGGGCCCGTGCTCCAGTACCTGGGTGTACCTTATGCAAGGCCTCCAACGGGCGACCGGCGCTTCCAGCCGCCCGAGCCTCCTCTGCCCTGGCCAGGAATACGAAACGTGACCCAGTTTGCCCCCGTGTGTCCGCAGTCGCTGGATGAGAGGAGCATGCTGGGAGATATGATGCCCTCCTGGCTCACAACAAACCTGGATATAGCGGCGACGTACCTCACCCACCAGAGCGAGGATTGTCTCTACCTCAATATCTACGTGCCCACTGAGGATGGTGAGTGAGCCCAACGGTGCACACACAGACTCTATCAGGGGTAATGGGGGATCAAACGGGCATGCAGGGGCTAGAATTAGAATTTAAAGGTGGATGTCAGCATATCTGGTGAAATGCTTGTTGTCAAAATAATTTTTGTCAAAATCTGTGAGTATCTCCTCACAATCTGCTACCTGTCCATACTGTGTGTGCACTGAAAAAGAAATCCAGTGTCAATACACAGCCTAGCCTTTGTAAATAGGCATGCTGCCCCCTTTGTTAACAAACCATTTGTTTACATACCAGTTTCCAGAACCTAGGCTGTGTATTAACACCAGTTTTTTTTCCAGTGCACACTCAGTACGGACAGGTAGCGGATCGTGAGGAGCTTTTCACTGATTTTGACCAAATGTAATTTGGCAACAAGCATCCTCCAGAATTGCGGACTCCATCTTCTATGTTTAAAAAGGTTAATTTTGGCAAGAGGTTAAAACACTGTGGCAACAAAGTGGCACTGGCTAACCAGGGAGGTACTTGGGGTGTAACAGGATTGTTAAAATACGTGTTCGTTTTTTGGAAATATGGGAGGCAAAAATAAAGAATGAAATGGAGAAAAGTTTCCAAGTTATCAGAGGAGGTTTAATGAACTGATATCACAGAACAGGTTATGCAGCCTCTCGGGACAGGAAAAGACAAAAAAGTGAAACCCTTCTCTACAGCCAGGCTTTTTAGCCTCCCTAAACAAAGGACAATGATTGGTTTTTATTGCTGTCATCTGGTTTCGGGGGTCATCCACATCTCTGGACGTCCTCTGCTGAACTTTTTACTGACCGGGCTAAGCTTCCCAACCTGATAAGAGTGTTTACAACTTGCTTGACCAGCGGGCCTCAGGAATGTTGCTTAGTAAATGGGAGAATCAGGTTAAGTTTTATAGTTGTTTCACCTCTTCGTTTCCCCAGCACCAAGAAGTGTTGAGTGAGAACATTTATTAAAGTCAAATGTGAAGAATATACAAATTGTTTAAATGATTATACAATGGTTAAACACAAATTAATGAGGGGGGTATATGCATCATTAAAATTAGAAATAAAAATCCTTACAGGTGATGGCGAAGTGATTTTGAGTGCAACGTGGCTGTGATTGTGGCTAAATGATTAAAACATGAAGGTGTCCTGTCAGGGCACAGACATTATCCTTGTTAAATAAATACATAAAGTTTTCCTCTTTTTAAGAACCAGGACCCTATTACATGCAGCTGGTTGAACTAACACTTAAAATGCAGACACCTGCATCAGTCACCATTGGGTTTACGCCTTAACTTGAGGAGGAAAGTGGGAAGGACACAGACTCCTTCATGCATACATATTGGTTCCTACACATGAAAGTGACCCTAAACACACTGACACACACACACACACACACACACACACACACACACACACACACACACACACACACACACACACACACACACACACACACACACACACACACACACACACACACACACACACACACACATACACACACACACACACACTTACACTCACACACTTACACTCACAATGGAACGCAATCCTACTGCCTCAATTTATATCTACCCGCTGAGGGAGCAGCAGAATGTTTCTGCTTTTTATGTATTAATCCACAGATTTGATTAAAGGCTGAGATACATTGGAATAGGCAGGTGGACAGGAAGCCAAACTCTCTCTCTCTCACACACACACAGACACACACAGACACACACATACAGGACACACACACACACACACACACACACACACACACACACACACACACACACACACACACACACGCACGCACGCACAACACACACACACACACACACACACACACACACACACACACACACACACACACACACACACACACAGTCAATGCAGACATTTACTCATACAGCTTACAGTACAGAGGCAGATGGGTTGTGGGCAAATCTGTGCATACATTCATCTACCAAAAAGTAGTATCTATAAGTATCAATTGTTACATGACAAGTCATGATGTCATCATGAACACTAATTTCTATCTATCTATCTATCTATCTATCTATCTATCTATCTATCTATCTATCTATCTATCTATCTATCTATCTATCTATCTATCTATCTATCTATCTATCTATCTATCTATCTATCTATCTATCTATCTATCTATCTATCTATCTATCTATCTATCTATCTATCTATCTATCTATCTATCTATCTATCTCTCTATCTTTTTCCCAGACATCCATGAGGAGGGGGGTCAGCGGCCGGTGATGGTCTACGTCCACGGGGGCTCGTACACAGAAGGCACGGGTAACATGATGGATGGCAGTGTGCTGGCAAGCTACGGCAATGTCATTGTCATAACCCTCAACTATCGCCTAGGAGTGCTGGGTAAGTTCATTTATCCTGTATATCCATGCAATTTTCTCCAATCTAACAGTACGTCAGGGTTATATGAGTGTATTTGCTTTCACTATGATTGTAGCTGCTTTTCAAAATGCCTGTGTCCTCAAACCATGTTAGAATCAGCATACCCCTGGATATGATATACAATTGCACAGGCCGTTTTAGTGGCGCAATTACAGTAACACGTCCAAAAAGCTTGTCGAAAAGCAGTCAGCATATACTTAGTGCAAATTTCTTTGTGGATAAGATGCTAAAACAGGGAAGATTTTTGTGGATCTGGCCCATACTTTATAGTATGTTCTTTTTGTTGGGGGGCAAGGCTAGAGGGCGATGAACAGATAGAAATCTGGAAAAAGATTTGTTTTCTCTAAAATAAATGCGTAGATGAATGGTTAGAAGAATACCTGTCAGAAGAAGCCAAGAGAAGGTGGTATGGTATGAAGGGGTGCTGGTTAAGTCTACGATGGTCAATCAGTTGATCTGGGAAATACCGCAGCAATGGATAAACGGAGATCCCACTCTTAAGCTATAGCCGGGTATTGATTGATTCATACACATGAGTAGCTTTACCTGCAAAAGTGTAAATCACACCATTAAAAACTAGAGTACTGTTTTCATATGAAACCTCAAGCAGTGTTATTTTAAATCCCTTTTGTTGTTCTTGGGTTGTCAGGCTTTTATTGGGGGACAGGTATTTATTGGTAAAGAGCTATGCAGTGCTAAACAATGCAAGGCCTACTGTGTAAATACAGTTTTTCTCAGTCGCTTTGGTGCTTTTCTCACATCACTATTAACATTTGCACTGCAGTCAGTGCATTTCTCAAAACAATTACTGCAAACTGCAAAACCTAGTGGATAACCTGCAAAAGTACGTCACTTGCTCAAAATGGATAGTCTATTCCTCAAAAACAAGTATTCATGTCAATGAAACTGCCAGTGTCATCAAAATGAAAAGTCTTGACACCATTGTTTATGAACAAGATAGTCAAATGGCTTTGTCATGTTTTCATTATGACAGTTTATTCTCTCAGTGTTTTCCAATGCAAAAAAAAGGTCAGAACTCGGTGACACTACCTGAAAATGCTCAAGACAGCACTATACACTACTTGTACAGCCATTTGAAAACTACAGTAAAGTTTCACATTGCTGTAGTTAGGGGAGTAAGTGAGTACAAGACACTGAATATGTATGTTTCACATTTTTACTGTATATGCTCTTTGCAATTCTACAGCATTGTGCAAAAGAAAAATACACTTCAATCACTTATTTTAAAAAACACCCTTTTGGTAGAGCTGTGCACAAATGTGAACAATATAACAGGACATATTGTAACTGAACATATATAGGTAAATCATTCTGGCACATCCAGACGTTCCTGTCTGTCTGGCCACATATTTTCATCTACATCACAACGGATATTATCTCTTGTAAAGTATCTATGATAAAGAAAAAGTATAACATTTGCTTGACAGAATTTGATAACTAGTTCAACAATTTTGTATGTAATGACTCAAGCAATGAAATGAAGACTATTAGTTTTATTGGGAACGACTATTCAGCATCCATAAGTATAGTTCATTTTGACTGACATGACATACGCAAATTACAATGTTATAACACAGCAGAGAATTGTATGGAAGCAACTGATACATGTCCAAAAGCATTTGCAATTTGTTCAGAGGAAGGAGAAATTGCCACTATGATGTGCTCAAATGACTAAATGTTGCGGTGGTTGAACTAATAGTTATGAGAATTTTCATTCTGATCTGAGAAAAGCACCAAAGCAACTGAGAAAAACTGTAATATTTATTTTAACAAGAAATTTCCATCGTGTATTTGATAGTGTCTTCGCTTTTACATTATATTCACCATCTGGATTTTTAAATCCTTCACTGAGCAATAAAATGTGAGTTGTTTGTACCCTTTTGTTTTTTTGTGTGAAAGCAGCATGCTCAGTATGGTTGTCCCAATTGGAAATAAACCCCCTGAAGCACAAAGTTTTTCCACTATTGCATCAAATCAGATCTGATCCTTTTTACCTCCATGACTCTCTGACTCATTGTTCTCTGAACAGGGAAAATCTGATTCCCTGTGGATTTTCTCATTGGAGACTGCCACGCAAAGCTCACAGGCTAAACAAATGGAATATTTTAGAATCCGAGCATTTAGGCTCTTTGTGGCTGTGATTATAAAAATTAACAAAGCCTCAACTGGTTAAAAACATGCTGTACATTGCACGCATGATGTTCTGTACTACATTGAGGGCAAGAGTATTGAATAGGTTGTGTGAGCACAGAACGCCAACATATTGATTAAGTTCAACGCACAAGCTGCATATCCATACTCCTTCAATCTCATTAGGATTTGCACGTTATTTAAATAATTGATAGTAAGAAATTAATTAAAATGTGCCGACCGGTTAGCAAAACGCATACAGTATGTTTTATAATGAGGTGCTTGAACTAGCCTATTCAGCAACATTAGAAATGATTGTGCCGTTATCACTTAAATGTACTATGTGGATTTATGTTTCAAAAGTGACTGATTTACAAAAAAAAGGGAAACATATTTACCGATCGAAATGTCCTTGCTATGAGAAAGCAAAAGTAAAGGAAGAATTCTTAAGGCACTTTTCTGCTCCTTCCTTATACATTATTAAATGCACTTATTGTGTCAACAGAGAAACAATATTACATTTACATATACAGTATATGGTCTAATACATTTAGAGCAACACAATATGAGCAATTGATGGTAAAGAAACAGCGGACAGTTGCACATAATCAGGTGCATGAATGTGCCATTCCTACATGCATTTTTTTTTGTCTTCATCTCCATCTCCATGTTCACACCACCGCCACCACCATCATCCATCATCACCAGTAGCAGTGTCGTCCTTTTATTCCCTCTTCTTCTTCTTCTTCTTCTTCGTAATCATTGTCACCGAAAAGATGATGCATGAGGTGAGTCCACATATGCATGTCATCCATATAAAGAAATGTACTACTGTGCATGTCATTGAAGACATTGAACCAAATCTCACTTTTGAAGCACATCATACACTTTATTTGAATTCATCCGAAACCTGTTATTAAAATCCAATTGCTATAGGCTAATTTCCTAAAAGTCAATTTTACATGAGAAAAAAAAACACATAGTATGTGATGGAATGTATTATTATAAAAGTGTCGCCTTTCTTGCTCGTTATGCTCTTTGTGTTCAGAAGAAATTAGCTTCTGCGGTAATGAGATATACTGTGGTGGAGTGAGCCATTAGGATCCTTTGTGTTTACTTAACAACGTCAGCAGTAAAGGGAATAAGGGATAGCTGCGCTTGTAACTCCATGCTTGTGTAGGTTTATGTCCATGTGTGTGTGTGTGTGTGTGTGTGCGTGCATGAGTTGATTCTCACTTACATGAATATGGATGTACCCTGCTGCTAATTTGATCCCATTTTCCAGAGATTATTGGGGAGGCACATAATTTTTCGTTCTTTAAATGTTTTATAAACACGCCTCATGCATAATTGATGTTAACGGTGGCCACAATGACATGATGTGGGGATGTCCAATCAATCACCTCCCTGCTTGCTCATGTGTACTCTGTAGGATGAAGAGGTTCTATTTGCAAAGAGTGGGAAGGAAAATATTACCTTGATGTACTCCTTGACTTAGTTTGCTCACTGCTCTACAGTCTTTAAACTAAAGCATAATGTAAACAAAAAAAAAAGAAAAAACTCAACAACAACATGTTTCTCTGTTTGCCTGTAGGATTTCTCAGTACAGGCGACCAGGCAGCGAAAGGGAACTATGGCCTACTGGATCAGATCCAGGCTCTGCGCTGGGTGAAGGAGAACATTGCAGCCTTCGGAGGAGACCCAAACAGGGTCACTGTGTTTGGATCCGGGGCCGGAGCCTCCTGTGTGAGCCTGCTCACTTTGTCTCACTACTCGGAGGGTAAGGAAAAATCATTGACGAAAACCTAGCCTTTGTGTTTGAATGGGTTTAAGTTGTTGTGCGACACAGCCATGGAAGGTGTTTCGCACTTAAAGTTTGTACACATAATGTTTAGGAAGATAGACATTTCGGTACCTGTGAGGGTTGGTAGGTGGGTGGGTGCCGTGTAAGCTCAGATTCTTTTTAGGGTTATTCCATTTTTCAGGGTCTCCATTGGACCGATGCAGCTTTCATTTACCGGTATAAATGCCTGAATAAGCCTTTGAATTCACTGAATAAAACAGCCTGCCCGTGACTCACATAGCTTAGAGCTGTATTACTTAAAACTTTTAACCCCTTGCCTACTTGAATCTGGTGCTCTAACAATAAGCTGTCAGCCTTTTGAATAATTCATATCTGTGACTTTTGTGTTTTCCTGCAGTGGGAATGATGGTTTTGCATCTGTTTACGTGTGCACATTTATTGTTTAATCATCCAAGTTGTGCATTCAGGTATGCATGTGGGAGTACATGTGCAGTGCATTCAGGTATGCATGTGTGAGTACATGTGCATATGTAAATGTGTGTGTGTGTGTGTGTGTGTCTCAGCGTAGGCTCCTTATATATGCCAATATCTGTATTCACGTATGTGTATTCATGTGTATCTCAGACCTGTTCCACAGAGCCATCATCCAGAGCGGCAGCGCCTTAGCCAGTTGGGCTGTCAACTACCAGCCCAGCAAGTACGCCCGGCAGCTGGGTGAGAGGGTGGGCTGCGGCATCGACGACAGCACACAACTGGTGGCCTGCCTCCAGGGCCGGAGTTACCGTGAACTTGTGGAGCAGAGCATAACGCCGGCCAAATATCACACAGCTTTTGCCCCCGTGATTGACGGCGATGTGATACCGGATGACCCCCAGATTCTGATGGAGCAGGGAGAGTTTCTCAACTACGATGTGATGCTAGGGGTGAACCAGGGCGAAGGCGTGAAGTTCGTGGAGGGCATTGTGGACTCAGAGGATGGTGTCACGGCTGAGGACTTTGACTTTGCTGTGTCAGACTTTGTGGATAGTTTGTATGGATATCCAGAAGGCCGAGATACACTGAGAGAGAGCATAAGGTGATAAAGAATTTATTGAGGAGAAGTTTGAATTTTTGCTGGCTAAATGTACTAATTTCGCTTTCTCACCGAGTTAGATGATTATTCTGCTTTTTAAATACAAAGCTACAGTCAGGAGACGGTTAGCTTAGCTAAGACTAAAGAGCTAACCTGCGCCTCTAAAGCTGACTTCTTTGCATGTACTTTTTCTTGAATTAATATAAAAAAAAATAATTAATTAATTAATTAATTAATTAATTAATATAAAACAGAGAATTTGTGGTTTTAAGTAGGGTTATGTGCTAGACTGCTTCTTGGCTGGGAGTAGTGACATCCTCGGATGTTGTCATCCCTGGGAGGTTGCCAGGCAACCAGCAAAAAAAGAATCATATATAAATATATATTTTTTAATTTTAGCAAATGGATAAATCAAACAGGAGCCAGACTTTTTTTCCCTGTTTCCTGTCTTTAGATAAAGTCAAACTAACCCTCTGCTAGCCGCAGCTTCAGTGTACAGACATGACAGTTGTATCAGTCCTCTCATCTAGCTCTTAGCGACAAAGTGAACTTTAAACTATTTCGTCAACAGGGTGTTTTTATATGCAAATGCATACTTTTGATTATGAGGTGTGCTTATAAGCATCCATTTACTGAATTAAGTGTAGTACCTTTATGCATTTTTGCATACTTTATTAACAAACAAAGATTTAGAATTGGACTTAATCTGAATGGATTGATTGATGAACCAACTGGCTAATTTTAAAATTTATACACTAAAGGTTCATGTACACGGACTGGGCAGATCGTGACAATGCAGAAACCCGGCGGAAGACTCTGGTGGCGCTATTCACTGACCACCAATGGGTGGCGCCAGCGATCGCCACAGCTGACCTCCACGCTCAGTATGGATCCCCCACCTACTTCTACTCCTTCTACCATCACTGCCAGAGCGACGCCACGCCGCCCTGGGCTGACTCCGCCCACGGTGATGAGGTAAGACGGTGTCAAAAGGCTTTATGTGAAAGAAGATCCAATACAAGTAAAGAAATACATTCCAAAAAGGTAGAGTGAATGGCTGGAACTTAACTCTGAAGAGTAAAAAATGTAGAAATATGTATACAGTGAACCACAAGCTCTTGTTTTTTTAGATTACCCTTGAAGTGCTGCATGATATTGATTGGTTCAAAGTGCTTAATAAGCTCTACAGCTTTCATCTACCTGCATATTTATTTACTGCTATACCTGCTTATAGATTATTAAATTTGCAGATTGTGTGAGTGTGTGTGTTAATGTGTTTGTAGTTGATATTTCTGGGTGTGGATTTCAGTCCAGGGTTGTGAATGACTTGTCAAACTGAAGGTGAATGCAGTGACCTGAGTTCTGATTCACTGCAGTTGGATGAGGTCGGAGCTTGAGATGATTCAGTTAGCAGCTCTAATGCGTGTGTGTGCATGTGTGTGTGTGTGTGTGTGTGTGTGTGTGTGTGTGTGTGTGTGTGTGTGTGTGTGTGTGTGTGTGTGTGTGTGTGTGTGTGTGTGTGTGTGTGTGTGTGTGTGTGCGTGTGTGCGTGTGTGTGTGTGCGTGTGTGTGTAGGTGCCCTATGTGTTCGGAGTGCCCATGGTGGGACCCACTGATCTGTTCAACTGCAACTTCTCCAAAAACGACGTGATGCTGAGCGCTGTGGTCATGACTTACTGGACCAACTTTGCCAAGACTGGGTGAGCTATTGGAATGTACAATGATGTGAGACACTGGAAAATCCCACTGAGAGGAGTTTCCTTTTTTCCCTTTTGCCTGAATATACGACAGAGAGAAAATCAAGAAAACCAGAAAGAAACAAAGCACAGCCACAACACGATTCAGTTCAGTTCTGTTTATCTCTGCCTTTCATCTGAGACAAGGTTTTTTGGCAACACAGCACATTGTTGTTGCTGTAACTGTGGACAGCTCACTGTTGATTTTACAGGAACAAACCACCTCCGTGATCGAACCTTAGACTGCCGGGACTCAAGTCTGTGGTGTCATCCGGACAAATAACAGTGCCTGTCCAATTTAAAGTTTACGATGCGTTTTCATTATGTTTCATTTGTTGGACTGGTTGATGGTACAAATGAACACAGGCGTGGCGTGTAGTTTACCTGGCAAGGTTGACACAGTAAGTCAATCAAATCAAATACACACAACAGGCAGAAGTATTCCCACGTGTAGCTATTTTGCATCTGCTCAATACAATGTGGGAAAAAAGCAAGGGGGTATAATTTGTAGAAAATGAATGCAGGAGACAGTTCAGCCTGGATTCATCTATTGAGACAAGTAACATAGCTGTTCAACAGCAAAGAAAAAATAAAGTTTTTCAGAAACATTAGGTTTCATTTAAAATGGACGTTTGAACTGAGTGGAGCAGGGATTTAATGATGCATTTCAGGAAGACACTGGAGTTTTACAGCAACAAAAAATAATGAGCTCACAGGCAATATAATGTGTTTTTCCCTAGAAAGGTCTCTGACAAGAAGACATACTCTAGTACAATCATGCAGGCAGCACTGCGGTCTAATTTCAGCACAGGGTGTACACAGGTTCTCTGTCATGTAAAATCCTTGACAAGGCTTTTCTTCCCTGGACCTTGGCAGACATATTTAAAGAACCTCTCCTCTTGAAAAAGAAGTCCTTGAGGAAAGCCAAGGTAATGTCCTAAAAGAAAAATGAAGGATTTTCCTTCTCTTCTGTTCTCGTCCCTGCGTCCCCCTTCAGCAATTTATGTTCAACACTGGTGCAATGAGATAGAGAGCCTTTTCAATTTGTTTAATCAAAAATTTAAATGATCTGCCGGTAGCGTAAAAGGGTTTTAGAGATCCAATTCATTACATTGAAAGATAAATGATCTGCTAGTAGCAAGTGAAAACTACATTTGCTGTAGAAAGCATCTACACTGAAACTTAAAAAAACAGTCAAGAGAATCAAGAATACCTTTTGTCCGTCCACACTCGAAGACATGCCATACAAGATGAAAGTAATTGTTTAGGACAGACCCCCTTTTTGCAGTGCTCAAAGAGAGTAATTACCAGTAATTAATCTAATCAAGACTCACTCCACTGAGTCCTTTCCAGATTTACGGAGACATCTGCAGTCTAGATCTTGATCTAAATCACCTCAGAGCCTGGCTAACTCTAAACATACAGAATTAGAGCACTGCTCGCACATATATCCATTGCCACATTTAAAAAAACGGTGTCTTGGTGGAGTCAGTGATTCAGGAGAGCTCTTATTGATTTTTTTTTGTTGTCAAAATCAGTGGATATCTCTTTACGATCTGTTGCCTGTGTTCATTAAGTAGTGTTAATACACATCCTTAGCTCTGTAAACTGGCATGGGCCCACCGTGGCTAGCAACATGTCCGTTTACAGAGGCTGTGTATTATCACTGGATCTTTCTCCAGTGAACACACATTACAAACAGGTATCAGATTGTGAGCAGATAATAGCACATTTTGACAAAAAGTGATTTTGATAACTAGCGTTTTCCAGAATCTTCACCTTTTAAACGCTAATGCATTAAGGTAATCACAATGCATTAAGTTAGCAGCTTTCTAGACCCTCGTCTGTGTTGTCATTACCACCACAGCAAGCTGCAAAGCAAAATCACCAAGGATAGGATGAGAGGAATTCAGTGTGCGCTTGAATTATCAGTGGGGAACTTTCTCAGAAGATAGCTTTCATTCAACTGAGAGTGCCTCAGGTGGTGGTGATGGAAGTCTGCGAAAGCTCAATTTAACAGGGAGGGTATGATGCTCCCTGATGTATATTTTGTAACCCTTTGCGTGGGTGTATTAAATGCTCAGCTTCTGCGTGCTTTTCCGTGTGTGTGTGTGCCGGTATATTTTTACGCCAGCTGCCTTTTGCGCTGTTGGCGAGGGTTGATTGACAGGTGAGCACACAGCGTGTAATTGGCGAGTGTGTGAAGATGCGCCGCCGTTTCATTGAAGTCATTTTGAGACAAATAGGTGGGTAAATCAACAAATAGGTGCTTGTCCGTGTATGTCAGAGAAGAGCTTTTTCAGGAGATTCTCACCTTACACAGTAATCTCTAATGAAGAAACAGTTTTATGTTTGCTGGAGGGGCATTTATCCACTCACTGTTCACACTACAGGAGTGTGTGCATTACCTGAAATGTTTTGAAGGAGGCATATAAAGAGGACAAAAATCGATGATCTGCAACCAAATTGCCCTTGAGCTGTGTTTACTGGAAAAGAAAAGTTGTTTTGCTTTGTACAAATATTTTCTTTGCCACTAGATTGTCTTATGTTTCTCTGATATTGATTTGATGAATGTGTGCCGGCGCTGGTGAAACTGTTGGCTAGCGTTTGAGAAACAGCAGCAGCTCTGTTAGGAGCCTCTGACATTTGACAAAACCGAGCTGCATGAAATATTGTTTTTTATACTTCCAAATGAATGCGTGCGTCACACATGGTAGAACACTGAATCGTTGCAATAGAATCCTTGATTCTTTAACCCTTGGGTATCCTTAACTTTTACTACGCCTTGGTTACCTTAGAGGACAAAAACGTCCTCTCCCTATAAACTTCCATAAAAACATTATACATTAATATTTTTTTCTACTTTTTTTTTTTAAAACCTTTTATCCCACTTGACATCATCACATACATATCAAATATTCATTCATTTGTAATTGCTTTTAACCCTTTACATGCATGCTTATGTGATGACGTGAGCCATTTTTATTAAAAAAAACACAATAATTGAAAAATGTCTCATATAATAGATGCAAAGTGGATTTTTTTGAGTGGGATAATTAGACTCTAGGATATGTTAATGATTTGCAATAAAACTGCTTTTGATACATGTTTAGTATTTGTGCAGTCACAGATGCAAATAAATACTCCCTCTCATGACCTTAGAGGACAAAAACGTCCTCTCCCTATAAACTGCCATAAAAACATTATACATTAATATTTTTTTCTACTTTGTTTTTTAAAACCTTTTATCCCACTTGACCTCTTCACATACATATCAAATATTCATTCATTTGTAATTGCTTTTAACCCTTTACATGCATGCTTATGTGATGACGTGAGCCATTTTTATTTTAAAAAGACACAATAATTGAAAAATTTCTCATATAATAGATGCAAAGTGGATTTTTTTGAGTGGGATAATTAGACTCTAGGATATGTTTATGATTTGCAATAAAACTGCTTTTGATACATGTTTAGTATTTGTGCAGTCACAGATGCAAATAAATACTCCCTCTCATGACCTTAGAGGACAAAAACGTCCTCTCCCTATAAACTGCCATAAAAACATTATTCAGTCATATTTTTTTCTATTTTTTTTTTTACAAACCTTTTATCCCACTTGACCTCATCACATACATATCAAATATTCATTCATTTGTAATTGCTTTTAACCCTTTGCATGCAAGCTTATGTGATGACGTGAGCCATTTTTATTAAAAAAAAACACAATAATTGAAAAATGTCTCATATAATAGAAGCAAAGTGGATTTTTTTGAGTGGGATAATTAGACTCTAGGATATGATAATGATTTGCAGTAAAACTGCTTTTGATACATGTTTAGTATTTGTGCAGTCACAGATGCAAATAAATACTCCCTCTCATGACCTCCCTATAAACTGCCCTAAACACATTATACAGTAATATTTTTTTCTACTTTTTTTTTAAAAACCTTTTATCCCACTTGACCTCTTTACATACATATCAAATATTAATTCATTGTTAGTTGCTTTTGACCTTTTAATTCCAGTTTCTTTGATGATGTCAACAAAGTAACAAAGTAAACCTGCAGCCACCTGAAAACCCACAAATCGCACATTACAGCTGCACACATATGCATGCGCACAAAGACACACACACATACACACACAGTAATTTCACAACACACACACTGATACAACCCTAAGGTATCCTTATGGATCCACACTTTCCATTAATTTCTCATATTTCTTATGTTTAGGCCTGCAACTCTAAAAAATTACAAAAAAGTACAAAAATGGTTTTAGGGAGCATATTTGATCCTCAAAAAAAACTGGAGAAAATAAATGATTGAGCTAGATAGGGCTAAAAAAGCAATTTTGGTGTCTTAAGTGTTAGATTATTGCCTAATATCATCAAATTTACATGTGTTTGTCATCATGGCTATGGTTTGAAAAAATAAAGTTTAAATTGGGCCATTTTTTCCATACACGTTTGAGTTTGTAAAGTTTGGCTGTGTGTACACAAACACACACACTATATTTTCTCAATACACACATATGCACCACACACTAACATCCCTTCCATCACACTCACACCATTTAGGTTGAATTTTTTTTTTCTATTGCACTGTGGGGGGCAGGACCGACAACCTGGAAAATTGCTTGTAATTCAACCCTATGCCAAATATAGGGAAATGGCTCAAAATTTTGATGGTGTTGAAAATGATAAATTTTGATGCTTTGTGTCTAGGATGAAAGCATAAAATCATTGAAAAAAATATTTTATGCTGTAATGACAGCAGGATCAAATTGGTGAAAAAAGGCCATTTTGAATGGGAGTCAATAGGGGACAAAAACGTCCTTAGGGAGCTGAGAGGAACAAAAAAGTGTACAGCCTTTATAATAGATGGTACAAAGTTGCTGAGTAGAAATTCACAAAATATTTGAAAAAAAAATATCCCTGGCCAAAAATATTTCAGTTAACATAAGCACAGCCAAAGTTATACACAAAAAAGAGCGTAAAAAAAGTGCGAAAGGACAAAAACGTCCCCAAGAGCACCTAAGGGTTAAATATGACCTTTGGATCTAAATATGTAGTTGGAAGCGCTGTACTCTCTTGAATTTTTTTGGGGTTTATTTGTTCCTTTGTTGATCACGGAGTGCTCATGCTCAGAGCTGCGTACAGATACTTCACTACTGTTGGTATTTCTTTGTTCTTTTTGTATACGATAACAGCTATTTGCAGAACAACAGGTAGCCTACAGAAAGGAATGAGAAGCAATGTCTTGCCTAACACGAAGGATTAATCATTTAGTTATCTATGAATTATATATTTAAAAAAAAACTTACATAACCACACACAGCCCATCTCGATGTTAATGAATAACTTATAGTGTTTCACTCTTTCCAGTGACCCGAACCAGCCAGTTCCTCAAGATACCAAGTTCATCCACACTAAACCCAACCGCTTCGAAGAGGTGGCCTGGTCCAAGTACACCCCGAAAGAGCAGCTGTACCTCCACATTGGCCTGAAGCCGCGTGTGCGAGACCACTACCGCGCCACCAAGATCTCCTTCTGGCTCCAGCTGGTGCCTCACTTGCATCACGTCAACGAGCTCCTCCAATCGGTATCCTCCTTCACGCACAGTCCCTCCCCACAGGACGACACGCCCTACTCCTACACCAAACGTCTGGCCAAGGGATGGCCGCCCAGCAGCACGCGTCACCCGGGCTCACAGGCGGGCACTCCACAGCCACCGGAGTCTGCTATGGGCCAAGATGGTGGAGGAGAGGGGGAAAACGGGGTCCGCGTCCCTCCCGAGGACTACTCCACGGAGCTCTCGGTCACCATTGCGGTGGGAGCGTCGCTGTTGTTCCTGAACATCCTGGCCTTTGCCGCCTTGCTCTACAAAAAGGACAAGAGGCGTCTGGAGCACCGCCGCCCGCGTCCCCTCCCTCCACCCAGACGTGACATCACTCCAGCTGACGTCGCTGCCCACCTGCAAGGGGAGGGACTTATGTCATTACAGGTGAGTCATATTGATTTATCTTGTGCATGCTTTTTGCATTGGAGGGGTTTACCTCAAAGGTGCTATGAGGAACTTTTAAATATATTTGAAACATATATGCATTTGTTGTATTTTTTCCTCTGATGATCATAAATTACAAGTACAGCAAAGGAGACCATCGGTGTAAAGACTGCTGTTTCTATATAGTTTTTCTTAATGCCTTGGTCATGGGTACGCTCACCCACGAACAACGGCTGGTAAAACACTACTGCTTTTGTCCGAATTTACACAACCTGAAAGTTCCTCGGAGCACCTTTAAATGAAGCAAGTGTATATTGTTTGTCTGTGTGCTTCTGTATCATGCCCAGTGATATTGAAAATAATCATCCTTATTGTTTATCATTGCACATTTTATAATAAGTTTAAGTAGCATCAATCCAATAGAGGTTGTGTGTGTGTGTGTGTGTGTGTGTACGTCTGTCGGAATGGACCCCATTTCTTGCCCTTGGAGGAGCACGCAGTAGAGCACTTCTTCAAAACACAGCCTGTCATCAGCAGACATTATCAGTATGCGAGTGTGTGCGTGTGTCTGTGTAGGTCGCTGTGATTGTATTTTGATGCATGTGTATGTGTGAGCTGTGTCCAAATGCCTGAATTGCTTCCAATTGCCTCCAATTCAGCCACTGACGATTTGGCCTCTTTTGAGCTCCATTAGTTGCTGTGAAATCACAAAGTGAGTGCTAAATGTCAGATCGCGTGTGCAGCTGAGACATCCCGTTAATTGGCCATCGGACTGCGGTTATGTAGCTCAACATCACAGCTGCTTTTGTAATTGTGTTATATTCATTTAAAGTGTAATTTCTTTTCACGGGGTATTTTCACTCTATTTTATATAGGAATCAAACATCAAGCATGGCTATTTGAATTAGCATATTCATTCATTGTATTCTTGTGTGAAATATAATTCTGACTTGGAAATAAATTGTAGCCTAGCAGAAGATGTTATAAAATAATCCTTGTTAATAGTCAAAAAAAAGTTTTAACCTTTATTTAACCAGGAGAAATACCTAATTGAGATTTGAAATCTGTTTTTCAAGAGTGTCCTGGCAAACACAGGCAGCAGTGTGTTTGTGTATTTTGTCATACATGCAAATTAACACAAGGTAGTGGTACACAAAAACATAAAACAACAACTAAAACAGCAATTATTTCCCAAAGTCGACCATATTGTTAAATGAATCAGGCAAAACATCTATAGCCAGATGTGTCTGCCTCCAAGTCATAGTTTAGTTAGCTGATGATGAAAAACAGCAGTGATGTGGTGTGAATTTGCTTTGAACTCTGTCTTTAGTTTGTAGCTCTGGCTTGTTTCTGGCTAGAACACATGTTTGACTTCCAGATGCTGGCACTAAAACAAATCTGAGCTGGGTAAACTTACCCCTAGCATTGAAAACTCTTAGTAAACAATTTGAATAATTTAGTAGAATAAAATAGTAGACTTAAAAATGGTTTAATGAAGGATTAAGGCACACAGAGGTATGTTTGTTGTTCATTTCCCTTGATTGATCAATGATATTAACAACACAGATTAGGTGTCTGCTAGTTTTTGCCCGTTAGACTTTACAGCATATTTCATTATTGTGATTATATAATCATTTCACTGAGGTTCTGATAAAAGCTACTTAAATGCTAACAGAATGAGCTAGAACCTTCCGCAATAGGCTACACACGAAGTGTTTGGTCTGATGAATTTGCTTCTGCGATAAACCGAAGATTGTTATACTTGAATACGCATTCATTTTATACATAGTGATATATATTGAAATCAAAAAAGCATGTGATTTTGCGTTAGACCATTCATCATTACACTTATTACATAGGATGTGATTAGAGCTGCAAAGATTAATTAATTAATCTATTGGTCAAGTGCCAGAAAATAAATCTGCAATATTCCTTCTTTAATAGATATATTGTTTAAGTCCCTGTTTAGTGTCCTAGTCAACCATTCTCTGGTTCCAGTTTCAACAATTGTTACTTATTTTGCAATTATTTGCTGCTTTTCTCTTGGTTTCTTTTTGTCTGGAAAGGAACATCTTTGGTGTTTGGATGCTTTGTTGGACAAAACATGCAATCTGAACAGGCCCTCTTGGGTTTAAAAAAGTTGCAATGGTCATTTTTCACTACCGTTAAACATTTTATGTTAGAAATTAGTGACAAAATATTTTAAATATTTTAATTATTATTATTGATAGTAATGACGATTATTATAATTTTTTTTTTTTGGTATTTTTTTTCTGTCCTTTTGTTTATTACTGTCTAGTTGCCATCGAGGGTGGGAGGGTGCCGGGGGACTATATCAACTGATTTGTATTAACTGATTATTGCCTGCCTTTAAGATCATGTTGTTTTCAATAATGTACCGAAGGTAAATCTGAGATTGTTATTGTGCATTGACCCTCCAGTTGGAAGGGGTGTGAAAAAAAGAAAGTTGATCACAAAACAAGAAAATAGCGAGGATGAATTTAAAAAAATAAGGTAGATTCTTGAAAAAGGTCTAAAGAAATCTAAATTGAAGGATTTTATTCTGAGCCTGGTTTTCAGCTTTCTGTCTCTTTCTTCCTCTTCCTCATTTCGAAACGTTTATAGGTGAAGCAGCTGGAGTGTGACGCGGCGTCGGCGGATGAGAGGAACAACGCTCACCACCATCACACGCTGGACACGCTGGACGCCCTGGACGGCATGGACACCCAGGACATCTACAGCACCCTGGACACGGTGCGCCTCACCTGCCCGCCAGACTACACCCTCACCCTGCGCCGTTCCCCTGACGACGTCCCCCTCATGACCTCGCTGACCCCGGGATCGCTGCCAGTCACGCCCGGGTCACACCCTGTTACCCCGGGCACGCCCATGACCCCCATGACGCCCGCATCGGTGGTGGGCTTGAGGATGGGCCATCCGCACCAGGGATACACACACCATAGCCCCTATAGTAATACACACTTGCCACACACACACATTTCCACGCACACACACTCCACCACACGTGTATAACCGCAGCATACTCGCACACACACAGGGACATAATTACGACAGACACACACACATGCACACAAAGACACTGACACACAAATGCACCACACACACACACACACACACACACACACATACTAACACTCACATACACCCACACACACACAGACCCACTCACACACACACACACACACACACACACACACACACACACACACACACACACACACACACACACACACACACACACACACACACACACACACACACACACACACACACACACACACATCCATAGACACCACAAAAGACTTAAATACCTCTACTAATTACCCTGCAGGATTGTTACAGATCGAGTGACAGAGTGACATTTTCAGTGATAGGGTGAAAAGGCAGACAGCTGTGTGTTGCATGTCGGGGAAACTGAAGACAAACCGGATCCCAGGAGATGCAGTTATATGCATCATTCGCTCGTAACCTGGAACAAGACGAGCCAAGACTTCCATCAAATGTCTCAAAAACCGGCTTTGGACATTAAATCTTCTGCTTTTTCTACACCTGTGGAGGAATGTGCTGCGGCAAAAACAAGGGTCAGTCACGGATCAGTTTACACCTCCCACTGTACCTATCTATGCTGCACCAGTGAAGCAGTGCTGGGGACTGAGCAGATGCAGAAATCGAGCTAAGGAGCACCACACACAGACTGCTGATGTCAACTTGAACAACCTGTGTAATGTGAATGTAGCATTTTTCTTTTTCATTTAAAAAGATCAAAGGCCCTATCTGCCAAGGATCAAACTGAGCTGAGGAGAAAATAACAAATTTCAGCAAGACATGGATGTAAAAACAGAAAGAGAGGGAGGGAGGGAGGGAGAGGGGATTGAAAAACATGAGAAAAGATAACAATATTAGCTGGAAGGGAAAGTTAGTCAGAATGTGGGAAAGAGATTAAGGTTTTATTGCGAGAGGTTTAACAGCTGTGTGAGCTACAAAGCGGAGGTGAGATATGGAAAACACAGGAATGGATAGTGTGTTGGGAACAGTAAATTGGCTTCAGAAGAAGAAAGGGCCTCTGAAGTGTTGTCAGAATAACTGAGAAATCACTTTAACCAGCTACGTGTTAAACTCCTGTAAATAGAATGGAAAGATACAGATGATATATTATGATTTATAGCATTTACTTGCTCTTGCATTAAACCATGACTTATTTAACCACATTATTGCTTTCATTTCAGATATTACTATATTATTGTATAGATGTCCTAAAGCAAGGCTGGTTGTCTTTCCATCTCGCCCACTGTAGTATGTACACAGTACCTTTATTTAAAGGCTATATTTGCTATGCACAGTCATTTCAATAATTCATAACTATGTAAAACATCTAGAAACTTGTTTAGTAGTTGAGGTCTAGGTCATTTTTCACACCCTCCTCTGTCTATTTGTTTGATCATCGGATGGTGAGCTAGTACTGTGTAGATAATGCAATATTGGTTTGATGATTGAACACCAGCCAACAACCATGTCCCTTAACCCTTTGTAACCATAACCCCTTCCCACTCTCCTCCCCCGTCCGTTGTTTCTTAGATTCTTCTTAAAGGCTTTCCCTGTAATCCCTAATAACCCATTTATTTAAGCTTGAACTACCTAATGATGACTGAAATATTTTCCCTCTTAAAGGCCCCTATCAAATGAATTTGGCCAAGTTGTATTTATTCAAAGATTTCATCTCCCCGTTTCTCTAAAAACTAGGAATTGCTGAAGCTTCAAATCTCTCACCAGTGTCGCCGGTGTGTCTGTAGAAAAACATCCGGATTCCGACACTCACATTTTAAAATCCTGGGGTTTTGATTTACTACCTGCCACCAATGTTGTCAAATGTTTGGAGCCAAAATGTGATTAATTAAGTGGAGCCTGGGTGGAGCTGAGCAGGGATGATCGCTGCGGCTTTGTGTGATAGCTTGAGAGACTTGACGTTGATGGCAAACACACCTCCAGACGTACCGTTTTTTCTAAGCCTTACTATCCTCACATGGGAGCAATATTTTGACAAATTTGTCAGCAAGGCGTGCTTTAGAAGAGACTAAATTAATTATGAAAACTCCAAGCAGCATCTTGTGGGAATAATGAATTACTTTATTTCAGAATGAAGTTGCAGGTTTTTCCTGCTGACTTCACATGGAGTGCTTGAGGGTAGCAGTCGTTACAGCTGTATGTCATCAGATCCCCAGCATTTGTAAAAAAAAAATAATAATCTATTTCAACATATTCTCACAATGACATTCTAACTCTAAAGCCTATTTGGTGGCTGCTATAAAGATAAAAAAAAATAGAAAAAAATGCCAACTAAACAACCAATCCCTAATTACCATACCTTGATCCTAACCAGTAACCTCACCAAAGGCCCTGACCCTGATGTGTAACTCCCCTGTTTTATTGTCTTCTCCTGCTCCTTTTCTAACCCCCACTCCCCAGCCTCATTTGTGCGACTTCATGCAGCTTTGTCACAGTGAGGCCTATTTAATCTCCTCTCATCCTAAGTAACTTCTTCATGAGAGATTTTAGTTCACTGTCAAACAGACTACATGAAAAACGAAAAATTTGTGGATGGCAAGCAGAGAACTTTTACGAAATGATAATATAAAAAGTAACATTTAACGGTTGTTTGATTGACTGAATATTTTTTTCACATGGGTTTATTGACTCAGCGGATGGCTGGATTGTGTCAAGCATAAAACATTTCTGCTGCATTTTTGAAAAATAAAAATATCAGTATTTTACAATTTATGAGGATTTTAAATGTCTTGTATGTCTTAATTCAGAACATTTTGTGTGGTGTTCATAGAAATATAGAGGGGATGTAGGAGGCATTGCTGATTGCATTCTTTGTTTTTGGGATATAAAGTGATCCTTTACTACAGAATATGTGAAATGAAGCACGTTACACATTTGAATTATGGGTAGAAATACTCCTAACAGGCAATGATCTCTTTTGTTCTTCCATCGGGTTGAGCTCAGTAATGTGGTTTTGGTTATTGAATCAAAGTTAGATTTTGAACAAAGTGGTCAAATTCATACTGACCCTCAAACAAATTGTTAGGCCAAATGGACGGTTTGCTTAGCTTAGCATAAAGCCAAGAAGCAGGGGCAAAGTAGCTAGTCCAGCTCAGTCTGAATTGAACAAAATCCACCCGCCTGCACTTTTAAAGCTAAAAGTAAAGGTGTTATATCTTATTTACACAGACATGAAAATGTGTGGTACTTGGCTTGAGGACCTTTTTAATATTTTAACAGCCGGGCTACCTGTTCCCACTGCCTCTAACTAAGCAGCACTAAGATAATCTGCGACTGTCTGTAGCTTGCAGACATGTGAGTTGTATTGATCTTCCTTTCTAACTCAGAGCAAGAAACTATAATAAGCTTATCCCGCAAAATGTCAAAGTATTCCTACAAATTTCATAAAAAAGCGATGCAAAAATAATTCTATATGGATTCATCTTTAACTTTGCTCCATAGTGCATTTTTTTGCACAATTACTGAAGTCACTACTGCAGCAAAATAGGGAGACATTACTGTAAATCATCACGGAGCAGCAACCCTTGCCAGCTGGCCACGGAGACCCTGTGAGATGCGAAAGTACCAAATCCATGGCTGACTTCCAGAGAAGATTGATGTCTCCTACATTGTGTCCCCGCTCTAATCCTATTAACTATATATAACTACAGTTAATTTGATTTACGGCAGGCAACAGATTAGAAAGCACGAGTTCAAGTCATGCCCAGGTGTTATTTGGTTTGCCTTCATCATATGTAGGGTGGGACCTGAGAAGCCAGTGTAAGTTGGCCACGACATTGACACATCAATATGGCAGGAATGGCTGCCTACATGGTGGACGTACCTTTTATCGATTGGAAGGTCACACAATGGTGACAACTCGATTAAGGGGTTATTTCAGAAGCTTATTTTTATCCCTCAAACGGCAAAGGTGGAGGGGTCTATCTGCTAAGTGCGGCCCAGATATAATGTGTGCTTACCAAGATATGTGTAAAAAGGTGGGGACTGGGGAGTGGAACCTTTTTACAGAAATCTTACAAACATTTCATATATTTGAAAAAACTATTTCAAGGAAAGGTGTAGCTGCGTTTCATCACTTATACATCTGAAACCCGCATTGTTTGAGTGTTAGCCAGTTGAATACCTGTTAATACATTTTAAGTGATTGTCTGCTGTTTTATCCAAAGAAAATGTTCACTGTCCTTCATGCGATATGCTGTAAATGTGATCAGTGAGCTTATTTATTTTTTATGCTTAAATGTGTCCTGCGCTGAAGCCTACATTTCACTTAAAGTGGAGGTGGCATCAGCTTCAAAGACAAAGAGCATGAGTCACAACAACATTTGAATGGGCTGCTTTACCCCGCTTGGTTGAACAATGACTGAACATAGGCATTGTTTAAGATTCTACCACCATGTGAGTGGCTCTGTGAGGCTGTATTTAGGGCACAGTGATGTTTTGAGTTGATTGCTAACATTGAAACATTGCTGACGTTGTAAATTTAGACAGGTACAAGGTTAACCATGTTCACACTGATACTTTAGTGTGTTAGCAAGTGTGTGTTAGCAAGTATGGCTACACCTGAGGCGTATTGGGCACATCGTTAGTATTGCAGCAGGTATACCTGGTCGTAAGACAAACAGTATTGGATACATAAAAATGTTGACACAGTGGCAGATAAATGGCTAGATAAAAAGTCAGGGGGTCACTAAAGTTATTACCTTTCATCCTGTAGGGGACCATAAATGTCCACAAATGTCCACAAAATTTTCATGGCAAGCCATCCAAAATGGTGAACCAACAGAATGACATTGCCGTTCCTAGAGCCACAGTGAAAAGGGTTGCTAAAGAGACAAATAAATAAACAATACGGACGCGTACAGTAATGTGATTCCGATACGGAATGTGATCAAACACACCATCTGTCTTTGGTCACATTAACGAGATCATTTGTGAGTTCTGATTTGAACTAATTAGCCCTGCTTGTGTTGCAAGCGTAGAGCGTGAAAGACCGTGACAATGTCAACTCCTTCAGCTGAATCTGTAGGGAGGGAGGGAAGGAGGGAGGGAGATGAAGCCTGAAAAAAGAGGAAGAATTAGTTGAGCATGGAAACATTGAAAGAGGAGTAGAAGTGAAGGGATCCTGATGAATGATAATGGGGCGTGGAGTAGGCTGAGTGAACGAGAGAATGTAAAGGAGACTAAATAAAGGATGCATGGAAGGAGAGAGGAGATAAGGGGAGCTCATTAAGGAATGGAACACAGCCTGCCTCGGTTGTTTACTGGCTGGCAGGCTCATTGTACTTAATCACTCCTGCCAAGACGCGCACACAGGCACGCACGCACGCACGCACACACGCACACACACCGTGAAAAAAGCATGCTTGAACGTTCCCTCTCCCATATTTGCTTGCCTGCTGTCACATACACACTGTGCCCTTTTTCGTGCATGCTTGTCTCATTCCCATTAAATTCATGTGTCTACGCACACACACACACACACACACACACACACACACACACACACACACACACACACACACACACACACATGCACACAAACTACTGCATGCCTCATAGCAACTTGAATCAGTGAATCATTTTCTCCATGGCCTTCATCACTCTCTCTCTCTCTTTCTCACTACACTGTACTCCTCTTATCTCTTCATGGCTCCTTTTGCCTCTCTCTTATCCTCTCTGTTTTTTTGTTGCTTTTAAATATCTCATCTCTATTCATCACCTTACTTGCTCTTCTTCTATCGGTCCCCTCACTACTATCCCAGTCTTTCCCCCAATTCCTTAGTCACCACAAACCCCCCCCCCCCCTCCTCCTCGCCTCCTTTGTCTCTGGATGGGTTCCCTCTTATCTAACAACCTTGGGATGATCTTCAAAGAATTTTTGCAGCCGAGCATGTGAGGTCACACAGCTTCTCCGGGTCATCTCTTCCTCCTCCCTTTCTCATCTGCCTTGCGCTGCGATCCACTCCTCTCCACTGCACTAATTCACTATACTTTTTTTTGGTTTCTCTTGTCTACCATAATGATCTGCCCCCCACCTCCTCATCCTCCTCTCTCTCTCTCTCTCTCTCTCTCTCTCTCTCACATTTCTCTCCCCTTATCCAAACATCCATACATCTATCTCTAGCTCATCTCCTCCCATTTCCGCATTTTGCTCCATCTCTGCGTTGTGCCTTCTTCTCCTCACTTGAAAAGCTGTGAAAAGAGGTGATACAAGGTCCCTTTGTCATGGCTGTTTTTGCACCTGTCTGGCTTTGTGTGTGTCTCTGTGTTTGTGTGTGTGTGACGTTTCAAGCCTTTGACTGTCTTTCACACAGCCGAGAGCTCTGCAGTTTTATCTTTCTCGCTCTTTGATTAATTAAGCGTTGGATGCAATAGTCTGCTTATTGCTTGTCCGTCTCACTTGCTTTAATGTTGTCTGTTGTCTAAACATCTGTCTCTCTCACCCTTCCATTGCCATTGTGGATCACTCCGTCATCTGTCTTGTCCCCTTTCATATTTCTGTCTGTATCAAAAGGTCTGTCTCACTCTCTCTCTGGTATTGTATGCTCCATTAGAGTCCTCTCTGTGGGAGAATTGCTACATAATTCAGCCTTCTCCGATGCTTTTCATGAAGGAGAATAAACAACAGCAGTTACGCAGTTGGTCCAGCTGAGGTCAGCATTGTTCCTGATACATAGGAAGAATGCCCCATGGTGATAGTTTTATTTTCTAAAAAAGCATAATGTGCTGATTTTTATTTATTTATTTAAGATCATAATAATAATGGGATCACAGAGGAGGGAACATAATTATTCTCATCTATGAGCTGTTTCTTTACAAAGCTGTGTTACCTTTACATATAGGAACATAACCACATTTTAGGCCTGTTGTGCATTTTGATGAGCCACGAGTTCCTCTGCATGTATGTAGTTGTTACAGAATAGCTCAAGTTACACATGCCTTTTGAAAACAGTCACATCTGCCGGTATAAATAGGAAAAGAGGGAATTAATGGAATGGCTACCACGGCCCATAGCCATCAAATTTTAAAACCTAAAGTTTATCAGGGTCAGGAGAATCACATGTATACATATTTTTTTCCGTTCTAGGACAAACTGCGCAGATGGTTGATTATTAGGACATTAGCACAAACGTCCATGTTAACAGAGTCCCTGCTGAGATGCTAAATATTTATTTTCTTTTCCTAAGGAGAGAGGGAGGAGAATGTGCGTAACACCCCCAGGCAGTCCCACTGCTAGCCAGCAATGTGTGTGTGTGTGTGTGTGTGTGTGTGTGTGTATTACCATTCACATGTGCAGTCCCTGTCTGATCTAAGTGTGCCGCCCTCAGAGTACAGAGAGAGGGTGCGATAGCAGATAAAAAGAGAGCGCGAGAGCATGTGTGTGTCTGTGGATGTGTGTGTGTTATTGTTGGCCTGCAATATCGCTCAGACAGGAAGGAAGTTTGGCTTCTTTAGCATTGACTTTCCTCTCTGCAGAAAGTCTCTTAACACACACACACACACACACACACACACACACACACACACACACACACACACACACACACACACACACACACACACACACACACACACACACACACACACACACACACACACACACACACACAGGGCCCATTGGCAGGGTGCGAACCGTCTGTGATTCTGTGAAGATAAAATAGGATCATCTCACACCATGCAGCCGCTCTCTCTCTAAAATCGTTCCTATTTACTTTCAGCCATTTGAAGTCCACCCATGATATCAAGCTGCTGCTTTGAGTCACCATGCCGCTCCTGAAATCGCCTTAAAGACAACCTAATTGGTATTGCACTGTAACCTCCTGTGTCACTCTGAAGAACGCTGTGATGTTAGTTTGTCTGGATGCTTGTGTTTGGTTAAGAACGGCAGCATCTTGGTATTCCAGCTGGGCCTCATTTAGGAATTCTTTCAGCACGTTTGCTACATAGAAATGAGCTGAGCTACAGTGAATTAATGCAACTACCAAAAAGAAGAAAATAGATCTCATTATTATTGTCCATGTTGTTGCTCATTTTAATTTATGCAGCCATGTTTCGCTGCCTCAGCCATAGGATATGTGACTAGCTCTATTTGCTGTACAAGCATTTTTTCCCCCATCCGCTCAAGAGCTTTGTATATCATGCAAGTTCTTCTTTGTCTTCTCAGCAACACTGGTGGTGTTAGGATCACGGTTGGACAGGTTGGCCTGTTATGTCTTTCGTAATATGATATGTTGTGTCTTGTTTTAGTACACTCCTGACACATTATTTTTAAATGAAAGACTACTCCAATACTGCCACCATGCAGGCTGATGTTCTCACATATTTCTTGTACTGTATTAGAATTCTACCTTGGATTTCATTTGTTCCTCCACTGCAAAGTACTGTAGCCACACTGAACTGAAGCAGTGTTATGTAAATCGTAGTCAGTTGGTTGCTGCTACAAGCTTGTCCAGACATCAAATCTGTGTCTGCAGGGTTGTTACTGTTGTTTTTCTCTTCCTCTCTTCCACAGTTAGATATAGCTGCACTTGTAAGCCTTGTGCCCACACCGCGATGTGTGTGTTACAAAGAAATGCTTGTTAGTTTGCGGCAATTGCTGTCTGACTGTACAATGCCACATCAGACGCTACCTCACACAAATAAGATATTTTATTAAGCGGGATAGGTTACACCGAGGTAATGCATTATCTGATGGTAAGGAGGAATATTTCATAATATTACATTGATACTTTTGGGTTTTTTTCTTCACCTCTTACCCATTATCCATCCAGAATATGGTTCTGCTCTGCTCTTTGTGCTTTTAAAAGGTTTTCTTTTAGTTTTAGTTTTTTTTAAGACAAATGGCTCTGCTTACCCAGTCTGGTCATGTAGAGACAGATGAGACAAACAGAATCACTTAGCCAGCTAGCCAGGTACTGTACTGTCTGTGTGCTGATTCACATCACAGATGCGCAGCCACAGTCCACTGAGACTTGTGTATTCCTAATTTTATCTCTCCTGCACCAGACCTGCGCCCGGGCCTCGTCATTGTTGTGTATGGCGCATGCATGTTTGTGCATATGTGTGTGTGTGTGTGTGTGTGTGTTATGTAAAGTACACCCAGGTGTCTATCTGAACTGTGATGTAACTCAGGTTAGCCGGATCACAGCTGGGAGGGATAGATTAGATACAGATAACTGCCTGGGCTTGTATGTGTGCGGGTGTGTATGTGTGTGTGTGTGTGTGTTTGTATGTGTGTGTGTGTGTGTGTGTGTGTGTGTGTGTGTGTGTGTGTGTGTGTGTGTGTGTGTGTGTGTGTGCGTGCGTGCGTGCACGTACAGAACTTCTCTCAATATTCTCTGCACTCTGGATGTGTTCTCAGATAAGCTGATTATAACTGAACAGGATTCCTATTGTTTGACCTTGTGCACAGTCTACCCAGAAGAACTGACCAAATAGCCCCCAGCTGCTTGTACAAGAAGCTCTAAGTAAACCTGACAGTGTTCACACCATTTACTGTCTGGTCCTGACTGCAAAAGCCTTTGCTCAACATGAGGTAAACACACCTATTTATGCCATTTTTTTTCACGAGCAGAACATCACAAAGTGTAAAGCAAGGTGCAGGAAATGCGCTTTTATAATGATTAGGTGGCTGTGTATAGAGATGGCTGAGATGGTCTGAAAGAACCAACCTTACTTTTTCAATCCTAACCCCACTGCTGCGACAGCAGGTGCAAACAATGTGTTTACCATGATGCATTTATAGAATCTTTACATTTCAAAGTGGTGTGTGCATCGTTAACAACACACACAGTTGATTTGGATATGTAATAATGTGCAAACATCATAAGACTTCAATGGAACAAGCTTATACACATTTAAGGAAACAGGTATTAATGCGTTAAATGTGTATCATCCTTGCAATCTAATCTTCTTTAGCCGAGGAACCTTTACTGATACAACATTCACATTATTTTTCTTTGTTTGCTTGACCTTCTCCTGATGTTTTCAAATGAGGTGGTTAAAAAAATTTATGGACATCATTTGGTTAAACCAATGGTACACAAAAGTGTTTCTTGGTATCATTTTGCATGTCTGGCATATCCGAAAGTCAGCAACCACCATGTCAGTAAACCTCTCCGACTTTAATATCTTTTTCTTGGTGGCTGCAGGAAATGATTAAAATGTTTTGTCTGTTTCCCCCAGAAGCTTCGGCCACTGTTGGTGAGCACAGACTTGTTGACGCTGTTAGGAGCAATTCTGTATTCTGCTCTTGAGTTTCGATGGCTCGGCTGATATGACCTCCTACCGGTGCACACACTCAGCACAAGAATACTAATAACTTGAACAGGTGGGGTGAATCTGCACTTTCTCAATTAGAGAGAAGGTGACACTTGTCTCCGATGTATAGCTCAAACTCTGTGACTTCCCCAGATGAGGCCATGTGTATTACCGCGGGACGGAGTAATTCGAAAAACCTCTGCAATGTTTCAATCGTATTCAAAACACACCCGTGCATGCTTATCTGTGTTTCACGGTGAAGATGTTGGCTAGCTTTTTTATTATTTTATTTACGGTAAAGGCTTGGTGGGATGTATGTTTGTGTCTGAATGAGACCGAGGAAAGAGATAAAGATACAGAGCAAGCCATGCAGAACAGAATGGAAAACAGTCTGTAAACTGGAAATGGCAGATAATGACTTTCTCGGGGTGTTTTCTTCCACTGACTCTGTATGCAAGTGTGTGTCCCTGTGTGTTGTGTTTGTGTGTGTGTGTTTATTAAAGATGGTTCAGATTAACTGTATCTTTACAGATGTCAGAGGTCAAACCCCTTTGTCCTCTCGTGCAGAGGTCAGACTCATATTCCCTCCCCCCGCTCTCCTTTGATGTTAACCCCTCAGCTTTCTTCACCTCCCCCCTGTTACGACTGCCACAGCACGCGAGCAGAATGGCAATTTTTACATCTCCCCATCTTGCAGTCTCCTACAGCACTCCTTTCCCTCTTCTTCTTCTTCTTCTTCTTCTTCTTCTTCTTCTTCTTCTTCTTCTTCCTCCTCTGATCTTTCCTTCTGTCTGGCTTGCTTTATTGCCTGCCCTCTCCCTCCTTCACTTTCCCCCCTCCTCTCTCTTTCACCAGACACTTTCACAGAACCAATATTTTCAGCTTTGGACTGTGCATCTGTCCTATAGTGCAGGTTTTTGCTCGGGAAGGAATGTTGGTCTTTTCCTCATGTCTCTGAGTATCGGATAGAGCTAAATGCTTCTTTTTGTTCAATTCGGAGAGTGGCTTACATACAGTATGTGCTGTATAAACCGTCTGATGGAATTAGATATCTGTTGTCTGCCTGTCAACAAATCCATTTGTCTGATTCTTTCACAGGAAGGCGGATTGTTTCACCGTCGCACAGCAGAGGTCATTTCCCCCCCAACCAAACCTTTAACAGATTCACAAACTTTAAATTAACTTCAAACAACCTTTGCTGGCTCTGTTTATCTTGATTAGGGTTGCAAAGGGGTGGAAAGTTTCCGGTAAATTACCGGAAAGTTTCCGGAAACTTTCCACGGGAACTTTCGCTCGGGAATTTTGGGAATATTCAAAATTGGAAATGATAGGAATTAACTAAATGGCGGTAATTTAAATATTTTTTTTTTCATAACCAAACTTAAATCTAAACATTTAAACACTATCTTTGGTCATAGGCAGACATCCATGCAAAATAATACAATCAAAATACATTACATGTGAACAGATTTATTTGTAAGAAGAACTTTATCAAATTTTGATTATTTTATGAACAATCAATAATTTCACTGAACAACAAAAAGATGAATGTCGAGTAAAATATTACTCATCTGTCTGACCCGACCCATTCAATAAATAAAGTCAAATGCACCCCATGTGATGGAGGAATGCACAGTGCATGTAGGGGGCGTGGCCTCAGTACCCCTGCAGTAGGATGTGTGCTATGTGCAATTTGCCAAGTGTACTTCAATAAAATCTGGTTTTTTAGTCAAGATTATGCTATATTTTCCCCAACTATATTTAAAATCATAGTTGAAGCCTCTGTAAACCTGGTCTAGTAGAAATCAATGTATGATATCAAGTTGGGTGTCTCAATAAACTTCTGAAAAAATCTGATTTGAAATTAAATGTTCAAAAATATATTAAAACTTAGTTGAAAAAACTGCTTTTTACTGTCTAGAACGTTTGCCTGGACTGAAATAACATAGTTAGGAGAATTTAGTGCATTTGGGTTGCTTTAAATTTAGTAAATTCCCGTTTATTCCCGTTAATTCCCAAAATTCCCGTTAATTCCCATAAATTCCCGTTAATTCCCATGGAAAGTTTCCAACTTTGAAAATTCCCGGAATTTTGCAACCCTAATCTTGATCCATCTCTCCTTTGTTTTTCTGTATGTTTTTCCCTCTCTCTCTCTCGATTCAATTCAATTCAATTCAAGGGGATGAAATCAAGAGTAAACATCGCCAAAGCGATTAAACAATACCCAAAAATAAATAACATACAATAATTTAATAACACATGTACAACTCTCTCTCTCTCTCTCTCTCTCTCTCTCTCTCTCTCTCTCTCTCCACACACACACACACACACACACACACACACACACACACACACACACACACACACACACACACACACACACAGATCCATGCCACCGGACCTGATTGATTCCCCACTTTTTCCCAGAACATAGTCTCTTTCCCAGAGACAGATACAGTGCAGGTGTGTCAAGGCCGGCCGAGACAAGGCCATGACTGTCAAACATCCAGGTGTGTGTTAGCAAGAAAGTGTGTTTGTACTCTGGGTGTGCATTTGAGGGTGTGATTTAGTTTTAGCTCTGACATTGGTGACCCTCAAAGTGCCCCTCAAAGTACAAACTACTACCTCTGTTCCTAATAAATCCCCGACTACGCATCTACCTGTGTTGTCTGTCCCTGCTCGGATATTCTGATGTGTATGACAGTATGTTTAAGTGTCCGTGCCTATGTCAGTCTTGGCCCCACAAATTTACGAAAAAGAAAGTTCTTACATGATCTCTATTTGTATGCCTGCATACAGTCATTCAGCAATGGAATAGGCATGAGTCTGGGAATGTGCCCCTTCCTTAAGCCAAATAGCATGGTGTAACTCTGGTATTTTATATCTCAGACAGAAAACAGTTTTTGTCTCTTTTTGCGTATAACCCTGCATTCGGTGGGTTGATAATGTGCTGGCTGGAGAAACACTTAGACCAACAACAGTCTCTGCAGGGAGGATTTAGTCTCTTGCAGGAATCAATGGTGGCCTGTTTAGAACGACCATATGAGTTTCTTCTTCAGCTTTACAGAATTTTAACAGTGATTCTTGAGAAGTGGGACAATGTTGAAAAAATACAAACCCTATGTTTAGGCAAATCAAATTGCATGTATGTATCCAACATATACTAAGCTACTGAGCTAAGCTTTTACACAACCTCCCAGCTTTTGTCCTTTTTATCAAAATGGGCTTTTTACCTTGCCATTCCTTATTTTGTGTCAACACCGTCAGACACCAAAAACACAAGTTCATTTTCCCTTAATTTATGCTAGACCCATGAGATGTATAGTGATCATAAATATTCACCAAGACTGACAGAGGCCACAAAAAATATGTTCAAAATGTATATAAATATACATTTTTAAATCGATTTTTCCTTATGTTCTTCAGTTGAACTGTGTAATAGAATTTTTACTTAAAAATAAACAACAATCAAGATTTTTTTTAAATTTCAAAACACATTCTTATGTTAGGTGACTGGTTAGAAATTCACATTTGACCAGCCATTCCTCAACAGCTATGAAATATCATTATGCAATATTGTCAAAATAATATAAATCTGACGGAGTTGACACATATCTGACGGGGTTGACAAGTATATCTTATGGATTTGACATATCTGACGGTGGGGAAAAAACCACAGATGTAGTCATTTTAGCCATCAATAATCAATAACAGTGATTTTATAACAGCTTATTATTGGTTAAGCGTTAATTCAAGATTCACATTACAGTCTTTCAATCAGACTTGCTCTAAAAGACTCAGACCAAATCGCCTCATTTTGTATATCATCCTGTACTTTTTAAAGAAACATCCATGACAAAAAAAGATTGTGAGTTTCCATAAATACAGTACAAGAAAAACTAAACCCTATTTCTATATTTGATATATTTATAATAACTTGAATATCACCCAAATATGATGCCTTCACATTGAATGTCAACTCCGTCATTGCCCTGTCACCACCGTCAGACAGGAAATCTGACTGAGTTGACATCTGACGGTGTTGACATATTTAACGTTTCTTATACAAAACTAATGGAGTTTATCTAGTAGCCATTTGGTTTTTCTGTTGATGATAGGTGCTAGTATGAACTGCTTCAGGAAAATAAAATGATCGAAACATTTCAAATAACTTCTTCAGAAATTGTTAGTCGGTGTTGACATATCATAGTTGTGAAGCAGGACTTTCAAGATTTGGAATGTAAAATATTCTAAAACTACAACACTTTTCAGAGCCTGTCTGACTCTAATGTACTCTGCAGAGGTATACTTTGACAAGAGGTCCTTCATAGTGACAGCGGCCCCTTATTTTGCCTGATTTTATTAAATTGTAATGGATTGTGTTATGGTGGTGACAAAAAGTGTCCCACCACTTAGAAACCTCATAAAACATGAATGTGTTGTAGAAAAACTGTTGTTATTGATATGAGAGATTATTTAGTGTTGCTTTTGATGAAAAAACCTATTTTTAATCGTTAAAGTACATTTTTAATAGGTTTTATTGCATATGAATGATTGAACCCTTCTCTGTGGACACACTGTTTTGGAGGTTGTGACAAGATAACAAGGGTCATATATTTGACATATTAATGATAATATTAAATTTTAGGGGATAATTGTGCTCCGGACATACTATTCTTAACCCCTAATAACATATACAATTTTAAATGTTTTTACTTTTAAACATAACAGCAGTTAATATTGGAAGATGGTCTTTTGTCCCGCTTCTCAAGAATCACTGTTAACCCAAGCTGCAATCTGTAGCTGAAATATTTTAGCTCCAAGAGACATAACACGCACACATACAAACATGTGCACAGACACACAGACACAGAAACACACAGAAACACACACACACACACACACACACACACACACACACACACACACGCACACACACACACACACACACACACACACACACACACACACACACACACACACACACACACACACTCACACACACGCACACACTTGACTTATGATTTATGGAGTCACTTTGACTACAACCTTGGCCTGCTTTATTCTACATCAACTTTCCTCTGGATGGCTTCCTCCACCATCCGGTCGTTCAGGCACAGAGAAAACTCTAATTGAGAGGAAATTAAAGTGCAATGTAGGAATTAGAATTTGTACAACGTTCTATGCGATCGTCAGGCAAGCAACATGGGGAGATCTGAGCTAGCACTGTCTCTGACACGTTCACTAGCATGTTTACTGTCAGCTTTCAACTACTGTCTGTGCGAGATATTACAGTGGTATCAAAAAGACGCCACTGACTGTAGATCAAGGTTTGATGACTGTTGTTTTACATTTAAAATACATTGTTAAATAGACACATTTCATTGGAAATCGGTTATTGAAAGTACATTTTGTATGAGAGAAAATACATTTAAAAAGTGGCAGATTTAACAAACTAGGACATTTTAACCTTTGCTATAGAGATTTTTTTAATGTCAAATGTTTAAGGTGAATCATTCCTCTTAACCATTTACCTTCTTTTCAAGTAGACACACTAGAAAGGCTATCAAAAACAAGTCTGCTGATGCCTCTTATCATGCCTTGCGACCTGCACTTACATATTGCGGGAATATCTTTCATAATTTCTCCCAGCCAAACACAACTTCTGGTTCTTACAATTGCAACCCAAATCTTGAAGGTAGCTCAGTTTTGGTCCTACTAGCTTTCGCCATAATGGACATTTTGCTTAATTTATCAGTGTACCAACAGAACTACAGAAATACTTTTGATGCAATTCATTCAATCATCTTTAATGCAACATTAATTTTACCTTCTTCATTCTATTTAATGTTGTGGAACCATCTGTTTTATTGGTTTTATCCAATTTGGTAACACTTTACAATAAGGTACACAAAATTGTAGTAGCTACTACATACCTACTACATAGATATGTGTTACCTACTACATAGGGTTTTTTTGTGCTACATAACACATAGGGTTTTTTTTGTGCTACCTAACACATAGGGTTTTTTTGTGTTACCTACTACATAGGTTTGTTTGTGTTACCTACTACATAGGTTTTTTTTGTGCTACCTAACACATAGGTAGTAGGTAACAAAAAAAAACCCTATGTAGTACTACAATTTTTTTGTACCTTATTGTAAAGCGTTACCTTCAATTTTAGTGGTATAATATATATATGCTTTTCAAAAGCAGCAAACAAAGATTTCTTATAACAAGAAATATAGTTGAAGTTGAACCAAATAAAAAGCAAGAGGTTCAGACACAAAAATCATACATATGAAATAACCTACGGAATGTAATGTTTTTTTTTCAACAATAAGACAAGAAAAAGATAATAATAATAAAACTCTTCCTGTTTTTCTGTCTGACTCACCATCATGTCTGAATCCCTCACCTGTCAATCAATCCGACTATCATCGAACTGATTTGACCTCTATCTGTTTATCGTAGTGTATGTTGTTGACATACACCATGGGTTGTTACTGTACAATCTGGCCTCCAGAAAATTTAACGATCCACCGATTTAATTTTACGCTATTTAGATAGTATCGTAGTTTACCCATATCACGTTGAGAGCGTTACTGACAACTACAAATAAATTGTCCAGTTTGCTCTGGCCATTAGTCCAGTGTGATAAGGAAGTGTGTCTTGGATCAGACTTTGGATTTAGACTGTAGTCCCTCATGGGATGTTTTTTCTACAATTATTTCCACTCCACATAAACTGCATGGAACCTTTCACCTCTTTCACTAATTAAAAAGCAGCAGAGAGGCAGAACAAGAAGAAGAAATATTAATTCAATTCGGATTTGGCATCAGTTGGTGGACTCACCCGTGCATGTATGTGTGTTGGAGCGGGCCTGGGTGTTAACTTGAATTGCATACTTGGCTCCGTCTCTCCCCGCAGCTTAGGCGTGTCTCCAGAACAAGGTGGAGTTAAAAATACATACAAATGTGTGCGTATAACTTATTCACCAACAACATGGCACCAGGTGTGTCCAATATCATTCATTGTGAGTTGCAAAACGATGAAGCTATATCTAAGTTTTCTTTTTTCCCTTTTTTTACACCCAGACAGGCCACACCAGGAGAAAGCAAGCAGACTGGATTGAGCAGTAGAGTTGAGTGTGTGTTGGAATGTGCATATTTTGTGTGCAGAAAGATTAATATGTGTGACGAGTCTCTTTGTAGACAAAAGTGTTTGCATGTGTACATTTGTATGTGCTTGCCCGGAATTTACAAATGTGTGTGTGTGTCTTTATATTACCCGGCTCTTTCTGTGTGAAAGTGTTTCCGTGTGTCCCTAATTAGTGTTCTGTAGGTGGTCACCCAGAGGCCAGAGGGGATATTTACAGTAATACCTGTATGGCTGTGTGTGTGTGTGTGTGTGTGTGTGTGTGTGTGTGTGAGAGAGAGAGAGTTTGTGTGTGAGTGTGTGTGTGTGTTTCTTGATTTTGGCGAGTGCTTGATTAATACTTCCCCTTCATGTTTGTATATTAGCTTATACAGTGTAATGTGTGTTTGTGTTTGTGTGTGTGTGTGTGTGTGTGTGTTTCGAGGCCAAGGCATGGTCTATTGGTATCTGGGGATCAGCAATCAGCAATAACGGTATATGGCTGTATGGACATATACAGCCCAAAACACTGGATTCATTCATACTGAACAAGAGCGGAGTACGTAAGTAGGTGAGGTGTGATTATACATACTGTGAATACTCAAGCAATAATGCAAACAGTGCCAACACTATTTTCACACCATAAAGTAAAGTCTGATCACATCTGGTCTCAAAGATCCCATTTTCAGTGAAGTATTTTATCTAAGTGCTGCCCGTAATGAAACACTTTACTCATTACTACTAATTATTTAGTTTTCACTTTACTATGTTCTATTTTCTACTCTCCGTAGTTTTCTTTTTTTCTGCCTATCCATTCATTATTTCACTTCCCGTCCACAGCAGCGTACCTCGTGTCCATTGTAGAACTGCAGCAGCACAGATGTCATTGGTCCATGGCCATATCTAAACAGGCACAAAGTGGTTTAGATTCCAATTCAAGGAGCCAAACGATTATCAGATCTGTGGCACTTTGAGTTGATCACACACGGAACAGGAGATCTGATCTTATCAGCTGATCCTTTCATGGTGCCTAAAGAAAGCCGGTCCTACTGATGTGAGTTACGTAACCCTCCACCAAAGTCCAGTGTTTTTTTTACACATCCTCTCCTTGGCGGTTGGCATAGCAACATGGATTTAGACAGGGACAAGCACTCACATTTTGAAATGATTTTACCATCATGGGACTTCGACGTAAGTGTGTGTGTGTGTGTGTGTGTGTGTCAGGAGGATTGATGATCC
Organism: Hyperoplus lanceolatus; assembly: GCA_026929865.2. Taxonomy (NCBI): domain Eukaryota; kingdom Metazoa; phylum Chordata; class Actinopteri; order Uranoscopiformes; family Ammodytidae; genus Hyperoplus; species Hyperoplus lanceolatus. The sequence continues at coordinate 18,669,553 of CM049405.1, forward strand.
CTTGGTTTTCTTTCAGACAACAGGAGGGAATCAGCTTAAACTCACTGCACAGCTGGCAGTCTCCACCGCTCACTTTTTGATGGATGTTTCATGTGTCTTCAATGTTTATTTAATCCGTAGGAAGCTCTTAATATTTATTTATGTTTATCATATTTCCTTTCCTGTCCAATTTCTCTTCTTCTTTCTGCTTCGAGTCTAAAACAAAGCTACATCAACCTCATATATATACCGGGGTTCATTGTTCCGTTGAGGTTTCTAATCTTTGTGAAACCCGCTTCTGAGGACATGAGCAATGCAGAATGTCATGAATGCCATGAAAACATTTTTGAAAGAAACCCTTTCCTAAGTCTGCAGTAAAAGTAATCACAGGGCTTTAGACGATCTGGCCGAGAATCTGCTGCTTGTACGTCACAGTGGACCTTCCGATCAAAGGCATTAGTGAGATCCAAACATGCTTTCGCCACGGGGAGTTTTTCTGCTGCTTTCTCAAAGGTCATTCTTGGTGAACAGATTGGAGGGAAGTGTGCTCTTTATCAGAGGGACAGGAGACTGTGAGTCAGTGGACGCAGAGCTTTGATGATCTCATAAAAACAAGAGCAAAATCTGGTGAAGATTACTCTGATGTATTAGGTTGAATTAATCTCTTTGGGTCACATCTTAGATTTGGCACAAACACACGGATAAGGCTAATGGTCCAAACGTGACTTGCCACCCATAGTGAATGTGTGCAGACAGTGCACACTCACCACAACCAAAAAATATATCTATTTATTACAATGTAGTACTCAGGTTGACTACTCAGAGATAAGAGTCAGTTAGCTTTTATATAAGTATTGTCATATCTGTAAATATCAAGCTACAGCCACCAGTCGCTTAGCTTAGCTTAGTTTAGGACAAAGAATAATTTTCTTGCATTTTGTTTCCTGCACTAAAATCGTCAGCACACGTCTGCTCCAGATCCTGTGTACCTCCAACAAAACAACTTCTCTCTGTCTATTTGCATGTTTGTGGTCAGGCCTGAGCTACCGGTTAACCACCACATGAAGAGACATGGGGATCCGTGGGAAATCCAGGAACATTTCCTGTTTGTGGTGTCAACACATCAGTCTTGTTAAGACCTTTGTGTACGTTTAGTGGGTCCTCGACACCGTACGCGAGTGTTCGTACTCGTGAATGTCCACACTGTTTTTATGTGTATGTGTCTTTGCGTGCTCGTTTTTGCATGGGCGCTCGTTTGTGTATTTTATTGAGGTTTCTGATTTTCGCTGCTTTTCAGTTCAGTGTTTAGCTGTTTCTCTCCCACTGTAAAGTCTGTGCAATAGGCCTAACTGGAGACACATGTTATTGCAACTTTTTACTAGGGAATGGGAGAGCGAGCAGTAGAGAGAGTAGTAATAGCCTCAGCACAACTATCATCTATCATCAACTTCAACTGCAAAAAGTTAAACTTTAGTGCTATTCAAAAGGATCAGAGCATACCAACTGGCATGCTATCTGGGCGACCAGAAACTGAGGTAAACACTGTGGGTGTTGACATTGATGCACACAGACAAACCTGGCAACCCAAATAAACAGACTGTGTCAGTTCTGCCAACAGCACAAGGTAAAGACAGAGCAACATCTCCTGCTAAATTGCAATGATAAAATACATACAAACCAAGCTTTTTGACAAAATAAAACTCAAATACAAGGAATTCATCCCAGTCTTAGACTAAAACAAGCAGCAAACCATCATAGCATGTCAAAGCCTATCAGAAAACCAATGGAACATAATAAATAACATGTATACAGCTCTTTCAAAATCTCATTTTTATATTCAATACTACTGTACACCCTATATATCATGTATTTTCAGTCAGATACACTTACATCAAGACATTGATTCATTCATTTGGCATACAAACCTTGGTTCTCTGAGGGAACTTGTCGAGCTGCAACAAGGATCCAACTCAGAGAACTAATCCACCTCAATGTGCATTACAATTGAATCTTAGTCTCATCAATAACACGAAGAATACAAGATAAGTAGGCGGTCTGGGAGGCAGCTGCCGTGAAGCAGTAAATGGCGCTGACGTGACCCTGTCAGTGGTGTCAGGTTATAATGGCTGCGCTTGTATACCTGCATGCATATGATTAAATGTTAATAGCCACAGCCGCTCTGAATGAACCAGGAAGTGTGGCGAATGAATGAAACATTGGATGCTAATCAGCGACAGCAAGCATGACTTCAGTGTCTGAACCTACAGCATGCTTCATTCTATTATTTTGTAGTTCTTTGAATATATGAATGTAGAAATCGCTTTTTTCTTCAGGTTCTGTAAGGATACGTAGTACAGTAGTGTATTTTGTATAGTGTATAACTTGTGTACTATGTAAATGTGGTGACCATTTTAATTTTTTTACAGTATTTCTTATCCTAAAGCAAACCTTTCACATCTTGATACATATGTGGACAAGGAAGAAAAACTAAATGAGAGACAAGATATGATTTGGAAGTATAGCCTTTTTGCCTTGCTTCATTCATAATCCCTTTATCTCTGTTACCCTTAATCTCCTTGGTCTTTTATTCTACATTTTCTCACTTCCCTCTTAGTAGACTTGAGAAGCATTGCATTGTCCTTATATTTAATGTAAGACAGAGGGGTGGAAGGATGAAAGAGGGAAGATGTTCCATTCCTTTAGGATTATCCTGCTTTATCTAGCAGCAGACACTATACTGCACTGCCCTGCCCTGCACACACACACACACACACACACACACACACACACACACACACACACACACACACACACACACACACACACACACACACACACACACACACACACACACACACACACACACACACACACACACACACACACACACACACACACACACAGGGCAGCCATGTAGCCAGAAGTCATGAACAGAGCATCAGATGTGATGTGATTATTAGGATAATCCTGTGCGCGTGCATGCTCATGTTGGGCTTATTTAAGAGTGTGCGTGTGTATGTGTGTGTGTATGTGTGCTGAACCTTGGGAAAAGCCCAAAACCCTGTATAAAAGATAGCAGTAATCCCTCTAAAGAATTACATTGACATTATTTTTTTCATCTTTCTTCTCAAGCTCCTCTCCATGCTCACTTTCTCCACTAAAAACCCTCTTTCCCTGTCCTTCTTCCACTTCCTGGTCATATTCTCGTTGCATGTCGTCCAAATCCACTTCTGTGGCTTGCCAGCATCAGTTCTCAGGAATAGCTGTGGGCTCTGGCTGCAAAATCTCCTGTCACATTAAATCATTTCAAACGACATATCGTCAGGAAAGAAACCCTTCAAACATGATCCAATGACACTCATCTGAACTGTGATCATGGGTATAGTATCTATATGTATGACAGTTATTTACCTATGCTGTGTTTTCCCACTATTATCTTATTCATGACTCCTCTCCGTCTAGTTGGTAGTCTGTTTGTTGTCTGAAGCACTTTGCCTAGATGCCAATTATTATCTTTAGCTTAAAGTTGTATAATAACGCTGCACTGACTGACCGAACACAAACAGCTACATGCGCTTTTCACTGTTGGCTTGCCAGTTGTTCATGCCCTTGGGATTTTTACTCAAAACAAAATATATACAACAAAAATTCGCTCTCACCGGAACAGGATTAAGTGACAACATTCTCACCCAGTGTCAAAGAATCTAGGCAAAGTACACAGAATGTGCTAGTTCTAGTTCAAAATAAACACTTGTGCCTTCAGCTGTGGAATTTGGTTGAATTGCCAAAATGCCAAAAGTGTGTGAGACCCAGTGGTTTGGATGATTTGGTTTAATATGATTTCTGTTCCAAATGATACACCTCATCAGTCTCTGTATTTACTTTGTGGGTCTGCTTGCTGCTTGTTTTTGGTGGGTATAGTTCATACGGGAACTGTGCAGCGTGACGGATTGTGGATGTGTGTGTGTGCATGACACGGGTCACTTCACACCACAATGCTGAAACACTCCTCTCTTCGCTCCAGCTGGTCAAAGATGACAGAGCATGCCCTCCACCCGAACACACACATACAGAAAACCCACTGTGCCCACTGACATTTGACACACACTCACTTCGCACCCTGCCTTCGAATGCAACTTGCGGAGTGGAGTGAGTCTTTATTATTAAGCTTGCAGGACGGAGCTGAGGACAGACAGAAAGAGGCAATCAGGGATGATCAAAGGTCCTACGACTGCAGGCAAGATGTTTAAACGCAGCCAATGAAACATTTATTTTGCACTGTTGAACTACAAAGCAATGATTCTCCGTCTCCACTCCCTCAGTTATGCTCTTTGTTATGGTTCTACTGTCTGACTAAAACACTGTCTGGTAGAACACTTAGGTCACTGTGGAGAGGGTTTGGGGCAGGATAAATTGTAAAAAAAAACATGTCCACATGAATATGGATAAATCTGGAAGAATTACTGCAAGAGCGACACATTTTTCCTACAGATCATTCTCTAAAGGTTGAATTCTGGGACCATCTATAGTCTGCAGCTATGCTATACCAGCTCCATTAATATAGGCACAGAGATGCTTTGAGCTTAATGATGATGTCAGAATGCTCGCAATGAAAATGCTTTTGACAGTCTTTAGGAGGTAGCCTTTATACAGTATATACTTTAAGAAAAATCATGTTCACCATCCTATTTTATTATGTTGCATGCTAACTTTTGCCAATTTGCATCAAAGATCAGTACATCTCAGTTGTCAACAAATTAGTTCTGTAGAGTTCAGACAAATTAAAATTGTGTCCTGATGGTGCACTGGATAAAAAGCTTGAAGAACACCAAAGTGATTTATTAATCCTAAAGGGGGACATTAACATGTTCACCAATATCCATAGCAATCAATACAATACTTTGTTACTTTGTTACACTCAAACCACAATATTATGTTGTATTCAGATATCCACTGCCTCAATAAGTAGTAAAAAAAGTAAATTAAGAACCCCTTCCACCAAATTGAAAGCAAATATGTACCATAAAGAAAAATGCAGCACATAGGAATTACATTTATTTGGACCACAGTTCCCGACAGCAGCAGAACGAATATCTGACACTTCATATCGCACTTCTTAATTTCCTGTAAGCGCCATCCTTTCTTTTCCACACTTTGTTTTGACAGTGGACTTCTCACATGTACCCAAGGTGCGGAGTATTTTAAGGAAAAAAGAGCCTTTTTCTTTTGTTGTTTACAGTAAAAAAGAGAAAGAATTGTCCTTCATCACAACCAAACACCTCATTGAGTCCAAGTGTGATAAATAACTGCCTTAAGCCAAAACAACAGCACTTTGAAATGTAACCTTTTCTTTATTTATGTACTGTAGTTGCGTGCAGGCAGTGGGCTTTTGGAGATGTTATTTACTGCTGTATAATTGATGTGTAATGTCATAGAGGCGCCTGTGTTGTGTCGTGTTTTGTTTTTAGGCTTGTTGTCATTTCACAAAGGTGCCTGTTGTCTTGTTACTGTGTTGTGAGTATATTTAAGTGTGTTAATGAGGCAGCCTTCCTGTGTTGTTGGCCATGTTGATAAACTGCGCTACAGGTTAACAGCTTTAACTGTGGTTTTACCATGTTGTTTAAATGTCTGTGTGTGTGTGTTTGTGTGTGTGTGTGTGTGTGTGTGTCTGTGTATGTGTGTGTGTGTGTGTGTGTGTGTGTGTGTGTGTGTGTGTGTATGTGTGCGTGCGTGCGTGCATTTGTATGTATGTCTGGAGCCAAGGAAAGGTTCCCCCAGGGCGTCAGACTCCTCATTAACCTTCTCTTCCTCTTTCCATTCCTCTCTTTCCTCGTTTTGCCCAATCCAACATCCCTCAGTCCCTTCTCCTTTTCCACATGCCGACCTACACATCAAAGAATATTATGTACGGTAATTTGCTCACTCATTAATGCTTTATGTCTGGTCTATTGAGATATTCATTTCCTATTTGCCAATTTTTTAACTACATGCTCAAAGACGTTTTTCACATTCATATGCACATACTGTATACAGGATCATCATGCATATTTATTCATATATTATTATTTTGAAGGAAGCTAGATAGAAAGGTGGATAGATAGATAGATAGATAGATAGATAGATAGATAGATAGATAGATAGATAGATAGATAGATAGATAGACAGACAGACAGACAGACAGACAGACAGACAGACAGACAGACAGACAGACAGATAGATAGACAGATAGATAGATAGATAGATAGATAGATAGATAGATAGATAGATAGATAGATAGATAGATAGATAGATAGATAGATAGATAGATAGATAGATAGATATATGATGGATAGATGGATGGATGGATATTTTCAGTTCAAATTCAGTGCATCCTTATCCTTGCATAAAACAGACGTTTCTAATCCTGGATTTACGTACTGTGCATTACATCGCGAAAGAAGAACGCACAACGAAATTGATTGCAACTCGACCCTGATCTAATCTCTGATCATGAGGAAAACATTACAGACTGTTTGGGTCATAAGAGGTTGAGACACACATTTTCTGTCTCTGGATCCAGTTTAAGATTCCATTTTTGAGGGCATCTGTGATATATTTTTAATTGGAATCCAGACATACCAATCATTTTACATGTTAAATCATTAAATAATCTTGCAGCCATATAAAAAAAATATTTTAAAATGTGTGGTGGAAAGCATAATCTTGTGACAGAAGTGCAAAAAAGGAAAAGTGGAATTGCTTTAATAATTTACCTGCTAAAATGGGGTTGGAACTTAAAATAAAGGATCAAAGGTAAGTTCTGCCTGTGTGAAAAAGCAGTGGTAACTTTCAAAAGCAGGGTTACAAGTCTAGAGACATTGGTGATGTGTTTTTTCACCCCATCAGTTTCCCTGTACAAAATGTCCCCTAAAGCAGTGAGACGCGTTAGCAATACTGCCACTGTTGGGACGAGAGGAGCCTCTTTATAGTCTTTTATCGTTCTCTCTCTCTCTTTTTACGCTCTCCCTCTTTCCTTCTGTTGCTCACATGCTCCATTTCTCTTTTCAATTTTTCTCCCCATTTCTTTCTTTGCCTCTCTCCCAATCTCTCTCTCTTCCTGTTAGAGGGGAATGACGACCATCTGCAGACCTCCTGCCCCCTGACATCTGGAGACGGGCTGAGACACGACGACAAGAGCACACACACACACACACACACACACACACACACACACACACACACACAAACACACACACACTGCCACAGTAAGAAGAACAGCCAAGGAATGAAGTATAGGGTGGAGTAGAAGTGAAGAATTAGGGCACATGGATAGAGGTCTGATGGCAGTAACACATCATGCTACTGTTGGACGTTAATCATCATTCAGAATGCATGCTATTCCTCTCTGGACAGATAATAATGTGGGATAGTCAGTGTAGAGGAGCTCAGGATCTCACCTACAGCACTACCTGTATTCGTCGAAGCAGCTAATCTATTTGTTTTTTAATAATTACATCTTATATTTTCAATATTCTCTTCCTATTTACTGCTGGAAATGCACCAACAAACTATTTGTCATATGAACTTCTCCATGAAGATGTTATATTATCTCTCTAAAGGAGAACCCGACATTAAAATCGTTATTCTAATAAGACACGGTCATGCAGGGAAATAACAACGAGCAGGTTTACTTTTTCTATTTAAAATGTGTGTCAGTCTCAGTTGAGTACCTGACTCCTGTTTAGCTATTTTCAATCTTGAAATGTTGATCTTAAACATTAAAGGTGCACATAAGTGACATATCGTGGCTGTTATATTGTCTGCTTGGGTCTCTTCTTTCATCTCAGAAGTCTCTTTGATCATGATGTCAGGTTAAAAATCCTTTAAGTCACATATTCACATGCTTGTCATCACTAAATCCTTCCAGTATACCATGTATTTCCATTGCTAGGTTTATAAACTATGCTGGTTAACTGAGGGACTGCATGATAATGTGTGTTTGGATTTATGGCTGTGTGCTCAGTGAGAAACAACATCTGCCCAACACCCCTTTTTCTACCCATGATTCATGCATGGGATTTAACTTCTTGTTTTGGAAAATCAAAAGCCCACAAAGCATTTTCATCTCATCAAGTGGGAAACCACCGCCAGAAGGCCTAAAATCCCCTGTAAGTCCTTAACTACAAAATGTAAACCTGCTTTAATTAATATTTCACCACTTGGGAGCTATAAAAACAACGATGACATAACCTTTTAAAGTTTCTTATTCACACATCCTGAAGATATGGAGAAACAACAACATTCATTCATTGTGATGTGTTTCAGGCAATCTGGTGAATTAATCCAATATTTTTTGGTCTCTGCCAACCTCTCATGGGTATAACCTGGCTCACTAACTTTGAAATGCTGTCAATCGGCTTGTTTGAGCTTGTCTGTCTGACATCTGTTACTGAGCAAAGTGTTCAGTGAAAAGCTGCCGTAGAAACAACATTGATGAGAGTGGTAAGAATGACCCAAAACAGTATTTTTTACAGGCCAGAAAACCAAAACAATGAACGTTGAAATGACTCTGCAGAGCTACGAAAGAACTGCAGAGTCAGGATATAGCTTTCTGTGGGTTCATCTCTATAATCTTGACAATTATTTTACAAGCACAGTCATTTGATCCATTGTTTGCATACAGATATTGATTCAGCAGCTTTAATGCCCCACAGTTGGGTCTAAACTAACTAGCGAGTGGTGTATTTAGAGGTCAAGAACATTATGGGCCACATCCACTAAGTGATTGCGTGTTCTAATTCACGAGTGTTGAGCAGAAAGTGGGCGACAGTGAGAAGAGGAGTATAGAGGAATAGCGAGACTTTAGTACATGGGTTTCATACACTGCAATTGCTCCACTGCAACGGCCTGTTGCAAGTAGCGCTGGCCTTTGAGAATACGGTGCTATTTGCAACAAGGCTTATTTGAAAAGAAAGGAAGCAATTATGCGCTGGATTTTGGATTTACCCTCATTTAAATACATGTAAATGGACCGGGCGCACCCAGGGCGCTGTCTGCTATGAAGGAAATTTGCACTGGTTAAGCAGCCGTAAAAATGGCGCCATCCTTTAGTGGATGTGGCCCTATGTGAAGACCAACATGTATTCATTGTGTGATATGAAAACTACCCAGTTACCTCAAAAAGTTTTGATCACTTAACCAATTTTACAAGCTTCAATCATGCTAACAAAGTTAGTAACTATCTCACAGGGTAAATCACTTTCCTGCATTTAACTTAGCTCAAGTGCAGCGCCAGCCATGATGATAGATGTCCAACTAATCGTCTGCACTAATTAGAAATACAAGCTCTTGAGGTGTGTCTGAAGGATAGTATTGCCACCCGAGTGAGTTTAATCAGCTTTTGTCATCTCAGTCATGCTACTTCAAAGGACAAGCTCTTGTAGGAGATGAAAGATCATATTTCTACCAGAGCAGAATTAAATTGACTTCTTCAGCTCCCTGATGGCAGGAACGCCCTAGCAGCGATTCAAACAAATGAATTGTTTACAACCCCTCAACACAAGAATAAAACCAAGCTGCTTTGTCTACTTCAAGGTTTTGGGTGAATTATCCCAGTATTAGTATTTGATTGATTGACATGAAATCTGATGCAGACATTCATTCCCTCCTGGGGATTATCTGCAAAAACGTAAGAGATTCCTTGACTATTAATCTAGCATCAGGTCAAAACTTTATATGAAGGACATTCCCAACATACATCCTCAGATGAAATGCTCTGTGTCTAGTGCTAATTATTTGATATGCGACATACATAACTGCAAACCACAAGGCTAATTCTGCGACTACCCTTTAATTGCCTGGATGTTTGAAACTATACGAGCATCTACCATGGAGCCAAATACATGTTGTCACTCAGCCTGGCATCTCATTTGCCTCTTTACGAGTGCAGCGTGAATACCGAAGTGTAGTGACTGTGATGCCAGCCTTGTATTATGCAACAAACGGGTGGGCTACATCTGTGTGACAGTCAGATATGATTTTATCAGCTTTTTCAACACATTTCTCAGCAAGACAAGCCATTGCATAAGAGAGGGTCTGTTGTCGAGTTCAATGCCCAAGTCAGAGTTTTCCACTGAGATAATTACAGATTCTGTCTGACCTGCAGGGCGGCAAATGTGTCTGCTCTGGTGCCTTTGAGCAAGTTCACAAGTGCTGATGTGGATGATGTGATTCCATTTCTGGGTCTATCTATGTGCGAAACAGGAGAGGCAACAAGACAAAAAGTGTGTCCCAACAGGAAAAGTCTCTCAACATGTGTCAGAGTGAGTGCCAGTGCTCCAGCTGTTCTCGCTGTTGGCTGTGTGTATTTGTGAGTAATTGTGAACTGGTAGCCAGACAGGTTAGTTTACTAAAGCCATTTGTGACACAGAAACCACCACACAGCCACTGTCATTCTCCAGAGTAACGGATTCCTTAGCCTGCAGTCATGACACAGTATAATATCCCTGACGTTTATTCCAATATTCCATTGTAACCTTATTTATAATGTTTTATTTCCATTACCTCTGCCTGTGTCTGTCATATATTGCCATGGGACAGCTGTGAGACAGTGTGTGCTCATATATAACCTAGCTGAGCCTATCCAAATACTTCCTGCCACTTTAAGCACTCTTGGGTGAACCAGCTAAATTACTGTGGCAAGCTGTGAAAGGCCATTTATTTCTTATTTAGAGTCAGAATCTGTTTATTGGACAAGCTATGACCTATTACATTCTGGTTACATGTCACTATTGACTATTGACAACCCAATCAGTCCAATGCAGGCTTTAGCTTATTTATTTATTTTCAATATGTCTTATACACATTCTTACAGATGTGACGCTAGTATTGAAAATCCGGGAAAGTACCGTTTAGTAAGACTGTTCTCAAACAAGATGACATGGATTTATTTCCCATGTCAGCAAACACCCAACACTGTAATATTTAGCACTGACAGACTCTGCTGGCTGCACTGGAGAAATCGTGGTACAGAATTTCCTCGGAGCATCAATACAGAACATTCCTCTCCCTTTTCATCAATCAAAAATTAGACATTTAACTTTTATGGACCAATTATAAATAGAAAGCAATAAGACAACACAATACAAGTCTGCACTGCTTTGTTTTATTTTCACCAGTTTCTACGCTATTATGCAATGCCATTTCTAATTGCTGTCAGACATTTCAGTGACATTTCTGGGTAAACGTTTTTCTCTCAGATGTTTTTCCTCAGTCTCCCATGTCAACTTTCGAGCTAAATTAGTTCAAAGAGGCATGAATTTCCAGCATAGCCTGCGGCTATATGGCAAACGAGACCAGAGGGAAAAGAACGCCTCTTAAAAGCCTCAAGTGTTTGAGCTAGTTAGCATGACAGCTTACTCACACCTCCATGTGAATGGATTTTATGGACCAAAAAGCTGAACTGCACCAATTGGAGTAATTGACTTTCTATAGAGCCACAGCCAAGAAAGAGGAACTACAAAGTATAAGATTGTTAAAAAAGACTCATATAGACTCTGTTTGTTTAGATTTGGGGTTCTTCAACTGCTTGAAGGCAAACTGATTTTGAAATTTGTAGTCTCTTGCTGGGAATCCAGATTCAATAAAAGGTATACTGCTGTACTCATCTGTGAGAGGCCACAGTGGGAAAAAGGAGAAACAAGCCCCTGGGTTGCTTTTAAGGAAACAATTGTGCCCCCAATGGTTTCATATATTTTGGGCTTCAATTGAGAATGTATTAGCATACTTTCAGGATTTATTCTTGTAGAAACATAATTCAAAAAGCAAGAAATTGTTATTTTTTATATAAAAAATAAGGTTCTTAGTAGATCCCGTAAAAAATATTTTGACAAATAAATAGAAAAATATTTTATGACCAATGATTATTCGTTGTTTTGCCCGGAGTTGGATGACCATATTAATCCCAATTTCCCATTTTTCTTTCCAATATCACACTATTGCTTTTAACCAGTTGTTCAGCAAAGACAGGGGGAGACACCTATCCTACCGCACCTACCAGCACATTATCAGTTGTCTACTTTTTTTTCACTTTTGGAAAAAGCCAACTGTTTTTTCCTGCCTGCAGTCTTTATGCTGAGCCAAGATAATCAGCATCTTATTGGAAAGGAAACATTATCAATCTTCTCATCTTACTCTAAGCAACAAAGCAAATTCCCTTAACTTCCAATACATGAAACTCTTATTTTGAGGCAGAATAACCAATCTCCTGTCCAAGGGGTTGGTGAAGATTTACTGACTCTGACATATCATGTGAGAGACTTTAAGTTCATAAGAACGTGACAAAACAATACAAATGTATAGCCTATATATCTTTTTTTAATTATTATTAAACCATCTTTCTTAGGGTGGTTTTTCCTTATTCATGGGTCTAATTTTGTTTTCTTCTGTTGTTTGCTGTTTGTCACAGAGTATATTGAAAGCATGTGCAATCCTGCTAATGAGTTGTCGCTGCAGAAACAGTAATAGAGAAAGAAGTGCAGAGCACACCGAGGAGGGGTGGCTGTGACGGAAGAAAAGGAATGTCCCACCTGAGCTTTTGTTATTGACATTTTCTATGAGACACTTTGTGTGTGTGTGTGTCTGTGTTTCATGCTGATTTAAGGCCCCCCTAATTCTGAGGTCCTATATGTAAAGGACCGCAGGCCTCCAGACGTCATGCATGCCCCCGGGCTAATCACACAGCAGCCCTTCCTTGTCCCTCCTCTTTTGACTAACACTCCCCACTCGACTGACTTCTTCAACCCCTGTCAACCACTCTTTCTTTTTTCCTTTTCTACATACTACATCTGACCATACAAATAATCTAGTTAGGATGCAGCTGGCATACACTGTTGGTACATACTTTTACTTATTTATTTCATCATAACATTGCACCTTAATCTTGCCTTTTGCTTTTATATCCGTCACATCCCCGTTTGTTTTCTCATGGAGGCTCCGTTGATGTGACGTCACTTCCGGTGCGCACTGGATTGTGGGTCAGAATTGCCCAAATAGGATGCTGTTTTCAACATAAAAAATCTTGGCCGGGTATTTCTAACCATGCTAAATCTGGCCACAAGAATCGGGACATCCTAAATCTTTATTCTACCATACTAAATAGTAGATAGTACGGGTATTGGAACGCAGCCCTCTTGTCTCTGATTTTCATCACCTCCGTTTCTCCATTTCTCTAACCAGGCCTAGACTTTTTCAATCTTTCTGTCTCCATTGTATCATGCCACCTTTCTTCCTGTTGGTGACCTCACTATTCTCCCTGAAATCAGAGCCAGTGTAAAGCTCCAAGGATATGAATACATCGCCACAATCACAAAGCCTGTAAGGAGTCTTAAGTCTAATTTATAACATTTGAAAGACATTCTTAGCTTTTCCTCAACAACAACAGTGCTGTGATTGCTTCTCTCTTTCCAGCATGGGTGGTCTCTGAAAAAATCAAACTCCGCACCCTTTTATGAGTACCTGCTCAAATGTTCCAAATGATTAGAACAATAGCAACAGAAAGCTGATCTTTCCTTGGGTTTTCTGTTGTTTAGAAAATGACAACATTGGAATCTACTGGATACTTCGTCCTGAGGGTGAAGGAGCTTTTGCTACAGCAAATTGCCGTTGCCTTATGGTGAAAAGATAATGGCTACATCTGCAGATAATAGACCTCCAGCTCACTCACTCTTACAAGTTCTCCAGCCATTCAAGACAGCACAAGTGGGACTCTCTATGCATGAGATCACTGAACCCTGTCTCATTCAAGCTCTCATGCCAATTTGAAACTGCTGCAACGTCCTCAACCAAAGCAAGATTTTTCGCTATAATGGAAACTGAATCCCTGGCAAAGATCTGGAGAAATGCTAAGTGCCACTCCTGTAGGACGTAGTAAGTTTGCACTCTTTAATCTTCTGGTTGTAAAATGCTATGCCACCCAGCCAGCTAGCATGTGCACTTAAAGCAGAGAAGGGTACTACTAACACTACACCACCACTTATTGGGCTGTTACATATGTTTTGTTTTGATGATATGCATTCAAATTGATTGTAAAGCGGATACATGTGAATTCTGGTTTTCTGGCATGTTTTTCCTCACGTAAACTATTTGACCTGTATGCACTCATGTGTTTTAATCATGTTCTCTCTTTATATAGCCCCTACTAATCAAGCATCAATATGAATTTAACACTTTATCATCACAGAACAGAACAGAATGACTAAAAGCATTGAGTACATTGCCCTTCCCTAGATAGCCATCTCACATAATAAGGTAAAACAGAGAATAAAGATAGCACACTGAAAAATAAAACATCCATTCTTCAGTCCAGTAGCTTCTCATTCGGCAAGACAAGCCTTGACCCCATAAAGTGCTGTACCATTGCATCAATAATAGATCAAAAGGTCCTTGGACTCTGACACAGCAGTCCTTCTTTACAGTGAGAATTAGTGAAGGTTAGCTGTCTTCAAAACCATAAATCTTAAAAAAAGGTTGAGGCAGAGTTAGCTATGGTTATTTGATGCTAAATAATCCACATTTAAAACCATTACTTGGGTTTATACATTTTTCCTGCTCCTGATATCCTTTGTGAACTAAACCAGCAGTTAAAATTTTTCCGGTACAATTGTACAATGAATGCTTGGCAGATATGTTAATTGAAAATGTATTCTTATAATTTGCTAAAAAAGGAATAGAAAAAAAGAATTCAGGTGCAATTGTGTTTCTCTGCCTATTGCAACTGTATCAAAAAAAAAGCACACAATAATCTACACACCACAACTTTTGATTAAACGATTAAAACCAGTTTATTATACCATGCATCAAACAAATAAGATGCTACAAGATGAATTCTATTTTTATCAATCCATCTTCCATTTACACTAACAGTAAATTGGCCTTTAAGGAAACCGATTTCAATGAGAGCGCTTGGCCTGTCCATCCAACATACCATGCTGGACAACATGTTCTTGCCTTTAAGCAGCTCTTTATGGGCCCACAGCTTCAAACAGCTAGGAGCCCTGAGGTGATGACAAATGTAATTCAGGGTTCTTGGTTTCTCAAAGGATAACTCTTGGCTTCCTGCCCTTTCTGATCCTACTATTCCTGTTTTCTCTTTTTGGAATAACCATGCGCACATGATTGTTTAACTTTTCTTTTGTATTTTTATTATAATTTATTTTCCAAGGTGCTCCTCGTACAAGATATATTTAAACTAAGTAAGGCAATGATGGCAAGGTGATCACGGTTTAATGCAATTAAAAACTATTCAATTAAAACTCTCGGCTTCACTGACACAATTGTACAAAATGTACTGTATTAGAGTCAAACCAGTGAAAGAAAAAACACTTTGCAGTCTAGATCAATATTGCATAGAACCGAACTGGGAGGCAAAACATTACGTTAATGGAATGCAATGATTTTATAGCCCAGAATGTATTACAGGGTTTATTCACACATCAAAGCCGGATCAAAAAGAATACATAATGCACATGGTTTGCAATTATGTATCAGCAAGCTGGTCTCTTTTTCGGCAATGAGTTGTTTACTTCTTGAATTCATGACTCAGCATTCCATAAGCTGATCTAGATCGAGCACCAAAACCCAGAGACAAAAAGCTAGAACCGGTGGTGACCATTGTACTTTTTGAAATCTCCGTGGGAGGCATAAAGAGGCAGATTGCAACTTAAGTGTGGACTGTGGACCGATTGTGGACAAGTGTAGTGACAGTTGTTCAGCAAGGAAGCCATTAACTTATTGATTCATTGACTTATTAATTCAATTATTCATTTAGTTGGGCTCCATAAGGTAATTCAACAACATGAAGTAATGCCCTATTACATATTCCTATACCCTTCCTTTCCATGTACTGTATCTCCAAATAGATATTTTGAATTTGAATTTATCTGATAAACTGAAGGATTAAGTAGGCTATTCCTTCATAGGCTGAGACAATTCCCCTATTTCCTAAGATAAATGAAATATTCAAACCTCTCTTGGATTTGCTGAAAAAAAAATCAAAAATCTGTAAACATGGCTGTTTTCTCTCAGGGGAAGTTGGACTTATTAGAGATTTGAGGTTTTCACAGAAGAGTGATGCAACAAACAAATCAGGATCTAATAGAATATGATGCACTGATGTAAATTAAACAACCACAGAGCTGCCAAGTCTCACTCTTTGGCCGTGAGACACACGCAAATCAACCAGTTCAAACTCTCACACGCCACACCTCAAATTTCTCACGCGAAGAAATTAATCCCCAAAATAAAATTTGTTTTGCGGGACTTCTATTTAAAATTTCTTATTTTGAAAAGCTAACAGACATGAGTGCCGTGACTTCCTCTTTCTGAACGCGCATTAACGTTATGCTTTGATGTGCACTGTGCATTCGAAGCGGGAGGCCAGCATGGACATATACAGTAAAGGAGGCGAGCCCACTACCCGCACCTTCTCTTCCGAGGTGTGTGTTGATAGCGCCAAGTTACCGCTGATAAGAATTGTGTCCCCGCCGGCCGGTGAGCGCGAATGCATCAAACATATTAACCCTTCAATCTCACTCAAGTAAATTCAGAAGATCTTTGGATCGTTTTGTATATTGTTTTTGGTAATTTAGTTTGAAAATTAGGTTTGCAAAGTAACAAATGGCTCATCCGCCAATAAAAAAACTTTTATTCTTCTGTGTAATGTACTGTAGCCTATGTATTGCACATTTATAGCACTTTTCATAGCACAAATCAAGGTAGCCTAAGAGGAGGGACCAAGTAACCCAGATGTTTTATTTTAGCTTAGTAGTTTGCATTAGTGTTGAACTGTTCCCTCATTTTTTCTTCTTTGAATAAAGCCTAATGCTGCTAGTAAAATACCACCAGCCACTCAACCCTCATAGACATGATATAGAATAATTACCTTTATTACAGTTTAACCAAATGTTTTAACAATAGGCTACAGGAGATATTTGAAAGCACTACACATGCATTGTAGGCTATTCAATTAAATTTGTGTCAGCGAAACTGTGAATGTTCTCTTTTACTTTACATGAAAATGAATGCAGAAAAGGCACACATTGCTTCATAAAAATTCACCAGAATGCAGGAAATGAAGTGTTTAATGCTCAAAATTTTCAGGGGGGGAACCCCCAGACCTCCACTTATAATATGTCCACACCCAATGTTTAATTAAAACCTGTCCTACGTCTTTGCAATTCATGAATGTATTCATTTTAATAAGATTTTTGATGTTTTATCACATTTTCCAATTGTCTTTTATTTCTGATTTATTATGAACAATATGTAAACTTGCAGGACACTAGCAAAAATGATTGGGTGGGAAAGAGGACACGGTTTTGGGTCCCTCGGCCAAAAAATCTCACTCCAAACTTTTGGTGAAACTTGGCAGCCCTGCAACCAAACTCTCTATAATCTAGTTAAAGGTGCTGTAAGCGGAATGGTTCTTTTTACCTAGGGGGCAAAACCCCTTTTTTTGGAAAAACAGACATGGAGCGTTGTAAAAGGTTGTTTACCAGAAATGATATTCAGGACCTTCCAGGATCCCAACCTGGGTGGACAACCTGGTCAACTAGCTGCTGGAAAGCTACAGGGGGCTGACATAGAGCAAATCAGAACCACTGCTTAAGTGAATGGGGATGGGCTAATAGGGAATTTTTTAAACTTATATATATCATTATGAAACTTTGCAAGTTGATTACTGACATTAAAACAACACCTTTTTGTATTACAGTATTTTCCAAATTTGAGTAAATTAAAAATCATCTCTTACTAATGTCCTCGCAAGCCCCAACTCTAGTGTTGGACAAAAGCAGAGTCTTTGTTTTTACATTTTTAAAACAAAACAAGTTCCAACTGCCTGAACCTTTCCTAATCACAGTTCAAATTTGATAAATAACCCATAGAAAATTAATTTT
The DNA here is from genome assembly GCA_026929865.2 of Hyperoplus lanceolatus. Taxonomy (NCBI): domain Eukaryota; kingdom Metazoa; phylum Chordata; class Actinopteri; order Uranoscopiformes; family Ammodytidae; genus Hyperoplus; species Hyperoplus lanceolatus. The sequence goes on from CM049405.1 coordinate 18,687,465, forward strand.
TTACACTGTTTTTTCCAAGGGAATGTCTAGCCGTTTCCTAAAATAGCAGCTGGAGACTCCAAAAGGAGACTTTTGGTCCATAGCACATGAAATGTAACTGTGTAAAAAATGTATTTTCTATGGGTTATTGATCAAATTTGAACGTGATTAGGAAAGGCTTCGGCAGTTGGACACTTGTTTTGTTTTAAAAATGTAAAAACAAATTGACTTTGTTTTCTTTCAACATCTAGATGTTGGGGCTTTGCAGATATGTAAATTTTCGCATCATTAGTAAGATATTGATGATTTTTCATATTTATTTAAAATTTTGAAAATACTGTAATACAAAAAGTTTTTGTTTTAATGTCAGTAATCAACTGCAAAGTTTATAATGATATCTATAAGTTCAAAAATTCCCCATTACACCCATTCACCCCATTATTAAAAGTGTTCTGATTTTATGTGGCCGTTAGTTTCAGTGTTGAATGTTGACAGGTTGTGATCGTGGAAGGTCCTAGATGTCATTTTTGGTGAACAACTTTACAAGCTATGTCCATAAAATACTTTGCCCCTGGGTATTTAGCTAACTTCCTGTCAGTTACTGCAGTTAGCTCCCTTGTCCTAGTCATAATTAATGACTGTTTCAAGCAGAAGTTATCTAGCATCATTCAGATCTATAAGTGTGATAAAACATGATAAAAACTATCAAAAGAGACAGTGGGAAGGATTTTATGCTGCATTTAGGGCATAACATTCACCATTGTGTGGGTGAGAGTGAGACATGGAGTGTATAGCCTATAGTAGATATGAGTGAGATGAGTATCGGTTTGTAGCGTTCTCTCTTCTGATTGGATAAACATTTTGGGATACTACAATAAGTTTATTTGGATTACATGAAAGAGTTGATGAGAGATGTATGAAGCGCACATTGTGTAAGTGATCACTGTATAAATAAAGAGTGATTTTACACTTATATTAACATAAATAAACCGCTTACTTCACCTTAAATATTAGCACAACCTTAAACATATACAGCAGTAAAATGCAACATACAAATTAATGGAGCAGTAATATTAATCATGAAACATCCTAGTAAAACACTGACAGGGATCAGTTTAGTGCACAATTAGTACTTTTACTTTGAATACTTTAAATGCATTTAGATGACTTACTCATACTTTTGAATGCTACATTTTGACTTGGAGTAGAGCATTTCACTGTGTGGTATTGCTGCTGGTCTTGATACTTCTTCCACCACTACAGTCATTCACGTCCCCTGTGGATCCATTGATATAACATTACGTCTTCAATCCTTCCTTCCTTCCAGTCACACAGACAGTGATTCATTTATAACGTTCCAATACATTCCAATACGGTGATCAGTACTCTAATGATGTGGGAGCTGGGATTGGGCCTAACGCTTTTCACAGCCGTATTACAGTAACAGGGAATCAATGCAGCATGGGAACCTTTAAGCCCCTCGCAGAGCCACATCACCTGCAGAGAAGGTGTGTGGGTAAGGGGAATAGGTTGGTGGAAGATTGGGTCGTCTGTTGAAAATCATCAGGGAGATCGCTGGTGAATGTAAGTGCTCAAATGACATCTTCAAAGATATTTATGGATGTTATTTGTGGTTTGACAACCCTGGGGGAATAAACAGTCATTCATGATTACAATTGCAATCCATTGTTGGGACAGCTGATGACCCTATTCTCACATCTGCCCTAGCACTACTGCCCCCTGCGGTCTGTAAACTAAATAATAAAAAGTCAGCTCATGTATAAACAGGCCTTAACTGACATGATACTATATGAGGCCCGCTGTGGATGTAAAAAAACGTCCAATCTAAACAAGCCAAACACTCTCTTCTCACAGACACACACACACACACACACACACACACACACACACACACACACACACACACACACACACACACACACACACACACACACACACACACACACACACACACACACACACACACACACACACACACACACACACACACACACAAAGACCGGCCCTTAAAGGACGACGGGTGGGGGTTTACTGTGCTTACAGGAGACAACAGCTGAGGAGCATCCATCTATTTTTGTTCCCCCTTCTTTTAGGTCTCTCAGAAGGAGGTGTGATTATTATGGGCAGCCTTAGAGTCTGGGATCACACTTAAGAGGGGACACTCCCTTATTTAGTTGATCTAACCTACATAACAGGAGAACTGTGTTGAGCTATGCCAGATGGATCTATTGAAACAAAAAGCAAAAGTCCAGGATTTATTGACTCTTGGCTCAATTGTCCCGTAGTCGCTTAAACTGAAAAGGCACGGAATGGAGATGGCTGGAGCCTTTAACACTGAACCGCTGTACAACAATACAAAAACTACCACAACCCAGACATAAACAGCAATAGTTGGCAATACTGGTGGATGTTTTATCGGAAACATCCTGCAACCTATAGCTGCCTTTGATGGCATATAGAGAGGTCATGGACCCTGTTATTTCTGGGCAATGTTGGGGTTTTAACAACCTGAAGAGGATAACATGAGGCTATATCTGATATTTTTTAGACTTAAAAATCGTAAATAAGATGATTTAATCAAGATAATTTTTCATTCAAAATAAATTAAATTAAAGGATGACGTTTATAATTGTGTTCATCAGACTGTATCTAAGTTTGGGGACATAATGTATACACAATATATATCATTGAGCAGTTAAATGAATAAACAAATGAAAAAAAAAAAATCAGATAATCAGAGAAGAACGTTTGATGTGTGCTTTAAATATTTTTCATTGCAGGTCAAGAATTCCTGCAGGGGTGGGTGGGAGTCGAAACCTCAGTTTTTGGTGAGGCCTTGCTGGAAGCGTTCAATTAAATTACTCACAAAATAAATTAAAACGTTTGAGTAGAAAAGTAAAAGAGGAAGTTTTTCGACATTTGAGACGGATGGCATAGGCTACCATGAGTTTCAGCGCATCAGGAGGAGTTCCACCTCGGTGTCCTACATACAGTGTGGAAGCATTTAAGGAGAGCTGCCTCAGGCGCAGTAACTTTTTTACCTCTATTTCCAAAATGCCCCTCCTCAGACAAACCCCTCAGCCTGAGCGTCACTCAAAGTTCACTCCAGTACAGTCCCCTTTTCTTGAGCTCAAACACAACACACATTCTCTGTCATCCGCAAAAACGCACACAGGCGCACTTTCACAACGAGACACGCTTTTGCAAATAGTCCGTCCGCCGCTTCTAGCGCTACTTTTCTTTCCGGGAGATGCAAAAGAAGACCTATTGGATGCCACTGAAAACATTTTGTTGCTGTTTCTGTTGTGCGGAGTGGACAAAATTGTGACTCAATTTTTTACTTTTTTTCTCGCTCTCTCCAGGAATTCCTAGAGTGACAACTTTTTTTTGGATCGCCCTCTCACGTCAACAATTTCATTGCTTATGGGTAAATTAACTGGTTAACTACAAATCAAATTTCCGAACCGTGCAGTTGGATACAATTATCATTTGATGGTCAAAATGAAAAATTCGTTGAACTAACTTAGCCTACTCGCCCGGATCAAAGGATAAGGTAGTCTATGGTCTTATCAACCATGAATATGCATTACAATACTCTATTTATCTGGGAGGCGTCTTTCCAGAGTGCTTAATTGACCTTAATTTCTGCTTCAAATTGAAAGACGTTTCGCTATCGTTCTACAGTTGGTTTGATGAATCTGAATGGTTTAAGTTAAATTGTGCGATTGTCTGCGAGATTAGATAAGAGAGACAGAGAAGGATAGTTTCTGTGTGGTCTTTTTCTGCTTCTCCATTTATTCTTATATCGTTGCGGGTTTTTTCTATATGATTTATGTGGTGATATACTGTATCTGTCATTCAATTAACCTAATGGTAGATAGCCCCTTAGCCTGTCCTGTTTGAGACAGGTGCAATGTGGTAATGTGGTTACATGGCTCTGGTGTGGGTCTTTGGATAGAGTGTCATGTGTTGTAAAGATTACAAATCCCCTTGAGTCCAATTTGTGATTTTGGGCTGTGTAAATAAAAATGACTTGACTTGTGTGTGTGTGTGTGTGTGTGTGTGTGTGTGTGTGTGCGCGCGTGTGAGAGAGAGAAATAGAGAGAGAGAGAGAGAGAGAGAGAGAGACTCCCATCTGGATTTTGAGACATTGCACTGTGAAGCACTAAGCTGCTCTCCCCAAGTCTTGACTTCCTTTTTTCTCTTCGGCAGTGATAATCACAGCTTAGCTTCTCCTCCTGTGGAGTGAAGATGTGTTGGAGAGTGTGCGTGCCGGTGGCACGGCTGACTCTCCTGGTTCTTACACTTGTGGCGCCCTTGGGCCAGGCCTGTCCCAGAAGCTGTAACTGCTACCAGGCCAGCGAAGTGCACTGTACCTTTCGTTCCTTGCTCACCATCCCTCCTGGCCTGCCCGTGCACACACGTCGCATGAATTTAGGGTAAGGGGAATGCATGCAAGCATGGGAACAAATGGGACTCCAATCTAAAGTGCCTCTATTGACTTTGCAAACACACCCACATACTTTGGAATCAGGTGTCAAACTACAGTTAAGCATTGAGCTAGCATGGAAATAATTATGTGTTGACTTATTGAAGTCTCAGGTTGATGGTGCTGTTTCTGTGCTGTTGTAGGTTCAACAGCATCAGCAGGATCCATGACACTTCTTTGGCTGGGCTAAAGAAGGTGGAGCTTCTCATGCTCCACAGCAACGACCTCCACCATCTTCCAGATGCCGTGTTTAGAGATCTGAAATCACTACAGGTAAACAATAAGAAGCACTACAACAAGAACAAGCATTCAAAGCTTCAATATTGTAGTAAGTCCAAAAAATCCATTTCAAACCAAGCTTGCACATTATTTGATTTGATTTTGAGGCAGCGATCAGAATATTACAGAAGCCTTTGCTTCTTGTTTTACAGTTCTTCTATATGGGAATAGAGTCCTGTCTCTAAGGCAGTTATCGACAGGCAATATCCAAACTTTCAATGCTGGGTTATAAATATATGATATGACTCTTAATGGAGACAATAAACCGGTGTTTCCTCACATTTTCAATCTTTGCCTCTTAAGAGAAGAAAGGCATTTGGAAGACACTGTAAAAAAGAAAAAAAAAAAAAAATCCAACTTGGAGCCAGCCTCAACAAAATGTACTTTAAATGATTTCAGCTTCAGGCAGGGAAGACCATACAGGGGCTCCTTCACTATTTCAACTGTGCTCCGTTTCAGAAGCTCTTCGTTCTGCACATGTAGATCTTGTATTCTGCAGTCTGCATAGCTTCTAACTATGAGAAATGCATTCACTTAAATAGTTTGACAGAACATATTTAAGCTGTTATTAAGATATATAGCATTTGTCAAATGATTTTGTTCCCTATAGGAGGGATACCACACTGATATATATTTACCCCATACTGTTAATAATAAAGGGATTTATAAAATAATAACTTTTACATTTGATCTGTGAAACAAGCGTGCAAGAGGCTTGTGACAGTTGACTTTATTCTGTTCACATTTCCCAGCACATTTTTCTAATTTCTACAACTAATACTACATTTGTATGCCATTATTCTTCTCACAGCTCAGTGACAGGAAACACACTGTACATTTTAGCAGCAACCTAAGGGGCAGAGTTAGCAGTCCGTGGGGAAGTGATATTACTCAACGAGCAATTGTTCCCTTCATCTCCCAGGCAGATGCTGATATATTTGCCATTGTGTAATAATAGGATCCATATTTCCATGTGCTGACATCTTCACGTGCTAGATCTGTCAGCAGCTGGAACTCTTCCAGCTAAGTAGTCTCCCTGGAGATCAGATTTATCATAAGCCGCCTCACGAAAACACTATCCCGCAACCTGGTTTTTCATGGTGTGCCTCCTTAAAGGTTGGTGGCTTCTCCACACATGACTAGAATAGCAATAGATCCCCTAGGGGCTTCTGAAGAGGATAAAGGGCTAAATTTTCTATTTGAAAAGTTGAAGACCCCCAGCGCTAGAAAATCCTTTAAGTTGTGCTTGCTTTGACCCAATAAACTGGGCACATTCATAATTTGTTGTGTTATGTGCTGTGGAAAACTTCCTCAAATTCTACCTGTGAGATGGTGCTGGAAGCATTTTCTCATATATTTTAAAATGTGCACAATGATTTGATTAATCTTTGCTTACAAAGAGTTTTTTCAGCCAATTCCCCACCCTCATTCCATTCCCTTCACATAATTTGTCATACATTGAATTTACACACATGTGGTGTCCAGTGACAGACTTGTGCTCATAGCATTGGAAAAGATGGAAACATAGGTCTATGGACATAAGGTGACTTTTTATTTTGCAACCTTTTTTTTCCCCTAAATCCTTTAAGTGTCCTTTCAAAGATTCTGCCTGGTAACAGGCTGTAAACAGGTCAGTTGGGATTCACTTTAAAGCATTTATAACACCTTTACCGAATCTGAAAATGAAAAACAACAAAATAGAAGATAGCCTCATTTATTTGAAGAAAACAACCTACGTAGACAAATGAACACATTTTTTCTGTACACTTTTGCCTCAAGGACTTCAGTCAAATGGTTATTTTTATCATCCAAAAACATTTTGACTGGGTGTCTTTGTCTTCCTTAAAGCTTATTATTTTATTATTCTTTTAATCCTTCAAATTTTCCTCTCACCCCATTGTCACTCCACCCCCACAGATACTAAAGCTGAGCTACAACAAGCTGAGAGAGATCTCTTCATCTCAGACCTTCTCTGGCCTGACGTCACTGCTGCGTCTGTACTTGGATCACAACCTCCTCCAGCACATCCACCCACGGGCCCTGCTCCAGCTGCCTAGCCTCAGGCTGCTTCGTCTGCAAGGGAACAGGCTGCATCAGCTGCACCCTCACACTCTGTGCACACTGTCCCTCCTTCAAACATATTACTTCTCGACACTCAGGTGAGCTTTAACACAGCTTTTACAACACTTTGAAAGTTAAGCTTTAAATGTAAGCATCTATATCCCCGTGCATGGCTCTGACATTGAGGACAGCAGAGAAATTTCATGAATCCAAATGCCGCAAAATATTTATTTTAATTTTTTTTAACAGAAAAGTGGTAGAAAATACTTACAGTAACTGAAAGTAGAATTTTTCTTTATCCAGATCAGGTTTTTACATAAGTATATCCACCTGGACTAACCATGAGTGTCCGTCACACATTTGAAGAAGTTGTGGCAGTTAATTGATTGTATGTTCCGTCCCAGCAGATTTTAAGGATGGTAATGCTCCTGTATCCCATAATACAAGAATAGGTATCTGCTTAAAATACTTACTGTAGTAGTTCTATTTTTTTAATAGCTCACATGTGTACACTCTTTCGATACAATAGGTACCTGTAAGAATATCTACAGTATAAATAATGTTTAAGTTCACACATTGTTATCTCACTATTCCCTTAAATTCATATCTTGTGCTGTACTGTTACAAATTGGGAACAATTACACCTTAGGTTGCTTTTCTTACCTCCTGTAGAAACCTAGACCTGTCCAACAACAGTCTCACCACTCTGCCCAGAGAGACCTTGATGACAGCACCTCTGCTGGAAACACTTGTGCTGCAGGCTAATCCGTGGAGTTGTGACTGCAGGATGAACTGGTGCCTCGCTTGGAGTCTGTCTCATCCAGGTGACTGTTACGTCTGAAATGTAATGTTTTCACCTGTTGTTTTGTCTTCATCCTGCACATGCATCTGATGGTGATCATTTTCTTTGTGCCTTTTGGCCGGAGTTACTCAGTCATAGAAGCAAAAATATGGTGGTTGAGTGACAAAATGTGAAGAAAAAGATAAGGAAATGAGGTGAAAAGTTTAATAGAAAATGGTAAAAAAACTGAAGACTAATTTGTTTTCTAATTCCAGTCTATAAGCAAGCAAAAAGAAAAAAAATAACTATACATGTGAAACCCAGCCAAATGATAGAAAGATGGGACAAAAATACCATCTGATACATCTGGTTTTGTAATCTGGATACTTCTGGCCTTTCCCACCTGCTTTTCATCACACTCTCTGTGTTCGCCAATTGTCTGCATCTCCCTCAGTCTGTCTTGTGGCTGTTATTAAGATGTGAAAGAAGGCTTGACCGTGAAATGTGTCTCATTGATATGCCAGGCTTAACCTGCCATGACTAATCCATGATGACAGCATTGATGTGTGTAGGCTGCATATGGGCTAATGATTGTTGTGTGATAATGAAGTGATGGATGTTTAATTGATTTATGAGTACATGAAGTAACCTTAGCTAATCAGAAAGAGAAATACAGGGTAATGAATGCTTAGAAAGAGAAGTAATGACACCACTAATATGTGTGGATAGTTTACATTTTCATATAGTTGCTATGATGTTATACACTGTTGATATGCCAGAGTTGGGTTGGAATGAAAACATTTTCTCTCTCTTTCAATTAGGCTTAATGAAATGTCCCAGCGGCCCTCAGTGCCCAATGTGTTCATCACCCAGTTCCCTTCAAGGACAGGGCTTGCTTGATCAGACTGACTTAGCATGCACCTCGCCTGTCATCCCCTTCCGAGGAAGAGACACGCCTTTGGAGACAGAACTTATTGAAATTCAATCAACTGAATCATTCAGAGAGCCTTTAGGCACTGCCTCTCTGGGTCTGTCTGACCAACAGGGATATAATGTGGATCTGAGTTGCAACATCACCCACTCTTCCGAGTCTCAGGATATTGCTCCTCCTCCAGATCTCTCCCTCTCTGCCTCTTCTCCTCTCCCTCTTTCTATGTCACTGTCCCTGGAATGCCCTGTGGAGAGAGAGAGCTATGAGAAACTTTGGCGGATCCTGGCTTACTACAGTGAGACTGCGGTTCGCCTAGAGCGGGAGATCATGCTGAGTAAAGGGCCGACATTGGCCTACCGCTATGGACAAGCAGCAGAGACAGACGGATATTATCACACTGGAGTCAAAGCTTCCGTTAAAGCCAGACCACAGTGGTTGCTACAGCCATCCATTAGCATTCAGCTAAACAGAGCGCTGTCTAACGGACAAAAGATTCAACTTATATACTCAACAAGAGTTTCTGCTCATCCTGACCATACTACTGAAACCTCAACACCGTCTCCTGCTTCTCACCCATGGGTGCTGATTTCAACTAATCATACCACCAACACACTGGTAGCAGTAGCAGGCAATAAGGTGGAGCTATTATGTCCTATTCTAAGTTCTGGACACCCCCAAGTACAGTGGATTCTCCCTGATGGATCCAAGCTCATCTCCCCTTCCAGCAGTCTAGATGGTAGGCTCTTAGCCTCAACCTCTAGCTTACTTCTACAAAAGGTGAAGCTTTCAGATGCCGGGATCTACTACTGCAAAGTCCGGGCAGGCAGGGATGTAGATGTTCTACCTCTACGCATGGCAGTGGAGGAATCCTCTGTTCCATCTTCAGAAGAGCAAGTGGGACCTCCTGTCACTGGAACTGTTGGGAAGCCCGTCAGTCTGTCATGCAACGCATCTGGTTCACCAACGCCTGACTTGAGTTGGGTTTTACCAGATGGAAAGATAGTACGGCAGGGATTAGCTGTATCAGGTGGGCTCACTGTACAATCCAATGGGAGTCTCTCTCTGCCTAACCCCAATCAGAGGGATGCTGGTCATTACCGCTGTATTGCGGTTAACCAGTATGGAAGTGACTCTCTGTCTATGCAGCTGGAATTAATCTCAAGACTTCCCCCTCCACTTAGGACTTCATTTCCCAGAGGGCCACAGTCAGCTGCTGGCCGCTCAACCAAGATACGAGCTCCATTATTACATCAAGTGGAGGACGGCTCTGGGGATGAAGAGGAAGAAGAGGAGAGAAATCTTATTGGCAGTAGGAAGCATCCAAGTCCTCCAGAATCTACACCAAATAGACGTTTTCCAATCGGAAAACCCAGAGGCCGTGGGCATACCAGAGAACGCCCTCTAAGAAGAGGAGGAACACCTGTATCATCCACTGACCAAAGAAGAAACCACTTTGATAATAGGCATAGAGTAACCACAAACAAACAAAGATTAGACCCTCAGAAATGGGCAGACCTCTTGGCTAAGATACGACAAAAGACTGCTCACACTAATAACACAGAGTCAATTGCAACAGAAAAGCCCATAGCTGAACCGGTGGGAAGAGGAAAAGATATAGACACAGAAGGAAATGAGGGAGATGACGATGCAGATGATGATGCAGAGAGAGTTAGAACTGAGGGAGCAGGGGTTGAAAAAGAAACCGAAGGGTCATCTGTTGATGAAGCTGATCTAGTAAAAGAAGGTCTACAGCCAGTTCACCCTGTTCTCAAAGAAATGCAAAAGCACACTGAGACAACAGGAAGTGAAACAGACACAGACACACATAAAGTGAAGGAGAGTTTGACAGAAACACAAACAGATAAAGAGAAAGAGACAGAGACAAGTATACAGACAGAAGAAGCAGGTCCACAGACAGAGACCACGACAAACCAGGAGACATGGAAAGAACCAGTTACATCCAAGCCAATTTCAGGAACAAATAAAATTGACCCAGAACCAGGTGGAGGAGATGTGCAAGAAGCAAACCTCCACCCGTCTACAACCAGGCCTCTGATGCCCCGGCAGGGACTCTTACCTAATTTGGTTCCTAACTCCAGGCCTCAAAGTCCTTGGAACTCTCGCAGGAGGATTGGTCAACGAAGAAGAATCATTAACAGGCCCAGGGGGCGTCCTTTGACCCCATCCCGCCCTCTCCCTGACCCTACGAGTTCAAGGATGATAACTGTAACACCCAACATGACCACAAATCAAATTAATATGTTGCTGCTGGTGACAGCGACCACATCTCCAGCTATTTTGTGGACACAGAGTGACCATATTAGGACTGCACCGAATATTGTGGTACTAAATCCTACTCAGTCTCCCTCTGTATCTGACACTGTCTCTACTTCAAACTCTGCCTCCCCTTCATTGACTCCCTCTCCCTCCTCGCTCACCTCATTATCCCCCTATCATAAAGAAACACATATAGACACGATGACTCACTCAGCCAACATCCTAGACACTGCAGAGTCCACTCTCTTCAACACAGCAACAGTAGCACCCACTCACCCGGACACTACGACCGCACAGTCCACACATGTGCCAGGCACACACACAGGGGCACACACACATGGCACACAGACAAACACAAAACCACACACAGCCACAGGCAAACATGTTGATGGACCCCTGAGCAAACAAAGTGAAGAGCTGGATAGGAATTTGTTTGGTGTACCATATGTGTCACACTCCTCCACTTCCTCCTCAGTTGCTTTTTCCATGGTCCCCCGTACAGTTGCAACTGCCACTACTACTGTGGAAATCCCAACAACTCCTTCAACTACACTCTCTACTCATTTGACTAGTACTGCTTCAAGCACTACAAGTGCATCTACTACTACAGTTAGTGAGGACACATTTCCCACAACTACAGTTACGCCTATTACTACAAGTCCCATCAAGACTACTTCAACTACCATTTATACTCCAACATCTAGCACTACCAGCAGTACCTCAACTACTCTTACCTCTACTACTACTAGCACAACTCCTATTCTTACATCTACTACTCCCACCACCACAGCTACTTCTTCAACTAGGCTTACCACTACTACGAGTACCACTACGAGTACTACAATCTCACTCAAAGCTATTGCCACGACTCCTGAAACCATCTCTACTACTATTGTAACAACTACTGAAACTACTACTCCTACTACTAGTACCAGAAATATCATCTCAGCTGAAACTTCCCCATCCACTACAAGGGCAGCTACACCCAGTGCACCTTCTACTACCACCACAACGATGATGACAACAAGGAGTACCACACCATCGTCCACAGAGAAGCCGAGCATTGGCCAAGTTGACCCCAGAGGGAAGCCTGATTCTGGGGTTCCAAACCACAGTCGACCCCCTACTGACTGGAAAAACCCTGGAGCTAATTTTATTCCTGATTCGCACAGCAGCAGGCCACACTGGCCCCCCTCCCCTCCGCTCCCTGCCGGCCCTGCGGTGAGTGCAAATTGACTGAAATAACATTATTGAGATTTTGTTGATATTTTTACCCAAAGTAGGTCATAATGCAAGCTCATATGTTATGAACAGAGTAAGAGCCAAGCAAGGGCTACAATTTGCCCTTTATTTGTCAAATTTAATTGCTAATGTATTAAATGTTTCCCTTTTTTCTGCTCCTTGCTTTCAGTCATTCCTTCCATTAGTCATTTTCTTTAAGTGCATTCCTAAATGAAGTGTGCTGTTCATACATAAAAATGTATTTTTCTATGTAGTCAGCTAAGTGGAACTCATATTAACATTTTTTTCTAAGTGAGTGCTGGCCCAGAAAATTACAGCACAAAGACATACATTGACACGCACGCACACGCACACACACACACACACATGCACACACACACACACACACACACACACACACACACACACACACACACACACACACACACACACACACACACACACACACACACACACACACACACACACACACCCACACATACACAAACAAACACACACACAGACAAACAAACACACACATACCTCTGTGCAAGCCCTTGGGCAAAAGCTTAGCAGAAATGCACAATAGATCTGAAACTACTCTAATCTGTATCCACATGACTTGCTATTAAACCTAGGGGATATTTATGTTTAATTCTCAAATTTCATTGGTTTTCCTGGGCTCAGATCTAAAGAAGAGATGAAGAACATGTGTTTGCTAATCAACAACATTATGTGTTTTGAGAGCCTTACAGTTTTTGTCTAATGCTTACACACTAATAGTGGTTGCTAGGCCCAAAGCATCACAACCTCTAACTTTGGTGACCATGCCCTAAACACAAACACCAACCCTACTAACACAATAAGTGCTTTGCACTGTGTTTGAAATTCTCCAACACACTTTTTGCAAAACTCTACACACAGTGTTTTACATAAGACACATTGGTCAAAAAGGAAATCACCTGCAATCCTTTGGAAAACACATCTATTTAAAATACAAAACACAACTAAAATTGGAAAAGCACACAGATTCACACACATGAAAAATAAAAAATAAAGCTAATATAATACCAATCAGTGTGAGCCTTAGCATTACACATATACCTCAGGTGAGCTCAGCTCCTTTGTGAGACAGTAAGAGTCAGGGGAAGAGGACAAAAGAGAGCGGCAGGAGGATGATGGCAAAGGAGACAACAGACGGAGACAGGGTCACTATAGTGGACCATGTTATAGATCATGGCCTAACAATATAGGAGGCTGGTCTGAGATTCCAGCCCAACAAAACAATAGCTCCATAATTAGGACATTTAGACTGGATATCAGGAATATTTTTGCTGTTGCTTCTGAAAGGATGACATTGCATGTGATGTCGATGAGGCGATGTAGCCAGACACAAACGGGAGGCGGTATCCAAAGGATTCATAATCCACTCGCCCCATTCCTTACAACACATCTTTTTTTTACTGTAATTGTTTCAGATTTCATAGTGACACACTGAATTGCTTGTTGAACTGCGATCCTACCTATTCGTTGTGTTTTTTTCCTTTTGTTGGCCAAAACCATGAAATTGCAATATAAACTTGTTTTCTTTTCTAATTGAAAATATAGTGGATCAATCTTTCCAAAAAAATTCTGCAAAAGGTTGGATACGGCACGCAAGGTGATATTTCCCCCGTTGCTTGGCAAGGGAGGACATTGCCTGTGACGTGGATAAGGTGATGTGGCCAGATGCCAACAGGAGACAGGATTCATAGCCTAAATGTCTTCCAATCATTCCCTTAGATCACTATGTTTTGTAGAATATTCTAGTCGTACCATTTCTTTTTTTACTTTTGCAAAAACCTGAAATGGCAAAATAAAATAAAAAATCTGAAGCATTTACATTGTGTTTTCATGTGTCTAGATCAACTGTAGTGGATCAATCTTTCACAAAAAAAAAATCTGTATGAGACTTTTAAAGTCAAAAACCATCCAAAGTACTGAATACAGCTGTGTTTTGCATAAAGCACATCTGTGTGTTTTTGCTGCTAGGAAAGAGTAATTCAAAGGTGCATGTGTGTATTGTTTTGATGCTAAAAACAGTTTTGAAATGGGATTGTTATATTTTGATTCAAGAGTTTCATTTTGCCGTATAAGTTAGAAGTTTATCTCCATGTGCTTTGTCCTATTTGGCCTGTGTGTTAAGTTTTGAGACAGTGGGCCAAAGTCTGCAACATGTGTGTAAGCATTCGGCAAAAACTGTAACCACAGGCATTCAAAATAATCAATGGTATATTAATTTCTTGAGTTCTGTTGGCATGCCTCTGCAGACCAAACCCATGAGCCCACTACAACATATAACAAATATACTGTCAGAATAATGATAGATTGAATTTGTGATCCCAATCCACAACAATGCTAACATTTATTTGTTAGAACAGCTACAGTATTTAAGTAAGCTTACCTTTTTGAATAAAGCTTTAGGTACTGCTGTACAATGTGTTTTTATCCTTACATCCATGGGTACGTTTTGATTAATCTATTAATTGTTGAGCACCCACATATTCTAAAGATCTTTAGATTATGCTGTGATGATATTGTAGATTTGTTTTGCTATTAGATTATTCAAATACCATCTCCATACTGCAATGAAGTTGTTCACTTGCAATTACTCCAATCCCACGCTATTTAGTTGAAGAAAAAACTACTAACAACATGATACTGCAGATTTGCAAGTAAAGAACTTTCATTAGAAGGGCCATGCTCTCAGATGTCCTCTGTTATTACTACATTTATTAATTATGTTATTAATTGATTAATTCTGCCACTACAATCTGCTTTTTAAATCTTTTTCATAGGCCCCAATTGTGAGATCAAGACCAAGAATTGCAGATCCACATGTCAGGACAGTGTCATTCCCAGCGGAAAGCACTGCCAAGCTGGCATGTGAAGCTCAAGGAGAGCCAAAACCTTCCATCACATGGACCAAGGTTGCCACAGGTACACACAGTGCAACCAATATGCACTTAAATACAGCATGCACCGGGTTAAGTGTTATCTTCAATTTACGTTTAAATAAACTATCCACCGTACGTTTGTCAGATCTTCGAGAAGCCAATTATCTATGTGGATATACATGTAATTTATATGTTCAAAAACCATGGACTACAGAATAAGTAAAGTTTTGTATTTACATCCTGACGTCAAAGCTTTTTTATTGAATCTAACTCAGTTTTACCATGTACTATAACACATTTTACTCTGATGAAATAACCCATTAACACCCAGCATTATGCATTGGCATGCACACAATAGGCTATTTCTCTCGCTTGGCATATTGCAAGAAAGTAGTAATGGAACATTTTGTGCACTGCATCACTCACTTTACTTCACACTGTAGCATTCAGCATGTCACCGATCCTCCTTTCCTCTGTCTCTTACTCACTCTCAAACTTTCTTTCCCAATTTGTCTCTGTTTTCCCCACTCTTGTCTCCTCACGGCTGATTTTCTTGCTGTCTGTCTAACTCTCTCTCTCTCTCTCTCTCTCTCTCTCTCTCTCAGGAGCCGTGATGTCAATCCAATCCAAGACCCAGCGTTTTGAGGTTTTGCCAAATGGCACCCTTGTTATCCAGAATGTGCAGCTGCAGGACAGGGGCACATATATCTGCAGTGCACACAGCTTTCTGGGTCGTGACAGGTGAGACTACTGATAGCAGTTATGGATATTAATGCAATTTATGCGGTACCATTCAGTCATAAGTACCATGGGACACATTATTGTAATGACTAATTACATGGGTTTAAGGCAATCTGCAATTTAATTCATGAGTATTATGTGTGTTGTGTTGACATGTTTACCCACTGCTTTTGATAAACAAATGGAGTTTTTATATTTGATGTAAAGCAGCCTTATGTCATGGAAAATGGTACCCACCCAATATGTGTGTGTAACATGAATTTAATGTGTCTCTATCATATTATCTGAATTGTGCATGTATGCCTTTAGGTGTTTCCTAAATATGTGTTTTTGTTACATTTTAACTATAGATGAAATGCCCACAATGAGTCAATGTGTTTCTGCTTTTACATGATAGATCGCTAACCACCCTGGGAGTCTGGACTCGCCTCCCTCGGATGCAGCTGGCCAGCTACAGAGAAGCTACCATTCATCAGGGTGGAGAGGTGCACTTGGAGTGCCGGGCGGATGGCGTTCCCAACCCTCTGCTCTCTTGGGTTCTACCTGATCGTTCTGTCCTGACCTCCACTCCACCTTCCACCAGTCGCATCACAATGGACACAAATGGAACTCTCCATATCTCAGTTACTTTACCCAGTGACAGGGGGGTGTATCGCTGTGTGGCCTCCAACTCTGCAGGTGCTGCAGGTGCTTCTGTGCGTGTGCATGTGTCTTCGTTGCCCCCGGTGATACAACAACCCAAAAATGAACACCTGCTCTTGTCTCCAGGGCGGCCTGTTTACGCTCACTGCTCTGCCAGGGGCGCTCCACCACCGACTCTGCGCTGGCGAATCCCAGATGGGACTCTGGTCCGCGCATCCCAGTTTCTCCATGGCAACCTTTTTGTCTTGCCCAACGGGACATTGCACATTCGAAAAGTTGGGCCCAAGGAGTCAGGGCAGTATGAGTGCACAGCAAGTAATGCTGTTGGAGTCGATAGGAGAACAGTGAGGGTAGAAATTGATGGAGGAGCAGAAGGAGAAAGAAGGCAGGGGGGAGAAAGAAATCAACAAGCAGTCGCTTCTGAAAAGCCGTCTCTTTCATCTTCACTCAATAAAGACAAAACTTTGTCTAACAGCCACTCCACGAATCCACCAAGCTCCACTAAACTCCCTCCTCCATTGCTTTTTGATAGATCCAGGACCCTGCTGCTCAACCCCAGCGCTTCTCACCCATCTTCCTACCCTCACCAAACCAGATCTACTAACTCACAATCACAGGCAATCACTGCGACCCCCCCACAGTTGACCAACATCAACTCCAATAACACCAAACTCTCGCCCGGAATAGTTAACAACAGAAGAGTTACATCTTCCACCGTTGACAAAAGTCGAGCTGAAGCTGTTTTGAATCCCTTGCCCATCTCTCCCTTCAGTAAAGCCTATATTATTTCTACTTCACCTTCTATCAGTACTGTACATTACGGGGGAAATTTAAAGCTCCATTGTTCTGTAACTGGCAACCCATCGCCCATCATCATTTGGAGGACCCCCAACAGGAAACTGGTGGACATGCACTTCAGGTACAGGGAATTTGTGTGAGAAAATAAGGGATCTTTTGAATTATGTTGGTTGAATTTATTTCCATTAAATGTTTACTTTTAGTATTTTTTTTCGTTGTCTACCTTTTTACATTTTAATTTCAGTTTTGACCGACGCCTGAAGGTGCATCCTAATGGCACCCTGTCAGTCCAAGCAGTATCAGAGAAAGATGCTGGAGACTACCTCTGTATTGCACGCAACAAGGTTGCAGATGATTATCGCCTCATGCGTGTCTCTGTGGCTACCAAGCCTGCCAAGATCGAGCCCAAGCAGCCACTCAATCAGATGGTATTGTTTGGCAAACCACTAAAGGTGAGCTAAGCAGGGAAACATATTCATTCTCTGCATAGTACTGATGTTTATTCATAGACAAATAACAGCACATATCTGGTAATTATTTTAGGCCAATATTGGTCTTTTCAATCAATACATGCATTTAAGGCACCAGCCTTTTTCTCCATGGACCTTGCCTTAAACTTAAAACAGCCTTTCTCCCACACTCTATTGTTGAGTTTTTAGAGCTTTATTTTCTGTTGAGGCAGTGGTGAGTGTTAGTTGTCTTCTATCGTTGGGTGTGGTGCCAAAACTTTCCACAGCTTCAAGCTGTGTCTTTGGTTGTCTTTTGATCAAAAAGTGCTACCTATTATTCAACTCAAAAAGAAAAAAAGACCTGTCAGGATATAGTCTGTTATGAATCATCAACGGAGGCCTTCAGGGGATAGTACTTCACGAATATTTAATAGATCAATGGAAAATAATGTCAAGCGGGTGAAATGGAAGAAAGAGAGCACTGTATTGTATGTGAATTTGCTGCCATTAATTTTTTTCTTTCATTTAAAGATTATTGGGCTTTAAATGGTATTTTTGAATGCATCTTAATTTGATGTAGGTAAGTAGTGTTTTCTACTTTGAGTTTTTAAGGTTTTAAACAGCTTTGATCCTGATTGTGTATCTTGTAGGTGGACTGCCAGGCATCAGGACTGCCTGACCCAGCTGTCCGTTGGAGCCTACCGGATGGGACCATGGTGAACAGTGTGTTGCAGGGAGAAGACACTGGAAGGCGAATGCGGAGGCTAACTGTGTTCGACAATGGGACGTTAGTGGTTCCTGAAGTTGGTATGGGAGAAGAAGGAGAGTATACATGTTACGCTGTGAATCAAGGAGGCCAAGACTCTATGAAGGTAAGAGCAACTTTTTTTTTCAAGAGAATATCAAAAAATATTGATTTATTTTACATTTGCACTATACTTTATATATATATATATATATATATATATATATATATATATATATATATATATATATATATATAAAATATATATCATTGATTTATATAAATAATACTTTTATTTATTCAAATACAATCGTTTAAGGTCAACGTGAAGGTTATGATGACATCTCCACCTGCCTTCGCTGATGCCAGAAGCTACCATGTCATCAAGGTACGGCAGGGGACAACCGCCAAAATACGCTGCAAGGCCATAGGAGATCCTGCTCCGACAGTGACATGGTATTCCCCAACACACCATGTCATCCCAAAAAGTTTGGGATCTGATTTTTATCTCGAGCGTGTTGTGGTCGTTTCGGATGGAACTCTGGAGGTGCGCCAGGCTCAAAAGATTGACACAGGAAACTATTCCTGCCAGGCAAGCAACTCAGCCGGGGAGAGGAGCATCGTAGTGAGCCTTGAGGTTGAGGTTCCTAACTATGGACTGAATGGCCATGTGGGAGGAAGTCCTATCAATGGACCTGACACTGTTCATAGCAGTAGGTTAGGGGACCATATTAATAATGCTGGGGTAACCCAGTATGGATTAACCAATGGAGTCCCAAACAAGCTTGGTAGCAATAACATCAGTAGTATTGGCCATGGTGATAATAATGGCAGGATAAGAAACATTTTACCAAATCCTGGCATTCACATAGGAACCAGTGACTTTAATCCTGCCCTAAGAAGTGATAGCCAAGATGGATTCAACAGGCCTGTCAGTGGAATTACAACACAACTTGGTAGCAGTGTATTAAGTGCTGGGGTGAGCGTGGCTAGGAATATAGGCATTAAGATAGATGACATTGGAATAAATAGAAATGGACCTGGAATCATGAGTAGTAGTAATAGCGTGGGTAACAGTCAAAGCACAGATAGAGGAGATAGTGTAGTAAGGAATCCTGGGACAAAACATAATGAAGTAATTGTAGGAAAGGCTAGGATTGACGCTAACACCGGTAGCGACAGTGCCAGGATAAGTGTTATATCTGGAAATGTTGGAGTTTTTAGCAGCGGCGTGTCTAATAATGGAGCTAGCACTGGCACACTCAGTGGAAATGAGTTCAGCAGGAGTAGCAATACAGGAATGACCAATGATAACAGCAGGAATGGAGGTGGTTCAAGTAGAACTGTTGTAGCTGCTAGTAATATAGGAACGAAAAACTCTACTCAAACAGTTGTAGGTGCGGTAACAACAGTGAGGCAGCGAGCAGTGAAAGGCCAAAATGTTCTTTTGCCGTGCCCCTCCCAAGGCTCCCCTCCCCCTCGTCTGGCATGGCTTCTGCCTGGTAATGGTGTGTTGCCAGCGCCTTACTATGGCAGCCGGCTCACTGTGCACCGGAATGGCTCCTTGGAGCTACGAGGAGTGCGGGCAAGTGATGCGGGGACCTTGGTATGTGTGGTGAGGGATGAGAGGGGACAGACAAGGATACAAGTTGAGCTGGAGGTCTCTGAGCCACAGGTCAGATCCCCTCACAGGGCACCTACTGAGGAAAGACCTGTGCAGGAAAGGGCTGGTTCCTTTGAGCTGCCTCGCTCAGGAGCCTCATTGGATTCAGCTCAATCCGTTCGCTCATGGTCAGTGTCACCCGAGATGCTTCGTCCAAGAACCCCAGTTACTCAGAAGCCTTTACACAGAGGCCTGTCCTTACCCGCTGTCCCTCATCCAGTTGGCCCTCCACTCCGCTCTACTGTCCCTGTGTCTGGGCCAGCAGTGAGCACCAGATCTGCCCCTTTGGTGAGCATCATAAATGGAGAGACCCTTCGCCTAGCTTGCCCAGCTTCTCAAACCCATGGTGGATACACCCAAGGCTCTCTCTCATGGATCATGCCCAGTGGTCAGGTACTGTCTCGGGGTGAAGGTGCTAACTCAGGCCGATACATAATCCAAGAAGATGGAACACTAACAGTACAACAGGCTTCAGTGTTTGACCGCGGCACCTACACCTGCAGACAAACCAGTTACGACTCAGTCTCGGTTGTTACGGTTCCCGTCATCGTCATTGCGTACCCCCCACGCATCACAACAGGCCCCTCCCCTGTGACCTACACACGCCCCGGTGTCGCCGTGGAGCTGCCTTGCCGGACCATAGCGACACCCCAGGCGACAGTTACCTGGGAGACCCCAGACCTGACACAGCTGAGAGTGATGGCCCAGGCCCGCATCTATGGCAACCGCTACCTTAGTCCTCAGGGTTCCTTGGTGATACAGAACCCGACAAGTAGGGATACAGGATTTTACAGATGTACTGCCAAAAATGTAATCGGAATGGACACCAAAGCAACCTACCTGCATGTATTATAATGAGGTAAAGCATGCGCAAACATATTACACACACAGCAACATGCAGCAGAAAGACTGAGAAACCCACCAGTCTTCTGTACTGGTGATTGAACTCTTCTGCTCTGTGTCCCACATGCCCAAAGGAACTGCAAGACTCCGTTCAGGAGATACTGTTGAATCTCAGAAAAGACACTACTAATATACGTATTTGTTTTGTATTGTATGTATTTGTAATGTTTGGCTATGTTTGCAATACTGTAATGTTTCTATATCAGGACTGGCGAAAATCTCTGCAGATACAGTGTTTTGAATGTTTCCCTGTTAACATGAACAGTTTAAGGAGGGTTGTTTTCATGACCCATGTATCCTTGGCCTTATTCACAATTTGAATTGATGATAAACAAAGTCAAACAAAAATGTACAGTATATTTAAAATTGCGGCACAAATGTAATGTACAGTACATGTGTGCCCGTGGACTTCTTTGATTTTAGTTTTTAATCCCTTGCCTTGTGGTAAAATTGAGGTATGATTATGATCATAAAGTTCTTCCATGTTTGCAGATATTAAACTATTTAAAACAAAATTATTGTTTAATAAAAATGATGGCATTTCTGAAAGACAATAATGCTTTACTTGACATGCTTGCTTTATTTCTGCATTTATACTAACACTGTACTACAATATAACATACAGTGTTTTACTGAATGCATGCATCACTGAACATTGTAAATACAACTCAGCATCACACTAAAAGGCCATTTGTTCTGCACAACTGTCCAAAGAAACCTTCATTTTAATTTGATCAAATTTTCAAATTGGGACTTCTTTCACATAAATATCATATACTGTATGTCTAACTATGTCACCTTGATATTTACCTTATTTACTATTAAAATAATTTTTATATATGTTTTTACTGCATATTGCAAAACAATTGAATTTTGAAATGTGGTGCATATGTAGCAAACAGTCTTATTCACATTGTACACGTTACTCGTTACTGGGAGAGACATGATGATTTGTGGGTTTTAAAGATTCAAAAATATTGTTCTACCATTAATGACTGTATCTCACATTTTCACAGCATTACAGGCGCATAATGAGATATGGAAAATGAGCATTCATGTAAAAACAATTAACAATTCTCTAAAGAGTGATCTTGATGATTATTTTGATATGAAAACTTGTATAAATGTGCATTTGGTTTAAGAGCCAGCAGTTCACGGTTGATCATGTTTTCTCTGTTCTTCGATGTTTCAATTTTGTCGTTAAATTATTTGTTTTGTTAAAACTCTAGTAAGAACCAAGTTTTGACACAATGGGAGAACCTGTTAAATATTAAAATGTGCCTTTGATGTCTCACTAGTCACGATTAATTTTTGCTATATGAACAGCTTCATTTTATGAATACAACATTTAAAAGAATGGAAAACGCTCAGAATAATCATATATGGAATATCTTGTTTTCTTTTCGAGTGTCAAGAGTGAGAGGGAGAAAAGAAAACACCCAGTTGAGTGCAAGAGCTTGGAAGGACACATTTCCTTGAGTATATTATGAGAACAGAAACTCTTTATCCCTAGCTCAGCTGTCAAACCAGGAAATGGGGTCTTAACTGTAAATGAGACACATGTTGATGACATCATATTCCTCTCCCTGGGAAATGCAATAAAACTCACAGCAGCCTGCACAGCAACTCCACCACGCACCACCATGTGCTCTCACCTGCCAAGTGCTGTTTACAATGTTTATTCACTTCACTAAATTCTAATACATAAACTGACATATTTTATGTTCGTTGCTGGGTTGGTGCCCTATTTTAGTCATTAGTATAAAAGAAAGGCTATAATAAATGATGCAGTGTGCAACCATCAACGTCATGCAAACTACCGCTGTGGAACTGTCAATCCCATAGCATTGAAAATAGCTGGACATATAATATGCACCAAGGATTTTTTAAACTGTATGTCTTTGTTTTCGGGGCTGTCAGCAGAGACGTCACACTGTCAACCACAACTTTAAGACAGTCTTCACTCTTCCCAGCTGTGAACTGTCCTACATTTCCGCTTTGAATCATACAGTGAGGCAACAACGTCAATCTCAAAATTCAAGAATTTTTTCCTGGATGTAAGAGTTCTATCTATTTTTATTTTTTATTTTTTGTGTGGTGTGGACATACAGCACTGTGCACATTTGAATTAGAGTGAAAGCATGCATCTAGGATAGGGCTGACAATAGCCCTGGGCTCACTTGGCTCACTTAGTGATGCAATAAGTCTAAACCCGTTAATGTCATTATTCAAACGGTGTCGAGAAAAACAGTTGTTGAATAAATATAATGGTAAAAGAAAACATATAAAGAATGAAGTCAAGCAGCACAGAGCCGAAGCCCCTCAGTGTGGAGTTGTTAACAGATCTAAGGCAGTGCTAATTAATATCAGTGCAATTCACCACATATTCATTTGGGCAGTTTGGTATGGGTTAAGTATTTAGTGGGACACACAATGCAACATTAGATGTTAGTTTTGTGCACAAGTAATGATGAGGCCAGTGGTTTTCTGTGGAGGCTTTTCATGTTCTGAATTATTTATTTTATAGTGCTGGGGAATTTTCATTCATTATGACACACCAATTTTATGGTTCCCTGCTTTTGATCCCTTCCAGCAAATACATGATTGCCAATCCTTATTCTTTGTGCAATTGCAAACTGACAAGCATATAACTGACTACTACAGAGCATCACATGGGGACTTTATTTCGCATCTACGTATTTAACTTTGACATTAGCCCTTGACACAAATAGATTGCAAAAGGTGAAATGACTGAATTGGACTGGGTGCAACTATTTAGGTAACTATATACACAAGCATAGTGACAAGACATATTGTATTCTAATAACTAATGTCCTATTGACTAATACCATAGTCAATACCAACATTAGAAAACATCTGATCCATAAATGATGCCTTCATAGTAATGTGATAAAGGACATCACAAAGGACAAACGACAATTACTATCGATTACAAGTCATCAAAGCCTTTCATTTACAATAATGAGCTACAATCCAGCTACAGTTCACCCTGTCACTGTCAGGACTGATGATAATACTGTTATTTATGTTGAATACCATGATTGTACATTGGAACTTTGGAAAATAAAAAAATAATACACAGAAAATACTCTAGCCACATGCTTCAGAAACATTATTAATACATTCATCCTTCTCTACCTGTAATTCAGCTGCACACTTGTAATATAAAACACATTCTTGCTACATCTGATCACATTTTACATGTTCAAATGAGCGGTATCATCTCAGATTAGCCATGCCAGCTAAATCTGGCATGTCAAACAGCACATGTCACGGTCCACACTGCTTTCATGTTTGCATCACAGTGCAAAAGCAGACAGCAGCTTGTCATCTGGTTTAGTGTGAGCCGGTTCCTCTTTAAATAAAAAACAGGCAGTGCAACTTATTTTATTTAAAGGTTGAAAAACTCAAAAAACCTTTACCGGGGGCCAGGAGCGGAACTCCATTCTACTTTTCATTGTATCACTTGCACTCAGGTGGAAGAGATGTTTCAAAAGTGCACTCTGCTTGAAATTGTGATGAGTAATGTAATCTTTGCTTTACTCAAGTTCATAAATGTAATTTATACCATGAAAGTACTCCACCGCCCACTGAGATGCTTCAGATGGCTTCATTACTTTCATATTTCTGACGTAGCTCTTGAACAATGACACACTTTGGTGTGACAAACACATTTTGATCATTCATTATACTATCTATAATTTTGATATGACGCCTCATTAGTTTCGCACACCACAAATGTGTTTTTCCAACACATATTCTTTTTCAATTTCTGCTGCAGAAATGTGGAAATATTAATGATATGAAAAAAATAAATGTACTGTATATCTGAATATAACATGTATAAATATGTCTCATTTCACAGTAATAATTATTGTTTAAGTGGAAAAAATTAAGCCTTGGTAAAAGCACTGCTTTGCATGTGACTGCTTGGTTTCAGAGCTGAACGTAAGCTCTTATGTCATATTCTTAAATTGGCAGATATTCCAAACAATTATTGACCTATTTACACCTATTGTCAGATATTTCACGCGTGTAAGTTAATGCACATCTTCATATAGTAGCTATTTCAAATATAGGTTCCACTTATAGGTACTGTATGACTCATTTTACCTTGCATAAAATCAGCCGGATGATTATTTCCCTCTGATGTACATTATCAACCTGTGCAGTGCACTATGAGCTAATGGAAAAAGCAAAATGAAGCTGCAGTGTGTGGGAGGAGGTCTACTGTAGCAATGTCGTAACCAAGGCTCCAGTCAGCTGTTGTTATATTGATGATTTCATAGATGTGGCAATGGGAACGCAGATGGTGACTTAAAACGTGAGGTTTAATACAAGATGCAAAACTACAACATATGAATGCAAATAGACTTATGAACATGTGCCTCACCATGTGATACACAGACAATCACGCAGACGCACCATAATGTGTCAGTGGCCGTATAGAGCCTACAGTAATACCATTTCACCAGCTGCTCAAAACTGTTTTAAAGGAGGAACAAGGAGAAAGACTCAACACAAACCATCTCTTTCAGCAACATGCACTCAAAACACATCTCATCGCACATACTTCACCCAGTGATATCACCTCTCCCAACAGGCTGTGTTTACACGCATGCTTACACCCATTACCAGCTCATGTGTGTGTTAAAGAAACACATTAGGGATAAAATCCTCATGAGATCTGACCTGCCGACATGCTGTGAAAAGATGTGTTTTCATTGCATAGTTGACCCCTTTTTAACTGCTTTGGCAAAAAGTGAAGTAAATTAAATAAATAAACAGAAATTGCGGTGCACTGACACGATTAGGAATTGTCTAGATCCAGCTGAGGAATAATTCATCCAGCCCTGCCCATAAGCGGTCTACAACAACAACAGCTCAGCAAGAACTGAGGCCACTTATCATCACTGTAGCTTAGCTAAATCCCATTTAATACACGCAAAAATCAAAATAGTGTGTTTAAAATACACACTTGTGAATTTAGAAGTCAATGTCTTGCTATCTTGATTGCCCTATTTTTGAAAGTGTACCTGTATCAATTCAATGCCCCAGTTTCCCTACTAGTAAGGCTTAAAATTCATGTCCCCTTTAAGAGGTCTGGCAGACGTTCCCAATGTCCCTTGCAATAAAATAAAAAAGGAACTGGAAGGAAATATGAATACTATTCTGCCATGGTCACGTTGTGTATTTGATGGTAAAGAGTTACAAATCCAACATAAACCAGCCCAGTTCAGTATCACTGAGTTCAACAGGGTTCATGTCAGAATTAATTTACAATCAACTGTGAGTCAGTGACCTCAACACCACGTTTTTTACACCAGGGGAGACAAATGGTTACAGTATCCATCACGAAATACTGCTGAGAGCAGGCTTTGGGTGTGTTACAGTGCGTGTGTGTGTGTGTGTGGTTTTACACTGTGTTTTTGTGTGCCCATCTCCTATTAATCGGATAATACTTGCATGTGTAAGTTTATACAAAATGCTGGTATGTGATGGCCTGGTAGGGTGTGTTGGTCAGCTGTTAATGATGCTATCATGTCAGGGAGTCGCCTTTCTCAGGAGAAAAGGCTGACTCATGGGCTAACTGGCTGGCCTACTTTTACTGGGACTGAAAACTGGATCACTGCAGCAAACACGCACACACACACACACACACACACACACACACACACACACACACACACACACACACACACACACACACACACACACACACACACACACACACACACACACACACACACACACACACAAAGTCTTAATTTCTCTATTATAGTGTTTTATTACTCTACTGTCAATGTCTTGTAATTTAAATTACAAACTGAATGACTGCAGGATACACACATACACACACCTTGTATTTTATACTTATTTTTTGTTACTTTATTGTCAACGTACACAAGGCAATTGAAATGTGTTTATCCGAGCATCCCTCGCAGTAGTGGTCATAGCGCAAGGGCAGCCACAGTGCAGCAGTGTTTTGGGGTTTGGTCGAGATAGTGGGCACCATAGATGTAATAATAGGCTCCAGCTGTTGGTTTACGACTGTAGTCCAACCCCCTGTCGGTGCCAGGGATGAAACTAGTGACCTCATGGTTACTGGTAAACCCCTCTTTCCTCTAGGCCACTTTCGAGGACTTTACATAGACTTAGATTCACTTTCTGGAGACTAACCCTAACCAGAATCACTCCTTTTCAACCCAAACACAACATTAACCTCAACGCAACCCTTATTTAACCTCTATCCTAGCTCAGGTGCAGGAACCAAAAGTCACAATTAAACCATGGATGCAAGATGAATATTCTTGTGGGAGATTTAGACAGCTGTTTGGAACAAAGCCTGAGCTGTGTTCACTGTGTTTGTTTGACTTTTACGAGATATTTATATTTACAGCTGCAAAATAGTCTTTTCAGCTGTTACACGTTCACGTTCATGTATATCCCTGAATCTCTAAACTAGATGCTGGCTTGCTTTATTTATTCTTTTAATCAATAATTGCTTTATTACTTTGATTATGAACCTCAATCTATACTCCCTGTAGGGCAGGCAGACAGATGAATACAAACCCAACAAAGAGAATTCAGAGAGCTAAGAGATAATGATGCATCTGCTCAACCGTGGGCTGTAGACTGTTTTCATCCTTCCAAACTCATCCTGTAATACCAGCATCACTGTTATGTTTTGGCCCCAAAGAACAACACAGGGTTATCTACATCTTTATTGATTTGTTAACTTGAAAGTATGATAATTCAAGACTGGAACAAAAGTAAGTATAAATACAATGACAACATACTTTAATCAGAAGGAAACAAGACATGCTCAGGGAACTTTTAGTATTTTTATTAAACCATTTGTGGTGTCTTTGATTGCATTATTGTGAAATAAAGAATTCGAGCACACATTTGGTATCATTAACTATTCCGCTCAACTGCGGGGTCGGTGGTTCAATCCCCCCGCCTCCCACACATGTCCAAGTGTCCCTGGGCAAGACACGGCACCCCACATTGCTCCCGATAGTAAGCTTGCTATCCGTGTATGAATGTATGTGTGAATGATATCGTGGGA
The DNA here is from genome assembly GCA_026929865.2 of Hyperoplus lanceolatus. Classification (NCBI taxonomy): domain Eukaryota; kingdom Metazoa; phylum Chordata; class Actinopteri; order Uranoscopiformes; family Ammodytidae; genus Hyperoplus; species Hyperoplus lanceolatus. The sequence goes on from CM049405.1 coordinate 18,715,474, forward strand.
ATGGGAACGGGTCTCCCTTGAAAAAAAGAGTCTCCGGTCTCAATGGGAATTACCTGTATAGATAAAGGTTAAAAAATGCATTTTAATGAACAATACAATGTTCTCTCACATGCAACATGAAATACTAAACACCCCTTTATCTATTTGGAGATTTGTCCATTTGGTCAACATTTATATTTGGCGTTAGGCATGGTCACTGAAAGGAAATAAAAAGCTTCATATAATGGCTTTGTGTTTTTCTGTACATTTAAGATGAAGTACAAACTGTTCGGAACTTCCTACAAGCTTTACATGTAACGGAACAAAGTTTCATAGCTTAAAACGCTGAATGTATTATGTGCTGTATTTTAAGTCATTTTTAATGAGACATTTAAGTTGTATTATGATGATTGATCAATTCACCTCAGTGACAACAAAAAAACAACCATGAGAGTGGTTATTGTTGTAGTGTTGCTCACTGAATCATGTCCCAGCCCCGTGAAAGATGACAACAAGTCATGTTGCAATTGACTTAACTGAATGAGGCAGATGGGAAGTTTTGGATTTATGGAAGGAAGATGCCTGGTAATAATGTTCTTTATAACCCAGCAATTTTAAAAGAGAAAGCCTTGAACTCAATAGATATAAAATAATAATGATACATTCAGTGTAACAATGGGACCTATTAAAACAAACCGATGCTCTTGTTGTAGGAGGACCGGCAGAAACACACTTTCTGGGCTGATTCATGTCTAAATGGCTACACACAGTACACTGTCATTTTTGGGAATGTGTCAAACCAAACCTGGAGGCACACAAACATTCAACACTTGGTTTACTGCAACATTTTCCTCTTGCATGTTCCCTGTTATCACAGGCATATACATTTAAGACTGACTGTCAGATGACCCCTGTTTTTGAGATGGCAACACACACACACACACATCCGTAAACACGCACGATGTCTTGTTTTCATCACTAACGAATAACGAGAGGCATCAATTGACCTTCTTTAATTTCCTGGAGACTCACCATAACCACAACCACTACTTGCCTTACCCCAATCCAACCCCACAACCCTAACCTTGACCTAACGTCTAGCCCTACCTTGAAATGTCTTCACCCTAAAATGTTACCATGTACGTTTTGGCCACACACATATGCCTTATTTTTGCCTTATTTCACCCCAAAACAAGGCAATAACAAATGGAGACACGGATCTGCTCATTCACACCGAGCCACACTCATCAGTTGGCAGAGATAATGAGGTTCTCTTGATTTCGCAGCAGGTGAGCCCCTTATAGCCTTAGGTTATCTGGGAAGGAAAACAGGATTGGAAAAAGAAAAGGGGAACCAAGGAATGGATGAATAAACAGCAAAGTATGAAGATGATTAATAAAGCAATAAATAGGCAGATGTAAACTTTGCCGTGTTGTGAAACAAACACATTTCAAATAACGAGACTCTAAGGACCAGGGAAAAACCTCGAGCGGATCACAATCATGTTGTAACAATCTGACTGGGAGGATGATGGATGTGGACAGGTGGTTGTATTTGTTGATGAATAAATGGATAGATATCGCGATGAGCTGCGTTCATCTCTCCAGAGTGGAGAAACAGAGCGAGAGAGAGAGAGAGAGAGAGAGAGAGAGAGAGAGAGAGGGTGAGCGGATGTCTGATCAATCAACGTTTAAATGAATGAAAAACAAACTCAGAGAGGGAGGAAGGCAAATAAAGATGGTCACTTAGCGGTGAACCACGGTTATTTGAAGTGGCAAACGGACAGCGGTGATTTATTATGGAGTGTTTGTTTCTTTCGTGAGCGACGGGCACTGACACAGAGAGTCACACAACACTTGTCGGAGCACTCGATCCTCTGGATATCACCACGATGTTGATGTTTTTTTTTTGCCAGAGATAGAGGTGATTGTGTGAATGTATACTAGGAGAGAAAAAAAGAGAAAGAAAATCAATCAGACTGGAGGACAGAGAGAGGGAGGCAAGTGAGAAAGGAGAAGTTAAAGGTAGGCAAAGACAAAGTGAGAGTATGGTGAGGGCGGAGGAGCAGGAACAGATACGGGGGTGGAAGGAAAGGATGGAGAGACATCTGTTTTGTGTCAGAGACAGGTTAAGGGCTGATAACAGGGGCTCAGAGAGAGAGAGAGAGAAAAGAATGAATGAGAGCGAGTGCGGAGAGACGGTCGCAGAGGGGCAAAAAAGGGGACTGACTGGAAAGGAAGGAGCGAGTACAAGAAGGAGTGTGGAAAACCGTATAGGGATAGAAGGGCCTAATTGGAAGAGACAGACATTATCATAGGCTGCAGTACTCCAAGGGCGTTTCTCTCTCTCTCTCTCTCCCCCTCCCTGTGTGTGTGTGTGTGTGTGTGTGTGTGTGTGTGTGTGTGTGTGTGTGTGTGTGTGTGTGTGTGTGTGTGTGTGTGTGTGTGTGTGTGTGTGTTTGTGTATGGGTTTGTCTGTGCTGTAAGTGTAGACAATTGTGTTGGTGTTATTTATGCTTGTGAGCTGGTTCCATCTTAATATCTTATTAGGAAGAATATTCCTAGAACAAATGTATTCTGTGTGTGTGTGTGTGTGTGTGTGTGTGTGTGTGTGTGTGTGTGTGTGTGTGTGTGTGTGTGTGTGTGTGTGTGTGTGTGGGTGTGCGTGCGTGTGTGTGCATGTGTGGGTGTGCGTGTATTCCTGTGTTTGTGTGATTGTGGGGGTGTGAGTTTGTGTGAGACGGAAAAGAGTCTGAGATAAAGACAGCCAGATAAGAGGAAGCCCCAGAAAGGTATATCTACAAGGAGAAATAGCCACAATAAAAGATGAAAGAGGACGCCCGGTGTGGTAGCAGTAAAAAGACACCATGACAAAGAGAGAGCTGCTTACTATCAGGAAGCCATAATATTACACAGGCTCACAGAGGGAGGCATGGAGGCAAAGAAAATAAATTCAGGTGTCTTGAAATCAAAGAAAAGACACAGTTATACTCCAGGACACCCTTTCAATATAGGCTGATGTTCAGGCATCCTTATATACCCTGGCTGTAACACAATGTAAAAGACCTCCTTTACTATAATCCCATATATAAAGTCACTTTAAAAGGATTTTCTGAAAACACCACTATTTATTTATTTTTTTACTTAAGTGAGCTGCTGCAGCTGTGAAAAGGACTTTTCTCTAAACACAATAAGGGCCCAGAGACTCTGGCGACGGCCCAGACACAGTAATTATGCGCTTCTCCTCTGAGAGACAAGAAAGGAGGCCTTGCTAATGTAATCTTAAATTCATCTTCTTCGGTGTGATCGTGCGTGCTTGCCTGCGTGCGTGCGCGTGCGTGTGTGTGTCAGGGTTGCAGACAGAATAAAAAAGGGAAGAAACAGAAAGAGACAGTAAAAAAGTACATGGAAGAAGAGAAAGAACGCTGAGCAGAGGAGAAAGAAAGACAGGGACTGCCATTTCAGTCACACTGTAAAAGGCAGGATAATATCAATCCCCCAGTTATGCTGATGTCTTCTTATCCCCCTCCAGTCTCTGTCACAGCCAACAGTTATATCAAAGTCACTGGAAAGATTCTCTTTTCCGCACAATGACTTATGGGGAGAGCATCAGATATACTACATATACCTTCACCCCCTTGTGTCAGTTCAAGCTTAAATGTTATAATACTTTAAGATCATGGGCTCTTCGCTGACACACTCTTCTGCAGTGACTTGCATAACAAAAGCAGTGATTTATGTAGCTTATGGAACATATTAGGCAGCCTTGAACTGTTTGCAGCTGAAGCCAGGGTACGATTTAGAGTGTAGGCCTACAATATATTGTTGAATAAGGTGGAGTACAAGAAAGATGAACTTTGACAAAATAGAAGGATGAAATAAAAAAGATTTTGAAAGTGCCATAATACGAGTAGCCTATATAATGCAGAGTGTGTGTGGTAGTTTATGAGAATGCATGATGTGACTGCATGTGAATCTGCGTGAGTGCAAAATGACATGCTCACATATTTGTGTCCCCTGTGTGCTCTATTGAAGCTGTAATCTCAAGTGTTGCTTCAATGTATATTTTAACAAGTGTGTCATATGTTTGTTGTTATGTGATGTAAAAACAAATCAACACAATCTGCCCTTAGCTGTACATATGAGATGTTTCCATGATGGCGTGCAAAGGAATGAATTTAATCTCTGACACAACAACACTGACGCCAGCGATGCAGAGCACATTAAAGCTCAGCTTATAGGCTGTAAACACTTGTGTCCATACAGTCACAGGGAGGAGCTCCGTGTTCCCTCATGTGAAGTGATGTAAGTTGATTGACTCAGATGTTCGGAGGTTGCCAGTTTTTCATTTGATTACCAAATGTATTCATGCAGGTGATTTTTCCAGTGGAGCCATATAGGAAAAATTAATACATGAATAACACCAGCAAGAACCAAATAGATAATACTTATTTGTGTTGGACAAACCATTAAATACAAGCCAAACATTTACACAACAGAATTTGAACAGCATTGCATGTACGTAGTTAGCAGTTTGTTTTGGGAATGTAGACAGTGACCAGCTGCAACATAATGTAGTGTGAGCTTCATGTTGACTGTGAGACGTGCAAACCAAGTGGTCCATTATTCAAGCGGATGAGCATACTATTAACCAAGCCTGATAATTCCCAACCTGAGAGTCATCTCTGTCCTACTCAATGTTAGCTAAATTTAATCTCTGTAAATATAGTGTAACAACACTAAAGGTCTACAGTAATGCAAGTGTCTCTGCAAGCTTGTCTACACAGGAGGCTTTCCAAGTATACTGTATGTATGGGTCCGCCCCAAGCTTCAGAATACACTGGTCACTACAACCAGAAGTATACTTTTACACTTTAAGTCTGTTTACTTAAGCTTTATGCACACAACTAAGGTGATTGTGCGCACTAAATAAGGGAAAGATGACTGAAACAAATTTGGTGGCAGCAGCCAATAGCTGTTAAGATACATCAAAGATTGTCAACCTCAAGGTGGCATCAGAGGAATGGTCAAGGAATCACCTGGTGTAGGTCAGTGGGACAGATCGTCCCAACACCATGAATTAGTTAGTTTTAGAAGAATTACAAAACAAAAACATTAGAGCTACATCAAAGCTACAAAAAAACAGTCATCCACATTAACTTGGAAATGTAGCTCATTGCACTGGGGGAAGTAAAGAAATGATCATGATCACATCAATATGTTTGTGCACATAGCTGTATGCGTATTTGGCATTTGTGTTCGTTCATGCAGGGATTTATGCTAATATGTAAGTGGTCGTGTGTGTGCAGAAGTGTGAGGATGTGTTCAAGCATGCGTGTGTGCATATGACGCTGTGAATATGCGGATATATGGAGATTAATCTGGGCACATCATTCGCCATAAACCACGAGTGTGTGTGTGTGTGTTTTTGTTTATGTATGGTATGGTATGGCAGGCTAGAGGGAGTGTTCAGGCAATGCAATCAGACATCTATCAATACAAGAGAGGTTTCTGAGTCAGCAAACCACAGGGATTCTGACTCATCCCACGACTGGTGGGTGGTGTGTGTGTGTGTGTGTGTGTGTGTGTGTGTGTGTGTGTGTGTGTGTGTGTGTGTGTGTGTGTGTGTGTGATGCCATGTGAATATGTGAAAGTGCAAAAGATGTTGATCATTTTGGTGTGCAAGTGAATGACCATTAGAATTTCTCATCTTTCTCACTCTGGACACACCACACACTGTGTAAACCCTAATCCTAATTCTAATCTTTTTAGTTACACAGATACAAACTTCAATGCAAATATACAAATCTAATACGAACCATATGTGCTCAGAAAGGTTCAGGTCATGGTTACAGTTTGCTGCCAAATTGTAATCAGGAGCTAAGCCTTTCCATAAATCCAAATAATTTACTTACCTAAACTACAGGATCTTTAGATATTTTTACTATTAAGATTGATATGTCCTGTCAACATACAAGAAGTTGTGCTTTTTGTAGATTAAAATAGCCTGAGTTAGAGCCTCACACACACACACACACGCACATGCATGCACAGATTAACAACGAAAGAGAAAGGGCTGAGGACAGGGAGAAGCTATATGAAACACAAAGGAAGAATAGACTTAAGAAAGGATCACTGAACACAAAACCAAATGAAAAAACAGCAAGAAGAAAGCAAGAAAGACGGAAAGAAAGAGGGAGAGAGGAAAAGGGATGAGGGAGCGGATAAAGACAGTGGCCGAGGCGGAGAGAGAGAGGAGAGGGAATATCCCCTGAAGCGCTGGGCTCATAGACGGACAGACAAACAGAGCAGTCAGCCTGCCAACTTTACTTACCAAACTGATTGAGATTCACGGGCTGCTGCCGACTTCAATATGCTGCACATATCAAGCGTTCTTAAACATCTCAAATTGAGAAAATTCCATTGCCCGAGGAAAAGCTTTGACACAAAATCTACCCTTTAACCTTCGACAGTGGTTTTCAACACCAGCGCGCTGAAGTAAAGCTTATGAATGACACCTGGAACACAAGCTGAAAGAAAGTCATGGGTACTAGCAATGAATTATGTTAACGGCCCAGTACTGATTTAAATACTATACTGATTTACTGGGTATGCTTCTTTTTTTTTAAAGACCTTGAAAACCCTTTCATAAAGGTCATACAGTCAAGCTCACTGCTGTCACTGTTTGCAAGGAACTCTGTGCAAGTGCATTCTTCACTCAGCTACACACCCTTACGTAGTCACTCTTTCTTTTCTTTTGCTGTCTTTTATTATATCCCACACTGCCTGCTCAAATTGTACATAGCTGTTCATTTATATAGCTCACAGCTTTTCAATCTTCATAGGATTTTCACAAGATAAGATGGAACTGAATTAATCCCAAAGGACATATGTAATAGCTGTAAGCATGCCTACTTGCTTTGTGTCAGCACATAAATGACAGTCAGTTAATGACCACATCCAACATACGCAACACAAAAACAAACAAACATACAATACGGCCAGCTATCACAGCTGTATGTGATGATATGCAGCTCTAATGTTGCCTCTACGCATCACGGATGATCGGCTGGATTTGGAGGAATAAACTTCCTTGTTTTCTTTAGGCATATCTGACTTCAAAACAGATAAGTGAGTAATAGCGATTTTGGCACACAGACTGGGTGACCAAAAAACAAAAAAAACATTGCCTCCCCCCTAATTCACAACATGCTTCGTCATTACTCACTACCTCACAAGATAGTGTGCATTAATCCACAACTGAAAACCGTTCCTAACAAATGCACTATTGACTCCATTTCCAGTAACATTTGATAAATATTGCAGTGCCCATCTGTTTTAGAAAACCACTGATCCCTTTCTCTCAAAAAGTGTAGGAAGATTTATATTTATGACCAGTTTTGAAAGATTTACGTCTTTCCGCAGAGAAAAAGTAGAATAATCGGACAGCACTGAGGGATGAACTTGAGCACTGTTGGCTGTGGTGTTTGAAAGGGATTTGTTGAAAATAAGAAACATACGGATCATGCATACTTAATCAAGCAGTTTTTAGAACTGAAAACAATAGTGTCATGTCAATAAGGGGAGTTGTCGTTGCTGCCACACCAAAACACACACATATGTGCTAACACACACACACACACACACACTTACAGTGCATTCCAAAAGGCTGTCATTATAAAAAAAACAGGTGTGCTTTGAGCCTAAAGCATCTGAGGACAGAAAATGAGAAATGAGGGCTGACCTACATATGTTTAATGATAGTACTGTATGACCTCACTACAGCCACTCCCTTCATCTTTCTGTTCTCCTTCTCTCATTCTGTCTTTTCCTCATCCCTCTTTCTCCCTGAGTCTCTCCATCCATCCCCCCTCCTCTCCTTTATCTCTTGTTACCCACTCCTGGCTGCCTGGCTCTCGCTCATTACCACCATTTTCCTCCGATTGCAGTGACTCAGCATTTTCTCCGGCGATGTCTCCTTCGCTCATGTGTTTCTTACTCAGCCCATCATTCTCTCTCGGCAGAGGGGGATGTCACAACTCTCTGACTCATCGTCTCCCCTCTCTTCTGTACCCCCTTCCCCTCATCTAAATTCATATCTGCTGTTCTGGCATTACTATAAAGTAGTACAATAATTGCTAAAACATGTCGGGGGAAGTTTATTGTGTAAATCTATTAACTTACAATCTGAGAAACAAAACAAATGTTTTATTTTGTTTTGCTGTCTCCATGCAAGCTGCAGTGTAGCGGGAAGTGTTCTCCCATCTCTTCTATCTCAATTTTGTCAGGACGGACACAGGAGGTCTGTTTTCTCCGAAGCGCCAGGTGCCTAATCTGCCACCTGATATTTTCTCTTCGGTGCTACATGTGCTACTTCTCCATTACATGGTACCTACTCTACTCGTCTTTGGTATCGGGTATTTTTCTGGAGTTCAATTATTACCAGGCAACCAAAAAGTAGGTGCCAAGTACTTTTATATAGTTAAAAAAGTAGACTAAGTAGAGTAGTAGAGCTGGTACCATGTAGTGGAAAAGCACCATGTGCTTGTTTAACTCCAGATTTTGCAGTAGATTTTCAGTGGTGCATGCACTTATAATTTGGTTGGCCCTCATGACCTGCCATCTTCTCTTCTTTGCATCACAAAGCTGTGATCACTTTTTAAGGTGTTAAATGGTAAATAGAAAATGGACTCCACTTATATAGCGCTTTTCCTTGTTTTTTCACAGACCCAAATCGCTTTACATTGTTTTGTACACATTCACCCAATCACACACACATTCATACACTGATAGCAACAATTACCATGCAGGGTGCAAGCTAACTATCAGGAGCAATTTAGGGTTCAGTGTCTTGCCCAGGGAAACTTCGACATGTGGTGGGGAGGCAGGGATTGAACCACCGACCCTGCAACCCAGTAAACGAAAAATGTCAACCTGTATTAAAGCTGAGATGTGGCCTAATTCAGTTTGACATCCAATGTTTGCTGTGTTTCTAATGACACTTTTCAATTATCTTGGTCTAATGTAAACGGTATGTTTGCTTCAGACTGGATCCTTCACGTATCCTGCATCTTTCCTAAACATCAGAGAACTGCCTCTGTGCACAGAAGACTCCATATTCTCATTAGATTTCAGCTTTTCTCTCACTCTCTCTCTCTCTCTCTCTCTCTCTCTCTCTGTTTTCCCATCTCTTCCCTCTGTGACTGCTTTCCCCCCTCTCGGGCCCTCATCGTTCCTTTCACTCCTTCGCTTCATCATCCCATTCTCTTTTGAGAGCCAGAGGGCCGAGTTGTCTCTACTCATTTCTCTCCTCCCTCTACACATCAATATCCCTCAATCTCTCCCTCTGCCCGTAAACAGAGTGACCCTTCAAGTCTGCTGTCGCCTCCCCCTCCCTGCAGTACTCGCCGCCATCTCTCTCACTCAACCTCTCCTGTAGGTAAACATGACCCATGCTTCGATCATCCTCGTGTCATTTTGTCATTATTATGCCCCCTTGAATCTCCTCTCTTTGTCTCTCTCCACGTCCCTCCTCTATCTCTCTCTCCCTATCTTTGGTTCATCTTATATACTCTCCTTTTCTCAACCCTCCACTGATGACAAATACTTCCATCAGTCTTCTGCCATCTCTCTCAAGAACGCAGACTTTCCTTCTCACTCCCTTCAATCCTTCATGCCATCTCTCTGTCTCTCCTTGAAGATGAGATGTCCCTCTCTCTCCCAAAATCCATTCCCTTCTCTCTGTCCTTATATTTCCCTCAAGGGCAGAACTAACCCACACATCTGAATAACATGACCAAAAGTAAATAACAAACCAAAAAAGGATCCCCATGCAGTATGTGTATGGAACATCTCATGGTATGCATGCATATGCTGGTATAGCAGTCTCAACCTGTCGGTCTGGGCTTTCTGTTTTAAGAACGTGACTGCAAAAATTTGCTCCCATTCATCCACAAGAACATTAGTGAGGTCGGGGGCATTGTAATATTTAAATAGTGAAAGCTATTCTCCAAACTTATGCCACAAAGTTGCACTATTGCACGCTATGGTCCAAGATATCAGCAACATTAAGATTCCCATTTGTAGGATTAAATGGATTTAGCCCACACCAGTGGTGGATGAAGTACGCAGATGGTTTATTTAATTACAATTAGGTACTGCAAAAGTATACTACTAATATACTCCAAATGTAAGAAAAACTCTTTATGCAGGTTCGCACATTTCAGAATGATGCACCATTTACATTAGTAGATACTCAAGGTGTACATCACCTTATAAAGCTGGTGAAGGTGAGGCTAATATACATTTTTTTATATACAGCTGGGTAGCCTTTACTAGAAATACAAATCTGTAGTGTCCAGTAACTAAAGCTAAAATATAAATATAGAGCAATAGAGCACTAGTCCTAATGGATGTAGTGAAGGAAAAGTAGAATATAATGGAAAACTCAAACCATGAAAACTACATGAATGGTATCTGGCCATACTGTGGTGTATCTTTCTGTTGTTTACATTTGAGCTGTGAGACTTCCCTGCTTCTTTTCTTTTCATCACTCCCAGCACCTGGAGACATAAACTTTTCTAAATCTACTATTTTTATTTTTCGACTTTTCATCCTCCATTCCCCCGAGCGAGGCCCTCAAGGTTTTGATTTGCAATTATTTTTCTTTCTCTCATCCAGACTTCAGCCTGTCTCCTCCGATTCTCTCCCCTAATCATTACCCAACGAGTGCTTTTCCTCAGTTCTAACCGCCGCTTCATCTCTCTGTCATCCGCTCACATGCATGAGACAGTGTGACAGAAGCTGGTCTCAGTTCTTCAACAATCATTGTCTTTCTCTTTCTCTCCATCCTGTAATTCTCCTGTGAGGGAGGGGATATAAAGACAGTTTTTTGTTCAATTTGTCATCAGCCCGTCTGTATCATGTTGGTCACACACCTCAAGCACTACTCCTATGCCTCCAATCTCCATTCTATATTCCCTCTTTCATTTGTTCCATTTCACAGCATATTCTCTCTCTCTCTCCTTCACCGATCATCAGAGCATTTTTCCATTATTCATCCCTGCTCTGTATCCTGCTGCATGGACACTGTCACGATGAGTTATAGAGAGAACCTCTGGTCCCATTGTGATAATGCTTGAAACTGGTTTCAGCTGTATTCACCATGTTGTTGACACAAAGAGTCTAAATCTTAAACATTAAGTCAGGAATTGGAAGCACTTTTATTTTCCTGTTAGTTTGTTAGTCCGTTTTGTTTTTTAATCTCCTATTGTGTTTATATTTTTAACTTAAATCAGCAGACGGACAACCTGTTTACTGTCTGGGTACTGTTACTTTATGTACATCCGGGGGGGAAATTCCCACCGAGGGTCTAGTTGGACAGTAATTGTAGTCTTTTTTCCCCCACCTAGTTCTTTTACATTTTCATTCAAACATGCTCAAACTTAAAAAAAGCCACATGGATTTTGTTTATAACCTAACTTAAACAACAAAGCACAGTGCTGATTACTGCTAGTCAACAACAGCGGTTTGGTTTTTCATGTTCAAATATATAATGCCTACAAATAAGAACATGATCGCATGCAGTGACCCTGAGTCCAGCCAAACATGTGGTCATTTTTGACCTAATTTATGTCAGTCACTTAGAAAAAAGAAAGAAAGAAGAATAGAAATTCGGGGACAATAAAACTGTGAAAAGCGTTGCATCCTTTTTTGTGGCTGACATACTGAGACATCTGCAGCCTAAGTTCAAATAGGTTTGTTCAGCCAATGTGTGTGTGTGTGTGTGTGTGTGTGTGTGTGTGTGTGTGTGTGTGTGTGTGTGTGTGTGTGTGTGTGTGTGTGTGTGTGTGTGTGTGTGTGTGTGTGTCAGATGTGGTATTGGGCCTCTCTTTGAAAACCTGTAATTCCCCTAAATTACACTCACCGCTCTGATCCGCATTTTGCTGCAGTTGTTATGTTTTTTTTTTTGCCCCTGAATCAAAGTGTTCCTCTGCAACGAAAAAGCCCAAGAGCTGTTGCTCTGGAGCGCTAAACTGTTAAACAGATGAAAGTGTTGGCGCCAAATCCTGTCGGCTTCAAAGGCATAAGGCCAGGAGGAGAGGTTTAGCACTGGTCCCTCTGTGTGTGTGATAGGCTACAATTGTCCCATTAGCTTTGTTATTTAGCTATCTGTTCCCCATCAAACCCCACCTCACTAAACACTTCCTGTCACTAAAGAGGGGCCTTTAGAGCTTGCGGGGGGTACTGTGTGGGTTTTTTAAAGCGCAGAAGTGTTTTGTGCGTGTAGTAATGACTGAACGTGTTTGTTTGTTTGTTTCTTTTCACTATAATGTAGCCTAGGTCTGTGAAAAATCGTGTGTGATTGTGCATGCTGTTTCAGTTCTGGTGTTTGATTGTTTGTGTGTGTATGTGTGAGTGAGTGAGTGAATATGTGCCTAACTGGATGTGTATGTGCCGATATGCCTGTCCAAATGTCCTGTTCCCTGCTTGGAGCTCTGTCCCCTCTGTGGGGTCATTTTGACCATATGGTACGCAACATGACACATACTTAAACCACAGACACTGTACCACACTACACACCCAAGTACACAAAAACACAACACGATACAGAGCGGTGCAACCTCCCACAGGTCTCGGGGATCAGAATGAGATCTACATTTAGATACAAGGGCAGAGTAGAGACACGCAGAGATTGAGAGAGGCTTAGAGTAATTTAGAGTTAGATTGTTTGTGTATGTGTGTGCGGGTGTGTATGGGTGTGCAATGGAAGTAGAGACAACATTTCATCCCCATCTCACAAAGTATCAATTTGGCCCAGTTCTGCTGGAAACTCACACATAGAGTATAATCTCACAAAGTAATATGCATACGCACAAAAAAAATCTGCCTTTGTTGCGCGGGCGTTTGAGCTACAAATAAGGAAACAGCTTCATTACTATCTCTTCTCTGCACAGTGTGTGCATGCACTATATGAAGACATACTGCATGCACATACAGACACGCACACACACACAAATCCAATTGGCACTCACAGCTGTGTATAACACCTCAGTCCCGTTCTCTAAAAGCCTCATTCATTGACAAACCTGACACATACTCTCTCTCTCGCTCTACATTACACATATTTTCCATGCTTAATAATGTAATAGTGTTGTGATGGTGTGTTAATTGCTGCTTTGCCACAACAATCCAGTTTATTAGGTGAGACCACCTTAGATAAGAAGATAGATCGAGACAATAGTATTATAATGGTCTTCTTCCCGGACTGGTTGGTCAGGAAAGCTGGAGAATTAAATAGTGGATGGATTCAAGTGAGTTGTAATGTGTACTGCAGAAACCCTGTGTGAAATATTTCCCCCTGTCCCCTGGTAACTGTTAAAAGCTGTGTACTGCTAATTTAGTTCCCTAGTCATGCACCCCCAGGCCTTTTAACCCACTGCAGAAAAGGTTGTCTTATATTTTAATTATAGAAAATAATAAAAAGGAATGAGAGGGCAAAGAGTGCCTGATGCCGCGCTGGGCATAGATTCTAGACTGCATGTGATAGCTTTACCACAGGGGTCAGTTGTGGTTTTAACACAACAAACCTCAGCCTGAACAGAACAGTAATAAGTCGAATGACCACCAAGACTGTGCCCTCATTTGTCTCATGTATTTAAATAGATGTTCTTTCTCACACTTCCACTGTCAACAAGCAGCAACTGTGTTTCCAATTATTTTGTGATTCTTCTCACGGTGAAACTATTGGAGGCAAAATAGGCACAGGACGTGCTCTTGAGGTGTAGAGGCTGTTAAGCGAGTTTCAGTGTTACCCTCTGAGTGTTTTCAGTGATGCAGCTGCAAAACACATAAAATCCTTACTTTTCACGCCGTGGTGGAATAGTTCAGTTCGGTTCAGTGAATGCACATTTCCATTTCCATGGTGAAAAATCGGGTTTTAGAAAACTAAAAAGGCAGCGACCTATGTTGACTACAGATAAGTGATGAGCCCAACATTAAAGCTATAGGTTAGTACTTTGGTATATAGACTTATTCACTCTGCCAGTGAGATGAGGTCTGTGTTTTATGTATGGAGGATTATCCTATAGGGCAGTTTAAACTGAGAACTGGGAAACAGCAAGCTCACTTATCTCTACAGTTCACTATGCTATAGCTCTTTTTAAAAACGAAATCTATACCAAAACAGAAACAAGAACAATAATTCCTCCCCCGCCCATCAGCATACACATTTGGTGCAGCAACTCCAGTCTGTGAAGGTTGCAAAGCACGTTCAGTAAGAACAGCATAGGTCTCTCTAGAGGTCCAATAGTACCACACCCTGCAACCTGAATGTGGTTTTGTTAAATGATGTGTTTGTGTATGAATCAAACAAACAGTATAATGTATATAGCATATTGATAACAATTATACTGATTATAATTCAGCGTCATAGCTGCTATAGTATTTCTTTACTTTAATAGAAACAGGCTAGCCGTTTCTCCCTGCCAGCAGTCTTTATGCAAAGCCAGGATCATTGGCTTCCAGCCGCAGCTATACAATTAAAGCACAGGCATTGAAGTAGGTAGCAATCTATGAATAAGCATATTTGCCTAAATGGTACACGTTAGTGGTTCATGGATCATTAGGATAATTAAAATATTTTTTTGATGTCATTTAAAAACAAACACTTTTGACTGATAGCACAGTTGCCGTGTGCATGCATGTTTGTGTGTGTGTGTGCATTTGACATTTCAGTAAGACAATGTTTTATTCAAACTTCAAGCGTAATACACAACAAACAATTTCCTGACTTCGCTATCAGGGAATTTAAAAAAAGGAAAAATAATTACCAAGACACAGATGTTCCACAACAAAGATACTCTGCCACAGTTGACTGACTTGACTATGTTAATTTAAAAAATTAAAAACCTTCTCTGGTCTATAATGAGCTCTATTCTTGGCATCATCCAAACTATATACACAAACCAAAAATAAACAAAACAATGATGCAACAACAGCCTCAGAGTTATTAGCAGTAGGTAACATGCTCGATACAGGAGAGCTATTTCTCCCAGTGCATTTTAAGCTCCCATGCCCAAACCCTGATCTCTCCGAGCTGTTTGTGTGCTTGTGTGTCAAACAGAGGGTTATAAAAATGCTTTATGGCGTCTCCTGAAACACTGACCTTTTACAGAGAGACGCACTGATCTGTTCAAAACAACATGATATACTGCGTGCATGTTTGTGCACCGACAGTACGTGTGTGCACGCGTGGCAACGTGTCGTGCACGACTCCACATGAGGTACAGCCGGTAGCATTCTACCCTGGCGGCCATCATTAACTTCTACGTACAGCCAAATGTCGTTAGGTACGCTTGACTGCGTGATTTACTGTTCGAGATATAATGGAGAGCGGCTACTGTAATGAACTTGCTGAGAGTTTGATGTACGGGCGGGCCTCTGCTGGAGGGAGAGGAGGAGTAAATACAATCGCCGTGGTAGCAAACGATTACAGAGATGATGATGGGGATGATGATGCTGATGATGACAAGAATGATGAAATTGCCCTTCTCAGTTGCAGATGAAGGCAAAAAAAAATCCGGACGGAGAGGAAGAGGAAACGGACGGAAAGAGGAAGAGATGAAAACAAGAAGCATTTGGTTTGGGGAAAAGGAGGAAGAGGAGACAGAGGAGGAGGGCAAGCAATTACTGCCGTTCTTTACGTAGCTATAGCAGACTTTGATGTTTTGACAGCCAGCCACTACCGCAGGGGGGGACAGTGTGAGTGATGATTACACTGATGATGGAGAAGTTAACACACACTCTTTAAAGCCTTTTTATGACCGAAGATCTGTGGAGCCAAGAGGGGGGTGTCATCATCACTGTGGTCAAACTAGGACAGCTTTTGAAGATGCTCCTGCAGGGGCATGAGTGTGAGTGACAAGGAAATTCCCTTTCCCTATAAAAAAAAAAGTAAAGCCTACAACTGTCACCAACATAATTCAGAAGGGAAGGCGGATGTGAAGGCATGGGAATTGTAAGGCGTGTCTAAAAGAGGAGAGGAAAGGAGGAAGATGGGAGGAGGAAAGATGGGTGATAATGAGCAAAAGGCGGAAAGAAAGTAACAAAGATGATTACTGCGAGGTATTTTTCTGATCACTGGAGCAGGAGGAACAAAGAAAAATACACAAGGGAATGGATTAAGTTTCTAACCTCCAGCTTATCAGCACTGATGTAATTATATACAGTGTAATAGCAATAGGAAGATAGTATGTGATTTACAGAAGGCTCATGTATTTGTGTATTTACTAGACAATGTATCTTTTGTTTGTTCCCCCCCTCTCTCATACAAACAGAGCAAAGCCAACAGAGCAAAGACACAGTCTGACTCTGCCCTCTAGTGGCGCACAGTCTAAACTACTTTCTTCTTGAGTCATTTATCCTCTATGTTGAGTCTTAATTAACTGAACTGTGGAATGACTAAGCTATGCCTGCGAGACAGAAAGTAATCATGACGAGAGCATTACAATACTGTCAGTCTGCTCGTAATCAGACGGACTGAAATAAACAAAGGAACCTGATAAGAGTTCAAAGATCAATATCTGAGAGTGTCATTCAGTTATGTAAATGCATGATTTGCCTACTGTGAGATATATGCATGCCACTGTCTGATCAGATCCTTTAAAGAATGACACACATGTTAACAACAGACTTCCTCTTCCTGTATGTTCAGATATATCTGTTTGTGTAATAATAACCACAGGTACAGCGCTGTAAAAGAAACATTTAAGTTTTTATTTAATATACATTCATTTTATTTACTTTTAGTTTCAATAGAATTAATTTCTTTATATAATAAAATTTTAATTCAATAAAACACAAAGCTTTTTAATGCAAGTAATGACTTGCTAGAACCCCCCAAAAAGCATTACAACAACTCTGTAGTAGGCAAAAGCTTTTAATATCACATTTTTGAAATGATAAAAATAAGCTCTTTTTCAATTCAGCCTGAACAACAAAAAGTATTATTCACTAAAGAATGTTACAGCCCAACTTCAATTTCCAGAGGAGCTTCACCAAACTTTAAAACAGTTTGGTAGATTTTTTTCACTCTTCAATACGTTTCGTTTCCTCTTTGCAGCCGCACAATGGAAAAGTCCCGCAGCAGGGCTGGAGCCAGGGTCTCCACAGAATCTTGTCCCATGTCATCTGGCTTTGAACGACGTGAGTATCCCAAGACACCTGCTCGTTCCCCAGGGTATTTCGATGCCTCTCTACAGCTCCGGCAGTCTGATCAAGGATTTCGGCGAATCGTGGCTCAGTATCCGGGGTTAGAGGGCGGAACTCTGAGGGATCGCGGTAGAGGTCGTACAGCAGTGGTGGGTCGTGATGCGTCACATGTTCTCCATGGCACAGACACACCTTAGTGTCATAGCAACCACCGGCGCCCGGGGGAGAGAAGTTGGGAGTGAAAAAGTGCACTTTGAAGATAGAGTCACCTGGATGGAAACACATGCCAGGGAACACATGAACATTACAGTACATACTCATACACATACACATACTCACTTACATACACATATAACATTTGAGGATAATATTTTTTTTGTGGTTGCAGATTATTATTATTAAATGTAACCAATTTCACCTTTCGGGCTGAGAGTAATGGTTATATGTGGAACTGGTTGTAAATTTAAAAATAACCATTTGTTAAGAAATAGATTTACTGCACCAAGCAATAAGACAGCAGTGTTTGTGATGTTCCCAGTCGTAATCATGAAGCCCAAAAATAAGAAAATATTAAGCTTTTGCATGGAAAGATATATAATACAGCATGCGATATTTATTTATTTTACTTTTTAGCCCAAAAATGGCACAACACACGATTCCAGCTACTGTATGTAGATATGTTTATATTTAAGCGTCCAGAGATCAGCTTGATAAAAACCTGTTTTTTGCTTTTAATTTGAGAAATGGAATTGACAAGCAGAGCTGGAATTGGAACAGTTACAATCCAAACAATAGCCCTCCCCCTCATGTTTGGAAAACCTTTCAATGGTTTTGAAACACAATTTACTCCTAAAGGCTTTACTTAGTAATTCACTGAGACTACACCTACAGAACAATACAGTTTCACACAGACACTTAGTAGGTAATACAGTTTCCAAGCTGGGTTTAGGTTATTTTCATCTGAGTGCTTCATTTTTAGTTCAATTTGTATTCTATTGTATTTCTATATGTTAATGCTTGAAGATACAGCAGTCTGATTCCGATTTCACATCAAAATAGACACATTGTCTGCAGAATCGGACAACATGAAACATTATTTTTTTTGCTGGATGTTAATGATCAACCCCATCTCCGAGTCAACATGCATGGACTTACTTCCGAGCGGGTGCCAGCGTACTGCATTCAGGTAGATTCCACAGTAGTGGAACATGAATTCGTGCTCTGATCGCTCCGCCTTCCCCTCCAACAGCGGCATGAGGTTATGGCCATCTAATTGTCTGGGAGAAAGGGACAATTAAGAGATGCAGAAAGGGAAGAGGGCAAATTAAAATGTGACTTATTATCATTACCCTGACGCTCCGTGCAGAAAGTAATACTAGACGGTTGACCTTTTATTTCTATGATAAACTATCTCGCCCTGTAATCATCATATTAGAAACTACCGTACTAGGAAAAGTAATTATCCTGGGAACACAAGAACACAAGCTCTTTATGTCAGGATCAATATTAAGTAAATACATTATTCACTTCACCTACGGGCGCTTGATACATTTGCTTAATCAGTGTCCACGCAGTCTCCTCCAAAAGTTTGTTTACAGATAATGAGGTAGTTTTGGATGAACATTGTAATCTACAAAACCCACGGCTACGGAACAACATAATTGTTACAGCATGCTCGATGTTAAAGGGATTGTGTGGTCCTTTTTCCCCTCAATTTGTAACTCTAAACAATAGTTTTAGTGTAAAACTGTATCCAACACAAACATATGGTTTTGCAACCTTTCCATGAATAAAACATAACATTTAGTAAGAGGCCGTCTCAGCCGGCCTTTACCTGTCCGGTTGTGTGTCCTTGGCCAGATATTTAAGCGTTGGATACAGGTCCATGAGGCTAGTGGGTTCGTCCACTACTCCTCCGGCTGCCAGTCTGCCAGGCCAGCGGAAAATACCGGGCACTCTGATCCCTCCCTCCCAGCCCCCCATAGCTTTTCCACCTTTAGTTGAGAAATAACACAACATATAATGTATGTCTCTCCTTTTGCAGTAAATGCCTTAACAATGCAAATGCTTTGTATAAGGGCTGGGTATTAGCAAATATATTGCAAATATGATACACATCACGATATATGGGTCATCATGATGTGATATATCATGATGATGATTTTGAGCAGCAGTTCGATACAGATATCATGAAAATAAATATCACGATATATTGCCGTATTGATTTCTTAGCACAACCACTACTTTGTATTATGGTAATTTAACCAAGTTAAAGATGTTATGGGGAAATTTTGACATTAACCAGCAGAAGTTGCATGCTTTTATCTGCAGTACCCA
This sequence comes from Hyperoplus lanceolatus, assembly GCA_026929865.2. Classification (NCBI taxonomy): domain Eukaryota; kingdom Metazoa; phylum Chordata; class Actinopteri; order Uranoscopiformes; family Ammodytidae; genus Hyperoplus; species Hyperoplus lanceolatus. The sequence goes on from CM049405.1 coordinate 18,735,000, forward strand.
GATATCTCAACCACAAGCGTAGTAGCACCTTGCCAGTGATTTTGGTCAATATGAATATCTCACTAAAAAAAAATTAACCTTCAGATGTTGTTTGTAATGCTTTATGCCCCATTTAAAGAGACTTCAGTTCTGCAGTAACTACATTCAAAGATTGCAGTGGGGTGGTGTCTTACCTTTATAGATGCCGTTCCAGCCTCCTTGTTGGCCAATTAGCGGATCAGCATCCTCTAGGTGTCCACCATGGTCTGATGTAAAGTACATCAGAGTGTTGTTTGCTAGGCCGAGGGAGTCCACTGTCTCTGTCATTTGACCTAGAAAGCACATTAATAAAGCATTAGAGTTGGTTGGATGGGTAATAGATGATGTGAGAGAGTTTAAACTACATCAAGACGGTATAATTGCGCCGGCTTTCCTGATGATTAATTAAAACTTAGATCCTAATTTTGCTTAAGGGATTATCATAACTTTTTAAAATGCCACAGGCACAGAACAGTATTGGACGTAGAGGCCTGGGATGTTTGCAGCTTTGTTTAAAGTCAGCAGGTGCCTCCAACTAGAGGCCTAGTGTATGATGTTTTAACCACGGATGCTAATATACTCACCGATGATCCAGTCCACCTCTTCTAGGTTGTCACCGTAGCGACCATGGCCACTCTTGCCAGCGAAGGCGGGGCTTTTGAAGAGTGGGGTGTGAACATGGGCCAATGAGAGGAAGAGGAGGAACGGACCATCAACATTCCTGGAGAGGAGAGGAGAGGAGAGGAACAATAAGGTGATATCTCTCATCAGCCATCAGTGTCATTGTAAATCTTAACCATAAATGTATGACAAAGGACACTCTGTTCAAACACCTGACATAACTTATTCCTACCTGTCAAAAACCTCCACTGATGGCCAAAAACAAACAACCGCATTGATGTGCCGCACATTGATGTGCCGCATATTCGCAAGTTTGTTCATGAGGAGAAACTTGGGTACTGCAGTTTATTCTGAGTCGATCCCAAATTCACTGTCTGGGGAAGTAAAACCTTACCAGCGCACAAGGTAAGTATCTAAACTGCAGCAGAATATAACACTGGTTTTAGGAAATTATTTAATGCTAATAAAGAAGAAACAACTTTGGCCCGTTTTTAAAGACTGCTGAATCAGAAGGAAAAATGGGCTTCGGGATGAGTTCGACAAACAGGGAAAGGAAGTCTGAAAATACTCATCTTTTCATGAAATGTGCTGACAGTAAGTTACACTCAACTCTTAATTTTAAGTCCATATTCACACCACGGAAAAAATGGATATGCATGCATGTGATGAAAATGAAATAATAATTGAATAAAAAGTACACAATCGCACACATGGTTTCCCTGTAGCATGGACAAGTCCACACGATAGCTAATCAAACCACACATGTTCCTAAAGATAAGAAACCGCTCTGAACAGAAAGCAACCCTAATGTGTTATGTTGCTTGTGCATTCCAACCTCTTAATAAAACCTTGGGCTTCACCCAGCAACCTCTGGGGCAGCGTCTCCACTGTCATTGGCTGTTCGATCACTTGGTGGTTCCTCATGATGATGCAGTTCCAGGTCGGCAGGAGTTTAAAGGGCAAATACCACACGGTGGTTGCTAGGATGCTGAGTAAACAGAGTGCTACCACGAGCCACAGGCTGACTTCAAGGAGGCCGCACACACGGACACACACCTGAAAATAACACAGTACATTAAAGTGCCTGGGGTCAGACACTTTGGTTTTCTATTAAGTAACTAATGCACTTAGAAACACGAGTTAAGCGCTAACACCTACTATTACAACCATTGAATAAACATCTCTCCTGCAACATCTAACTTGATCTCCACAATGGCAGGATCTTTTTTTTTAATTGCAGGGCTGTGAGACTGTATTGCTTTAGACATGTAACATCTTGGTGCCATGACATTTCATATTTCTGGTGTGTGTGATTGGGGGTTGGATTCTGATGCAGTGCCATATTTTGCCACTAGATGATATCACAAACCATATAACAAAGAAGTTAATAATTTTCGAATGGCACAATGTGTCCTTTGTTCAGACATGGTTTACAGTTGTTTTATAGACTTCTTGTCATCCTGCTTTGCACTTGTTGTAGTGCTCTGTTTTGTGCTCATTTGTGCTCATTTGTGCTCCCTCTTTAGAATAAACATCTGTGTCAAGGTTTTTTTTTAATATGTTTGTTCTACCTGGGGCACAGCTGGTTCCTATCTATCCTAAAGGTACCTGCTGGTGTCACATCCTCACAGAATTTGAGTTTGGATATTACTTTACTCTACCCTTAAAATGAGAACAAGACAAACAAAACAGTTGTCTCCCCTTTGTGACATGACTGGATTTCACAATTGCAGCTTCTGTTCCCAATCTTTTTTTTTGTTTTTCAAGCCCAGTGGCTCATGTCTAAGTGATTACGCAGCAGTTATTTTGCTTCGGGGATGAACGGCACAGCAACTCTTTGTTTACCAATTTCTTCCTCTTCGTCTGGCGTCCCAATTGCTGCTTTTGCTCAGCCATATTTTTTCCACTCATATTGTGTGCCTTAATCAGATGATCCTTTCTGAGAAGAGAGAGAGAAAAAAAAGCTAAACCGATACAAAAATTCCCCCGTCACCAGTGTGAAGAGTGCTACTCCGAGTAACATGGTCAGATTTTGGAGTGCTTGCTGTAGGTCTGCCAGGATGTCACTCCCCTTCCCGGGCACACAGTCGTTGAACAGGGTGAACGGCAGGCCGTAGAAGTAGCTGAAGCCGTGCTGGTTGGGATGGTGGCAGTGGTCCCCTCTGTGTTCACAGTTCACGCCCAGGTGCCACTTACCTGCAGAGAGAGGAAACCAAAGATGAATGTGAATAGGGGAGAACGGGGTAATTTGTCACACGGGTTGGTTGTCACAATCGTTATACCTCGGAACCAGAAGGCGCTGTCTGTGAAATTTTGGTATGTAAATATCCAGAATTGGGATCAGAGGTCACCTACATAGTCTTCCTTGGAGTTAGACTGCTGAATTTGAGGTGAGAGGACTGTTTGTGTTTTTCATGTCAAATTGAAAATATTTAGCTCCTCAGTATTTTTCTTCTAGGCTTTTAAAGAATGGGTTTATAACAAAACATTGATTGAAAACAAGATTGTGGTTAGCAAGCTAATTAGTTGTCAGATGGTTGTTGGCCTTGATGCTAGCAAAAAATTCAAGTTGGGATTGGTCGTCACATTTTTGGGGGGGTTGGTTGTCACAAGTTATCCAAAGGCTACAGCCAGAAAAGGAACCCAATAACGAAATACATTGTCAAGCTGTATCCTCACTGACACCCCACAGAAGGAAAGAATAGAGCAGGAAAAGGCAGCTAGCATGCAAAGGAAAAAAGGGCAACAAAATCAAAACAACCCAGTGCATCCCAAACTAGACAAGCTGCCAAGGCTACATTAAGTTATATAGGCCTATTTGTCAACTTGACAATGCAATTGCATTTTCAAATTTAGTTCTACTTTCTTTCCTTCTTTTCAAGATTATTCCCATTAAGATAACATTGTGACAAACAACCCCATAGTGTATGACAACCGACCCCTTGATGGGGTTGATTGTCACAATGTGTGAGGGTGTCTTTGATGATTAATTTCTTCCTTATTACAATAAGATAGAAAAACTGAGGGGTACACATTTCAAGCTAACACTTTAAGCTTCAATGTAATGTAGGAATGACTATCGAAAGATGCTTAGGTGATGAGAAATTCTCAGTAGAGTAAAAAGTGTGCCTACTTACCCCGTTCTCCCCTACATACATGCAAGCCTTTTATTTTGCTAAATAGTTTCATTTTAACACATCTCTCTCTCTCTCTCACACACACACACACACACACACACACACACACACACACACACACACACACACACACACACACACACACACACACACACACACACACACACACACAAACAAACAAACACACACACACAAACACATGCACATCTTTCTTTTACTTACTCAACAGTGTATGCCAAAACACTTAAAGTGGGAAAATTATGCACGACAAATGGCCTCCTTAAGTGCTTTTGAAAAGAGACAAGGAGTTTAATCTCCTGCAAGAAAACCCAGCAAAATCAAGCAGCAACGGATTTACACACTCTGTATTCTATTTACACACACCTAGCTGTGTGTACACATGCCAGTGCCATTCAAGGCAGTTGACCCGGCCATAAATGTTGTTTTTCTCTGTTGCCTGGGGACGGGTAAGGAAGGATTAAACAAGGCAGACCATTGCATAAATGATCACGTGGCGTTATCTCACCCACTAGGCCGGTGGTGTAGCCTTGCTGCTGCAGCCTCTTGGCGAAGGTGGTCTCACTGGGTGGCAGCCCCCCTGAGCCTCCAAGAAACAGCAGCACCTGCACACGGCCTACGCTGCCCATTCCTAGTGAACCGACACAAATAAAAGAATAATTGGAACATACCGTCAAACATGGCTGTACAAATATGACCAGGATGCTCCTGTTTGCACTGGCTGAATAAGTATGTGCGTCACCTGAGCGGAGTGCATAGCGTCCTGTCATGAAAGCGGCCCGGCTCGGGGTGCAGAGAGGAGCAGCGGCAATGTGCTGAGTCAGCTTCACCCCTTCAGAAGCAAGCCTGTCTATGTTAGGAGTCCTGCAGGGACAGAACATTGTAGAATGGTTAAACAAAGATGTAGCTCAATGAAACCGAAACTAAAACTTTATTCACTTTATTTGGTATTGTCCAGGATTTGAAACTAAGGTTATTCAAGATAGTCGAGGTAAAGGAAGTTCATTATATGTAGGACACAGATACGTTAGCTTGGCTATTGAAAATAGAACAGTAATTTGCTGACTTTATTGAAAAAGTGTGTGATAAGATAAAGATGTCACTAGTTTTAGTTTATCAGCTGTCAGATGTAATACATTACAAATATTGTTCTGTATTGTGTATGTTATACACACGTTGTGTTGTGTTATATCTGTGATATCATGTAATCCTGTGTGGGATGGGCTTAAAATAAAGTTTTCATTTATTCATTCATAAACATAATAAAATTAATACAACACATTTCTAGGCAGCACATCGGAATGAGACAAGAGACAGAGATTTAGATACACCACAGGTAGGTGTTAATTAATAACAGGCTGAGGCGATGACAGAAGGCCTTGTTGACAATGAACAGTTGAAGTCAGAAAACAGAGTGAATGGAAGTAGACTACGGTTTGCATGGGGGCAAAAAGTGACAGAGCAGAAACTGGCCCGTGGCCGTTTGTTTTGACTGACCTCACGGTGTCATTACCGTAGCAACCAACATCACCGATGCCCAGGTCGTCCACCATCATCAGAACAATGTTGGGCTTCCTGTCCACTTCCTCCCCTGTGACATCACTTCCTGCTGCCAGGAGCAGGGTGAGAAGGAAATGTGCCCAAAAGGGAGACCACCTTATAAGGGAAAATGATTTGAAGTGATTTGACTAGAATTTTTTAGTACAAATAAAGAAACAACATACTGCTGAAACACTAGCAAATTGATCAGTCATCAAACAAATGAACTATTTGGAGATTTAATTGATCATTCAAGGTTATTTGTTTAAGGGGCTACGAGAAACTTTGAAATATTTCTGAAACAGTCTCACTTTGCCTCTGATGATCATAAATGAGACGTTACAGCAAACGAGACCATCAGTGCAAAGTATGCTATTTTTTTTATTCTGTCATGGGGACACTCACCCAGGAACAACCAATAGTATCCAGCTGCAGCCCCGGAGAACAATACTGAGTCGGGGCGGGAGTACTGAGTCGGGGCGGAAGAAAATAGCCTACAAATAAATTTCGAACGTTATTTAGACAAATTATATTGTTTTGGCGATTAAGTTCAGGCATCACAGCTGGGTGGTTAGGGTTAGGGCAAGGGGACAGGGAGAGTTTAAAATATAGATAGAACATTAGATTAGCCACGGCGCTAGCTCCACTCGGCTAACGGAACACCGTGGCGGCCATCTTGAGAAGGTCACGTCAAACAATAAAAAAGACCGCAGACCGATAGGCTACTAACCCCGCCACAGTACTCCCGCCCCGACTCAGTATTGTTCTCCGGGGCTGCAGCTAGACAATACTCGGAACAACAGCCATCATAGTAAAAACACTACCGCTGTTGTCCAAAGGAGGTGCAAGAATGAACAAAAACTGAAAGTTCCTCAGAGCACCTTTAAAGCCACTATGAGTAAAATGGCACGTTGGCATCCCCTTTGGACGTGCCGGGTGTGCGAGATTGATATGATCAGGAAGCAATATAGTGCATGTCCGTGTGTTGAAAGTGTGAGGGCATCTTTCTTTATAGGTCCATGGAGGGCACCGGACTTTTTTCGGCTCCGTGAGAGTGGTTAGTGACACAGCATCAACTAATGCCAGTCAGTGCTACACACACCTGATTGCAATGAGTTGATGCAGTGTCACCTCTCATGGAGCTGAAAGATTCCGTGTCCTCACACAAAGCGAATGAACGAGAGACGGCAGTTAGTATGGATCACGATGAGGTAATGTGTTTATGTTGTTGTAAATAATGACTATTTCCCATGAATAATGGTCATCTGATGATGCTGGTGAGGCAAAGTAAACTTTGTTTTAGTAGGCAACCGCTCATTCATTTAGGAGTAAACACTGCAGTCTTAGCCTGGTCCAACCAGACCATTGTACTTCATTTCATTTGTACAGAAGGTTTGGAACTGCTGTAATTGGCAAACGTTCACTCACTTGGAGGAGGGTGTCTGTTTAAGTTTAAGTTTAAAACTATTGGATCTGCCCAGTGCCACTCTGGATTAGCCAACCAATCGCATAACGTTTGGTCATCACGTGTGTCATGAGCCGGCTTCTGACGGTGCGTTCAAGTTCGACAGGGAACTCGGAAATTTCTGACTTCACTACATATTGTGGTCTATGGATCTACCGGTACCTGGCAACGGTAACTTGCTAGAGCCTAACGTTTAGTTATTTGGACGAGAAAGATTGTCGGCGCCCATACTTTCGCGAGCAGATGCACTGGAACACAGACAGGTCGGAACTCGGAACTACCAAGTCGGAAATCTCCTTCTTCCGAGTATAAAGGAATGCAGCATTCAACTGAAATTGGAGCGCGACTTCAACGTCATCGTTCTCAGCCACTCGCTCTGTTCGCTGATTGGACGGCCGGAAATTTTCCAGCTAGATTCCACTAATACCACCCAGCCCCAGACTGACTACTGAAGGGAAAATAAAATTTGGCCGGAAGTAGGTAGGCGGGCGGAGCCAGGCTACTGCAGTCTAGGGCTGTATCCCATTACAGAGACAAGGAGGCGGTCTCGCGGTCTATGAAGGCTATAGCCTATGAAGGCCGATTCAAAGGCCGAACCAGGGCCGAACGAGCGTTGTTAAATGGGACGGTCTCCGCAGGTCTCCGTTTACGAGCATTTCCGGTTTGCGTAACAAGCCGTTACCTTGCGTGAGGACTCGCCGCTCCTGTGCTGTCTAGCAACCCTGATAGCTGCCAACGGAAACAGCCTTGTCAACAGAAGAAAAAAGAAAAAGAAGTTGCCTACCAGACGAAAAGAAAAAAAAGTACAAGAAAAAAGAAAGGAAGATAAAAGTTAAGAAGATGGATTGTATTGCCATCTCTGAAAAAAACGCAATGAATCATGGGATATGTTGGGCTGCGAAGGATAGGCCTACATCTGATGCAGCCTTCAAAACCGTGAAACGAAGGCTGCATTTCACGGCTGCATATGAGGAGCTATGACGCAATCGGTCTTCAAATGCAGCCTTTGTAGACCGCAACCCCTGAATCGAGATACAGCCTCAGCCTAGGTTCGCTCCGTGAAATTGTGTAGGCTATAGCCTACGCTGCTTGGCAACGCCCTCCCGCCCGCCTATCACTCTCCCTTTTAGCTTTTCTTCATTGCATTTTCTTTTTTTTCTTTGATGGTTCAGCCCCGTTATCAGTCATTATGACGACAAATAACTGTCTCAAACAAGGCTCCCGCTCCCCTTCCCTCACCTGGGGGGAGGGGCTTTCCAAACCCGGTTTTTCCCCCCCACTAAAATCTCGGCCAAATACGGGTATGTGACCATAGAGCCAGCGCGCGCCGAAAACAGAAAACGGGGTGGGGGGTGCCCCCCCCCAAAAACATAAAAAAAAAAAAAAAAATATAAAACCTTTTTTTTTTTGTTTGTTGTTTTTTTTTGTGTTTATTGTTATTTTTTATTTATAAAAGAAAAAATATTTTAAATAAAATAAAATTTTAATAATTTTCTAATTTAATTAAATAAATAAAAAATTTTATTATTTCATCTTAAAAAAAAAATAAAAAATAAAAAAAAATGATTTTTTCTTTGTAAAGAGTATATCTCTAGCGAGGGGTTTTAACATAAATTCAATAGACTGGATGTGTGTTGCAGATATCTGTAATTCAATTTCGCCTAGTCAAAAAGAACATTTCGGATATCCGCAACTACATTCCTCCTATCCACAACTATTATTTCGGATATCCACAACGACATTCCGCCTAGGAGAAATGACGTCATTTTTGCCATTCATGTCTATGGGGTTTCTCATTAGAGATATCTACAATTCAGTTGCGGATATCCACAATGTGAATTACGGATATCCGCAACTGAATTGTAGATATCTGTAACTCCAGTTTAAGATATCTACAATTTGATTCTGACTAGTCACAATTCCAGTTAAAGATATCTTTAATTCACCTCAATTCCAGATATCTACAACTCCCTTTTCAGATATCTTAAATTAAGTTTTGACTAGGCGAAATTAAGTTGTAGATATCTCTAACTGGAGTTATGACTAGTCGAAATGAAGTTGTAGATATCTCTAACTGGAGTTAGGGATAGTCATAATTTAATTGTAGATATCCATAATCAAGTTATAGATATCTTGAAATGAGTTTTGATTAGAGATATCTACAATTGTAGATATCTGTAACTTTCATTTCGCCTAGTCAAAATGTAATTACAGATATCTTGAATTAGAGTTTTGACTAGGCGAAATGACGTCAGCCGGAATTGTCATTTATCAATTTGTTTGACTATCCACAACTTTTTTCCGACTAGTCGTAATTACATTTTGAATAGTTGGATTTTTCATTCAAGATATCTGTAATGTAGTTGTGACTAGTCGAAACGACAGATAGAGATATCTGTAATTCAGTTTTGACTAGGCAAAACTGAATTAGAGATATCTGAAATGACGTCACGGAAAACGTCATTCAACTCGTCACACATCTTAAATGACAATTGCAGATATCTGTAATTCAGTTTTGACTAGGCAGAATGGAAGTTAAAGATATCTCAAACGTCATTATGACTAGTGCGAAGTATTGGGCATGACGTTTAAGATATCCAGAAATACGTAATTTCCCCTTCCCGCCATAATAAAAGAAGAAGTGGGTTCATTTCCTTGTTTCTATGAATGGAATTAAAAGGAGCAGTCATGGCGTTGGCTGTAATCGAAAAAACCACAAGAAAATGCCATGAAATTGAACGAGCCCTAACACAGGGGATTTGTGGAGAGAGAGAACGTCGTTCTATTGAAAGCTGTGAAAGAAATATCGGACGAATTGAAGAATTGCTATCACCGGAGACCAACAACGAACTCAAAAGCAGTTTGGCTGAACTGAAAAATCTAGTTGGCACACATTTCCAGGCTGGGGAAGACCGAAGTTTCTCGGTCGGGCGCGTTCGTTCAGGTGAGTCCGTTAATCACTGCATTCATTCATATATTAGGCTATAATATGCATTAGTCTACGTTCACTACGTAACATAGTGTTTCCTAAGCACATGCAGGTGCACGGTGCAGACCACGTCTGATTGTTTGGGAAAATACAATAAGTTGCGTTACAATAAGGTCAGAGCCATGGAGTTTGCTCTATCGCTCTGGCATGGGTGACCCGATAACCGAGTGGATGGATTTTGTACATTTGTCAATCAAGAATAAAAAAAAAAAAATGTGTGGCATAGCCTACCACAGGGGCCTTGACATGGACATGGTGGACACAAGTGTGCAGCTTGTCCCCATTTCGAATCCCGGCTGGCAGGACCTTTATGTCATTCCCCTACTCTCCTACCCACCGTAGCCTGTGCTCTCGTTACTGTCCTGTCGAATAAAGGCAAAATGTTTAAAATATAAGTTGCCTCCAACTCTTATGAAAGTATTGTTAAAATAGCCTAAATTAAACATAAAGGTATAATGTAATATAACAGTGATAAAACGATTGTACTTAGGTAAAATATCTTGCAACAGACAGGCTTTTCACAGTGCTATGAAAAGCCTGTCTGTTGCAAAAATGTGTTAACCTATGTTTAGCAATAATTGTTTATATGTATTTATTTGTATCCATGTGCTTATTTAAGCAATCATAAAATGCATTGGTCTTGCTGTTATGTCCACTGTTCACAGCAATAAATACTGTATTTTTGCAAATCTTCAAGCCTCCATTTCCAGCGTAGCCTATTGGCCTATTCCCCTATTCATTAACAATATCCAATTTCAATGCATGTTTGAGAATTGGTATGCTGATATGCCTACTATAAATTACAATTAATAAACAGTCCAATACCTAAACCTGAGCCTAAATACTTAAAACTTGTTGACTTTTTTTTTGTTGTAGGAAGAACAGGCCGACCAGCCATTGATGTTACCAGAGAACAGATTGAATATCTGCTGGCACAAGGCCATACAATTGCAAAAACTGCTGAAATACTGGGATGTTCCTCATCATTTCTGTACAAGAAGTCAAAGTTGGTGGGTATACCTGTTAGAAGTATGCGGCCTGCAATAGACGATGGTGAACTAGAACAACATGTGAGGCAACTTCAGGGCCAATATCCTAATTCTGGAAATGAGGTAATTTGTAGTATTTATCTTTAGCCTGTATTTAAATCACATTTGTGTGCCTTTGTTTTTTGAATATCAAGACAATTTAGATCTTTTCCAAAATCTGTTTCAGATTATTCGAGCCCTGTTGCGCACACAGGGTGTCTTTGTTACACGGTCCAGAGTGCGTGAGATGTTGACACGGGTGAATCCTACTGCTGCTGCAAGGAGATGGAGCCGGACAGTTGCAAGACGTGTTTATCATGTACCTTACCCCAACAGTTTGTGGCACATTGATGGGAACATGCGTCTGATAAGGTTATTATCAGACTTGTCATACTTTTTTATATTTTGAAAAGAACTTCAGAAAGTGAAAAACTTTTACAGCTATATTGTTTCCAGACTACTGTCAATAGCATTATAATTTCAAGTAATAATTTTATTTGTTTTTAAATTTTTCTAGATGGGGCTTTGTGACTCATGGTGCAATTGATGGATACTCCCGTCTGATTACTTACCTCAGCTGCAGCACAGACAATCGTTCCACAACAGTGCTTTCTCAGTTTTTGAAAGCAACATGCCTCTACGCCCTACCATCAAGAGTCAGATCTGATCATGGTGGTGAAAACACCCTTGTGGCTTTATTCATGCATCTAGTTCAAGGTCTTGAGCACAGAGGTTTCATAACCGGACGATCAGTTCACAATCAGAGAATTGAACGCCTTTGGCGTGATGTATTTTTGCATGTGTTGCAGCACTTTTACCTTATGTTCTACTCCTTAGAGGATTCAGAGGTTCTAAACCCAGGTAATGATGTCCACAGACTATCACTGCATATTGTTTATCTTCCGGAGATTCAAAAAAGACTGGAGCAGTTCAGACAGGCCTGGAACCTCCATCCGTTGCGTACAGAACACAATCGGACACCAACTCAACTCTGGACAGAGGGCATGCTCAAAAATATTGCCACAGACAGCACGGCTGTCAACAATGTGTTTGGGGAAAATCCCTACAGCGACCAAAACATTGAGGCCATCCTGGCGCAGTACGGAATTCAAACACTGCCTACACTTGATGAGGAAGAGTTCCCAGCTGTAAGGGTAGAGCCACCTCAACTCATCCTTACTGAGCAACAACAGACATCTGTACAAAATGCAATCCAACACACTTCTGATCTGAAGATAAAATATCAGGCTTGCTGTTCTGCAATTGTCAGTATTTTGCAAACTGATCAGGTATAGTCCAATTCCAAGCCCAGAGACAATATTTTATTGGTTGCATATTATCCAGGACGTACCTAATGCCGGGTGTGCTAGATTTGTTGGTGCCAGTCAAGACATTGGCAGTAGCAACAAGTGTTCTTCTGTTTTGTCATATTTGTCATTGTAGTAGGCCTATTGTTGGTTGTCAAGCTCCGACACAACCAGCCTGACTTTTTCCCTGTGTTCCAATACCCATACTATATATTATTTAGTACGTTAAAAAAAAGATTTAGGATGGCCAGATTCTTGTGGCCAGATTTAGTATGGTAGAAATACCCGGATGTCTATTACATCTGGCTGAGATTTTTAGTGTTGAAAACAGCATCCTATTTGGGCGATTCTGACCCACAATCCAGTCCGCACCTAAAGTGGCATCACATCGACAGGGCCTCCATATGAAAACAAACAGGGATGCGACGGATCTAAAAGCAGGAGGCAAGATCAAGGTGCAATGTTCTAATGAAATAAATTAGTAAAAGTATGTCCGAATAGTATGCTTACTGCATCCTAACTAGATTCATTTTATCGTCAGATTTAGTATGTTGAATAGAAAAAAGAAAGTATGCGATTCGGAACACAGGGTTCATTTACATGGTCTGCATTTAGGCTACTATGTGTAGGGGGATGGGCTGTATAGATGTGTAACTCCTCCCGGTAAACATTGTATAATAAACAATAAATATATATTTGATATCACGCTCATTTGCATGTTCTGCCCACAGGTGCCCAAGAGGCTGGCCTCATGCATGGTCATACGTCATCAAAACAAACGGAACAAATGTATATTGCACACACTTGATCAAAAGTGGTGAAGTCTTTTGTTAATCTGAGTTTTGATCAAAAGTCCATGTTTTTTGTGAGAATGTATCTATTCTTCCTAGAAACCATTTATTCTTATGTTTCTTATGTCCCTATTAGGCCTTCTGCTATAGGTAGGCTGATTTAAAGGATTTGTTAAATTTTAGGCCCTGCATATAAATAGACACTCAACAATGCATAATCGTAGCACTGACCACTTTATTGAGAGTGCAGCAAGTGGGGATGACCACAGTGAGAACAAAAAGTACAGAGGCAAGGCACACTTGTAAGACTAGAACATATAAACTATTTAAAAGTGCATGAAATTGGAGAACAATACAAAGCATCACAACACAAGGAAACCATAATGCCATGTGAGCACTGCACTGCAGAACACAGAAAACATAACAGTACCACATCATTAAAAGTGCCAGGTTCAAGAGCACTTATAAGACTGGAACCTAAAAAGCTATTTGTCAAGTGGGGGCAAAAAGGTGCCATGTTAAGGTATAGAGCATAGAAAACAGCTTGTTGTGAAGTTACATGGTATGGGCAAAAGACGGGGCTACAGCTTAGATTATTAAAAGTGTCGGGTTAAAGAATACTTCCTGGGTTCTCTCAACCAAAACACTGACGTGTGTACCCAGCTAGAAGCCAGCGAGTGAGAGGACTGATGTCGGGATGGGATTGCAGCTGGGGTTGATGCCCAACAGGCATTGTGGCCTGTGTCGTGGGCCCAGCATTGGCAGAGTGGCAGAGGGTGGGCACAAATCTGGTGATGGGGTCGTGATTAGAACAAATAGTGCCAAGTTAAAGAGCACTTGTAATACTAGAACGTAGAAAACTACACATTATATGAGGCGCATGAAATGAACGAGGTAGCATAGGCTATGTTTAAGAGCACCTGTAATAACAGAATAGCAGCACGGGCTGTCTGTCTAGCTGGCAGATAGGATGCGTCAGATGGAGGAGCCAGCGATGAGGTGTCTGGCTCATGGAATGCACAAAAGAATATAGGAGCCGAATTGTCCTTTCATTGTTTATTGGTAGGCCTATTGGTCATTTTTCGAGGCACAATAATACAGCCTACAGCTATAGCCAGTACCTTGGCAAGGCATGTGCCTAGTGTGCCACCGCACAGGGCCTAGCGCCTGGTTTGCAATAATCTTTTCTTTATTTTAATATAGGCAAGAAAAAAGCACACTAGAGTGTGGCCCCTTCACCAAAAAGGAATATGCTAATGTTATGGCAAACGCTCACAGGATACAGCCACCACGGGACTGGGGCCCGTCAAACAGCTGGTCAGAACGGAGTAGTGCGCGCTTCCTCTCCAAATATGCCAAGAGCGCACGGATCGGACACCGTTTATAGTTCTGCTGATGCAAAGGGACGCGGGCAAAACACTACCAGATCGCTAAGGTAAAACTTCAAAGTAGACTCGAAAGGCACTGTTTTGGCTGATAAGCGGGTTAGAACAACCTGCGTTGTTGTGAGGCAGCAACCGCGTAACGATCGAAACAGTCACGATCGCTGCACCGACAAAGCGATCAAGTCACAGACTCTCTTCGCTGTGGACAGGGCTCCTTATAATGCCATTTTCAGGGATAGATATTTTAACTTGACTGTATCAACAGGCCCGAATAAGGGGCCCGAGATCCCACCGTTACTAAATTCCAAATATAATACAGTGAACGGTTAGATCAAGCCGGCACTCTCGGCTACTACTAAAGGCAAACCATCCCATTCAGGGACCGCCACCAGATCGACTTGTTATGCGTGGAAAGGAAGAGCAATCTCTCTGGTTAGGAGAGTGTCCTACTTCAGAATATATATAAAAGACTTCAACATATGGGTTGTCGGGGTACCGGATTCAAAAATCCACTGCGAATGCTCCATACTGACCGTGATGGTTACAGTTAAACTGTATAGCCTAAAGTTTGCTGACTGGCTTAGCCTACTCCCTCTCTTTGTAGGCTTATTTATGTAGAATGAGGGTCACCAGATTATTTATCTATTTTAGCAGAGACGGGCGCGTCTGGTGAACAAAAAAGACGATGGTGAGCAGCCAGGCGCGCTCTGTTCTGATGCGGCTGGTTTGAACACATTTGATGGTCTTTTTGACGTCCTACCAGTTTACTCCTTGCCGCTCATGATTCAAACCGCATATGAGCACACATGACGTGCGCAAAATTCCCACACCCCGCTGATCTCTGTCCCACTCCTCTGAAATCCAATTTTAAATGCATCCTAAAAAGGCAAATAAGCGATGTTTTGTGCAACTTTAATGGGGTATTAAGATTAAATACACAGATAATAAATATTAGACACAATTGATTAATATTTTCATAGTGACACGACGTGCCGAATAGGCCTGATCCAATGAAATAGGGTAGCCTATTGTTCATATTTCTCGCTAGCAACATTCTTAAAACCCCATGGTCATGCCATAGCGTAGGCTATAATTCATAATTTCCCATTGGAAAAAAAAAACAGTGGGGCGGCCAGCTGTCGTGTGGTGTGGCCTCCGTGCGCAACGGAGGGCATTTCCTTGCGGTCTCGGCTCCTGTATTTTAGACTTTTATGACAGTAGAGGTAAGCTATAATATTGCGTGTCGAAGAATGACAGTATTGTGATAAAAGGTATAACCAACCAGTTAATAGTGGTT
Organism: Hyperoplus lanceolatus; assembly: GCA_026929865.2. NCBI lineage: Eukaryota > Metazoa > Chordata > Actinopteri > Uranoscopiformes > Ammodytidae > Hyperoplus > Hyperoplus lanceolatus. Next base: position 18,750,595 of record CM049405.1, read on the forward strand.
TCTGACACTATGGGCAGGTGCCAAGTCTTGTTGGAAAAGGAAATCGTCATCTCCATAAAGCTTGTCAACAGACAGAAGCATGAAGTGCTCTAAAATCTTCTGGTAGACGGCTGTGCTGACTTTGTACTTGATAACACAGTGGACCAACAGCAGCAGATGACATACCTCAAACCATCACTGATCCAAATGAAATGTTCAAGGTCCCAGTTTAGAGGAAGAGTGGAGGGGCACACCATCCAAGTTGCTTGAAGACGACTGTCAAGTTTCAACAGTCATTGTAGATGATTTTGATAGTCATGCCACACTGCATTGAAGTAGGAATTCATGCAAAAGGGGCCCACACAAAGTACTGAGTAAATATGTATGATTATACTTTTTCTAGAGGGCCAACATTTCTGTACTGAAAATCCCTTTATTGATTTCATGGAATATTCAAATTCAGAGATTTTGAATGTGGGGTTTTCACAAACTGTAAACCATAATCATCAATTATAACAAATAAAGGCTTGAAATATCTCACTTTGCATGTAATGAGTCTATACATTAGTTTCACCTTTAAAGTTTAATTACTGAAATAAATTAACTTTTGCACAATATTCCAATTTTTCGAGTTTCACCTGTAGCCTATATAGAATGAATGTTCTATATCTATGGGAGCATGGACCTGGGGTGGAGGTTTAAAGGTCCATGGGTCGAGGTGCCGACAGTGGAGGTCTGCAGACAGACTCTTGTGGGTGTCTGCCAACTGGTGGAGGGGAGTATAAACGAGATTCAACACTATTCAGAAAAAAAAAATTATTTTATTCAGTACCTTAGTGCCACAATTTTGACAAGTACTACAACACTAAATAAAATAAATGTAAAACTTAAATAAAAAGATATATATCCAAAATCACATTTTAAAATCAATGAAATTAAACAATAAAAGCAAAAAAACTACACAAGTGAGAGAGTGAGAGAGCGTGTTTGAATCTTAAAGAATACTAAGATGGCAGTTTATCAACCTTTCGAAGTTGATCAATTAGAACAATAGAGGCATCTAACAACCTGCAATGAACGATTTTAAACAACAACATGGTAACATTATGCAAGACCAAAGCTACTATGTCTGTTTGAAAAGCCATACTAACATCCGACTCATACTAATTTTGACGTCAATCTGAGTATGTTGTGGTTGTGAAGGCGAGAAATGCTCGTATGAGTACTTCCTAACTCATCCGGGTATTTCTCGCCTACACAACCACAACACTCAAATTGACGTAAAAATTAGTTTGAGTAGGACGTTAGTATGGCTTTTCAAACAGAGGGACTTTAGAGGCTCCAGACGCAAATTCCAAAACCCTCTCAAGCAAACAAACTTAATTTTACTGCATCAATTGTTGTAATTAAAACACGTTTACTGTATCTTTAGTGTTGACGGCAACATTCCCAGTACACTTAATTACGACTCGACACAAACATGGTAACATTATGCAAGACCAAAGTTACTATGTCTGTTTGAAAAGCCATACCAACCGCTACTCATACTAATTTTGACGTCAATCTGAGTATGTTGTGGTTGTGAAGGCGAGAAATGCTCGTATGAGTACTTCCTAACTCATCCGGGTATTTCTCGCCTACACAACCTCAACATAACACAACAAATTGATGTCAAAATAAGTATGACTAGGCAGTAGTATGGCTTTTCAAACAGACATAGTAACATGCTTGATACGAAGAGTGGAGCGGCAGGCATAGTATAACAATAAACGTGTTCACTTCAGGGAGAGTTGGTATTCTTAATGGATGAACTGTATTTGAGAACTGCATGCCCTCTAATAACCTGCAATGAACGGTTTTAAACACAAACATGGTAACACTATGCAAGACCGAAGGTCGGAGCTTGCAAAATTCCCTCCATCATATGTTTTGTAAAGCATTCATAAGAAGAGTGCAGCGGCAGGCGTAGGATAACAATACACGTGTTTGCCTCAGGGAAGATTCGGTTCTCATCATGAATGAATTGTATTTGAGGAGGGTGCGGAAATCCCAGTGGAGGGACTTTAGAGGCTCCAGATGCAAATTCCAAAATCCTCTCAAGGGTGACTGGACTGCATTCTCCTTCTGCAACACAAGAAAGCGAGACAGTGATTAAGACATGCCTTTTACAACTTCATGGAATTGGAGAAAAGTTCTTAATTTAAAATAAATAAAATATTTTCACTTTCAATATTGTATAATATAAATATACCTTCAACGTCAATCAAAAAGTCACGCCAGAAGCAGATTGTTGCATTCTCCTGGTTTCTCCGGTTGCTGCCCTGCACCGAGAAGTCTGGAACAAATAACTTGCACAGGTCCTTTGCTTGAAGAGGAATTTCCTCATTTACGAAGGAGTTATAGAACACCTCCGGATGCTGCCTCATCTCTTCCAGTAACCCGAGGGTTTTTAACCCATCAGCAAACCTATGAAAACATGTGACATAGTTTGAGTTTCCCTGGGCTATTGACAGTTTAATTTTTCAGACAGATAAGACAGGTGAAGCAATTACTTACTGGTCCAGGGCAGTTGCCAGTCTGCCATTGACAAAGAAATCAGAAGCTGACTGGACAAGGGAGTCCTTCTCCTCGAGGCTAGACACATATCTCAAAGCACCTAGTACACCGAGACTATCTGCTGCCTCTGTAATGGCATCATTTGCCTCTGCAACTGTTGTTGCTTCTTGTATCTAAAAAGACAAATAGACAGAATGAAAGGAAAAACAAAGACAGAATGAATGAGATAGTGAGTGGCACATAGACAAGGATAAATAAAATGTGCAGGAGTCTACAATCCAAAATTGGCTTATAAGGACACCTTCCCAATATAAATTGTGATTTCAATAGTTGTACACTAAGAAAGGAAGTGTAACTGGAGGGCTGTGTCACACGTCCAATGCATAACACCTTTCTCCTGCTTACTTTCATCAACTGCTCCCTGAAGGTATGGTCCCCAACTTCATCAACTGTGGCCTGGGTCGTTTCTTGTCCACAGATTTGGCAGAAAAGCCGTTCCGAAAAGAAATGTGGACCAACTCCTCCATGAATAATGCACACAGATATCATTTTCCCCACCCAGGTGTACAGTTTACTCTGTAAAGCTAAAATGAACACAAAAAAAACACAATAAATCAAGACAGGAGGAATAAGGGAGTGCAATAATTTTTAAATGGGTTTCCGTGTATACATTTCTAGAATTCTGCCGGTTTAATGAAGACAGCCCTAAGAATTTTGGGTTCCTTACCTTGAGTATCAAGACGCAACTGTCGATCTTTTTCATGTCCGTCAAAGATGTTTGATTGGTGGACGGCCCTCATCAACAACCTTAGGTACTCTCTGGTCGGGCCACCTTCGTCAACTGCCCCTTCACCATTGTCATTTTCATCCACAAAGACAACATCCAGTTTTGCTTCAGGGTCGAAGGACTTCCGTTTAAACGCCCGCAGGCTACATTGTAACACATTGTCCCTGCACACATTTATTTGGTTGCTTGTTGGACAGAAGCTTTCATCTACTTTGCTGACCAGTTTTTTCAATATGGTCTGTAGATCAATCCTGTAACCAAAGAAGTTCATATATTTTATCCATATGCCAAATATGCACCATATTGTATAGCCGTTTTAACCACCTGATTAAATGTTACAGGATATAAGCATCACACTGACTTTGGTTAGAGACCTACTTCACCAGTGGGAATATGAAGGTGTAACTCTGAGATCCTATGTAGTATAAATGTGCAAAAAAAAATTGCCCAGTTGTGACATCAGACTATAGGGGTAGACAGTGAGACCATAAAACACTCTGCCTTTGATGAACCGATTTCTTAAAATGTTTGCACATTTATACTACAAAGGATCTCAGATTTCAATACACCTTCATATTCCCACTGGTGAAGTAGGCCTTTAAGTGCAAGTCCTTTATATGGTATAGAAAATGTAATATTTACATCAACCACCATCAATGTCACGTTAATGAAAATAAAACGCACTCATCCACAGGTCCTCCAAGATGAATGAATGGTTCCTGGGAAGGTGAAGGAGTGAGTGATGGTTCTTCAGTCAGGATTTCTGGTTGTGAGAACAGAGTGAGCGATGGCTGGATAGAGTTCTGAGATGGCAAAGGCTGGAGCGGGGGCTCAGACAGCAGAGAGTGGGTGGCGGGCCCAGACTGGAGAGAGGGCACAGAGAGACTTGGCTGGGTGGAGGGCTCAGACAGCAATGACTGACCAGGAGCTCCATCATGTTTTTGATCCGAGAGAATTTCCTGAAGACAAACATGCACAATACATGAGCTTGCACAAAACAAAATACAAGATTTTTTTCTTTTGAGACAGGAAATAAAAAAACATATATTTACCTGTACATGCTGATTTGAAAACCAAAGTACATAAAGAGTTGAGGATGGTTTTATGCCATGATCGTTTATTGACCCGGTAGAAGTGCTCTCAATTGATCTTGATGATGTGGCTTCTTGTACCACAAAGATTTCACTGGCAACATCATCTTGTCCCACAAAGTCAAACAAGGTCTAAAAAAAATAAAAAGATGTGAAACAGTGTTACATCAGTGACATATACAACCCACTGAGACACTGATATTTTCTCAAGCTGAACACACATCACCTGAACAGGCTCAGACAAGCTGAATTCTCTCATGTTGATGTGTCCATCTGGATATTTAAATTTTATCAACACCCCATCAGAGGGTGCCACACATGCGGACAGTCGCTGACGTCTTGTGTCAATAGCCTGAAATGTTATTGCTCTCATTAAAAATAATTCAAATTAATCTTTTGGCAATTCATTCATCAAACTAATATTACAAACAAACCTTTTGACGCCTTTCCTCACAGGCCTGATAGGCTAGTTTCGTCCTCTCCTATAAAAAAAAACATATTAAAAGTATTTATGCATTATGTAAGATCATGTAAAACATACAAAATAAAAACTTGTAAATATTACCTTCTCCTGATCCACCAACAAACTTTCGTTATATTCCTGGTCTTGCTGGGTACGTATTGCTCGCCATTCTTGAAGAGCCTAAAGTAAAACATCACAAATGGCATTTCTCACAAGTCTCCATCAAATAGTACACACATACAATGAACAAATACTTAAAATAATAAGATTTTATAATGTCAAAATGTGTTACCTGATTTGCAACCACACTTTGAGTTTGGGTACTCTCAGCCACAGGGGCGATCTCATCTTGTACTGGAGCAATTGAGAGTGGTGGGAATGAATCCATGAATATGGCAGTGGATGTGGATGCCACCTAGTAGTACACAGAAAATACAAATGATTTCTCATTCAACAAAACACTTAGTGGAAACAAAATACATCATTAGAAAATATCCACAAGTAGAAAAATGCATAAGTACAAAAACGGTTCGCCTAGGGAATGTAACTGCTTAGACATCAGTATAAAAAGACTGTTTATATGTGCCACTCATCACTACAAAGTGCATAGTAAACTTAAATAATTTTCATATGGACCTGATCTGAAACCACATTTTCCATAGCCACCTGTGAGGTCTCATCTGCTGCTGGAGCTGCAGAGAGTGGTGGTAATGAATTCTGGGACATGGCTAAGGGTGGCGAAGTTTCCTGAGGTCAGAAAGGTTAACTTTAGTTATAGGCAGACATAACAGTTAACACATTTGATTGTAGTATAACTTGTTATAATTATTATAACTGTCAAGATAAAAATCACAAAAAGCCCATTTACTAGAACCTCAAAATAGGTTACAAAGGTGAAACTAACTTCAGCACTGTAGTATGATAAAACCTGTGTATATAATCCATACCTGCACGACAGTGGCTCGTGGAACGATGTAAAGTCTGCTTTTGCCAACAGCTGTTTTCAGTTCCCTCACAGAACTAACATGCAATATCTTGATTTTGCGTCCTTTGCCTGTTCTCGCCAATTCAAATCCAACCAAATTTAGGCTTATGTGAGGGTAGCTTTGACAAACATAGCTGTTTAATTCCGCTAGACTCCAGTTCAACCCAATCTTCGAGTTTGTGCGGCTGTCTGCTGGATCTTGCACAGGTTTCCCTAAAAATGGAAATGGTCATATCAGTATAATCCGTTTCCAGTGGAAAACACAGCCATTAGTTGCTATAACACACACACACACACACACACACACACACACAAGATATTTCAGGAATCACCAACCACCAAAGTAGACCTGTATGCCTGCCACAGTTAACCTAAGATAATTTGTGCTTCTACAAAGTTTAAAGCTAAACACAATTTGCATACGACTGAGAAGAGCCTGATTTCACTCCCGAGGGCATCACACATGTGGGCCTCTGAGCATAATATGTGAAAGAACATTAACATATGATATATGGTGTAGCTGAGCCTTTGAGTGCACCACCCATATCCTTACACTAACCATAACCACCATTGACTAACTTTAGATAGCTGATGCAAATTAATTTATGATTCATTCCTGTATACTTTCAAAATGATGCCTTGGCATGAGAAAGTGTTCAAAGGGCAAGGTGTATCTATTAAAATGACTACATGGAAAACTTTTATGAAAATGGATAACAGTTCTAAAATGTATTTTAACATGGTTAAATGTTTCCCCAATACATAGACAGTGTAACAAAAAGGGACCAGACAGGCTCAAGTTAACATAGAATTAAAAAAAGCTTGTTCCATAGTTTTCTTGGGAAGAAGGTTGGATAATAAGGTGTAAAAGTAAAAACACTCAATTCTTATATACTTCAATCTCACATTACCTAATCCAAGTTTAGCCAGTTCATCAAGCGTTTTTGTGGGGGGCAGAAGATCACTATCTGGCCCTGGAAGTAGGAAAAGTGTTGCTTGCCAAATAAGGTTTTCCCTGCGGCCACCAGATCCTCCTGTAAACACAAATGCATAACTGTCATCAGTCACTCACTCTTGGCTAAAATCTACATGAATTATGACAAGATGCTAAATAAAGTATATATAGAAATAAGACAAGAAAGTACTACTCCTCACAACAACCTATTTTTACTTGGCCTAAATTGTACAAATATGTAGACTAACAGGCTATATGTTAAATGTTTTGTTTTCATTAAGAGGAAATGTTCTTACAATCTTTGTTATTATTAGCCTAATATAATGATGTGTACATACATAAAAATATATATAGATACGTTTTAGTTCTATGGGGGGGGGGGGGGAAATAATTCTGAATCAGCCAAATTGTTATTGGCAGGTTAGACTCTTGTTTATATTGCAATAAGTGCACCCCTATTAATTTTTCTACAATTATTACTGCACTCTCAGATACAATATTCATTGAGAATCCCAAATTAAAACAAGATGACATGCAAGGGTTTTTTGATCATACTTTGGGTGCTACCATATTTATTTTAGTGCTACTGATTTTTTTTACTTGCTAGCACCAGTACCTCTTTAATAAAATAAGCGTACAGCCCAGAGTATAGTGCGTGTCATGGCGATTTTACCCTCCTTTTCTGAAAATAATTCTGGTCACACCAATGATAGAAACAGCCGGGGAAGGGTATCACGACCATGTCGAGGAAAAATGTAGCCAAGCAGAAATGAGAAACAATTGAGAGACTAACTTGTCGAAAGAATAGTTTTCTGTGATTTAAAAAAAATAATGTGTTCTTCTCGTGTAAATTAAGAGGCCAAACCCCGTGGAAATGGCTGCGTTTTCCCTTCGTGAAACCCCCAGCCCAATCTTCCGACATTTTGATTTCCCTCTGCAGATGCACTTGTTACAGTTGAGCATGGTCTCGCAGTAGCCAGTTTATTTCATGGTGGTAGTGCAAATTAGTGCAAGGATAAAGTCGAGAGACCAGCATTACATCTTATCAAACTGCAGTAATTAAATAAGATTTTATCTTTCCGACCTTGCGCTTCTCATCTCACATAGCCTGCTAGCAGCTCACGTAGGCCTACCAGTTTGGGAATCCCTGGGGTGGGGTAGCAGCTGAATTAACGTTAAACTTAAATTTGAATGACGCGGTGAATTTTGCTGCAAATGACTGTATAGTACCGATAACGAAGCAGATAGTGAACCCAGAAAAACAAGATAGGTTAACATATTTAACAGCTACCCCGAACTTCTGCTAGCAAATTCTGCTAGTTAGCAAATGGCCAAACTTACCCCGAACTCCTGGAACTTGACGGCGAAAAAGTCTTCTCGTTGAAGAAAGTAATCGGGAATCCTCATTGCTCGCTGCCAGCTCCTGTCTGGCACGGGCTGCAGCGTTAAAAAGACGGTTAAAAACTCCGACCGTCTCGACCTCCGGCTGCTCTGACATGGTGCTAATATAGGCTAATCCATTGACCGATGTAATCAATTGAACACAGGTGAATTGTGTGAATGATGATTTGAACGACAACCACCTGCTCCGCTCCATGGACCTTTGAAGCTCCGCTCCCGCCTAAAGTAGGAGGCGGTCCTATAATTTGTCATTAGAGATATCTGAAACGTCATTTCGCCTAGTCAAAACTCTAATTCAAGATATCTGTAATTACATTTTGACTAGGCGAAATGAAAGTTACAGATATCTACAATTGTAGATATCTCTAATCAAAACTCATTTCAAGATATCTATAACTTGATTATAGATATCTACAATTAAATTATGACTATCCCTAACTCCAGTTAGAGATATCTACAACTTCATTTCGACTAGTCATAACTCCAGTTAGAGATATCTACAACTTAATTTCGCCTAGTCAAAACTTAATTTAAGATATCTGAAAAGGGAGTTGTAGATATCTGGAATTGAGGTGAATTAAAGATATCTTTAACTGGAATTGTGACTAGTCAGAATCAACTTGTAGATATCTTAAACTGGAGTTACAGATATCTACAATTCAGTTGCAGATATCCGTAATTCACATTGTGGATATCCGCAACTGAATTGTAGATATCTCTAATGAGAAACCCCATAGACATGAATGGCAAAAATGACGTCATTTCTCCTAGGCGGAATGTCGTTGTGGATATCCGAAATAATAGTTGTGGATAGGAGGAATGTAGTTGCGGATATCCGAAATGTTCTTTTTGACTAGGCGAAATTGAATTACAGATATCTGCAACACATATCCAGTCTATTGAATTTATGTTAAATTGGCTTGCATAATGACGTTTGAGATATCTTTAACTTCCATTCTGCCTAGTCAAAACTGAATTACAGATATCTGCAATTGTCATTTAAGATGTGTGACGAGTTGAATGTCGCTTTCCGTGACGTCATTTCAGATATCTGTAATTCAGTTTCGCCTAGTCAAAACTGAATTACAGATATCTCTATCTGTCGTTTCGACTAGTCACAACTACGTTGCAGATATCTTGAATGAAAAATCCAACTATTCAACATGTAATTACGACTAGTCATAAATAAGTTGTGGATATCCGCAATGTTAATTCCGGATAGTCAAACGTAGTTGATAAATGATAATTCGGCTTCCTAACTCCAGTTAGAGATATCTACAACTTCATTTCGACTAGTCATAACTCCAGTTAGAGATATCTACAACTTAATTTCGCCTAGTCAAAACTTAATTTAAGATATCTGAAAAGGGACTTGTAGATATCTTGAATTGAGGTGAATTAAAGATATCTTTTACTAGAATTGTGACTAGTCAGAATCAAATTGTAGATATCTTAAACTGGAGATATAGATATCTACAATTCAGTTGCAGATATCCGTAATTCACATTGTGGATATCCGCAACTGAATTGTAGATATCTCTAATGAGCAACCCCATAGACATGAATGGCAAAAATGACGTCATTTCTCCTAGGCGGAATGTCGTTGTGGATATCCGAAATAATAGTTGTGGATAGGAGGAATGTAGTTGCGGATATCCGAAATGTTCTTTTTGACTAGGCGAAATTGAATTACAGATATCTGCAACACATATCCAGTCTATTGAATTTATGTTAAATTGGCTTGCATATATGACGTTTGAGATATCTTTAACTTCCATTCTGCCTAGTCAAAACTGAATTACAGATATCTGCAATTGTCATTTAAGATGTGTGACGAGTTGAATGTCGCTTTCCGTGACGTCATTTCAGATATCTCTAATTCAGTTTCGCCTAGTCAAAACTGAATTACAGATATCTCTATCTGTCGTTTCGACTAGTCACAACTACGTTGCAGATATCTTGAATGAAAAATCCAACTATTCAACATGTAATTACGACTAGTCATAAATAAGTTGTGGATATCCGCAATGTTAATTCCGGATAGTCAAACTTAGTTGATAAATGATAATTCGGCTTGCCATATATCGCTGAATATCAAAACAGTGCCCTCAGTGGTGTTCTTCCACTTCAAACTGCCCCATTCAATGCAGCAATGACGTTATCACTCGTTTTCGCGTAGCCTTTTCCCTTATTTTGCCATACTGTGATTGAATCGCCGCACATTGCAACATGGAGTTTTGCATCTTCCAAAAGCTCTTTTCTATATTGTAGGCTACTTGTCAGCTGTGTAGGCGACAACACGTTTTACGCTGATATATGGTCGCATCATTTAATTTCGTTTAGTTGCTTGTTTTTAGATTATTCGGCTGGGTTTTACAGTAATTCAGTAAAAACACACTATATGTTGTTTTTAAAAGGTAGAGGCAAACCTGCGATGCGGACTCATCGACCTCATAACCAGACAGTGTAGCAGAGTACTGATTCTTTACATAGGCTATACGCCTTACGCCATAAGACATTTTCTCCTCTGCCGAAGCACCTGGCCCCTCCTCCATAACTCTACAGTAGGCCTACTGATTGGTTCATCAGCGCACAGCCACTTTTTCCCTTAATGTGTGGAGTAGATGTGCACGACTTAAGTTTTGTTTGGTTCCCAGCCAACCTGTGGGTCAGAAGGAGCTATAAAATGATGGAAGAGATAAGAAATAATGGACTTTATCTCATATCACACAATATATTCTACTTAACTAGGCTGTATTTTGTGAATATGTCACAACTACTAACACTATAGCCTACCTACTATAATGATACAGACAACTATCATTACTTAATCCCAATATATTATTCCAATATAGCCTACGCTGTTTACTTTTATAATATAATTGCTGTATTTATCACACTTGTATTCTATATTTCTTTATTGTAAACATTCCCTAATTAAATGTTCTTATTTCTGCCCCTATGCCGCAGAAAAAAAATAGATATTAATCGTATATAGGCCTAGATTTTGATCCCTTAATAACCTTCACACAAAAGAGTTGAACTAGGTTTAGCTGTTTACAACTCATGTCCACATAGGCCATAACTTTTAATTGGAGATCACTAGAAGAAAAACTTAACCCTTTGAATATGTGATGAACAAAAACCTTTGGAACTAAGACTCCACCCTCCTTTTACAGATGGAATGTCCACTTTTTCAGTTCAGTTCAGTTCAGGCATCACATCCGCTGCTTCAGTGTCTTTTTTCCCTAAAACACAAATCAGGTGTCAGGAAATGTCATTTTGGCGCATGTTACTTGCCATCTTTGTAGTTCTTCCATCCTGTAGTCCACACAGGGCATTGAATGTCACTTTTGGCACGGTATTGCTTAGCCACGTGCTTATAAGCCTCCATCTTTGTAGTTCACTGGGCATTGGCAGAGCGTTCTCTGCTGGTATGCGTTCGCTCCAGTCAGACATGTTGGCTCCAGACCATACTGAAACTGGAAACTGCTCTGAGCAGAGCAGGCCCAGGCTAAGTGTCTTCTTGCATCTCAGTCCATCCGTTTTTATATATATTTTTGTAAATTGTCTTTTGCGGCATCCGTGATGCCAGGCAATTTGTTTTCTTTTTTTTTTTTTTAACTTTTTTTCTTTTTTCTTTGATATTATATATATTTTTATTTTATTTTCTTCTTTGGGCAGAGAAAAAGTACTTTCAAACCTGTGACAACATTCTATTTTTAGTGCCCCATGACCCAATTTTGCAAGCACAATACTTAATTTAGAATAATCTTTAGATAGTTTTTTTTTTTATCAATAGTAAATTCTTACTAATAAGGGGATTTATTTGTTCATCTAACTCCTACCACCCAGATGCTAAACCTTTTTTTTTTGCAGTGCACTGTTTTTAGTGTACAGCTTCTGGAAAAGAAAAAAGAAATTTTACACATTTATCATAGAATCAAGGAATTCTCAAACCTTCAAGAAATGTTGTTCACAAAAAATCTCTTACTTTTAATTAATCACGATGTTATTCAAAAGATTTTATCACTTACTTCCAACAACCACGGATTTACTGTTTTTTTAATGGTACTTGAGAGCATACTTTTCAGCCTAAAGGACTTATGTCTCAGCCGGATTTAGAAAAACTTGTCCATCCTTTTATCTTTAGTGGACTTGGCTACTGTAACAGTATCCGTACAGCCCTTTCAAAAAAATCTATCAGACAGCTTCTGCTAATTCAGAACGCTGCTGCTCGAGTTCTCACTAGGACTAAAAAAAAAATAGATCACATTACCCCAGTTCTGAGGACTGTACACTAGCTTCATGTCACTTAAAGAATTGATCTCAACATACTGATGATGGAATTTAAAGCACTAAATGGTGTAGCGCCAAAATACATTACTGATCTGCTGATACGTTATGAACCGTCCAGAGCCCTTTGGTCGTCTGGGACAGGTTTACTTACAGTCCCAAGAGTTAGGACTAAACGAGGAGAAACAGCTTAGTTGTCATGCAATTGAAGTATCTGGAACAAACTCCCAGAAAACTTGAGGTCTGCTGCAACCCTCAGTTATTTTTTTACACAAGTCTGAAGACTTTTGTTTTCATTTTAACCTGTACTTCTGTCATGGTTCGGGTCTTGTCCTGTCTTGGTTTTTGTGATATCCTGTTTTATTTTTGGTATGTCTGTCTTGTTTCCTCTTGTTGATTGCTGTTCCCTTCCTGATGTGTTTCACCTGTGTCTCGCTATGTCTTGTATATATACCCTTTGTGTTCCTTTTGTCTGTACATTATAGTTTGTCATGTCGGTGAGTCTTTGTCCTGTGTGTTCTCGCTGTTCCCTGTGTTACTTTTGTTCCTGAACTTTTTGCCTCATGGCCTTTTTGTTACCTTTGAGCTTAATAAAATATTCTTTGCTACTATGTCTTGCATTTGGGTCCCGCTGTCGTTTGTCTGCCACACCGTAACAGTACTTTTTAATTTATTTAAATGTTTTACTTTTTTTCATTCGCTAAATGTCTCCTAATGTGTTTCATGTATTTTTAATCTTGCCCCCCAAAGCACTTTGAGTGGCCTTGTGTTTGAATTGTGCTATATAAATAACCTTGCCTTCTTTTGCCTACTCAGATGTAAAACTTGATTAAAATTACTTATTAGTGTGAATGCTGGAGCTTCCAGCATTTACACTATTGTCATCCAAATCTTTATTATTAAGCTTATTTTTCCGCTTTCATGCGTTTTTTGGCTCTCTTCAACTCCTTCAAATCTTCAGCTATTTTAACCATACAAATACCAAAATGTTCAGCTCTCTAAGGATATGTATGGACCTCTTTTTTAAAATGTTTCTACCTTTTCAAATATTCAGCTTTCTTTCTTTTTTTTTTTCCTTAAACAGTCTTTGAACAACCACAGTTGTTTACAAACACCAGATCTCCAGGTTTGATTAAGACTTCAGTCTCCTTTTTCTCCTCTCTTTTCTTCTGAAAAGACAAAAGATGAGAACGCATAATATTTTCCATTGATGTCATGTGTTTAACATATGCTTTTATGTCACCTGATAACAGATCCAATGAAGGACCTTTTGCGCCTACTCGGTATAACGGTGTGTGGAAAGGTCTCCCGTTAAGATCTCATGCGGAGTTAACTTTAACCGTCTGTGTGCGCTTGTGCGGTGCGCCATTAATGCTACTGGAAGCGCATCAACCCAATTTAAGCCTGTATTCATGCTTATTTTGAGAATTTTGCTCTTCATGACTCCAACGATATCAGGCTACTGGGGGCCACTAATAGGCCTGCATGATTTCTTCATAGCCCTGTTTTATTTTTTCATGCTCCTCTCAACTCCCACTGCTGTTTTTCACCGCTTGTTGTCTTCTCCCTGCAGCCGAGCTAGATTTTTTGTTATAATTAAATCTTCTAGCTCAACTTCAAGATTTATCATTATTGCTTCAGGGTTAAGTGTTGCCGCCTTTTTTGCTGCTAGGTCTGCAGCATTGTTTCCGCGTGTGATAAAAGAATCATTATTCTTATGAACTGCGCATTTAACAATTGCCAACCGAGATGGTTTCATAACTGCCTCCAATAGGGCCACGATTTGTGCGTGATGTTGTATGGCGGAGCCATCTACTTTCTTAAATCCCCGGCCTTTCCACGCTGCAGAAAACAGATGTGCTACCCCCATTGCGTATGCGCTGTCGGTGTATATGTTTACCGCTCTGCCCGCTGACAGTTCACATGCTCTGGTTAGCGCCTTTAGCTCTGCTAGTTGGGCGGAAACACGGCTGTTTACATTGTGGAGCTTCTAGCATTCTGTATTGGTTGTTACTATACTCTATTACGGCATAGCCTGCCCTGAGGCTTTCTCCGTCTCTGTAACACGAACCATCTACAAACAGAACCATATCCGGGTCCTGTAGGGGGAACGCGCTTAAGTCTTGTCTTATTTTTGTGTAATTTTCTGACTCGGTTTCGCAGTCATGTGGCTCACCGTTGGTAGGGAGGGGGAGGAGGTCAGCCGGGTTTCTTAACCTTACACGTGAATATTGTTACGTCTGGGTATTCCAACAACCGAAGATATTTTCCCATACGCTGCGGTGTTACCATTAAAGAGTACCCGTCCACCCAATCCGAACTGTACCCTGTTAAACCCAAAACATGAGCATTTCCCGAACTGTTCTTGGTTTCGGTGACTTTGCAATTCCTTCCAAATGCGCGGGGGAAATTTGTTTCTTCCCCTGTGTTATAACTCTCCCCAAATATTCAATCTGGGTGCAACAATATGAGAGTTTTTTCAAAGTGACCTTGTGGCCTTTTTTTCCGACATTTTTAACAAGGTTACTGAGACTCTGTGACATTCCTTTAAGGAGCCACTTGCTATAGCAATGTTATTTACATAACACAGCACTGCGCTGGTTACCTTTCCTGTTAGATCTGCTAAATCTTCTTTTAAAACCTTGTTAAAAATGTGTGGACTCAGTTTCAGTCCCATGGGCAGTCTTGTATATCTATACGACTGTCCTCTGTACCGGAACGCAAAGAGTCCCCTGGATGAAACACTCAGGGGGACTGAAAAGAATGCTGCAGTTAAATCAATTGTTGTAAAATAAGCTGCATCTTGAGGGATATTTAACAGTACCGTATGAGGGTTGGGCACTTCTGACTCTATATCTTTTATAACGTCGTGTTGTTTTTGCGTTATTACTGTAAGTAATTATTTCACTTCCCTTTATTCTCTGGAGGATGAAAGCCTGTCTACCTCCTCTGTATCTTCTCTGCTCTTACTGTCCCTCCTTGTTTCGTTTTTCTATTAAAAAAATAAAATTTTAGTAGTAGGGGAGAACGGGGTAATTTGTCACATGGGTTGGTTGTCACAATCGTTATATCTCGGAACCAGAAGGCGCTGTCTGTGAAATTTTGGTATGTAAATATCCAGAAATGGGATCAGAGGTCACCTACATAGTCTTCCTTGGAGTTAGACTGCTGAATTTGAGGTGAGACGACTGTTTGTGTTTTTCATGTCAAATTGAAAATATTTAGCTCCTCAGTATTTTTCTTCTAGGCTTTTACAATGGGTTTATAACAAAACACTTGTTACCCATACAAAGTGTGAAGGGTAAACTATAGTTTAGATTGTGGTTAGCAAGCTAATTAGTTGTCAGATGGTTGTTGGCCTGGATGCTAGCAAGAAATCTGCTAGTTTGGTCACACATTTTTGGGGGTTAGTTGTCACATGTTATCTCAGGGCTGCAGCCAGATAAGGAACCCAATAACGAAAGAAATTTTCAAGCTGTATCCTCACTGACACCCCAGAGAAGAAAGAATAGGAAGCAGGGAAAGGCAGCTAGCATGCAAAAGAAAAAAGGGCAACAAAATCAAAACAACCTAGTGCATCCAAACTAGACCAGCTGCCAAGGCTACAGTAAGTTATGTAGGCCTATTTGTCAACTTGACAATGCAATTTAACTTTCAAATTTAGTTCTACTTGCTTGCCTTCTTTTTAAGATTATTCCCATTAAGATAACATTGTGACAAACAACCCCATAGTGTTTGACAACCGAATTCCTTGATGGGGTTGGTTGTCACAATGTAAGGTGTCTTTGATGATTAATTTCTCCCTTTTTATTACAATAAGATATAAAAAGTGAGGGGTACACATTTCAAGCCAACACCTTAAGCTTCAATTTAATGTTGGAATGACTATTGAAAGATGTTTAGGTGATAAGCAATTCTCACTAGAGTAAAAAGTGTGCCTACTTACCCCGTTCTCCCCTATTCCTTTTTTTTTCAGTCTGCATGTAATTGTAATTACATTACCATGTAACATAGCAAAGTCGGGTTTTTAGGGGTTTCTTTTTAGTTCTTAGAAAAAAGATTCATGCGCTGTATGTTTTAGAGAAAAAAGAAACCTGTTACTTGATGCTTAAACGTTATCACATCAGTTCATGCTTAATTCTTTCAAACTCACACAGTTCCACTTCTAGCAGTTTTAGTGGTCCAACATGCCCCTGTGTTGTATTTCATTATGATGTGTTTTTAAAACATTCCTTTATCTTTTTTCTTAAAGGTGAAATACCTTTTGTCTTTTAACATTAACTTCTTGGTTCACACCTGTAAATAATCACAATCATCCTATGTGTGTGATTTCCTTTAGTTAAAGGCATTTGCTTTTAAAATTCCTATGATGTCAATCAATCTCTTTTAGATTTTTCCAAATCCAAGCTTTAAAAACATGCAAAAAATTTCTGCTGTTTTTTTCATAACCCTTCCCCGTAATTTCTCATCACGAGGTTTCTTAAAACATTAATACTTTTAATTTTTGTGCATTCTATTTCAAAATAACAATTGTTTTGGAACCCACAAATTAAAACATTTCTAAATTCCAAAAACACAAACCCAAAAATTCAAATTTTAATAAGGAGACATTTTCAAAATAGTAGAATTATCCTTATTCCATCTGTATTCTAAAAGAATCTAACATAAAATGATTTCAACAAATTAAATATTAAAGGTGTTTATTTAATATAATTCACGGTTTTCCCCTTTGGTGGCGCTCCATTGATGTAATCATTGAGTCCTCCACCAAGGGAAACCTTAAACTTTCTGCTATTATCTATAAATAGGGGCTTCACCAGTCATTTTGGATTTTTTTCTTAATGTGTACCGTTTGGACATTTCCTATAGATTGGCAGCAGAGTGCTGTGTTTTCTTGTCCAAACCTTCCTAGAGCTTCTTTCTTCTTTTTGTTTTTTCAAACTAGTAGACTCCGCGGTCTAAATGACCTTTAAGGCAATCAATCTTGTTGTTTACTTGTTCTCTTCTTGTTTCCTAACTTTTATCTATTTATAGATTTTTCTTGGCATCTTTTGCAGGTGCCATTTTAATTCACAGTTTTGCCATGTCACTTTAACAATTACACATCTAAAAACTCACATTTTTTTTTAACAACATGCAATTTAAATCTATATATACATTACCAATTTGTCTTTATATTTTTTTCATAATCTTATCTCGTTTTCGAACTCTTTTTCAGGTTTAATCATCTCATTCTTTTACTTTTTTATATTTTTAAACCTCTTCCTGTCGGGAAACTACGTCTTTGACCCTGTGATCGGTCTTACTTTTATTAAGCATAAAATTGATCAGGTTTTTATGCTATGTTCAGACAGGGCAGGTTTTCATGCTTATATGAAAAAAAAAAAAAATCTCCCAAGGAGTCTTTTTCCGTATAACGCCGTCATTTTGAGCAATGAATGTCCTTCTCCAAATTATTTATTAAACTCAGCCAGCTGGGAATAAAATATCTGACGTACTATGAACACCGTGGGAACATAAATTGTATCCAGACAACTCATGTGTGCGCATGTTCAACCCGGGCAACACATCGACAGGGAAACCTCTTTTTTTTTTTATCTCACGCTGCAGCGAATTTTTCTTCTATCTTATCATATGGCATGCCAAACCAGTAAAAACACACAGCCAAAACATGCAATTAGCTTTACAACCTGTAAAGTGACCACCAAAACTCACCACCGTAATTTTATTCAGTCTTATTTTTTTTTTTTTTACTTAATTTCAAAAGGTTAATAACCCTTTCCTAACAATTCAGCTTAGTACTGTTTGACCTACAAAATCAATGATTCTGTTTTGGTTCTTTTTTGGAAATAAATGCAAATCACACTTCAATAACTCTTTTTTGGAATTAAGAGATGATTCTTAATTAAACACTGAACATCTTTACAAACAAGACAGACGTTTTTATCCTCTTTCAACACGACATGAACAACGTACAACTCACGTCCTTCACACACTCCTAAGACTATGTTACAAATTTCAGGTGACAATGCAATTTAACGCTTCTGTATAGCTTCCAATTACATTTGAGAAACAACTGGTTACAGATCAGTGAAACTGGAGGACTGTTAAACAAAAATAGAGAGTGGAGGAAGCATGGAATAGCCACAATTGGACCGTTGGATCCAGGACTTCCCACTTCTAACTAAAAGATCCACGCCTTAAGTAGCGGCAGTAGCGCCATCCCCAAATAAGGAACACCTGTCAGAGAGAGCATGGGCGTAAAATTGCGTATGGACGGTGTGGACGTGTCCATACCAATATTCAAATGTGCTGAAATTGTCCACACCAATATGAGAACGATATGACAACGACGAGAAAGGGTTAATGCGTTGCCTCTTTATAGTCCCGCCTTATATATTTTGTGATTGTTTTTGCCTCCTGTTGGTTGTTGTGGGTTGTGTTTCGGTTAGCGGTGATTGGTTGCTTAATTTGAGAGCGGTAAAACAGCTTCTGCTGTCATTTCGGAATCAATCAGCTCAGCTGCTGCGCTATGAATGCGGCTGAAGTTTGACGTCAACTGAGGAAGAATGTCGGGGAAAAAAAGGAAAGGAGAAGACATTCGGAACTATTTTCACCAAACAACGGTAAGTTAAGTTAGTAATCAAACAAACATCTCATTGTAACACTGACAATGACATAGGCCTAGTCTAATCAAGCGTTGTTGGAAAATAAGATCTGACAGGACATGTCTGTCTGGACCACCGGCCATGCAAAGCGAAGTCTTAGCTTTTTATTTGTCCTGCAGGTTATCCGATGCCGACAGCCAGACATTAACAGCCTATAGACCTAGGCCTAAATCTTATTAGGCAATCTTTGCCAAAATAGGCACTTAACTGTCATAGCCTAGACAAATAAACTGTAAACTAGAAAGCTAATTTGTTGCAATTTTTTCCATGTGAAGAACAGCCGCAACCCATATCAGAGAGCACGTGGTTCAATATGCAAGAAGAATCAATAGGTCATCGTGATTCAAATGGCCCTGTTACAGTTAGGCTAGGTATAGTAGCTTATTATGCGTGTAAATATATATTGCACAAATGCTTTAAAATTGTCTAAAACATTGCATTGATTCTGTCACTGCCCATTATTTTCTAGGCTAATCAGAAGGAGACAGAAGATCCCCAGCCAAGTAGTTCAACCTCAGACACAACAGAATCAGGAATGCAGGTACATTTGACAGAATTTAATGTTATTAATGTAGGCTATATTTGACTGTTAATGCATATGGCGAATACATCATAGGGTAGGCCTAGGCCACATGTTATTTCAAAGCCAGACACCATGTGTTATTTCAATAGGATGAAACTACAGCAGGTCGGATGAGCGGTAGTTCAGGGAGAGACCAGCTATATATTATATATTTTTGATATGCTTATGTCATGCCACAACTATGACTATACGTATACTGTACTTGAGAATCATTTGATGTAAGAAATATCTTGGTAGTTCACCTGTGTTATAACCCAATCTGATAGAAAAACTTTGCCATGTGTTTTATTTCTGTTTTGAATGGAGTGATATTTTGTTTAATAAACTTGTTGGAAAGGCCGCTTCCCTCATGCGCCCGCACTCGCCGTGCTCGCGCCTATATTACTTTTGGACATTCCATGCGCACAGAGGGGCAGAGAGTTCAGCGGAGGAGTAGTGTCTGTTTCTGTGCGTTATTGACCAAAACGTGAGTTTGTCTATTGTGAACGGCACATAACATGCTTTAAGTTAAGCCTACCGTGACTTGTATATTTCTTGAGCTCTATGAGTGTTTAAAGTGAGTTTATTACCTGTTGTCACGGCCTGTGTTAAGCTAATTGTTATGTAGAAAACGGCGATTTTGCCCACTTCATTATCCTAATTTATGCATCCTTAGTTGAAGTTACTAGTCTGGTGTCACACTATTATATGTAAGCCCCTGATATTAATGTTGTTTCGCTACATATAGTGTAATTTCGACGATCTTTTGTGTGTGAATTCGCGGGTTGTTTACTTGTGTAACGGTCACGTTAATGAGCCATTAAGCCCTTTGTTCTATATGTTTCCCGCCTTTGTGTTTCACCATTGTAACACTGTGTTAGTGAAAGAGTGTCTGTTTAGCCTATATTATTTGATATTAATGCAAGTGTGGTTTCTTGTCTATCTCCTTTTCAGACCACACACTCTGTTACTTATGCAGACATAACCCCAAAGCCTAAGTTAATTAACCTGTGCATTGCATTGCTGTGCTGTGTTGTAAACCACCAAAGTCTGCTATTAAAGCCCATGACTGCATCCTATACTCTACTGTGTGTTCTTACCGACACCCCAGGAAGACACTCTGCTCTAACCCAATAGCCTTATACAGTCCACCCATTCAACAAAACTAATTGTAATTGTAACCAAGAGATTAAACATGAGTAGGCCTATGTATGAGTAATTATGTACAGTATAATAAGTGTTGAGAATAAAATCTCTCATTGGAGACTTTAACAAGCATCCCAGGGTCTCTACGGTGGCGCTGAGCATTCACCAAATAAAAAAAAGTTTCACAGCTAATGTAGCCGTTAGCACACTCAGGATCTCGTAATTACGAGATAATATCTCGTAATTACGAGATAAAGATCTTGTAATTACGAGATAAGGATCACCCTCTCATTCATCAATAACGATGCCTGTGTGTGTGTGTGTGTGTGTGTGTGTGTGTGTGTGTGTGTGTGTGTGTGTGTGTGTGTGTGTGTGTGTGTGTGTGTGTGTGTGTGCATACGAGGTGAACCTAGCCATAGGCAAACGTAGGCAATTGCCTTGGCTTCCAGACTACAATGGGCCCCATAATCAATACAATTATTTTAAATATTTTTTTACTGTTCATTCATTAATCAGCGATCGCATCGGGTAGGCTACTGAGGGACACTGTTTCGGCTTTACGCCCGTGATCAGCTGCTGAGGTCCGACTGGGCTTTTCTCCTGAACAGTCCCAGTGACTGCATATCTGCGCAAAGTTGACATGGCTATATACTCATTGTCATGCCCTCCTTGTAGAACGTTTGTATGTGTATGAGTCAAGGATCACACCGAGTTTAAACAACTGCATTTAATCCAAGCTTTCAATAAAACTGCGCTTCGATACAGTAACAAACTAGCCTGGTCCAACCAGACCATCGTACTTCATTTCATTTGTACAGAAGGGAAAATTAAATTTGGCCGGAAGTAGGCGGGCGGGCGGAGCCCATGGCGGAGCCCCGCGGAGCCAGGCTATTAACAAACAGGAGGTAAAAGTGAACTAGCCCACCGGGCATTCTGATTGGATGAGGCAACACAGTATGGTGGCTCATAATGAACAAACTGCATATATTTTAACCAAATGCTAATGTAGCTGTTAGCACACTCATGCCTATGGCTAGGT
Source organism: Hyperoplus lanceolatus (assembly GCA_026929865.2). NCBI lineage: Eukaryota > Metazoa > Chordata > Actinopteri > Uranoscopiformes > Ammodytidae > Hyperoplus > Hyperoplus lanceolatus. The sequence continues at coordinate 18,772,523 of CM049405.1, forward strand.
TCGCACCTCGTCTGCACACACACACACACACACACACACACACACACACACACACACACACACACACACACACACAGGCATCGTTATTGATGAATGAGAGGGTGATCCTTATCTCGTACGAGATCCTGAGTGTGCTAACGGCTACATTAGCTGTGAAACTTTTTTTTATTTGGTGAATGCTCAGCGCCACCGTAGTCTCAGACTTTTCTCTTTTGTCCATTCCTTTTCAACCTCTGGTTGGCATCAGTCAAAGGAGCCCTTATCAAGTCAACTGACCCATTTACTACCATAGGGTAACACAACCTGTTCGTAACTGAACTCAAAGTCAAAGTCTGCTTTGTGGTCAATTGTTCAAATGTACAGGACATACAAGGAATTGAAATTGCCTTTCTCGCTATCCCATGCATAGACTAGACAAGACCAACACAACACACAATTAAAGTACTGGTAAGACACAAATGGTAAGTAACACAACATAAATGATCTAACTACCATTAGTAACAACAAAACAATACTATTGCAACAAATAATAATAAAAGTGCAGATGGTGGCATAATACTCAGGTCTTGAAAGAATGATATAATGTAAACAATTGATGTTTGAAGAAAAAAGTAGTGTCTGTGAAACATAAGCAGCCAATGATGTATGAATAATATAATGAGTTTTTAGTGCAAAACGATTGATAGCCGCTCAACTCTTGACTAAACAGTACATAGATACATGATAGAACTGGTTTGGTTAATAAACTAGTGAGCGGTTGGATGCTGGGTCTGGGGCGAGGGCGTTTCGCCAAATTGTGTGACGTTTCACCAAAATGTGTCCCCACCAATATGAACATCAAAGTTACGCCTTTGAGAGAGAGAGAGAGAGATAGAGAAGGAGGGAACAGGAGGAAAGAGCAGAAAGGGGGCGCGCGTAACAACACCCTTACTAGCCTGTTCCTTTGTAGGCGGCATATTGCATCACTTCGTGGACCTTCTATTCAACTTTTGAACATAACGTTCTCTCTTTACGCCAGTGGAAAGGGCATTGTGGGTATTCTTAACATTTAAGGTTCCACATACACAGGACCTCAACTGTAGCTTCCAAAGGTTTAATCTCTGCTTGTTGATGTGCTCATTTGGAGTCAATCGGAATTGAGAAGACGTCTACTACCAATTTTTCTAATTTTGTTGATTCACCAGCATAAACAATTTAATCATGCATAAACAATTTACAAACTACATGTTCCAGTTAGCTACAACACAGACACGCGGATAACATTGATCAATATAACACCAAATAGAGTGGAAATACATTTTTTACTAAACTAAAATATTCTCCTAATGCTGTCTGCTGTGGTGTATACTTCAAGCGTGACATGAATACTAATACCATGTGAGAAAGACCTTTTCTCAAATCAAGAATATTAAGTGGGAAGTCAAAATATATTTTTGTCTTTTTCTGTGGTTACCTGAGCTCTGGATATTTTTTAAGTTTCTTAGTCAAAACCACATTTCCTGGTCTTGGACTGATCAATCCCACAGCATGCTCACAATCCCTTTTAATCGCCGCTGGAACTGTCAGATAGCTTGTTAAATTTTCTATCAGTCATATCCGTCTCAGCAATTGGGATATACTGCCCGAAGATCACAAGAATAGCAAATGTGAATTTGGTTTTGAGGTAGACATCTGCCTCAATTTGCATCACAAATACCCTACAAATTAAATCTTAATTCCTATTTTGCCATTCCGCAGCTCTTGTGTTTGTTCTGAGTAATTTGATGCAGAACCATTTACAGGGTTCTAATATGAGGTCTGCCTGTGAATAAGGCCAGTTTAATGTTTTGAACTTGGCTGAAATGAGTCTGGCTGGATGCTTAATTGTTCACAACTTTATCACCCTAGATGAAATAATGCTCTCGGTGCTCCTACTTAATGGTTGTAATGCCATACATTGAATAAATGGTTCTCTTTAGAAAACACTATAAGAGAAATATTAGTATAATAATAAACTAAAGTAAACAATTGCAAGTCACACAGTTAATGGGGCAGCCTGTATTAATTTAAACAATCTTAATTTAACCTCCCCAAACTTGTGTGTGAAGAATATGCAGGTCCTCAGAAGTGGGATGTATGGCTACCTGGGACAAGAAAAATGTGCTTTTACAAGTCTTTTTGTATAATGTGCAAGTGCAAGCGTAAATAACCTAAAAGCAACATAATTGACCTGGTGCTACATTATATCTGTACACTTTCACAACACCTGTAAATGTTTCTACAGTTTTGTAGACAAGGGTTGAAAATAAAGGACATTGTAAGCTGTCATAGCACTGAAATTATGGAGAGGGGGAGGGAGGTGGTGGTGGTGTAAAGAATGATCTAAGAAAATGTTATGATTAAAAAAAAACTCTGTATCCATGACAAATGAAAGATTACATAATAAACCAAACGATCAGAGAAAAAGGTTATATACCTTCTTCCCAGACAGAGGCACTTGTTTTCCTCAGATGGATTTTGTTCGGTGTGCATCATCACACATCCCGATGGCATAGCTTTCCTCTGTTTTGATCAGCGAGAATGAAACACAAAGATGAGACAGATGAGGATGACCGACATGAAAGCCTGGTTTGACAGCAGCTGATTTGTAGTCACAGAACAGTGTGTGTGTGAGCACAGAAAACACAGGCAACAGGCTCATCGAAACCATGAGCAGAGAGAGAGAAGATTGGCTGCTCTTCTGAACAATCCCATAAAGACCGACTGGCCGCTTTATTGCTGCTTTTATTCTCACCAACCCTCTTTGGGACATGGACCATTCCGCAAAAGCAAATGCAGCTCAGTTGAAGGGGCTGTGTATTTGATGCAAAGTTGCCCAATTGGAAAGATTTCAGAAATTGTTTATCGATGGAGGCCAACCAAGTGCAAGCGCAGACGAGTTGAAAAAAAAATACTGATGTTTTGTATGAATATGTAAAAGGTCTTTGGAATTAATCTCATCCGTGCACTCAATTAATTGCTTAATTTGCACTACGAGTAAGTCGGCACGTTGGCGACACCTTTGAACAAAAGCGGTAGTATTTTAACGACGCCAGCTGTCGTGAAGCTGTTTTCTAGCTCGTGCAGGGAGTGCAAGATTCAAATAATCAGGAAGCAATATGGTGCGTGTCCGTGTGTTGAAAGTGTGGAGGGCACCGGACTCTTTTCGGCTCTGTGAGTCTATGGGTGACACAGCATCAACTAATGGCAGTAAGTGAAATTAAGCTGGAAACCACAAGTTAGCCATCTCAGGGGCAAAATAGCCAGGAGTATTTCTATACTTTGGAAAGCACAACATTGTTTCAATCAAAAGGCCTTACTTGTATTATACTGGAGTTTAGTTTCCCCACATCTGCATTACTGTGCTGAAATATGGGGAAACACTTACAAAGGTACATTGCACCCGTTGGAGATTCTTCAAAAGAAAGCAATACGAATTATTTACCAAGCCAATTACAGGGCACACACTAATAACTTTTTTATTGAAGGTAGAATTCTCAAATTACGTGATGTGGTAAATTACCACACAGTACAAATTATTTACAAGGCTTCAAAAAAAAGCCTTCCTAACAGTTTACAAGTAATGTTTGAAGACAGAGAAGTTTTGCATGATTTAAGAAGAAAAGATAAATTCAATGAAAAAAATATACGGACCACACTTAAATCCTTTTCGATTTCTGTAAAGGGTATTAAGCTGTGGAATGGACTTGATGAAGTTGTCACAGGGAGTTGCAGTTTGCGCAATTTCAAAGTAAATTATGTTTCAAAAATTATTGAAAATTACAGACTAATAACCTGAGCACAATGTCAATGTCACTTACATAACAATATTGTAAAGAATAATACAGGCCAGCAGACAGACTTGTTTTTGAATACTTTTGCTGAAGTGTTTAGACTACCAGTTAAGAAATGGAACAGGCCAAATACAAGGCCACTTCACACTCTATACACTTGGCATTGTCACAGAAAAACTGAACTGTGCTGAACTGATCTTAAAAGCTGAAGCAATTAGATTAAAATTGACTGTGTATTGGACTGCAGATTCTTAAAAAAAAAAAAAAAAAAAAAAAAAAGTTTGGGTATATATATATATATATATATATAGCTATTTTATAGCTTTTTTGTTTTATTTTTATTTTCTGTAACAGTAACTGTGTATCTGAACCCGAATTTGATGAAAATGGGGGCGGGACCTGATAAGCCTTTGGCTTCTTCCGTCTCCCTTCGGACAACACAAAGTATGATGTATGAATATTTGCAAGAGAAAATTGTGTATTGTGTGGAATTGTCCGAAAGAATAATAAATAAATAAATAAATAAGTGCTAAACACACCTGATTGCAATGAGTTGATGCATTGTCACCTCTCACGGAGCTGAACGAGTCCGTGTCCTCACACCAAGCGAATGAACGAGAGATGGCAGTTAGTTAGTATGGATCACGATGAGGTAATGTGTTTATGTTGTAAATAATGACTATTTCAGATGAATAATGGTCATCTGATGATGCTGGTGAGGCAAAGTAAACTTTGTTTTAGTAGGCTACCGCTCATTCATTTAGGAGTAAACACTGCAGTCTAGGTTCGCTGCGTGAAATTGTGTATAGGCTACGTTGCTTGGCAACGCCCTCCCGCCCGCCTATCACTCTCCCTTTTAGCTTTTCTTCATTGCATTTTCTTTTTTTTCTTTGATGGTTCAGCCCCGTTATCAGTCATTATGAACAAACAACTGTCTCAAACAAGGCTCCCGCTCCCCTTCCCTCACCTGAAGCCATAGGCTTCTCAAATGGCGTTCCTGCGCCGCACTGAAATCTGTGACCAATACGGATATGTGACCATAGAGCATGCACGCGTGAACCGAAAATCGGACTGGGTGTACGACCAGATCAAATGCAGAAATAAAAACTATATAAAAAAGTCTTTCTTTGCACAGATGGTCTCGTTTGCTGTTAAAGGTAATTTATGATTATGAGAGGAAACATGAGGCTGTTTAAAAGATATTTAAATGTTACTCGTTGCTGCTTTAAGACAATTTAGAGATTCCTGAGGGAAGACAGTGCATTGACCCTGTTAGTCAGTGGAGTAAACAGTGCAAAGACAGCAAAACGTCACAGCCGTAATGTAGGAGGTAGTCATGTTTTGTTTTCATTATTCTGTAAATATTTCTTAAAATATTTTTGAAACAGTAATATAATGAGTGCGTATAATACATTCAGTTTGAGGTACTTTTGTCATCATCTTTGCTTTTGCATTCAGCTATTCATTTGGAGTAAAATGCTGTAAAAAGAAGTGCCTCAGCCACAGAAAAGCATGTTAACTCAGACACCGAGAAAATTGTCTCCTAGTGATCTAATGGTCTGAGACATGCTCCACATAACCACAATGTCCTCATTTTGGATCCGTCCGGGGAGCATTGTTACGTGCCATCCCATCTCTCCTCGTGTTAACTGTCTTGCCGCACGTCTGTCAAATATAACTATAAGTGTAATGTAGCATTTCAATGTGCAGGCAATACAAATGTCTCAGGAGGCAAAGGGTGGGGCCTCATCCAATCAGTTCGATCCCCAGCTCCAACTGTCCTTGGACAAATTCTGACACACCACATTGCCTTGTTCAGTCCAGCATTTTAGACAATATAGTATATATACCGTATAGATAGCTAGATAGCTACATATAGATAGATAGATAGATAGATAGATAGATAGAATTTCTATTACCTAGAGTAGTTCAGTACATAACTGAGAAGACACAGGCTGGTATGTATAGCCCCGTGCAAGTGACTTGGCTTGTTAGTGCAGAAGCCTGCCTCTCCCTCCATTCACATGCATAATACATGACCATCTCTCACTCCCTTGTCTAAATAGGAGGCTTGCCCCCGTGACACACAGAGCAGCATGGGAACAGGCTGAGCTGGCAGGCCTTGGCAGTGGACACCTTGGACCCATCTCACATCTGCCCGGGCTGCGGTGCTGTCAACTTCACTGAGTCTCCCAGGTAGGGGATATAATATATATCAGGAAGCTGACACTCACCGCTGGAAACCTGCCCAGCATATGGAGCGAGTGCAAGATAGAATTAAAGGAACATTTTACATACTGTATAGACACAATATTCAGTGTTAAAGCACTTTGTGGCTAAAATAAGGATATAACGGTGATTACCTCGTCAACACAGAAGTGACTCTTTCAATGTCTCCTTTGACAATAACCGGTTATTATTTTAACAGAAAACAACTGGGTAGTATTAAGTAAGTGAGTAAGGGAGTACGTAAGTAAAATATAATTTCAGGCTGACAGTGAAGTTGCATATATTGGACTGGTGGCCCAGCTGCACACTTATGAAATAACTCAGCAAAGCATTAAGCTATTAAGGAAGTTCTGTCCTTAAAGCCACTACAAGTAACATGGCACGTTGGCGTCCCCTTTGGACAAAAGCATTAGTATTTTTACGACGCCCGCTGTCGCAAAGCTGTTTTGTAGCTCGTGCCAGGCGTGCGAGTGTGAACTGAGAAGGGAGCAATATAGTGCATGTCCGTGTGTTGAAAGTGTGAGGACTCTTTTCGGCTCTGTGAGAGTGGTTTTGACACTGCATCAACTAATGCCAGTCACTGCCACACACACCTGATTGCAATGAGTTGATGCAGCAGTGTCACCTAACTACTCTCTCTCTCACGGAGCTGAAAGATTACGTGTCCGACTCCTCACAAAAAGCGAATGAGCGAGAGATGGCAGTTAGTATGGATCACGATGAGGTAATGTGTTTATGTTGTTGTAAATAATGACTATTTCAGATAATGGTTATCTGATGATGGTGAAGCAAAGCAAACTTTGTGTTAGTACCAACCGCTCATTCATTTAGGAGTAAACACTGCAGTCTAGTTTTGCTCTCGTGTTGCTTGGCAACTCCCTGGTCCCGCCCGTAGCCTATATCACTCTCCCTTTTAGCTTTTCTTCATTGCATTTTTTCTTTGATGGTTTGATGGTTCAGCCCTGTTATCAGTCATTATGACGACAAATAACTGTCTCAAACAAGGCTCCCGCCCCCCTTCCCTCACCTGGAGGGATAGGCTTCTCAATTCACGTTGCTGCGCCACACTGAAATCTGCGACCAATACGGATATGTGACCATAGAGCCTGCACGAGCAAACCGAAAATCGGACTGGGTGTGCGACCAGACCAAAAGCAGTAATAAAAACTATTTAAAAACGTCTTTCTTTGCACTGATGGTCTCGTTTGCTGTTAAAGGTAATTTATGATTATCAGAGGAAACATGAGGCTGTTTAAAAGATATTTAAATGTTACTCGTAGCCGCTTTAATTAGATGATGACATAAACTCCTTAGATGAGTCGATAAGAACGAGCCGCCTAATGTGATCTCCAGCAGATTGAAAAGCATTTAAGGCAAAGTACCTGTGACTGCTCAAATGGGATTGTGGCCACTACTATTGTCCCATCAGCATTCAGCTGCTTCACCCCCAGCAATGTGCCTGACCCAGGGAAATGGGGGACATACAGTAGTCATCACTAATGCACACACATGCTCTTTCAATAACTGGGTAGGAACTCCTTACATATTTTCCTCTGGGAGAAGAAAAGGTAAGCAGAACCCTCGACTTGAAAATCCCTTTGAAGTCGACAAAAGCATACCTTGTTAAAAACAGTTCACAAGTGACATTTTGTGTTTTATGATAGCGTGTGACTCAATCTCTGCTACGTTCTTAAAACAAAAAATGCTTATTTTTTTAACAATGTGCTGCTGTGTGTATAAATGAGTACAGCTAAAAGGGATTTATCTGTCAATTTAAAATAGTACAAAGAAGATATATGGCATGTTGAATCATTGTGCTTAGCGTGAAGTGTTACCTAACTTGTAAAGAAAACAAGAAGCCAGCAGCTCTGCAAGCCTATTCAGGCATAGTGTGTTAACGTACTCCCAGTGACTATACAACCTTGCTGTTGGTATAATTTTTTCCATGTTCACCATCCTAGTTTATTTTAGTGCATGCTAACATTTGCTATTAAGCATATTAACATAAGGCATAGCTAGGGCTGAGCTTTGGTCAAAAAGTAATGTAGGAAAAATTCCAATTTTGACTATGGCACTAGATGAAGAGTCATATGATTACCAAAGTTAAATTCAGCTTGCAGGGAACATATACATAGATATTTATGCCTTTACTAAATGTCAGCTATATCTTACAATAGTCGTCAAGACATTTCACACAAAGCTAAAGATGTTGAGAGCCAAAAGAAAAGTCAGGGAATCACCAAAGTCAATAGATTGTATCCGCTGGGATCCATGCCTGTTGGTATAACATGTTATGGCAATGAGATGTTTCGTCTTGGCCCAAAGTGGCGGACCAACATATCCATTAATCTACATTGCCATCACTTTGAATTACTCCAACAGTGCAATGAAAGTGTGACCTTGTGTTATTGTGACAGCCAAAATAGATTTGAGACAAGGAGATAATCAAACATTCAAAGAGGAAATCCCAATACAGGAGAAATGTATATATAGTTGAAATACACCACAATGAAACTGCTAGCTAGTCCATGATGAGTCAAATGCTCCAACATGTTTTAGTACAATGAAATCACAGGCCAGAGAAGACATCTTATCAGGTATATTATCAGCATGACAAATGATTGATTTGCATGCATCCAATTACAGGAAACAGCAAGGGCCTCCTGAGTATCTGTGACAGTTTTGTAGCCTGTCATGTGGACTATGCAACAGTGACCCTCTGCAGATATACAGTTGTAACCTAATCTACTAATAGTTCAAGCCACTTTGCAAAGCAGTGACACCACGGAGCTGAATACACCTCAGCATTAATCAAAATGCCATGCTTATCTCATAGCAGATAAAAATGTTTCCACCAGTAAGAATTCATTCCTTTTTTGAAATCATGGTTTCCTATAAAACCTGTGTGCTGCCATTTTATAGCTTTGGGAACGGATTGAAAAGTCACCGGCATGCCATGTTAGGCATCACCAACTCGTGATGGAAAAATAAGGGAATGACAGCTCTCAACATGTGTGCAAATTGTTTAATGGTATTCTCTCCATACTTATCTCGCCTTATCTTATCTGCAGTGTTTCCTGAACTGGAATATGAATATCGGACAATTTGAAATCGGTTTAATCTAAGTCTGGGCTCATGAATTATGAATGAAAAAAAATACTACCAAAACATTTTACTATCAAATAGCATGGACGGGAGAGTGTTGTGGGGGCTTCTGAGTAGTTCAGATAACATTGATTGGCAGCTCGCAAAAATACGGACGCATTTTCATTTGTGTGGTGCCAGAGATTATTTTGAGATACAGCATATCAAGTAGATTTGGTGCATTATAAGCAACGGCATATTCCTCCCCTACTCCAGTGTAATGGCAGTTAAAAAAAATACTTCACAAAATACAGAGTGAAAGCACAGGGAGTGGTGAGAGAAGGGCATTATAAAGACTGCAGTTGTATTCATGAGGCTTGCAGCTTGGGCTGTTTTTCTGAGTTCAGCACCTAATACTGCATAGGGCTTTCAGTGTAACTCAATAGACTATGGATAGAGTCAGTTTTCAGGTTATTTTACTGAGCAAACATGGATGCTGATTAGATGCATTTCTGAGTTTTTGTCTAGGGTTATTTCTTCTAACAACGTGGCAAATGTTATTTAAATTATCCATTTCTTCCATCTCAGTCCATAGGGAATATCCCAAAAATATTACAATGCTGAACTTTAACAAAACAATGTATTGTAGATTTCGTTCTGTTTAGGAGAATTTTTAAAGTTTTTACACTCAACAAAAATATAAACGCAACACTTTTGTTTTTGCTCCCATTTTTCATGAGATGGACTTAACGATCTAAAATTCATTCCAGATACACAATATTACCATTTCTCTCAAACATTGTTCACAAATCTGTCTAAATGTGTGATAGTGAGCACTTCTGCTTTGCTGAGATAATCCATCCCACCTCACAGGTGTGCCACATCAAGATGCTGATCTGACATCATGATTAGTGCACAGGTGTGCCTTAGACTGTCCACAATAAAAGGCCACTCTGAATTCTGGATTCTGAACTCTGGATTATCTCAGCAAAGCAGAAGTGCTCACTATCACACATTTAGACAGATTTGTGAACAATGTTTGAGAGAAATGGTACAATTGTGTATCTGGAATGAATTTTAGATCTTTAAGTCCATCTCATGAAAAATGGGAGCAAAAACAAAAGTGTTGCGTTTATATTTTTGTTGAGTGTAATTAAAAGGGCTACTTTCAGTTAGTCAATTCCTTCCCGACAGAAAGGTAATCAACCCTTTCTCATCGCCTATTACTTTGTTACCCTTATGCTTTGGCTCTTTTGTGTATGCATTTTTTAAAACCATGAAAGAATATCATCAGGCACAGTTATACACATGCATAACACAACTATAAAGTCTGTCAGTTCTGTCAATATATTCATTGCTGTTTTAGATAACTCATGCGATATCATTGAAGCTGGTGAGACTGATCTACAGTTTGAGTGGCTGTAGATCCCATTATTGTTAGGCCAGTGCTATTTCATTGGTATGTGAGTGATGGAGAGTGCCATGGTAATTGTTTGGGGATGTAGTTCTGGTGCCACAACCCCTCACCACCAGGGAGTATGGGGTAATATTTTCTACTCTTGGATCAGGGATGATACACTCCTCCATGCTACGCTGCTCTCTCTGCCGGAGCTCAATAATAAGCCTGTCAGCTTGATTTAAAAAGCCTGTGGCAGTATTATGAGAGACACCATCAGATTTACAATAATTCATAAATCTCAAGCAATAAAGGATAAATCAATCGAGGTGTGTGAGTTTAAACAGTTTTCAGTCTCCTTTCTCAAGCTGAAAGGAGAGACACAATTAAATTGCGGAGGTACTGCTGTACATTGCACAATATATATATATATATATATATATTTTAAATATTTTTTGGGCATTTTTATGCTTTATTGATAGTGCAGAGAGACAGAGGTGAAATGGGGCAGAGACATGCAGAGAACGACCGCGGGTGGGAATCGAACCTGGGTCTGCTGCTTGGCCCGGCCCGGAAGGGGGACGCCTTACCAACTGAGCTAAAGCCACCCCCATAGACTTATATCATTGGCAGTGCAATGAGACATATCCCTTTGTCCCGTAGTTGGCACCGTTAAACTTTCAAATCTATGGATGTGATTGGAAAAGTGCTTCTTAAAGGCCTACTTCACCGGTTTGAATATGAAGGTGTATTATATTCTGAGATCCTATGTAGTATAAATGTGCAAAAAAAATTGAAATCGGTTCATCCTAGCCTGAGAAAAGGCAGAAAGAGTGTTTTTTTAACCCTATATTTCTCTTTCTCGTGACATCACAGAAAGAGAAATATAGGGTTAAAAAAACTTACTTTGTAAATATTACTGTGATGTCTTTTACTGTGACATCACAGTAATATTTACAAAGTACTTTTTTTTAACCAGACCAGTGGTTCCCAACCTTTTTTCCTTGAGGACCCCCATGCCAGGGTCCAAGACAAGCAAGGCCCCCCCAACCCTAACTCCGACCCACATACACACAATAAAAGAATAGTGATCAATAACAAACTTTTATTTGCAAAAAAAATAAACAGGTACTGATTTACACAGAGCTATGTAGCTCTGTGTAAATCAGTACCTGCTTTTTCAAAAGCTTTTCTGATGTCCGTGGATCTTCTTGATAGTGCCAATTGCTTCTTCCTCTCAAAATATTCTCGACTTTCACCAATAGTCTCAGGGTGTTTGGTCTCCTGGTGTCGTTTCAGTTTGCATGGTTTCAAGCTTTGATTAGCTAGCTTCTCGCCACAAATGACGCATTCTGGCCGAAAACTGTCCTGTCCTTCCATAAAACCAAAATCGATGTATCTCTCGAGATATTGCTTTGTTTTCATCTTTGGTACAGACGAACCATCCGTACATTTACGATTCACAGACATTTTTTTTTCTGTGTAAAGTGAGGCTGACCGCAGCGAAACAATCAGCATTGCCCGCCACCCACGAGCCGACCGGAAGGTTGCTTACGCAAGTTCAGAGGTCATATAATAATGAATTTAAATGTGGACCAATAATATGTTTTAATTAGGATTAAGCATCGTTTTGATTATCCAATTGGATGTTATTGGGGGTTTATGAATTTAATGTGCAATTTTTTTAAATTTTTATTTTTATTTTTTTCACAAGTCACAACCTCAGCGTAGACAAACTTGTGCGCCCCCTTTGCGATCTCTGGCGCCCCCTGCTGGGGCCCAGAGACCCCAGGTTGGGAACCACTGCACTAGACAATAACTGAATTATTGCATAACCTGTATAATAAAGCATTGTAGACATACTTCTGCATGTGTCTTTCTATAGGTGCTATATTTTATTTAGAAAATAAGATTAAAATTGATTTTTTCAAATGATAATATTGCTATTGAAAATATTGTGCGTAGTAATATATTTTGTTCTAGTGAGATTTAAAGGGTAACCCCATGATAAAACCTGCTTAACAGAAAATTCCCTGTGCTCTTCTGATGCACCCAAACCGAGTGCTCACTTCTCACACAGTAGTGAATAAATCTGTTGAATCCTGACAAATTGTAGGGAGTTAAGTCGGAGGGAGGCTAGGGAGGTGTGTTAGCATATGTGATTATGAATGCTACATTTCATTGCCTGGTAATTGCTAGGAGTGAGAGGCAATATCATGGTCTATCCTTTGTTTATTTCATGCATCAGTTCATTCTTTAATTCCAGAGTTGCAGTAAATGCAATTATCAAACACATGCACGGTTACTTCTCATGCTGAAGAAAAACCCACACCACAGAGACACAAAACTAAGTAAAAATGTGTGTGTGTGTGTGTGTGTGTGTGTGTGTGTGTGTGTGTGTGTGTGTGTGTGTGTGTGTGTGTGTGTGTGTGTGTGTGTGTGTGTGTGTGTGTGTGTGTGTGTTTGTAAGAGACGGATAGAGTGAGAGAGGTAGGCCTGTTACCTAGGTTAATGTGTGAATATCTCTGTACGCAGCAAGCAGCTGCATGGAAATGGCAGTTCGCTGAGGTCTGTGTGCTGTAATTTCTTGGCTGCAACACTGAGCATTTAGGCAGTTCCAGTTGTTCTCAGCCTATAAGGGCACAATGTTGTTATTCAAACTGGTCTCACGTGTGTGCAACATTTCTAACAGCTCTCTCCCTACATTTCCTGTAATTTCTCCACTGTGGATATTAAATAAAAGGACATAAATACACCAAAAATGTTCATGGAAAGAAAAATACAAAAGAATAGTAGAAAGGCAAAAATAGGTGAAGGAAATGACCTGCAATTATGACTGTTACTCAAAAATCCCCAGCATGCTGCACTGTTCCTTGGAGTTGGTCTCTACCTATCCCCCTAAAGCAGAAAGTAGTGACCAGTGGTAACTTTTTTGGTGAACCCCTGGCATGGACATGAGCAGTGCCTCATTACAATATTCTTAAAAACACAAACACATCAATAAAGTGACAATAGATGTGCCAGCTTACTCTGGAATATGTTGCTTTTATCAGACAGCTGGCATCATTAAACAGCCTACAAGACCGTATATTATAACTTGCACACCATCCAGTTATTGCTTCACTTGAGGCTATTACTGCTAAATACCAAGTCCTCAGATCCCAAACTTTTACAAAATAAAAAGAAACACTGACAAAAACTATTTTTTTTCCTCCTAGGGACTTTTAACTGTTCAGAAGAGTACTCCTTTGAGTAATATCACTGTTGTAGTATACCAGAGCTTAAGAAGAAAACACATCCATTAATTTGTGATAATGGGATTTACTCTTGATAGATAAAGCGTGTATCTTCTCAAAACTTTATTGATCAGTATCATCCAAACATGTCACAGTGAAAATGAAACCACCATGAACCTTTGCAAACTGTGTATTCAGGATTGAACTACATTGGGGCACGCATGCCATGGCATCTTCTACACCCTTTCTGCACCAGGCAATTATCTCACTGCAGCTGCCCTATGATTGTCGTCTTGCAGCCTCAAGTTGTTCCCAGACCCTTCTTGCTTGCGGGAGGCAATAGTTATCTAGTATGTACAGCACACGACAGCGTTGCCATTTCCATCCAGCACCACTAATGGTGTTTTTCCTCCTTAATGAAAACCGGCCCATACATACCATCACTAAGCCGACACCTGCTTAAGTGGTTTCCTGAATGCAGTCATCACAGAGTGCCTAGTCTGGCTGAACCGTTTCCGCAAGCGTCTATTGGCGCTGGCGTCGGCTAACAACGCTTCGCCTCCATTTCCTGTTGCTGGCGTTCCCGTATTGAGTTCCCCCTCAAACTAGGAAACAATTAGCTCACAGTCAACCTGTGCGCTTCTGTGCAGCGCCCTCCTCTCTCTCTCACACACACACACACACACACACACACACAGAGACACACACACACACACAGGGTGTGAGAAGTCACATTACTGTAGACAGAAATAAAGTGTGGCGATACTTTGGGACAATAATATCGGCGGCTGCGCAGCCTAGCTTAGCCTAGCCTAGCTGTCCAACTTCCCCCGGGCAGAAATACCCTCATAAACTCTGGAAAATGAAGCGTGGTGGTTTGGATTGAGCACCGGACCTTATAACCAGCTAGATGAAGATCCGCCGTTCCCTTTCTGGTGATTTACAGGACAACGGGCCGCTGATGATAATGTTACCAGAGATAACACTGCGTGACTACGTGACTAGTTAATTCTGGTTAAGTTATCCCGTGAGCTCCTCGGGGGCTAAAGTGTATGGTGTCTTGACATGCTGGTTAGAAAGCAACACACTATGTGTATTCCTTTTGTCTTTAATAGTTTTTTGTGGAGTTTGCGGGTTAGATTTAGCCATTTCTCTGAGAGCCTCTGGACGTGAAGATGTTCCATCAGAATAAGTTCCCCCCCGACACTATTTTGCATCGACACCGCTGCTGTTTCCCGGGGTTAGCCCCGTCCTAGATGATTGTGATTGGTTTAAAGAAATAAAAACAGGCCAGCCCAGTCCCCCCCCCCCCGAATAGACGGCTCTAAACGGTGTGCTTCCAGACCATACTACTTGCTGTAGTTTGGTCTGGCTTTGCGAGACTACAGAGTACCTAACCACTTAATCGCCGCACCCTTTGTATTTCATCTATACGCTTAAGGGTATACTGGCTCTCATCCATAAAGACAACATGCCGCCAGTGCCCAAGCTGTAATAGCTGTCAGGGGTGGCCATACTCAATATTAGTGAGTGAGTGCCATTTGAAGGAATAATATTGGACATTCCCATGCATAAAATACCCTAACATTTTGTGTTTCGTGTTCAATTGACCAAAGTTAAAACATTTTACCAAAGATCATCCTATTGTTCAATGTTGTTTAAGCCTGAACATTTAGTTTGCAGAGGTAAATTGTGGTTTAATTTTCACTGTGACATGTTTAGATGAGATTGATCAATAACATTTTTAGAAGATACACACTTTATCTATCAAGAATAAATCACATTGTGATACTCATTTCATGAGAAGAGGTCAAAAATATTTTATTCCAGCTTTATGGGCGAACATGTATATTTTCTTTTCAGGAAGAAAACCAATGAATATTTAGTAAATAACTCTTATCATATTCATTTACTCTGTCAGTCAGGTTGACAACACAACCCCTTTTCTGTTACCTGCTAAGACAACAATGTGGGCTTTGTCTCCTGTGTGTGTGTCTGTTAAAATAATGAGATTCCTTCATGTTCTTCAAGTGGATTCTCTCTCCAGGTGTGAATAAATTATGATCCTTTGTTGATTGGATTTCTGTCAAAAGATTGAACAGGAAATGAAAGCCTTTGCATTGGAAAAGGGTTACAGTAGGGGAGAAAATTGCATGCTGTGATTAATGGTCTTGTGCAATTTAGGCAGCCATTTTCTGGCTGGCATTTTCAGGAAGTAAACAACGCAATGGCAGAGACAGCTTATCCTTTGATTCATTCAGTCCATGGTATCTGTCTGAAAGGGTCAATGATTGACTCTGATTCAGCCTGTTCCCAGTTCAGGGGAAATGAACAGATGCCAATCACTCGCCTGCAATTCTCTCAGCAGGACTGCCCAGTTACGAACAGATGACACACAATGCTACATTACATGTCATTGCAGAGTATGCTATCCATATGATGTACAACGTACAATAAAATGTTATGTAAAATACAGGAATTATATAAAAAATTAAGTTTTGTTGAAGTATTTTAAATATTGTTTTTCTATTTGGTGCGTAAAAACACACAAGCAAAATATGCACTCCCTGCATGTTCATGGGGTAAATGGTTTGACTTCTTATAGGGCTGAATGATTTGGGTTAAATATATAATTGTGATTTTTCTTACAGACATTGCAACTGTGATTTTATATGTAATATTCTTTTCTGCAGTCACTTAAGCTTCACTGAGTCAGTGTTAACTGGCACCATGTCTTTAGCCAAGTAGTACATCATATTGTTTGTTACATCATTGTGCTTTTACCTCCTGATGTGGCATCCTTACCGGCCTAACAGGCCTAACCCAATACCTTCATTGTTGCACGTCTTTCGTCTTAAACCCGGAATACCCCATGAATTGTCCAAAGTTGCTTCAGGTCATTGTTCCACACCAAGCGTAAAACATTTTCTTTTTGATACAACAGCAGGGACCTACACCACATTTTGGTATATAAATAGTTTTGTTTGAAAACTCAACATAGTTTCAATCAATCCAAACATTTACACATTGAGTTGGTTGACCTGAACAATTAAGTGCATGTGTCCAAGATATTCCATGGTCTATCGAAATTGACATTGAAATCCGATGAAGACGATGGAGGAACCCAACAGGCTCTGAATGTCAAGCTCATCTTTCTTCCACCAGTTCCGAAAACCTTTCCAAACTAAGCAGAGGCTATCATGTATTTTAACTTAATAATATCATTAAAGAATCAGGTCAACTCAACGATCAGCTTTACCCTGCCTGTTTAGGCAGATAGCCCACATCCAGTCCTATTATAGATATAAATGTGTATTATTTATAAAAAAATCTGAAAGACTGAATGTTTTTTGTTAAAGTAACAGTGAGATGCATACTTTGCAGTCTACAGTGTATGGATTCCACATCACACAGGAATATGCAGTATAACGTCTTTGAAGTAAATTCCTTTCAGTGAAGGCAGTCCGGATTCAAAGATAAATCGTTTAAGATGAGAACCACCTTGTTTATTTTGTGTCAAAGCCACTTTGTCTTATTATGTCACATCTCTGCAGAGAGCGAGGAGAAGCTGACTTTATACAGCCCCTATTAAAAGTCTATACACTGTTTCTGCAACTTCTCCATCCAACTGTGAATTACACTGAAGACCTTTGTGTTGCAATATTTTTGTATTCTGGTCCCGCTAAAGCACCTCATCCATTATGCCAAGAGAATAACAGGCAGACATATTTGGAATAATTGAATACTTCGCCTGGGGTTCATCAAAATGTTCTTTAAGGTCCTTTTTGGTAAAGTACATGCATCATCAAGAAACTTGTGTTTTGAGTGCTTCAGATTTATACATTTCTAACATTATGTATGCAGGGACATTAGTAGCCTGGTGCTACCAGACCATCGTACTTCATTTCATTTGTACAGAAGGTCTGGCAGTGCTTTAATTGGCAAACGTTCACTCATGGAGGCGGGTGTCTGTTAAAGTTTAAAACTATTGGATCTGCCCAGTGCCACTCTGGATTAGCCAACCAATCGCATAACGTTTGGTCGTCACGTATGTCATGAGCCGGCTTCTGGCAACTGAAACTGGAGCGCAACTTCGACGTCATCGTTCTCAGCCACTCGCTCTGTTCGCTGATTGGACCGGCTGTCGAATCTCCAGCAAAACTGGGAAATGGGCTGTACACCCAGACTGACTACTGAAGGGAAAATAAAATTTGGCCGGAAGTAGGCGGGCGGGCGGAGCCAGGCTAGGACATTAGTAGGGACTCAATGCAAATTCATCCTATGTTATTCATACCATCATTAATAAGCTTCATATTTCTGTAGTACTGAGCAGTATGGTACGTTTAAAAGTCAAATTATCAGAATGAATGTGTAGTTTAAGTTAAGCAAAGGTCCTGTTTAAATCTCCAAAGCTTTATCGATTGCCATCATCCATGTCCATAAAAAGCATTCATACTTCTACTGTAGTGGGGTGTGACTTCTGTTGAGTAAATCACACAGCTAAACAATTATCACCATTCTCTTTTAAAATGGTTAGGTATTAATTGCAGGATATATTAGAAAAGATTATTTAAAAAAAGTGAAGATTGTATAACTCTTTTGATTTGTATATCACCACTAAAATAATTGACAAATGCAAGGCTCCTCATATCTGAATCATCTGATAATGAATTATCTGGAACTGATCTGTGTTGATGCTCTATTGATATTTCATCTCAGATTGTTTTTTTTTATGTGAAATTTCTTGCATTATGTCCTGGTTCAGGTTTTTTTAAGGCGGAGATATGTAAATGAGTTTTGGGATTGTTTTTTTCAAAGCTTTGAGAACAATGCATTCTATTTGTTTCATCTGCAGATTTCAGAATGGCCATCAGGGGGGACAGCACCAGTAATTTCAGTGAGTCTGTTAGAATTCTAATTTTCAATAATTAATGAAGTATATACCCCCATCATTAATTGCATTTATTCCATGTATCTTATATAATCGAACTAACAAGTGAGCACATAGATAGTATGTTATGTAGAAAGTCGTAAAACTCTATACGTCGTTAACAACTCCTGGTTTTTCGGAAAGAGCAGAGAACACAGTATTGTAGAAATTCTCTATGCAGTTCCCAAAACATTGAGGCCAAAGATGTATCCTTTCTCCACAAAGGGCCTCTGTAGAACTCCATAACAAGTTAGCAGCAGATAGGATACATTATTCCATCAAGGACATCGGCAAGATAGCGTAGGGCTTCCGCATTGGGCAGGTTCTACAGCCAGGAGCCAGAAGATTGGATGATTTCTATGAATGACAAGCTAAACCATCCAATAAACATGTATAACTGAACTGTTAAATACCAACTGAATGTCCGGAGAAGCTCTCTTCTTTTTGCTGCTCGTTATCTGACTACTGCATAAGCTGTAACCTGCTGACATCACTTTTTCATTAAACAATCCATTGTGAATTTTTATCCTCGTCTCCTCCAACATTTTTGCATCCTCATCTTCCTCTTAAGAAACGAACACGTGTAATAATAATAATAGTTTTATTAAGTCCCATGGCTACAGTATTTGCTTATGAAGGTTGGATGGATTGGAATTAAACACTAGCAAAATAGTTATATTTCTTTTTAAGCATGGCCATGATTGTACCCTAACCTTAACCACTAGGTTACCGTGACAACTAGGGCTGCAACTAACGATTATTTTGATAATCGATTAATCTGCCGATTATTTTCTCGATTAATCGATTATTAATCGATTAGTTTTTTGGTACGTAAAATGTCAGAAAATGGTGAAAAATGTTGATACATTTTCCAAAGCCCATGTTGACGTCCTCAAATGTATTGTTATGTCCAAAACACACATATATTTCAGTTTACTGTCATAATAGGATTAAAGAAACCAGAAGATATTCACATTTGAGGAGCTGAAATCAGAGAATTTGGACATTTTTTATTAAAAAATTACTCAAAACGATTAATCGATTATCAAAATAGTTGGCGATTATTTTAATAATCGATTAATAATCGATTTGTCGATTAATCGTTGCAGCTCTAGTGACAACAAGTATCCTCTAAAATTCCTCAGGTGATTGTGTCTAGTGATAATGGTCAAACATGTGTCTTTCCTTAATTCTAACCAAATGTTTTTATGCCCAAACCTGACCAAACCTTAACCGTAGCCTTGTCAAAAAGGAATTCAAATAGTGTGTATTCATTTTATTATAGTGTAACTGCTCAGAAGTTGGTGAGGCATCAACTACCTACTAGTACTGCATTGCTGGTCTAACCATATGTGCTTAACGTTGAGACATTATTTTTAGTGTGAACTTTCAGAGCTCTGCTTGTGTATTCAGCTCCATCTCACCTATCAAAGTGTGCCAAGCAAGGATGGGTTTGATTTTGACATTGGTGGGACATAAAAGCATTCTTTTGAATGGAAGAGATGCTGTGGGGGAAGCCTGTCCATCACTGATGCCCAGCATGCACTGCACATGTGTTTAATGTTGGGATCACATTTCTCATCTCTCATTAATAGTGTTCAAGTGTTGGAGTGCCTGTACAAAGGGGTTGTGTGTGTTCATTCTCAAGTTATGTTTTTCTTTCTCATATAATATTAGAATTTGACTATACCATCATCCTCATTGTGAAGTGTATCAGGTCGGGTTGTTGTTGTCGGACGGGTACCCTTTTAGCTTGTGTATGTATGCAACTCAACAGTAGTAGAGAAAACTACAAAGCAATCTCCTGAACCTGTGCCATGGATCCAGCGGATGTGGGAGATTTGACCTTGCTTGTGGGTATTAGACTGCACACTTAATGGGAGGCTCCTCAAAGTTTCTGGGATATGTTGGATGTCAGCTTTACATTTACAGTAGATATGGTAGTCAGTACAGAGGGAGTTTTTTTATCACAATTGTGATGTGACCTAGTATTATATGAACGTCTATTTGGCAAGATTGTGTATCGATAACTTGATGTGAGATGTGCCTTTCAAAGCTCTTATTTTAAACACCCATTGATAAACCATTGTTGTACTGAACATGAGCCTTACAATTCTAATAATTTTCCTGCTGAATCTAACAATAACAACGTTTGACATGCAGGGTTAGTGGATGACGGCTCTATACAGTACCTGCTAAACCACAGCACAAAGGAGGGTGTCTGCCTCACTTAGCCTACATGTTCAACTACTGTAGTTGATGGAGCTTTGGCACTTCTAACAACCAGATGCCGTAAGAACCTCTCCATACATTAAAAAAAATGCTAAAAAGCCAGTCTTATTAATGATATTGAGTTAGGTCAGTGGGACTCGTAGCAGAAAAAAAGATCTGTCAGCATTTGGTACCAAATATATTGACTAGACATTGATGGACAACAGTGTTATTATCCAGAGATGTTAATCAAAATTATTGCTAGTGACAATTCCATACTTTTCCCTACCATTTCAACCAGATGCTTAGCACTAGTCTCGCGAAGCCAGACCAAACTACAGCAAGTAGCACACCGTTTAGAGCCGTCTATTCGGGGGGGAAACTGGGCTGGCCAGTTTTTATTTCTTTAAACCAATCACAATCATCTAGGGCGGGGCTAACCCCGGGAAACAGCAGCGGTGTCGATGCAAAATAGTGCCGGGGGGGAACTTATTCTGATGGAACATCTTCACGTCCAGAGGCTGTCAGAGAAATGGCTAAATCTAACCCGCAAACGCCACAAAAAACTATTAAAGACAAAAGGAATACACATAGTGTGTTGCTTTCTAACCAGCATGTCAAGACACCATACACTTTAGCCCCCGAGGAGGCGGAGCTCACGGGTTAACTTAATCGGAATTAACAAGTCACATAGTCACACAGTGTTATGGGAACATTATCATCGGCGGCCCGTTGTCCTGTAAATCACCAAAGAAAGGGAATGGCGGATCTTAATCTAGCTGGTTATAAGGTCCGGTGCTCAATCCAAACCACCACGCTTCATTTTCCAGAGTTTATGAGGGTATTTCTGCCCGGGGGAAGTTGTACAATGAAGTTGGACAGCTAGGCTAGGCTAGGCTAGGCTGCGCAGCGTCCTGGACCGCCGCCGCCGATATTATTATCCCAAAGTATCGCCACACTTTATTTCTGTCTACAGTAATGTGACTTCTCACACCCTGTGTGTGTGTGTGTGTGTGTGTGTGTGTGTGTGTGTGTGTGTGTGTGAGAGAGAGAGAGAGAGAGGGAGAGCACTGCACAGAAGCACACAGGTTGACTGTGAGCAAATTGTTTCCTAGTTTGAGGGGGAGCTCTATACGGGAACGCCAGCAACAGGAAATGAAGGCAAAGCGTTGTGAGCCGACGCCAGCGCCAATAGACGCTGGCAGAAACGGTTCAGCCAGACTAGCTTAGCACTAATACCAAGCCAGTTGATGGTCTAGTCATGTACTGTGCGTTTGTCCTTTTTATTACTTGTTATTTGTGTTGTTCATGCCAGCAAGACCTTCACAGCTCTGCTGAAGGTAAATTATTAACAGTTTTTTGACACAGTATGGTTCCAAGAGGATTTAGTAAAGGATGTTATGCTTTAGTTGAAAGTAAACATGTATTGCCTTATCTACACTCACTCTGACAAATCATGTCCCGATAAAACTATTTTGTGGCAATTTAGGGTGGATGGATTTAAAAGCCTACAACACCAAGGACACATGTTGAAGTGTCTCCAAAAACAGCGAGATATATATTTTTTAAACAATTGCTGGGCTAAGTGAAATATAGTATAATATGTGTGTGTTTTTGTGAGAGAGAGAGAGTGGTGAGGATTAGTGATAACAGGTGCAGGTGTAGGCCTTAGTTTCTTCTTGTTTCCTATAAACATTTGGACCTTTTACTGTCTGATTTCGGGAATTCCAAAGCACAACGTCCTACTTATTTTTATCTGCGTAATTTGTCTCAACTTTTTTGGTGATTCTTTAAGTGTTCCCAAAAGCTGTTGTAAACATTTGTAATGCATCTACATTGCTATACCAAACATTATTACAGTGTGAGTAACTACAGAGTTGCAGCTAAAGGACACACATTCAACACAATGTTTTTGTCATCCATTTACCCATTCACCCGTAAAAGAGAGCAGAATATCCAATTCACAAGGGTCACTGCCCCTGCATTTCACCACAGCATGGAAATACCACTGTCTTTTTGCCCTCTGTTTGTTCTGCTGTGTTTGTGCGATTTTCCCCAAATGGTGGCCTCCATGTTTGTTAACCTTATCTTCTGTGGCCAGGCCACTGCTTACAGGCCAACCTCTGGAGTCGACTGCAGCTGACCCGAACTGTGAATCCACTTGAGAGACCTGTGAGGATCGTCAGGACCTTGACCCTACAGCTTCTTGACTTTGCAATACACACTGATTGACATTCACGCATCATTTTATCAAGTTGCTGAAAATGGAAATAAAGTAAAGGATTTCACTACATACATATGCATATGCTGTACAATATGCTAAATTATTAAATAGAATGTGATGGGTGGATTTCCAACAAAGGTAATGAAGCACACCAAATTAAGTGAGTATGTCCTTCTTCACACTTGACATTGGAATAACGATACCATACACTTACCAATGAATTCAAAGTAATTTTAATGGACATTTAGGAAAACACATTGGTATGTCTCTAAATCTGCAGAACATCATAAATCCCATTTCTAATACAACAGTTTTTTAATGTGATTATTTTTAAGTCCTGCTGGTCCATTATCCATCTACTGATGGGCAGAGGCGGGCTGGGGGGACTGACCTCATTCCCAGCCATCGCTCGGGGCGTAATATGAGGCCCACATCAGTGCCACAAGGATAGAAGTTTTCAAAAAAAAAATTGTTTTTACAACAGCCTTGGCTTTGACATTGTAGTTCTTTGGGATTCGAATTTGTATGCAAATGCATACATGTTTTAAGTGTTGCCGATGCATGGAGATTAATAACAGCCTGCATAGCATTGTATATTAATATCAATGGAGCACTCAGCAGCCAAAGACGTCAAAAAGGGTTTGGTTTTACTATGTCAGTGCATTAGTGAAATAACTTTCTCGATAACTAACAAAAGCAAGATGACAAGGTCCTCCTGGAAATGTGTTTTTTGCAGAGCTTTATTTTGGAGGCAACACTACACAAATTATTATACACAACTACAACAATAACGTCCTCCAATTGTCTTTGTTGGAAAGACAGCCCACTAGTGCTGTGTGAGAACAATTGTATGCTACAACCATGAACGCTTGTATGCCCATGCCCAGGAAGTTGTTTGCATCAGAACGCCAAAGAAAACCTGAATGCTTCAAAGCCTCATTTAGGCTTTCAGGAATGAACACATTCTTAAACTAAATATGTCGAGAGAGATCCGCCCCTTCACCAAGCTGAGGATCCTGAGGAAAGTGGAGTGTACTGATGATTTGCGCACATAGAACTTTGAGATCTATTTCTACAACTCTCATACGACCATTAAGATGATGTTGGGCTAGCTTGTCATTCTAGTCATAATTTGATTGGCTCTTTCTGAGCACTTTTGTCCCTCTTTTGAATTTTAAAGCTAGACATATCCACCTTCTACTCAGGACCTGGTGCGTGCATTTCTGCCGCTGTAGGCAAATCACAACTATGCCACCCCTCTATTTGCAATGTACAATACCAGTTATTACACACAGCCAATATAGGCCATTGGCAAAACACAGTAAAAGCACAAGTTTCAGAATACAGTCCCGTCTATGGACTACAATAGAGGAAAATTAGGAGCAAACACAACCAGCACCGTTGAGTGCTGGGCAAAACTGAATTTTTCTTATATTTACATTTTAGGCCATTCCCTAGTTCGCACACTGGGGCTGATTCTACTTGTTTAAAAGTGAAATCATGGTTGTATTTTCAGGTTCCTTTGAAGTCTTCACGTGATACTCTTATAAGGATAATACATTATCTATAAGAATTGTTGTATTTGAACATTATGGTGCCATTGATCATATTTGTCTGAGAAGGCTGGAAAGATCAAAACTTGGTTTCCTGATGGACCATCTGGATCCCAGAGAGAGGTTTTCCAGGGGATGGCTATTTTAAACAACTACTAACGCTGAAGGGCTCAAAGATCGGGATGGGACTGTAGTGAACACAGACCAGTGTATACTCTGAAGCAATGGGAACACACTCTATGACGCCCAGAGAGCTCGCATCCCAGTGCTATAATACTGAATGCTTTACTATGACCCTACACTTGATACAAATATACAGGCAGGGAGACTGGAGTGCAGCGGATGTGAAAATAAAAATGCTATACTGAGCTACTTAAGTCCTCCTCTACATACTTAACCTTCAGTCTTTTGCTTTAGAGACTCCATGCATCCTGATATCTTGAACTTTTTTCCAGGTAATGTTTTCATGTTTACTTTGCATGTAAATCCAGCCAGAGCCAAGGAAAAATAGTCTGGATTTCTGCAAAAACAGGAACAATTAAGTTCATGGTGTCTTTCTTCACTTAGAACCTTAATAGCCTCTTGCTTGGGACAGGTGCTGTGCAAATTGCCTCCCTTAAATGATTAATGAGGGAAGCTCTCTGCATGTTGAGGCTAAAGAATGAAGCCTGTGTGATACAAAAGTAGGAGATTAAGATTAATCATGGAGATGATGAAAAAACTCCCAAAAGGAGAAAATGTAACTTTTTTTTCTACTCTTAATACTAGCTTTGAGGATCATTAGATGTGCATAATGCAAACTCTTACTGATCCGCTGCAGCTAATTGACTTAACTGGCTCCCAAATATGAACAGCTGCAGCAGCGACAGGTCTGTAGAGCAGCGTTGTAAATAAAATATGAAGTCAGAATTCAGCCAAGTGAGTCAGCTTATAATATGTAAGCAAATTCAATTACAAACACAAGTTTCCTTCACCTCACTCTAATTTGTTGAGATCAGGTTTAAAGCTGCAGTTGAGAGTTTCAGCCGTTTGGATTCCAACGGCTGTTTTCCCAAAGCTCTACCTGCTGTAGCTCCTCCCTCCGAATGACAGCTATGCTCGTTCATGTTGCGCGCTCATCTGGCGCTTCATCATTTTGTGTCAAAAATGTTTCAAAGCGTTCCCCGGACTTAACCGTTATGTTTCGGTTCATTATATGAAGGTGGTGGCTGCACACAACTGGGTGAGTTAACTAATGCTATCCGACTTGTGCTAACTTGGTTTATCGGCTAAAGCACAGCCGTACATATTCACTGAATTAACCAGGAAGCCCATTCTCCTGGCTCACTTTCCACACGTCTTCTAACCCCGAGCGGCTTCATACGGCAACAGCCGCCCACAAATACATTTCCTCCTCGGTGTTTCTCAGCCTCTTTGTACACACTGTCCTCCCACCGTGTTAGTTGTTGGTATCCGGGGAATGGTAAATTGAGGGTTCGTTGCATAGATAGTATAGTTAAGATAGCTCGTTGGTGAAGACATTGCTATTCGCTGTCCGCCGTAGTAGGGCCAAACAGTAGTGTCAGACTGCTTGGGTCGTGAACGCTCACGCAACTGACGCATCAACGTCGTTGCCAAGTGAACGGACAGTCCCACAGCCAATAAGAACGGAGAATCTGAGCCTTGTCTGATTGGTCAAAATTAACATGAGCGGTGGCAATTTTGGGGGGCAGCACACAGGCAGGGGGGAACAAAGTGGTCTGAAAAAAATATTTTCAGACCACTTCACCTACATATACGTAGCTGAATGGCTATTATGACAGTTTTGCCAAATATTACAGTGAAAATATTATCAACTCTAGCTTTAACTACCTACACATTCCAACTGATTCAAAAGTGTTTAAGGCCAGAAATGTAGTTACTGTTTTTAAATGAGAACTCTTCACGCAACACCCCAGGGAAATCCATATGCCTAAGCCTTATATATTATGCACCTTGAAAATATGAAAAGCTGGTATCATTGTGCCTGAATATAAATGCATTGCCATCCAATAAACAACATATTCATATGCCTACATGATGTTCAATACAGGTTATTTTGTGATCAAGGGCTACCATTTCATTTTGCTTGTATCCAATCACAACCTCTATATTTGACTTCGACTGAACTTAAATTACAAATTCAGACCATATTTCAGAATACTTCAAGTGCACGACAGATCACTGAACCGTCATCAATTGCTTCAGTATTTATTTCTTTCAAGTTTGAACTGAGTGAATGCCATCTAAACTAAGCCACAAGATTGCCTATAGGTCAAGAAACTACAAGGACTCACAGAAGACACTTTGGAAAGGCTGGCAGGTTCACTGCAAATCAATACAAAGTTGTTCAGATTGATTACCGTTATCCTATGACGAAACATTTCTATCCTGATGGGAGTTGGCTCCCCTTGGATGACAATGACCCTAGGGCTGGGCGATATGGGCTAAAATCAATATCTTAATATTTTTTTACTATATCTCGATACACAATATATATCTCAATATATTTAAAATCTCCTCTAGAGCACATCCTAAATGCTCAATTTAATTAATGTTTTGCATAACATCACACCAGTAATATGATTTAAATAGTCCCTACAAAATGTGTCTGCACTAACGATGCATTAGGCTACATGAAACAACATCTTGTTTATATTCTTTAGTGCTTTCTATTGGAACAATTTGAAACTTGCACATGGCAAAGAGTTTGCACATTGTATTGATTATTCCACATCCTTCCACTCCCATACAATGGATCCAGCATTATTTTATTTGGAAACAGTTTTTTCCATCTTCTGTTAATCTGTAAACTAAGAACACTAATTATGACTCATTACAACCACTTAATAATTGTTTATCACCATTAAACCCCTGAAGATAGCAGCCACACTTTAATTGCAGAACAGGTTTTGCTCCATAATAGTAGTCTATGTGTATAAAAGGCTCTGACATTTATAATGGTTACTGTCGCTTTAAGAGCAGTTGCTCCCAGTCTATAGTGTATAAATTAAGTTTTGTTTTCTGCCTGTCCGAGAGAGAGATTCATGCGAGTGCATACCAGCAGGTGGCTCATCGTCCCTCTGTTACCTGCCTTATTGTTTAATTCTCCTGTATTGAGTTCATGAGAATAAAACTGGGAGACAATCAGAGGATTTAAATAAATACGACTGAGGATAATATAGTCTAAAGAAAGCAAAGTCTCATCATCATCATTCCTTGCATTCTACCCGATGCACCATTCCTGGATGCTATTCATACCTATTGATCTAGCCCTCCTGCATTATCACAAAAACACTGTTTTATTTTATAAAAAATACTCGCAATTGTAGCCTACTTTACACAGACTTTTAGTTAATAAACGGTGTGCACCTCCCTTGGTGCTGACATGGACCTATTATAAGAGGCTGCCCGTAATAAATGTGATGCCGTGGTTGTGTGACGTTGGACCAAAAACTCTCCGTGAAGTCGGAGTAATCTGCCCCCCGGCGCTCGTTCGCCTTCCTCTCATACAGTTTTTCTCTATTACTAAAATACAAAACCCAGTACTCTAAACCAAATGACCAGTTGCCTAAACACATTTAGTAAAACTACCCCCCATTTGCCACAACCACAGACACAATTCACCTGTAGACACTGTTCACAAAACCCATCCCCTTTTTCTCAAAACTCTAAACACATTTTGCCTTGCTAAAACAGTTTGCATATATCTCTGCTCCAATATGCATTGTGAAGCTCATGTGATGCAAAATGCCACCCACAGTCAGCAAAACTTGAACACAATGAACATACCTGGTGTCATTCAGTAAACACAACGACTCATAATTGAAAATACCTGTTGCAAATGATGTGACCACACCTATATAAGTCATTGCAGTTTGCTGAAGGTTCCAAACAAAAATGGATGATCAAGGCAGAAAAAGAGGAGTTTGTGTCAGAGGAGGGAGAGGAGCAGGCCAAGGAGGGAGAGGAGCAGGCCAAGGAGGGAGAGGAGCAGGTCAAGTAGGGAGAGGAGCGGGCCAAGGAGTGGGCCAAATAGGTTGAGAAGCAGTCCAAAGTGGAGAAGGCCAAAGAGGGAGAGGAGAAGGAGGGCGAGCAAGACAACGCATTTTCATTACAGATGAAATGAGAGCAACAGTCATTGACCACGTCATTGTCCACGGCATGACAATGACCGAAGCGGGACAACGAGTCTAACCAAACCTCAGCAGATTCTCAGTGGCCACCATTATTCGGGCCTTCAGAGAACACAACAGGTACTGTATGCAGCCTAGTAGTTTTTTAGTCACTATACACTAGATGTTTACAGTATACAGTAGTATAGTGGAGTGCACCTACATACAGACAAGTGCAATCATGGTTACAGTAAAAGTGTGTACTGCAAGGACCATTTCTGACCAAATTACTGTATGTTTGTTTCTCTAGAGTTGAAAGATTGCCATGTGCAGGTGGGAGGGCTTCCAGATTCACACCAGCCCAAGACGTCCTCATTGTGGATATGGTTCGGGAGAACAATGTGATGAGACTATGGGAGATACGGGAGAGGGTCATTGGTGACAATTTGAACTTTCCGACCATTGACAATGTCAGCCTAACAACCATAGACAGAGTCCTCAAGCGCCAGAGAGTACGCATGAAGCAGGTCTATAGGGTACCCTTTGAGCGCAACTCTGACAGAATAAAACACCTCTGTCACCAGTATGTGCAAGTAAGTACAGTACAATCCATGTACACGGTGGCCTACAGTACTTTACATACAATGTGGCTGTGGAGGCGTTCCAAGGCTGGGTGCGGCATGCCAGGGCATTCTTCCCATGTTGTTTGCCTATGGACAATATTGCCTGTGATGTTGATGAGGTCCTGTGGCCCGACCCAGCCCGATGACATGATGCCGCCCAATGATATCAGTGTCAACATACTGTACAACATAATGTATCAATTTGCATGTACAACATACTGTAATAAAATAAATCACACCCTGAACGTTGTGTTTTCAATTGTTACTGTACTGTAGTATCTATTGTGTGAAATGGATCCTCCATGGATTTTACAGTACTCATTTTTGCATTGAGTTGTGATACAACTGCATTTTCTGCATTATGTAACTATTCGCACAAATCTATAGTAAATGCCAAATACATATTTGAGAATAAATAAGGGTTGTTCAAATGCATCCTGGCAGTTGTGAAACTGTAAAAAGAACAGTCTCACACTCTGAAAATTGTGTTTTCAATTTCTTGGGTAATGTGGTTAATGATGCTCAGTTGTGTTTACATTTTTGCAGGCCTTGAGCGGTATTGTGGTGTCAGAGTTTTCTTTTGAGCATATGAGCAACTGTTTTGGTGTGATGGGTTGGTTTTGAAAAGAGACTGTGAGGTTGTGTGTACGTAGCTTTAGAAAAGTGTTTTGTTTTGTGTTTAGAGTTTTATGAAAAGTGAGGGCAGTATTGTGAAATGTGTTTAAGAAATAGAGAAAAACTGTAAGGACCAGGCTCTGTACATCGGCCGCTTATGCTGTCAAGCGCCCGCCTCCCCCGGTCGTTCGCCTGTGTAGCCTTCTTCTCATAAGCATGGACCTACAAAAAAGGTCCATGCAATGAACGGCGGCCACCATCGCCGTCATGCGTCCCCCCCTCCACCCGCTCGTTCGGCTGTCATAAGAGCACAAGAGCCCTCGTCTTTTTTCACCCCCTCTCGTTGTTTTCACATGGCGATAAAAGTAAACACAGACAGGGCGCACTGCAGACTACGTCACAGGTGCGCGCCCAGGAGACTCTGGTTGGGAGGGGGGAGTGAGTGAGTTGCCAATGCATGTGAGACAGAGAGCCACAGGAAAGAGCGAGAGAAGCGAACACAAGCGAGTTTGCTGGTGGTGGCGGCGGCTAAAAAAGCACATTACGTGCCAATTTGTATTCGATGGTCGCGATAGGGTAATTTTATACATACCGAGGAGAACACCTCGCGATACATCGCATATATTCGATATATCGCCCAGCCCTAGACCCAATCCATAAGGCAGAAGGGGACATTTCATTGTATATGGGTATGTGTATAAAGACATGTATAGATACATGTGTTCACTGTATGTGTAATTTGCATGTGCCTGAAGTGAGGTCAGGACTGGAACTCTTAAAACATGTTACACAAATAGCGATAGCAGCAGAGAGTTTGTCCAGGAACTTGTTTAAAAAGTTACGCACTATAACTTTAAGTGAACCAATTATAACTATTTCATAAGGGCCTGTGGCAAAATACAATCAAGGTATGATATCATTTGGGCAAGGGCCCATGGATCTATCATAAGAATATTTGAGGTGGCCTCCAGCAGCCAAGATGCCAAGCTTTTGAACATGAAAGCAAGGGCATAGGTTTGAATTTGACATTGTAAGGGACTTAAAAGCGCTCTGCATGGAGCCACCTGGAAGCTGAGGCTTTTTGCATTCATGATAGACTTCTGCCATTTCATTTCATCTCATCTAGAGCCTTTATTCATGTACTGTATATGTAGTCGACACACACACATAAAGGGAGGGTTTGTTTATGTTCCTGAGACCATAATTACGCAATATCGATTCTGACCTGATTTTGACCTACTATTACTTCCTATGAACTTACTTCCCACAGGGCTGCTTCTGTCACTTTGTAATATAACAAATTGATGCATGCCATTTGAAAATCGAGCCAACATGCACTTGTTCAAAACTAAGACTATATAGGGTATAGTGTTCGCCTTACATAACCTACTCGCACATCTCAAGTAGTTTAAGGAGCTTTGGTGCTTCTTACAATTAGCTACAGCCTCTCACATAGATGAAATGGCCAGTCTGAGCGATATTGGGTTGGGGAGGAGAGGATTTTTGTAGTAGGGACAGGTTTTTAACAAACGGACCAGAAACATCATCAACAGCTGTCTGTTAGTAATGAATTTGACTTCAACATTATATGCATTGTATATTTGTATTCTCAGATCATAGTTCAAGAGTTCAGGTGGTGTCTGCCATCAAGTGCTGTGCTTGCTTTTCCTCAAGACATTCATTTCTGGAGTAACAAGAGGGCAGACTCAGACCGTTACCCCTCTTTATGTTTGTGCCTTTGCTCAAATGTGGAGGCTTTGTAACGGCTGCCATTCCTTTCTTTGGCAGGGGTTTTATCTCGCAGACACAAGCTGTCTCTGCTCTGGTCACACTAGTGTTCTCCCTGGCACAACATTGTCCAGCTGTATATGCTTTCTCAAAGTATTGATATATTGACAATCTTTACGCTTATGTTTTGTGGCCAGTGTTTTGCAAGAAACCCCATATTGTGTTTTCCCATAGTGTATATCATATGTCATATACTGTATGCCAATATAATAATTTAAATTAGATTTAATTTTATCCCAGGCTATGAAAAACCTTGTATTTTGTCATTGATTAGCTCTGATTGTTCACAAGTTATTTGCAGGTTTGAAGCTGACATACTACAGCTTGGTGCAGTGAAAACATTTATTCCCCCCAAAAGAATAAAACTCTTAAAAATGTCATAAAGACCTTGGAGGTCCTTAGGGAAATACTGTCAGGATCATAAGCTGTCAGAAACACGAGCTGAAGCAGTTTTTAAAGGAAATACTCCTCAACAATGACTTGTCAAACCTGGTACATCATATCTATTGTGCCCCAAGGCCCCAAACAGCACTTAAAAATGAGGCTCAATGGACCAATGACCCTCACTTATATTGGGAATGTCATTCTCCAGACATACTCGTTGTCTCTGAGATGGGTCTATGGGCAATAAGGTGTCTTTTTTCTTTTGACAAAATCACTAAAATAGTAGTATCAGATACACCGTGGGTATTAACTTGAAGTGAAGACACTGGGAAGGATTCTTGACAGGCACCTGGTCACTGTTCATGAGGGGATATCGTGCAGTTCAATAAAAATGTTGGCTATTAGGTTGGCAGTCTGCTTCCTTTGTCTAATGACTATTTCCTTTCCAACCAAATGCTATTAAGCACATGCAGTGTGATCTGAATGATCTGCTGTGGCTAGCAGTCACATTAAGACAAATACAACTCAGCAGAGCAGGACAACCACTGTGCACCATATCCAAACTATTCCATGTAATCACTTTTCAAATTGCATTTAGGATGACTGGGGGTAACAGCTGAAAACACATCATTGCCAACATTATCCTCACAATCATCATCATACTTGTCACCCTCCTCATTATGGTTATTAGTGTTTCCCATGGATATCAAAATAAAACAAATATTCAAAGTCATTATTAGACTGTTATCAGTTGCAGAGTGCCAACGAGGACGTTAACAGCTATCCCCTGGTACTGAAGGACTTACAATCTAAAGAACACTTTACCTCAACCACCTAACAGCTTGTTAGAGGAGAACAGAAAAAGACAATGTTCAAGGCAAGGAATAAGTGTTACTGCTGATGTCAGACAAGGAGGTATATATATAAAGGTCTTCCACACCACTGGTAATTATGGCAGAGTGTGTACTTGTATGCGTTTGCGTATGTGTTTGTTATGCGTTTGCGTATGTGTCGCAGGCAGGGGTAAAGTCCCCCCCCCCGGGCTAGTAATCACAGGGTAATGAGTAGTTGGCTACATCAGCTCCAATTTTCTGCTTCTGCCAGGAGTCGTTACGAAGAGGTGGTGACTCACTGTTGAACAATAGGTGATAGATGATTTGGATGCATGGACTGCCCGCCTCAAACAAACAAAGACAGCAATCAAGCCTGAGTCACAGGTTGCTATGATGTGAGTCTTGGGAGATGAAACTACTTAAAAGGTCCAATCTCTATTTCCCTTTGGTTACAGAAAGTGTAACTGAAAAATGGAAAGCATTACATCAAATTACATTTTATTTTATTTCACAAAGGTAATTTATTTGTATACATTCCAAACAAAAAAACAGTATGCTGCTGCCTGTGTCTAGGGAAATTCACAGCTATGTTGTTCAATACTAGTGCCTGATGAGACTTTTTGCAATCACTGGGCTTTCTGTTTTTTTAATATTTCACTTGTCTGCTATTCATGTTATACAATAGAGGGCAATTCTAGGAAAAGTGAAAATACATTGCAGACAAAGCTGCATTACTATGCTAATGTTTTGTGTCAACTCAATTCAAAATGTATTTATAAAGTGCATTCTAAAAGAGCAGCAGTTGACCAAAGTGCTGTACAATAAAAGCAACAAAAGCCTCAAACAACACAGCAAAGCACAAAGGAATGCAGCTCTCATACTGAGTCAAACGCTAAGGAATAGAAATGTTACTGGACTTAAAAACAGGTAGCCTATCAAGCAAAGGCAATGTGTTCAGTGTCTGGTTTGGAGGCTACAACTGCAAAGACACAATCTCCACTGTGATCTTGGAAAAAAACAGAAGCAACTGGTAAGCAGACCTGAATAACCTTGATAGGATGTGTGGTTGTAAAAGGTCAAATACATACAGTATAGGTTGGAACTGGCACATATAATGATTTATAGGCAAACAATACATCTTAAATCAGCCCTATGATGAACAGAGAGCCATTGAAGGAACGCCAGTACGGGAGTAATGTGCACCCTACTTGTCTCACTTGTTCCTGGTTAAAGACGAGCTGCAGCATTCAGGAATAACTGAATGTGTGAGAGGAGGGCCTGGCTAACACCAACATCAAGGGCAATACAGTAGTCAAGTGAGTTCAGATAAAAGTATGTATACTTGTTCCAAAACCATTACATACTATATTACTTAATAAACTGGCCAACTATAACATTTATATCACTACACAAAACTGGATTAAATTATACCTAGCTAGCCAACAACAATTTGTTCGAATAAATAACAAGTTAACACCACTGAAAAACTGCACCATGGGAGTGCCACAAGGCTCAATTTTAGTACCGCTTCTCTTCAGTATATACATAAATGACCTTCCATCCGTTTGTAATGATGTCACTGTGTTGTACACTCATGGAAAAAAGGCCTCAGAAATTGCCTCTAAATTGAGTAAGGAAATGTAAAATGTTGCTAAATGGCTTATTGACTCAAATCTTACACTTAATGTTGGGAAGACTGTTACAATGTACTTTTCAAATAGGTGCAAATGTAAAGATTGTCCTGACTATCATGTTAATGGGCAAAATAAAAAATCTGGAAGAATGTAAGTACTTAGGCATCACTCTTGATCCAACACTACATTTCAAAAAGCATATTAAAAGGTTGAGTAACACAATCCATTTTAATATTGCAAGATATTGATTCATAAGAAACTCTCTTACACTTGAGGCATCAAACACCTATCTAAATGCTATGATTCTTTCCTATTTTTCCTACTGTATGACAAGTTGGTCTCAAGCAGGTAAGACAACCTTGAGACCACTTGAATCATTATGTAAAAACACCCTTAAAATTAATGATAAAAATCACGTAAATATCACTACTGCAAAATCCTGGATAAACATAATCTCCTAAATGTTGAAAATCCCTTTGTGTATGCTAATGTTTGCTTTGTTTTTAAAATCATACACAAGGAAGAATGCAGAATCCCACAATGCAAAACCACATTTAGAAAGTCGTCCTACCTTTTGTAGGCATAAAACAATGGAACAGTCTCCAAACAGATCTAATAACCAAACATGATTTTCAAGCTTTCTCCCGTCTGACAAAGGTTTGGCTGTTCATGCAACAGACCTGCACACACTTATAGAATCATGTAGTAGGATAGGGGTATATATTTTTTTTATAAAATATGCTATGTAGTGCTTTTCGTAAACTTTATTATCCTATGTATTTATATCATTGTATCATGTTATCCTTTCAATGTGTACCTATGTTTAGCTATTATTTTGTCTTGTTTAGTTTTGTAGCATTTATTGTTCTGACCTGCCCAGGGACTACAGGTGGAAATAGCAGTTTGCTAAATCCTGGTAAAATGCATCTCTCCTTGCTCTAAATAAGGTTAATGTTTCTTTTGTACATTGTCCCTGTTTAAATAAAGTAACATTACATTACATGATGACAAAAACTTGACCTTGGATAGGAGCCTCAGTCGGAATTGGTTTGATCACTGGTTTGACACTTCAATATCACTTCCGAATTAAGCCTTTATATATACGTAGTTCCACGGAACACAGGTCCATGTAAACGGAATCACAGGCAAAACTGGGTCCAAATATCAATAATTCAGTCGCTACTCTCATTAAAATCTTAGAGGTATGAGGCTATCCATGCTTTGATGTCCTTGAGATGGTCCAACAGTGATATTAAAGAGTGTACGTCTTTCCATTTCAAATGCAGACACATTTGAGTATTATCTGCAAAATATTGGGACAAGTTGCCATATTTTCTAAAATATGGACCCTAAGGAAAGCAAGTACAGAGAAAATAACATTGGCCTGATAACAGAACCCTGCTACATTACTTCATACGTTTTGGTTTGGAATTCTGCCGGAAGGTTGGTTTCTTTCATCATTTATTAGCAGGAGTCATTATTGCAGGTCTTGCAAGCAAGACTCCTCAACGCTTTTAGATCAACTGTACAACTCTCATCCACAACATCCATGCAATGTTATATTTTTTGCAAACATTGACCTCTTAAAACGCTTATTATGCTAATGCTGTTTAAAGGTCAAGGGAGGCTGTCACCCGATACACATGTTATGCTGTGCATGCATTCTCAAACACAAGTCCTATTTTTTCTAGCTTCAAATGTACTGAACTGTCTGTAAACATGAACACGCCTTTGTGTGAAAACACTGATACTGTCTTGTGTTTCTTTTGTAAGGATATTGACTGACTGTTGTCACTGAAGTGGATGACAATTTCGAAAGCAGATGCATTTGATCAATGCTGCACACCGACTGGTTGCCTATGAAGGTGTGCTTGATTGCTTTCACAAACACAAAATATGTGCAATCTCGAAAAAAAAAATCATCATGGGTGTGCCACACTTACCACTAAAAACTACTTGGCATTTTGGTCGAGGGAAAAAATAAATAGAAAGGAAGGCAGAAATGTCAACAAAGCAGCTCCATTTATCAGATCATGCGTAATTTAAACTGCACTGACATTTTCTCAGCAGCCTTTAAGATCCACTGAGGCACCAGGCATCTGATGCAGCTGTTTGTTCTAATCATTTCAAGACAGGGTCCGGGATGTCTGGAAACATCAAAGATGTGTTTGGATTAAAGCCTAGTGATCAGAACGAAAACAAGGACTGCATATGAACCATAGCAGGCGGTGGTGAAATCACACAGATTGTGATAGCATTTTTAATTTCTAATAATTAATGATGTATATACCCCCCATCATTAAATGCATTTACTCCATGTATTTTATATAATCTAACTAACAATTAAGCACATTGATAACATGTTATGTATTGGGTCAACTAAAACTCTTTAAGTCACAAGCACAAAGTCATAAAATGGTAGAGACAGTACGCAATTATAGAAAAACCTTTATGTACTTTCCCACACCTTGAGGCTAAGGATGTATCTTTTCCTTCAACAATGGCCCTCTGTAAAACAGTCCTCAGCAGATCGTCAGCAGACCTGACCATAGGTTAGATACATTGTTACATTAGAGGAACATCGGCAAGATAGCGTAGGCGTTTCCGCATAGAGCAGGTCACATCAGCAAGGAGCCAGTAGATTGGATGATTTTGAAGAACACGTGTACTAAATAATCCAATGACATGTATATTTGATATTGATAAATATTGTTGAATGTCCGGAGAAACTTCACTTTTTTGCTGCTCGTTTTGTCTATCTGACTACTGCATAAGCTGTATCTGCCGACATCACTTTTTCATTAAACCATCCATTGTAACTTTTTATCCACGTCTCCTCCAACATTTTTGCATCCTCTCTTCCTCTTAAGAAACTTACACGTGAATTTAATAATAGTTTTATTAATTGTCACTTAAGAGAAGAAGGTCTTCAAAAAAAAAAACAGCCAGGAGAGCTAGTAGACCGTGTTGCTTAAATAACATAGGAAATAGGAAATTCTTCTTTATGTTTCCAACAAATAAATAGGATGTACAATGGAATTCATTCATTTGGTTCCTCCAATTCTACATTAACAGTCCACCTTCAAATGGAATTACCTGTTCCTGCGCCGGCAAATTATGACACCATATGAATGTAGCAACCTTGCTGCACTGTGATGGATCTGCTGGAAGTACCAAAGTGGCAAGATCAAAGATGAATCCCTCCCAAAGCCCATGAGTCCTTGCACTTGAAGCTCCAGTGTGTGAAATTCAGCAAGGCTAGCAACTTTATGAGCAGCTCTCCATCTGTATATTACTCAGTTCACACTGAGCTAACTGTGGTGTTGTGCAACATGCAGCCTCAGGGAAATAATCTGTGGTGATGTGATCCAAAATTTACAATCCACATGTCAGTATGATTCTGTCCAACTTGCCAAGAAGAGTGAGCGGTGTAAAAACCTTCTACAGTATTCTGTTTGAGCTGGATTTATATTATTTAAAGAAAGCATTTGTTCAACCACAAGCGCACACTCTGCAATTAAGCAGGTCCAATAATTTCGACCGCTACAATGAACAACCCTTAGATGTACAGCCTCAATCATTTTACTCCTACAACTTTACATGAGAATCCTCTCCAGTTCAATTAATTGAGTTTAACTAAGAATTGGTAGCCCCGGAGGTAGGGCTGAGTGATTAATTGGTTGCAATAATGCATGCCGTGCTTTGTGTGACAGTCATGCTTATCAAACAGAAGTGGCCCAAGGCGACTGTGTATACGCCCACCAACAACACTAAACAAGGAGAACAATATATTCATGATGTGAAAAAATGTCATGAACTGTAATATGTCCCTGCTCAAATTTGTGTCTGTTGATAACAGCAGTTCAACATTTCCTGTCACAATCAAAAAGCCAATCAAAACACTTCCACAGGGCTTTAAACTATTGGGTGGGATCTAATGGCATAAGGTTCTGCCATTAAAGTTAATTCCACTTTACAATTCTAAAGCATTCATCTTTGCATTCCTGTGATATGCATTTTGGCATATTAAGCCACCAGGTATATTGCAACTTGCGAGTAGGTTGCTACCACATACACTACCCTACTCCAGTACAGCTTGAGTGGCATCCCAGTGTAGGAGATGTGTTTTCCTCCAGACAGTCTTGCTAACTGTAAGAAACATTAGGACTGCACTAACTACTGCTGAATACTGCGGAGTCATTTGTTTCTCAGACTGCTCTGTGACCTGCACCTGTTCCTCTCAAATAAGGAGCAAATATGCTATTTCATAGGACTCATATACTTTCATATACTGGTTTGTTGCAACTGTCTCTAGTCCTTCCTAAGCTTGTGTTGTTTGCAGTACATGGCACCACAGTGAATCAACATTATTAGTGATGCACCAAACATGATGATGTGAATATCCATTTTATTTTTCTACCCCCCAGCCTAGAGAGAGGTTTTTTGCTAGCTGCGGGGTAATTTAGCGTCACATCTTAATTAATTAGTACCTTTTCATCATTCGGTGGTGATTATGCGTCCTTTGTTCGTTTGATTTATGCCTTCTGATGAGTAAAGTCCGTCATGTAAGGTTCAGTAGCTAGTGTCATTTCAATGTTATAAATAAAAAAAAGCGACAGGACAATAAAGAATATAAACACAGTAAATAGCAATTTTTTCGGCTAGACTATAATTCTGTAGTTACATTGATTTTCCGAAGACATGAATTCCGTTTCTTTACGGATCCATTGCATGTAAAAAATAAAAATGGCATCCCTGCTTATTTGGAGACACTTGTGGATGTATCCTGCATCATGAGATACACAAGTGTGTCAAACTGTCACTGACTGTCTTGCTTCACAGCTGTGCTTGGGAAAGCTCAGTCACTCTGTGTTGACTGGTGCTTGAGGCTTCAAAATAAAGTCCTGCTCTGTATTCCTCCCTTCTTTGTGATGATATGATGGAGCTTGCCAATCAGAGTCCAGTAAAACAAAACACTGAACCAAATTCCAGAAATAGAATAGAACAATTTAATGTTTATGCGTGTGCAGCAGCTGCGGCATGTGGGGTGGCGTGCATTTCCCCAAGTGTCTATATGTTGTGCCGTGTGATCCTTAGTAGCTCAATGGACCGCTACATTTATTAAGCTTAATGCTATATTTGGTTTGTGCTATCTATTAAATTAAAGTTAACATTGAGCGTGTATGATAACATAAGCTCAATGTTAAAGGTCACATATTATGCTAAATGCACTTTTTAAATGTGTTCTAACATATCCATGGGTCCACGGTGTGCCTAGAGACTGCCAAAATATTAAAAAAAATAACGCTCTCCTTTTCTCACTCTCCCCCTTTCTGAAACCACCACCCCTCCCCCACCCAATATACTCCAGTCAGACTTCTCCTTGTTTCTGACCTCACAAACTGGAAAGCCAGAAGCTTCCACTGTGCAGCCCACACCCCTATTTCTTATTGGTCCACGGCCCTGACAGACAGAGGGCGAGGCGTATCTGGCTTCGCTTCCGGACAGGGGGCGGGGGGAGCTCAAAGATTGTATATTTACGAGGGGAGCTGCAGCTCTTTTTTTAAATATATAGGCCATTGTGAGATTAGCTGAACATCAGCATAGTACAATAAATTATCTTAAAGTTTTTTTCAGCAAACAAATAAAGAAAAATGTATTAGGGACCACTAAGACCATACAATATGGTGTATAATAGAACCGAAAAGTGTATAATATGGGAGCTTTAACAGTCTGTTGCCGTCCAATCCTGTTTGGGTGAGGAGAAGTTGCGACAGGAGAGGTGTCCCTGATGAGACAGCGATGTGTCATCAGCCCTATTAAAGCTGGGGTATGTGATTTCTGATTGGTCAAAGTTAACATGAGCTGTACACTTTGACCAATCAGAGCGAGGCTCCGATTCTCTGTTTTTATTTGCACAACTTTGTTGGTGTGAGCGTGTCAGAGAGGGACCATAGGGGAGGGACCAAAGAGAAAAAGTGGAGCGGTTGAGGTATTTGGATTCAAATCTCTATCCCAACTGCCATTTTCTCCCCAAATCCTCCACCCCAGCTTTAATCCTAAAGGTGCAGCCACACCAAACGCGTTCCACGCGTAAGAGGCGTATAAAATCAGCAATTATTCCATAGGGAACCATTGGTTTAGGCTCGTAGATGCGTTACACGCGCTAAAGCAACATGTTAAGGCTCATTTATGCTCCAATTCCGTGCGTAAATAGAGACGTACTGCCCTCATACTTCCATGCGTCCTTTATGTTGGAATCGACATTAAGCAAATCAACCATTAGTGGGCAGCAGCACCGCTCAGAGTAAAAAGTTACTCAAATAGGAAGAAGAAGAGTCAAACAGTGAATTAACTGGAATAAATATTTTATAATAGGTCAATGGAAGAAACAGCTTTAGCGATATGTCTAGTCTACTACCATAGCAATGGAAGAGGCTGAACTAGAGGCTGTATTATAGACAGCGGGGGTCTGTGAGGACATTCTCATATGCGATCCATCCAGATCCCAGCAAAAGTCCATTCATTCCTATGTGATTCTCCGTAATGTCCATTTTGCCTCCGAAACTCCTCCCCTCCGTAACATTCTTGTCCGGTATCCGTATAGGTTAAACATTTTTTAACTTTTTACGTGCATTACGGAGAGACTGTATGGAAGTTTTGCTAGGTTAGCTTACATGCGATGTCCTTCCACTCAGTTAATGTTGATTGTCAAGTCAGTTTGATGATTAAAAAGTACTTGTTCATATAGTTTGAACACT
This sequence comes from Hyperoplus lanceolatus, assembly GCA_026929865.2. Taxonomy (NCBI): domain Eukaryota; kingdom Metazoa; phylum Chordata; class Actinopteri; order Uranoscopiformes; family Ammodytidae; genus Hyperoplus; species Hyperoplus lanceolatus. The sequence goes on from CM049405.1 coordinate 18,813,969, forward strand.
TTGTGAATCAGAGTGAATGTTACTCTGCTAAAATATTAAATACTTTATATACGTGATACACTGTATACAGTCGGATCTTTTTTTATCAGTTTGATATTAAATACAGTCATCATCTGTGTCCGTTTGATATGAAATACAGTCTGATTTATTAGTTTAAAACAGCATTGCATATTCACACCGCTCGGAAATGCACACAAACAGATAGGCAGCAACATAACACACACATTTACAACAGCATTGTGTGCACGGCGGCACAAAATAAAGGCACTGGCTTAGATATAAACACAGGTGCATCGCTGTACTTGTTGTGAAATTTCCCTGGACATAGCCGTCATGTGTGGGTTCATAATATAGAGGTGCTCGCCGCACACAACCGGGTGAGTTAATGCTAGCCGGCGCTAACTTGGTTTATCGGCTAAAACACAGCTGGGGTCATTTTCCAAGCTGATTGGCTAACGCGGCGTATATACACGCCTGAAGTCTCATTTATGCCTCGTTCCCACATACGTATTAGCCTGGTCCAACCAGACCATCGTACTTCATTTCATTTGTACAGAAGGTCTGGAAGTGCTGTAATTGGCAAATGTTAACTCACTTGGAGGCGGGTGTCTGTCGAAGTTTAAAACTATTGGATCTGCCCAGTGCCACTCTGGATTAGCCAACCAATCGCATCACGTTTGGTCATCACGTGTGTCATGAGCTGGCTTTTGATGGTGCCTTCCAGTTGGACAGGGAACTCAGAAATTTCCGACTTCACTACATATTGTAGTCTATGAATCTACCGGTACCTGGCAACAGTAACTTGTTAGAGCCTACCGTTTAGTTATTTGGACGAGAAAGGTTTTAGGCATCCATACTTTCGCGAGCAGATGCACTGGAACACAGACAGGTCAAAACTCGGAACTACCAAGTCGGAAATCTCCTTCTTCCGAGTATAAAGGAACGCAGCATTCAACTGAAACTGGAGCGTTCTCAGCCACTCGCTCTGTTCGCTGATTGGACGATCGTAGATTCTCCGGAGAATCTGGGAAATGCGCTGTACACCCAGACTGACTACTGAAGGGAAAATGAAATTTGGCCGGAAGTAGGCGGGCGGGCGGAGCCAGGCCACATACGTATGTCACTTGTGTCCGTTTTACGGAACGTGCTTCAGTGTCTAACGGAAGGAAATCTCAAGAGAGTCTGGGCGTCCGTTTCTCTGGCGATGCCGCAGCGATCGCGGGCACTCTCACTTGTGTCATTAATGCTAGGCTATTTGTGCTGTTCTGTTGCTGTTCATTTGTCTTTTGGCACAGTTGTTGGCCGTGTTTTGTTGTTTTTGTGCGGGCATGCACGCTGTTGTGTCGGGTTGGGTCTGATCGCAGCCATGGGGAAATAAATTATCGGGAGGGAGACTAGGCACGTTACGTGCGTATAACCATTTTTGACACAAAATGATCAAGCAACATTTCAGGCGTGTTAACGCATTTGGTGTGGCCGCACCTTAGTGGGTGGCTTCCCCTCAGATTGTGTGTATCTGAATGTGAGTGTAGTTCAGACTTTGAACTACAATGTGGCACATGCAATGACAACTCCAGCCCATTGTATGCCTTTATTACTCTCTCTCTCTCTCTCTCTCTCTCTCTCTCTCTCTCTCTCTTTAGCCATCTCGGTTTCTGTCTGATGACAGCTTAATTTGTTGTTCAGATACTTTGCACACCATCAGGGCATTCCAAATAGTTCTCAGATACATTTAAAGAGTATGATATATCAAATGTAGGCATGCAGCAGCTTAAAAGTTCCAAGGTGCCTTTTAGCCTAAATGATGCGACAAGCTTTCAGGGGGGACTGCAGTAACCCCCCGCAAATTTCAGTTAAATTAGATGACTGTTTTTTAAAGTGATATTGGGCTCTATGAGTTTTGCCTTCTGATGTCCTCTAATTATGTCATTTGTAACATTTAAGCACAGTTTTACCAATTAACGTGTTCTTTTTCTGTTGGCTGTGGTTTAAAAAATGACTCCAATGATTCAGCAATGAGGATGGGAAGTAGCAAATGTGCCTAATTGGGCTAGCAGCCTCAAGTGTGCTCAGCAGGACACAACTAATACACTTCAGTTCTAAATCTTGTTTATGTGTTGGCCTGCAGGGATAAAACAGTTGTGTTTCAAGTGTCAAACAGCACTGTGTTATGCAACACACACACATAGCAGCTGAACAAACACAAGCAGTACTTTTGGTGTGCTGCAAAAATGTAATTTGTTAGCATTGTATCAATGCTCAGCCATGCTTGATAACAATCCAAAGGTAAAATAGCCATACAATATAGATGCCTATGTCCTTTTTTCCATGCATACATCAACAGAGAAAGACATCAAGCAATCAGCTACCTTACAACATTGGCATGCAACACTGTTTCTTGTTTAATAATACAGTACATGGATAACATAAGCCTTTATATAGAGCTCTGTGATCATTCATTATTCATATTGTGTTAATAAGGTCTTGTGCACTCAGCTGCAAGAGGCAGAAACTAAATTCTGGTACTTAAGGGAAGATTGTGAAAATTCTGAGTTGGACTAAGATGTCGTAACTTGCATCAGAATAGAAGCGGCTGCTGCACTGACCTAGCATAGCAACATGTCTGATAAAGGTTGATATTAACTAAAAACTGTGCTACAGTGTTTTTGCAAAAAGTAATGAGTGTGCATGTTTCATGCAGTTGCACTATACCACTGCACCATTTGTCAATGATAATTGGTGTGTTTTTGACAATGTAACAAATTGAGTGATACCCACAAGCATCATTTGTTGAAGTTGCACTTACTAGGGGTTTTGAGCTGAGACGTATAGTTATAAGCTAAGATTTATAGCAGTTCTCTTTATGCCGTTACTGAGTGTAATATTCTACACTCAGATATCTCTTTAATGAACACTATTCTGCACTGCATAAAGAGGCAGATGAAGTCACTCATATATATATATATATATATATATATATATATATATATATATATATATATATATATATATATATATATATTACATATATATATATATATATTTATTCATTTAAAACCTCCGTGATATAATCAGATTCCACCTGAAAATCCCAGGCAGCTGTTTTCCACTCGTGGAAAATGCCTCGTGCAGGCAGTTGGCAGCGTCCATGTGATTCTGATCAACAACAGTTGTTTTGCTTGGAGCAGCAGGGACCAAAATGAGAATGCACATCCCTAATTCAGAGCAGATGGAATCTAAATGGATGTGCCATGGACTGTACGAGGTCACATTGCAAGACTCAATTGTAGTGTTCGGCTTATTCGATTAGCTGCCTTCTCTGAGACTCACAACAGCCAGGTGGGACTCTTGTAATTCCATTTCAGTCTACTACAGCCAAACACACTGGATGCAGTTACTATGGCAAAACTGCCAATGTGTGAAAGAAGAAGTTACACAACCTTTTTTGATTATTATTTTTTTCAATGCCTCTTCACCTATGAGAACCTTTGGTGTTTTTATTAGCTAGTTGAACACTGTAATGTGAAAGCCTCTAAAGTCTAAAGCTTATGAAGGTTATTTGTGCTCAGTGTGATTAAAATAGTATGTAGTAGGTCCTCTTTAGATTAAAAGCTTGACTGAAGTTGAATTGATTGATTACTGCGAAAAACACACATATCATGTTTCATTCCTAATATTATAATTAATGGATTTAGTTCATTAGCGTCCCACCTCATTTAGAAAATTCTAAATTCCATTACAAGGCCAATTAAGTATCAACTTTATAATTTCATTTAGTCTTATAGTGGATTGTGACTGTCAAGAAAGAGTGAGAAGCCTTCTGAAAATAACTGTTTAAGCCCACTTCCCCACAGATCTTTTATTTTTACTGCAGTATCACAGAAAGCAGTAGCATGGCATGCTTTTCTAGTGAGTTTACAGCACATCCCGAGGTCTGTTCACAACTAAATTTGTATTACTGGACAGAAGGTACAATAGATAAGAAAAGGGCTTTTTGAAATTACACATTTTTTGAAAGCTTGTAAAGGAGTACATTTCACATTCCCTAGACAGCTGTAAAGATGTACAATTCAGCAGAGAATTATTATGACAATAAAATGATGTGACAAAATGTTATGAAAAAGTTCAGAAATAATGCTCTGTTGTTAAGTATGCACTTATACAACTGGGGTGATTATTAGTTATTTTTATGGATTTTATTTGACCCATTTGACTTATCGTGGATTGAGAAATCACCTTTGTCCTGGCAGTTTTCTAACAATTTTTATTGTCCTGAAAAATGGCTACATACCCCAGTTTTTAAAGTCGGGTACCTTGTCTCCCTTTTAGAGCTCATAAATATCAAAGTGCATTTCATTGCTGCTCTGTTTATCTGACCTGATTCTAAGCTTTATAATAAAACAGCACTGACTTCTTTTCCAAAAAATCGCCTTGCCATAAATCTAATTAGAACACACATCCACCAATTCTAAATGTATGCACATACCCTGCAGCAAGCTCATTCGTGGTAAATGCAAACAATCTCCGGGCTCAGCAGCTTTGGTTGACCTCAACTCCACCCAGTGCTCTAACATGTTCACTGGAAGCTGTACCATAGTCTTTAGGGACTGTCACAAAGTGCTTAGAGAAGTAGTCACTTCACAGGGACTGCGCTCATTGCAGTGTGAGTGAAGATTGAACAAATCTGGGACAATTCTGCTGTGTATGAGTTATGCAAAAGTAAAAATAAGGGCATGACTCCTGGTAAAAACATAAAAATAACTGCAATGATTAATATCAGATTTACACAGGATTACATACTGTATCACATACTATTGGAACTGAAGTTGCTTTCAATCTAATGATACCAAAAATGTAATATAACTCTAGTGACTAGTCTTTAGTTACATGAGGTTTAATACTACAGTACATGTATGGTATATGGCCTATTGGAATACTGGAACATGATTATCAATTTCCTTTTTGAATCCAAAGGCTTCCGCAACCCTTGCAAGTTGGTAAATGGTCCAACAATGGAGTATTAAGAGCACATTTTTTGTGGAATACAGTATATGACAATATTAATATAGAAACTCACCATACTTGAATATTCCAACTATGCATTGTTTACACCACTCTAGGAATACTGCCTCCAGCTTTGAGAAGGTCATAACATTATATTTAAAGAAACAATTATATCTATACACTTGATACACACCTATGGAATTCTCTACCATCAGAGATTAAATCCCAAACAGAACTAAAGAGTTTTAGTGTGAAAGTTAAACAGTGGCTCAAGCAGCAGCAGAAATGTGAACATTAACGTCTCTCAAGTTATTTTAATAGAGCACTTTACTAATGTTTAATGCTAAATTTAATTGTGTTTTAATCTGAAATGTATAACTACAGCTGTGTGTATTGACTCATGGTACCTATTAATTGTATTATTCACTGTATCTCTATCACTGCATTTATTTTATTTTGTATCTTTGATTGTATTTTAAAGCCTGACCCAGGGACAAAGACTGCAAATTAGCTGAAGCTAGACGTCTTATATGCATCACATTTTCCCATTGTTTGTAGCAATGTTGTATGCATTGTCCCTGTCAAATAAACATTAAAATATAAAAATAATCATATAATATTGATATTCCTATCATTTCTGTGGACTCATTTCTCTTGACTCAGTGTACACTGTTAAATCCAATCCCATATGTTCTTCCTCAGAACATCCAAACGACTTTGAGATAGATGCATGATTAATGGCAGGATCTCGGAAAGCCCTCAGGACATCCATCTTTACTGGGACTCAAAGACACGTGCCAATCATTAAACCATAGAGAGCGCTGCACTCAGTTAGAATGATGTCATTATGTCAGTTCACATTACCTATATCAAAAGGAAAGCAACTTGCATACCCTTAATCAGAATGAAGAAAAAATGTATCAAGCTTTAGGATTGGTTTTATATGTTCCCATCAAAATAATGTTGAAGCCATTTTGCACAAGCAATCAATCATCAACAAAGTCCACACATTAATCAACTGAATATGGTGTTAGAATCTGCACACTGACACAGATGGTATGTGCCATTGATCATTGGACTCGGTACTTAGTAATTTTAAGTAATTACATTATTAATTTGTAGCTTGCATTTGCCATCATCCCTTTTATTTCTACTTTTCATAATTACTCAGTGTGGTTAAGCTGCAAGAAGCTCACAGAACTTTTTTTGTAATTGACTCACTGCGGCATTACAGGCTGGCTTTCATCAATCACTTGATTAGATTAGGAGTATGTATGCAATGCAGAGTTTGTAATTAGAGTTGGTAAGTTGGTATGTCCTTTGGTGTTAACTAGCAAGTGAGCAATGGTTATGAATAGCAGTAGCATTACAAGATTTGTGACTTTTTTTGAAAATTGATTGGTGAATAAGCATTGTATATAGGTTACTTTTTGCTTGTGATTATGGTAGAAGGCTGATGTAGATCCAATTGCCAAATTATTTGAGTAATGAATGAAAGGCATATTCTTTGATACATAAAATAATGAACTATTCATTTATTGAAATGTGCTCATGATAAGACGAAAGTTGGAGGAGTCTTCTGAAGGGGGGGCTGTGCAGAATAACCCCTCTAACTGAGCCTAGACACTGGTGGTGGTGAAGATGTATGCTGATGATGATGTGATAAAGATCAGACGTGAATGGGGTGGAGGAGGGTTGCATTGATCACTGAAATGAAAACTGACAGCAAGGAGAGGACAGTTTTAGGAACAAGGTTTTGGCTCACATAGGTTTCGGATGATGAGGATCGGTTTAAGCTAAAATAGAGACAGACCAATAGTCAGCTGATTTAGTTAAATTGGGAACTAGTGTGTGATCGTGAATTAAACTGATAGGGAAGGATCTGTAAGAGCACAGTGAAGATAGTCATTCTTCCTGATTACATTTTCGCTAAGCTTCATATGTTGCTGAGCTTTTTGTGTTAAGCAGATCAAGTTGTGCAGTGCAATATTTTTACTTGAAAATGCGCCAACACAATGCTGGCACTTTAGATGGTGGCCTACATGCAGATATTTACAGAATTAATTTAACACAGAATTAATTTAGATAATACAAATATTTTTTACTTTTAGTTCCCTGGTCTGGAGTCATCAAAGTTATCACAGTGGGGGATGCCTACATGTTATGTCCGATGGCACATGTATTAAGTGGCCCCTCAAATGTAAATTTAAACCCATTTAATAATGTGTTTTAAATGCATACATTATGTGTGCTGCTATAAATTAATGAATGGGATGTTATATGTTTATGCGTTCATACTCCTGGCTTAATTTTTTATTCATAAAAGAAGTAACCCTGCAATCATCTCCATGACACATCAAACAACTTCTGCTTTTAAAACCGATGGAAGCAGCGGTTTTGACATAATTGAAATCACCTCGACTAACCTGCCGGAATCGTGTTATTCTGGCTAATAATGTATTCTTACTGCTCTTGACGCTTCTCCATAATAACACATTGCACCTGCACAGTGGTTGCAATTGCAATCATGTATAATATGCATTTCTTATGCCCTTAAATTACATACATGTTAAGATAGATGAAAACAATTGGAGACAGCAAACATATTATTTACATTTAAAATAGTTTTTTTTGCTCCAGCCAAAATTCTGCAGCATTGGATGATGATGTCTGTGAGATTGACATTGTTGGCCCAAAATGAAGAAGAATTTAAATGTGAAGAAACTTCCATTTAATCAATGTCCCCACAGTGTTCCCTGACATGGTAGAACATTGTTGTAATAATTGTTTCCATCTAATACCCTTTGACTCTCTTCATCAATGTTGTGATGGGCTTTTTCTCAGTATTTTTGACATCAAGTTCACCTATATTTTGTTACGAAAGACTCACCACTTTTGGGAGTTTTCTCTCACAGTCAGGTCCGGAATGAACCCTCAAGCCATCTATCTCAAAATGAAAAACGCATTTCTAACCTGATATATGGTAGCCTTGCGGGCATCAAAACACTCTTGTTTGCTTATTGTTTGCACATGAAACAGATTAATTCAGGCATAGCTATATTTAACATGTCTTGCCTCAGTCATGCACCCCTCCTGCAATGCCTCTACATCCCCCAGGAGGAAAAACTGGATTAAACAGTGTCAACATCTATTTGTGGCTACTTTAGGGATTAGGCACGAAAGTTGGTAATAAATATTTTGAGAGTTTTGTGCATCTGGTACAGGATGAAAAGGCTAAATTGGCAAGGAGGAAAACAAAACAAATATTTTTAATAACTAAATGTGACCACTTAAACAGAGTAACACTATTGCTTACTGTCACTGTTAAAACTGGTGTGTGGTAAAGGACTGTATAGGTAGTCACGGACTGCTGGTGTCGCCTTGGTGTGTTGGTAAGAACACCTCTTGAGTCAGAAATGCAGTTTAGGGTTTTTTACTGGAGGTTTTAGGCAGTACAGATGCAAGGAATGTGGTCTACAAGGAAAGGGAAACACATATACATTGGTATCTGTAATTAAGGAATATAAACCATACAAATCTTCACATATATGAAAATAACATAAAACAATGCACTCGCCACTTAATGATAAATCTGGACTATTCTAATAACACATAAAATACAGGAAAATAATCGGCCATTAATATATTAAGAAAGAAAAACATATACGAGGCCATTACATAACTTGACCAAACAATGGCGATCCAACCGTTTCTAAATCAACGGCAATTAAACATATCACTTCTACAAACAGATGAAAATACTCACGAAGTCGTCATTGACACACACACTTGCATCCATACAATGGTGTTCAGCTAAAACTTAACAGGAAAAGGAGTCATTGACAAGCCACGTAACGGGCAAACTTATCCGCAGTCGAAATAATGTGAGCGAGTGACAGTTACGAGGGACAGTTATAGGCAAGTGACAGCATGAGCATGAGCTGTCAATCAACACTGGTCGCATGCGTCACAGTGATCAACGGCTGCGCGCATCACGGCAGCAGAGCATGCACTCTTGAGTTCGGAACAGCCATCGGACTTTCTAACATAGCCGCCCCCACATTTGGTATCAAATGTGTTCTCTGGAAAGGCCGACAATAATCCATCTGCATCATGGAATGCTTGCTTCGTCATCAGGGATCTCTGGTAGAACGATAAGGCGAACAATGGGCCTGGTGTATACTCTGTCCTTCATCTGTACCTCAGCTGACCGAACATGGCTGTCAGGACCTGGAAAAACTTTTATCACCTTCCCAGTCTGCCAGAAGGATCGGGGTAGCTGAGGATCCACCATCATGACTACTGATCCAACTGTGATGTCAGGAGCAGGAGTCGTGCATTTACCTCTCTTCTGTAGGCCAGGTAAGTAGTACTTGATAAAGGCAGTCCAAAACCTATTAGCGAGCACCTGCGAGTGTCTCCACCACCGACGTCCAAGGAGCTCTGACTGTGGATAGACAACTTGGGGTAATGAGCTGTCAGGCCGCCCCATCAGCAAGTAGTTTGGTGTCACGGGATCCAAATCAGCCACATTTGCCGAAACGTAGCATCAAGGCTTAGAATTGAGTATTGATGTGATACTTGAACATGATGTAATTTATTACTTGTGCATATATTGTGACATTTGTATTTCCTTTTATCATGAGTAAAAGTAGGAAATGTTTAATGAAACAGAATAGAATGTGAAGGCTCATCAGGTTAAAGTTGACAATCGATGTATCGCCAGGCCTTGAGGTCGGTGAGCTCTTGTATTTCCGTCACCCTGGTGCCTACAAAGACTTTAAAGTGACATGACTCTGAACTAAGCCAGGTTAGGACTGTTGTTGAATCACTCCAGAGCACAAGGTGACGAATCTCAAAGGTGAGCTCAGCTTCCAGTAGCTTTGCCAACCAAGCTCCCTTCACGGCTGCACAAAGCTCCAGTCTGGGCACTGAAAATTGTTTCCGAGGTGCAAGGAGGAAGGCAACATGAACCATACCTCTGGCGCATTCAGACCGCAGGTAGGCCACCGATCCGTAGGCCTTTTCGGAGGCATCACAAAATATGTGTAAGTCTCTCTTGGTGTCTGGGTGGTCCATGGCAGCTGGGGTGTAACATCTAGGCAACTGAACTTGAGGCAGGTATTCAAGTTCCCCTTCCCACGTACGCCAGACTCTTAGAAGGTCTTCAGGGAGGTTGGGATCATCCCAGTCCCTCCTTTTGTCCCACAGCCGCTGAACCAGTACCTTCGCTCGTGTGGTGAAAGGAAGTATTAACCCAAGAGGGTCATACTGACTGGCTAACACACGGTAGATGTTACGCATGGTGGTTTCTTTGTAGTTGACAGGTCGGTGCTTGTAGCTGAAGGTGTCACCATCACAACGCCAGCTCAGTCCTAGCGTTGACTCGTGTGTTTCAGACTTGTCTTGGGCAAGCCACAGTTCCAACTTATCTGACCTGGCATCCGCAGGTAGGTGGCTTGTGACTTCGGGCACGTTGCTGGCCCACTGACGTAGATCAAATCCTCCAGTGGCAAGAAGGCTTCTGAGCTTGTCGACCAGCTGTTTTGCTTCCTGAGAAGATGGCAGGCTCTGTAAGCAGTTGTCAACATAGAAGCACCTTTCTGCTGAGGACCGTTCCTCGCTGTCGGTACTGCTGTGGTCGAAGACATGATGCTGCAAGGCGTAGGTCGCACAACAGGGGCTGCATGTGGTTCCGAATGGCAGCACCTGCCATTCGTATACTCGAGGTTTCTCTTCCTTCTGTTGGCTGCGCCAAAGGAATCGCAACAGGGGTTTGTCTTCAGGCAGCAACAGCACCTGGTGAAACATACCTTCTATATCACCACTTATGCCAACAGTGTGCTCACGGAATCGAAGAAGGACTCCCAGTAAGGAAGGACTCAATGTAGGACCAGGCAGCAGAGACTTGTTAAGGCAAAGGCCTTCATACTGGAAGGAGCAATCGAATACAACTCGGTTCTTTCCGTTATGATGCACCATATGGTGAGGGATATACCAACAACTATCTTTACCGCATGGGCTCTCCTGCGCAGGCAACCTTGCCACAGTACCAGCAGCTTCCAGCTTCTTTATCTCCACTTCATAAGCGGCTGAATTCTCTGGATCCTTTAAAAGGCGCCTCTCCAGACTTCTAAGCCTCGGCATAGCAGCATCCATAGGAGCCTGTAAGACAGGCGAGTTCTTCCTCCAGAGCAATGGGGTTGCATATCTGAGAATGCCATTGACATCAACCCTGGTGGTCTTGGCATCGAGCAGATCGATGGCCTGCTGGTCCTCTCTTGAACGCGTCACCTGTTTCTCCTTTCTAGCAGGCAAAACATCCAATTGCCAAAGTTTCTCAACGTTTCTCATCAGTTCTACGTCCAGAGGACTGAGAGATGTGAATAAACACTGGACTGATGACTGCAACTCTGCGTGTCTTGCTGGGCCCTGGAGCGTCCAACCAAGCCTGGTTTTAATAGCTGCAGGGCCATCTGGGGGTCCTAGGCGAACTGGCTCGACTGGAGTTATCAGGTGTGTATGGTCTGCCCCAATGAGTAGCATTGGACTGACTCTGTCAAATGGTTGTAGAGGAATGTCCTGGAGGTGCTTGAACTTCGATTTGAGGGTAGCCACTGGATATGTGTGGTCTGCGAGGCTGAGCTGTTTGACTTGAAGGCATCACCTATGAGGAAGGCTCTGTTAGGCTGAGTAATGGATGAAACTCGGAAGGTGACAGACATGCCATCCAACGTTTGCACATCCTGGCGAATGGTTCGCAAGGCTAGGGATTCTGGAGTTCCTTGCAGTCCTAGCTCAAGAGCAGCTGCAGAAAGAAGCATTGTGTGTTCCGAGCCGTCATCTAGAACTGCGTAAGTATCCAGTGTCTTGTTCTCGTGCTGCAGGGGGACCCGGACTATTTTCAGGAGGACACCACTGCACTCTGTTGGTCTGCCTAGGTAAAGGGTATCGTTAGCAGAGCTGACTAGACATGACCCTTCTCTGGCAGGCTTGACGTTGACCTCATGCAGTACCTGGAGATGTTTACCTTGACACTTACTGCAGGGTTTCTTAAGGGTGCACCGTGCTGCCTGATGGTTTCTTCCACACCGCCAGTAGCGTTGGTTTGTTTTTATCCACTGGATAATCTGGTCTTTGCTGAAATACTTAAAGGTATCACACTGACTCAGGAAGTGCTCTTTGCTTTCGCAATATGGGCAGTAAGCTTGCCTTGTCTTCTTCTTGTCAGGCTCCTTTGGTGCTGGCGCTTCAGGAGGCTTGTCAGAGGTATCCTCTGCACAATGAAGCACTGTCGCTGGACGAGATGGTTTAGTATCGTGCTTTCGGCCCATGTTCCGCTTAGCGTCTGAGTTGTGCTCTCGGAAGCTAGATTGGCTTTCGCTATCCTGGCACCATGCCTCATATTGCAGTCATTCTGAGAAGTCTGCCAGGTTTGACCCTGTTCCAGGTCGCCGACACATAGATCTCCGGAACTCAGATCGTAGATCAGAGGGCAACTTACTTAAGAGCCGTTCGACGTGTGACCCGCATTGGAGCTCCACTGCACCTTCATGCCCCAGAGCCTGGAGCATCCCCACCAGGGCTCGCACTTGTAGTGCAAACTTCTGGAAGCCCTGTGAATCTCCCTGACGAATGTCTGGGGCATTCATCACAGTGGCTATTTTCGTCATGGCTAACTTTTGAGGTTGGCCGAACTTGTCCGTCAGGGCAGCCATGGTGTCCGTATATGGCATAGGTGAGTTCAGATAGGCATCAGCAACCAAACGAGCCTCATCGAGCTTGAGGTGGTCGACGAGAACCTGATAGCGGAATAGTTCCGTGACATCAGGAGGTAGGAGGTTTCCCAAGGCAATCTTCAGACGTGTGAAGTCACTAGGGTCTCTTTTGGAGAAATCTGGGATCTTTGGAATGGGACCTCGGTAGGACCGTTCACTCAGGAATGCAGGTGGCCGCTGTGCAGGCGCAGCATACGAGGTGTCAATATGTGGCACATATTGAGGCTGCATACTATATGGCTGGCTGAGGTGGGCTGGCTGCAGTGGCTGTGAAGGTAGCAGTGGTTTCCAGCTAGTAGCAGGCTGTTGTGTATACCCACGTTCAACATGCTGGTTGTCAGCAGCAGGCACCTGAGTATGACCTCTTCCGTTGTACTGGAATGTTGGTAACAGAGTATTGGGCTGCATGCCTGAATGTGGTGCAACTGAGGACTGGTTCCTAGGCTGGGCTGATGCCGCTTGAGCTCTTATGACTTGTAACTCACCCATCATCCTGCTCATGGAATCCATCAGGAGCTGCTCTCTGTCGTCTGCTGGCTGAGCAGGTGGGTCTGCAGGGTAGTTGTAGGCTCCATGTGCTTGATCTGGTCTCACATCCCTCTGTAGAAAATAAGGTACAGTCATCAATGACTGAGGTGCTGGGACAGGTGTGCTAAAACTCTGAGGTGGCAGTTGTAGCACAGGCTTTGAAGGATGCAAAGGGCTAGATTGTGTAGGCGGCGCTTGGGCAGCGACAGAAGGAAGCTGATAGAATGGAGGCACATACTCCCTATCAGTACTTTGGGCAGGCAGGCTGTAAGGTGACGACCACATAGGTGCTTTTGGATGCACCGCTTGTAATCCTTGATGTTCAGACCTCTCCCAGGGTCTGTGGAAAGGTGACTGTAACCTGGGTTCCCGCTCTGATCGCAGCGCCATCTGTGCATCAAAGGCGTACTGCTTGTTACTTTGATATGCATAATACTTGGCTGCATGTGGCTCCTCAGCTATGTTCCATTCATCTAGCAGTACAAACTCTGCATGTTGGCTAATATGGCTGGCTGAGCGGGATGAATGTGGTGTCATCCTCCTCGCTTCATCCACCACCATGGTGTGGCGCCTGTCTTCTAGACTCTGTGCATGCTGTACTGCAGAAGGTTCCTGTGACTGCATTATTTGCTTTCGACCAGCCAGTTGGACATCATAATCCCTCAGATAAGCGGGTGGTTGAGACCAGCGTTTAGGGCGTGTAGAGTCTACCACTTCCTCATCAGGTGGGGGATACTGCATTCTGAAGGGCTTAGGAATCCAAGGTAGCACCACTGGTCCGGCTCAAAGGACCAATGTTAAAACTGGTGTGTGGTAAAGGACTGTATAGGTAGTTCACGGACTGCTGGTGTCGCCTTGGTGGGCCGGCCGGACCCGGGTGGGCTGAGCAGTCACAGTGCAGTGAAATGAACACAACTATTTTGACATTTCTTATTTTTTCTTTTCTTTTTTTATATTTCATAAACTGACATTCCTACCTTTTCCAATTAACACAATAATGCTCTTTTCAAGAACATTACATTAGTTTCACTGTCAGTTTTAATATGAAAAGTAAAAAGCTTATCATAACAAATAAAATAGTAATTTAAATTACCTAAGACTATTTTTCTTCACTGTGGATAATCTTTAAAACATATATACTGTATATTTTTGTATAAAATGTAGGGGAGAACGGGGGAATCTGAGGCATTGGGTAATGTGAGCCACCCCCTGTATCTAGGCAACGGAAAACATTTGTGGTCATGTGAGATATATGTTTTCAAGCCCCTCTCATTTCCCCATGACCCTGAAAGAGAGGACCTCATAGTGCTGTGGTAAGCATGTTTTTTTTTCACCAAAATAGGTATTTTGCATGTAAAAGTAAATTTTCTTGCTGTCAACTTAATCAACTGTTGTGCCAAAGCAAATGTATTCACGTAGAAAAACTTCTATCATACGTGTTGATGAACTACCAACATATAAAAACCACGTGATGATATTAGCTAAAGATTAGCCTGAAATGCCAAGAGAGGTAGTTTGTTCTCAAATTGTGGTGGTGGGGAAAAGTGAGCCACTGTCTCACTTTCCCCCACCATGAGGCACAAGTTAAGTTTAGTCTTAAACATATTTTAATGTAATATTACATGACATATGTTTTATTTTAATGTCATACACATTGTAGAAAAGCCATCATGCCAAGGAAATACAGACTGCGTTCTAATCTAACTGGTTCTGGCTTTCATTTGAATCTTATTAAAACGTTTTGAATTATAATATGTTGTATTTTATTTTGTTCAGAGTTACTTTCAAGTGTTTAGAACATTTGCTTTGCTTAATTGACCAAACCCCATCATTCTTGTACTAGTCCAACATTAGTTCTGGAATGTGTGGCTATAGCTTTCAGGATTCTTACTGTTACAATATGTGTTGTTATGGTAGTTTCAGAGTGGAAAAAGTAAGTGGATCAGTTTACCCCACAGCTGGGGTAAAGTGAGCCACATGACAACTTTTTTTAAAACAATCATATTTTCACTGCCCTTTGTCTTGAAAAACATCTGCTAATGCCCCTTTCTAGGAAACATCCTGAATTAATGGGAAATGTGTAAATGTGAGTGATAAATCATTTTAGCTTGCTTAGAGGGGAGCAAATGTAAAAAGTGGCTCAGATTACCCCGTTCTCCCCTATATATTTATGATTTATATAACAAATTCTAAAAACAACATAACACTGATTTGAAATCAGGCAGTACATAACCAGAACAGCCAGGCTGCAATGCAAACCATTAAAACACTTTGAAATAATACAAAACAACAACAATATGAACTGAATGAGTACAACCCACAATTTACTGTGTTACTTCACTATATGAATCAGTAAAACATAATGGTTCTTATATACTTTCTTTAATTGTTTTCATTTGACCTGTATATCAACAGGTAAGTCATTAAGAAGTTCTTATTTACAATGGTGGCATGCCACAAGTGACAGAAGCCAGGGGAAGGGGAGGAATGCTAAAACTGGCCTTTGATTTATTGGAAGGAGCACTTAACTCACAGGAATTACAACCAGTTATTGATATGAAGCTATACAATAATGTAACTGAAACAGATTCGCTCTTGAGGGTGCTCTGTAAATGAATGTAAGTAGCATCTAGCTGAGTACATACATTTCCCGAAATCAGTACATGGGACCTTAACCACAAACAGTAAAGTAGAACAGGCACAGGCTGTAGAAAGAAAAACATATGTTTACCATTTGGTGATCAGAGTGATTCCCAAATTGGATGTCTTCGTCCACCCTCTGTTTTTTGTGTGTTATTAATGGTTACACTTTATAATACACGCCAAACCTTGTAACTTCCCTATATTTACTGTGTATATTTATTGTATGAAACAATAGAGTAAGTATACAACCTTTGGATTTCTACTGGCTATATGTATAGGTATGAGAGAATAAAACCAGACAAAGGGTAACAAGATACATTATGGTATAAAGTATTTCCAATTTGGGATCTGCTAACACACTGCAATATTCTAAAGCAGGGATTCCCAAAGTGCGGTGCGCCCACCCCTGGGGGTGCGTGAGCTGCTGCTAGGGGGTGCGCGAGATGAAAAATGTAATGGCGGTCCGATCATTACACAATCCATATTGGTCCGAGTATAAGAGGGTTTTATTTTCGCGGAAATAGGTCGTAAAAAGTCGGGTCGTGTTTTCCAAGTTGTGTTTATTTTCTTTTTTTAATCGGGTGGAAGTTGGAACACTGGCTGTGCTCTCAGAAGCGGCCGGGGCGTTTGTGCGCTTGGAGAGGGAACGCTTTGTGTGGAGAGAAAAAAGAGGCACGGGACATCGACAAAGCTGATTCAAAGCCTCAAATCATTATGTTGCGAGTCAACATGTCAGAGGCAGGAATCGGCAGTGCGATCGACTGTGGCTTTTTAGCTGCTGTAGTGCTGAGGAGAGATGCCAACTGCGCTGTCCTTTACGCACCATCACTGCTGCTGTAATATTCAGATTTCATCATTTGCATCAAAGCCCTAATGATTTTAAGAATGAGAGGCTTCATTAAAACGCTGTCCATGCTCTGTCTATGCGGTCGTTGTGATTGTCACTTTGTCGGCTGTAAACTGAAACCAACGGAGATCTCGGAGGGCTTTCCCTTGACAACTGTAACGTGCCCCGGTTATCATTTCAGCCTTAAACCACGGCGTTGATAGCTTTCGTTTCAGCACTAGGCTATGTGATTAACTATGAACATTAAATAAATGCTGCGTCTCAGATGCCGAGGACAGCAGCGAGGATGAGGCTATGCCACAACCCAACCAGAGCATAGAGAGATGACAGCGAGAGCGATCACAGCGGGGCAGAGGAATTTGCGTGTGAAGAATAGTCTGTGGTGAAGCCATCAGAGTTCGGTATATTTGCACTATCCTACTGTTTATTTTCAATGAAGAAAAGTGTTTTTTCAATGCGTTTTTATTTTCGTATATTATTTAAATAAATAAAATTGATTGAGTTGAGTTTTGAAAAACGGGGGATTCGTCTTATAATCGGGGTTGTCTTATACTCGGACCAATACGGTACAGTGTTTTTTCCCCACACAATAAAGACATGTAAATAAACATTTCCTTTGTAAAATTTAGAATCAAAAACTTGAATTTTAATTAATAAATAAATGGAGGCTAATCAAAATGAAGCGAAGTTATCTTCTTCTACGCATATGCGCACCTAGTTTGTGGCCTCTTCATTCATTCTCGCAATTTATTTAAAATTACTGGCGTTCTAATTATATTTCCATAACCTGTGCCATGATGACGGGGTTGTTTGCTCCACAGTCATTTAAACTTGCTGCAATTGTTGCTCAACGTGACTCAAAATATTAGGCTATAATATTTTCCCCATTTTATCTGCTTTCTGCCCCTTGTTGTGATCGTGATTATTTTATCATGTGTGTTCTGGTCATTTGAGCATGATTGAACATGCCACCTTTAATATGGCTATAAAAATGCTTGTTGCATTTTTTTTTAAGGTGTGGGGGATTGGGGGTGTGTCAACCCGGTTGGGACATAGAAGGGGGTGCACGGCTAAAAAAGTTTGGGAACCGCTGTTCTAAAGGATGAAGTGCACTATTATCTAATGCCTTTGCCCTTTTCTCATGGCAGTTGTGGCAATCATTCTATGCTTGTGTGCCTTCGGCAGGTCAGCTGCAGCCACGCTCCTGGGATTTATTATGCCGGTTTTCTAGTTTGTTGTCTCATTTGGAATAATACAAAATTTAGAAATATGTCTATACTAGCAGGCATATCCGTCTGGCGTTTCGACAGAACACCAGGAAAGCTGAGTTGAAAACAAAGGTCTCTCAGGTACCGTACATGGGCTAAACATTAACATAGCAAACCAAGCACTGGAAATATTGTCATACAATTGACAAAAAGCATTGTGAAGCTAACTAATGCATACAATGTATATATGGACCATGAGAATAGAATACATACACAATTGTTTGTGGCAAAGCAAGGTTTTTATACTGTTCTTAACACCGTGAGGTGCCTTTTGTTTATTTGTAATTACTGAGTTACAACGGGAGAAAAAAAGTTCATAATCCAACTCCATAATCTTGACTTTATGTAATTACAGAAAAAAACAGAACCTGCACATAACATGTTGTTTCCAAGTGATTACAGAGGGAGAACAAATGTGGCGGAAAATGTATAATCAAGCCTGCCCCAAATAGTTTTGGCTTTAATGCAGTGGAACAGTGAACACTTAATAATACATAATACTTCTTTTTTTATGTAACACATAATTAGAACTAGGTAACAGCACGGGAGAATACCACATACCCTGTTGCTTTCTGTGTAGTTAAAGAGCAAGATAAGAGAAACATTGGAAACTTAACAATCCCCTAGCAAGCCCCTAGTTGTTTCTGTGTAATTAAAGAGTTACCATGGGGGAACAATGGATATGTCTAAATTCAGACGCCCCTTGTTATGTCTATAATTTATTAAGTTCAGCTGAGCTCCTCACTCACTCCACATTCCTTCCAGTGCTCTAGTTATCCTATTTGCTCTCTTCTTAGAACTTGCTACTGGGATGAGGCCTGATTTATCTGGTGGAGCAGGTCGTCCACTGATTGCATGGACAGTGGTTCGATCCCCTGCCTCCTGCCACATGTCGAAGTGTCCCTGGGTAAAACACCAAAACTTTTATTCTTTTTCTTCACAACAGCATCACAACATTCTCTCATTCACATTATTGAGCTGAGAATTTACTGTATATGCATATATTAATGATCAATATGCAGAAGCAGCAGCAAAACATATACATTAACTGCCATTTCAACAGTAAGTGGGACATGCAGTGACTGGGGAGGTTGGGATTGAGTCCAATCCACCCCATAATATTCAAAGCTGAATATTGGTAAGAACTAGATTAGCTATTTTTAATATTCAGCACTCACATTTGGTATTCTTTTCACCTTGAAATCTGTGTATTCAATCCAGAGGTTTTACACATGTAGGAATGGTAGAATCTGACTTAGAAACATTGCTGCTGTTTTCCCAGGCTGTCATAAATTTACAGGCAATAGATATACTGTATATATCTTTTTTTTTATAATCCTGAAATCCTGAAAAGAACAAGAAACCAGGAAGAATGGAATTTGTAAAGCAAACGACTGAAAGTAAAAAGGTTTGTATCTCTAAAGATAAATAAAAAATGTAAACAGGAACAATACCTGTAAACTGTAGAAGAGAACACATCAAGATAAATCTGTACAAATGCATTGCTTTTTCACTTTCAAATGAACAGGAACAGATGAAGTCTCGCACAGCCAGACAAAACTACAGCTATAGCAGTTTTTTTAAATATAGGGGAGAACGGGGTAATCTGAGCCACTTTTTACATTTGCTCCCCTCTAGGCGAGCTAAAATGATTTATCACTCAAATGTACACATTTCCCATTAATTCAGGATGTTTCCTAGACATGGGCATTAGCAGATTTTTTTCAAGACAAAGGGCAGGGAAAATATAATTCTTTTAAAAAAAGTTGTCACTTTACCCCAGCTGTTGGGTAAACTGATCCACTTACCTTTTCCACTATGAAACTACCATAACAACACATATTGTAACAGTTAGAATCCTGAAAGCTAGCCACACATTCCAGAACTAATGTCGGACTAGTAAAAGAATGACGGTTTGACGTTTGGTCAATTAAGCAAAGCAAATTTTCTAAACACTTGAAAGTAACTCTGAACAAAATGCAAAATCAAATACAACATATTATAATTCAAAAGGTTTTAATAAGATTCAAATGAAAGATAGAACCAGTTAGATTAGAACACAGTCTGGGGGTCAGAACACAGGACCCTTAGAGCCAGCTAGTGTCTGGGGGTCAAAGCATAGGAAAATCAGAACCAGCGAGAACAGCCTGGGACTCAGAACACAGGAGAAGACCCAACTGGATTATAACATCAGCCTGTTATACTCTACAACTAGGCCTACTCTACATTCCAGCCCTGAAGGTTACAGGGAAAGATGAGAAGGTGCTCTTTCCGTGTGGTTGACCCTGGTCGTCTTCCTGGTGTATTTCCTTGGCATGATGGCTTTTCTACAATGTGTATGACATTAACATAAAACATATGACATGTAATATTACATTAAAATATGTTTAAGACTAAACTTAACTTGTGCCTCATGGTGGGGGAAAGTGAGACGGTGCCTCACTTTCCCCCACAGCATTTGGCTCACTTTCCCCCACCACCACAATTTGAGAAAAAAACTACCTCTCTTAGCATTTCAGGCTAATCTTCAGTTATCAGCATCACATGGTTTCATATGTTGGTAGTTCATCAACACGTATGATAGACGTTTTTCTACGTGAATACATTTGCTTTGGCATAACAGTTGATTAAGTTGACAGCAGGAACATTTACTTTTACATGCAAAATACCTATTTTGGTGAAAAAAACATGCTTACCACAGCACCATGAGGTCCACTCTTTCAGGGCCATGGGGAAATGAGAGGGGCTTGAAAACATATATCTCACATGACCACAAATGTTTTCCGTTGCCTAGATACAGGAGGTGGCTCACATTATCCGATGCCTCAGATTCCCCTGTTCTCCCCTATATATTTTTTTTTCAAAGATTATTTTTTGACATTTAAAGAGAGACAGACATGCATTTGGGCTTAGAGGGGTATGCCATGCAAGGCAAGGCAAGGCAAGGCAAGGCAAGGCAAGTTTATTTATATAGCACAATTCAGACACAAGGCCATTCAAAGTGCTTTACAATGATTTTGCTTAGAAATGGAAGGTTAGATATGGGCCTATAATTGTTCATGAGTGATGTATCTAAATTGTTCTTTTTTACGAGTGGCTTAATGACTGCTGTTTTCAGGGCCTGTGGGAATACATCGGTGCAAAGGGACATGTTTACAATTTGTAGAACATCTGAGGCCATACAGCTAAAAACGGTTTTAAAGAAGCCTGTGGGCAGAATGTCAAGGCAACAGGAGGAGGAGTTCAGGTGTTGTATAATGTCCTCCAGGTTTTTGTGATCAGATAAAATTCTGTCATTTTATTTGCATTGATTTTAAATGGGCACAGGGAAAACACATATGTTGAACTTGGTATTGATGTGGTGACCGCTTGTCTAATTTTGTGAATTTTGTCTTTGAAAAAGGAGGCAAATTCATTGCAGGCTCTTGTGGAAAGATGTTCAGATGCTACTGGCACAGGAGGGTTTGTTAATCTGTCGAAAGTAGCAAATAGGGCACGTGCATTGTTGTTGTTTTTGGTAATGATGTCAGAAAAGAAAGACTGCCTTGCACTTTTCAGCTTTGAGTTAAACGTGCAAAGTTTCTCTTTGAAGATGTCATAATGAACCTGGAGATTAGTTTTTCGCCACCTGTGTTCTGCTTTACGGCACTCTCTTTTTTCTAGTCTGACCTGCGGGGCATTTCTCCAGGGTGATCTTTTCTTACTAGAGACAACCTTCATTTTAGTGGGTGCAATAGCATCTATAACGCTTGTAATTTTGGCGTTAAAGTTGCCTAAAAGCTCATTCTTTCAAAGGTTTTTTTATTCATCAAAAGAATTTGCAAAGCAAATACAACAATGATTAATTATTCCCCCCCCCCCCCCCCCCCCGGACACACCCCACCCACATCCCACCCCCCCCACAACCAATCCTGCAGCACATAAAGAGAGAAAAAATAACAACAATACACAATGTTAGAAAATTACATAGACAAAATACACGCTACAAGAAACAAGAATAAACAATCAATGAAGAAAAAAAAGAGGGGAGGGGGTTGCTACTCCTGTAAAATTGTTGTCTGTTTATCAAAATAATTCATGAAGGGGCGCCAAATCTTGTCAAATTTAATCTCCGACCCCTGGGCCGTATAACGTATCTTCTCTAAATTCATACATGACATAATGTCCTTAATCCAGTATGAGTGGGAAGGAGGAGCAGGATCTTTCCACTTGAGTAAAATAGCTCTGCAAGCAAGCAGCGAGGTGAAGGCCAGAACCTTCAGCTTCACTTTAGGCAAGCCCGGATTTGGAGCAATGCCAAAAATTGCAGTGAAAGGGTTCGGCTCAATTTGATGCTGCAATACTTCAGAGATTGTTTGAAAAACTGATGTCCAGAACTCAGTCAAGGTGGGACACAACCAGTACATGTGAAAGAGTGATGCTGGTGCGATCTTACAGCTATCACAGGTCGGGTCTACATTGGAGAACATACGAGCTAATTTAGTTTTAGACATGTGGATACGATGCACTACTTTAAATTGCACTAGAGCATGTCGTGCGCACATAGAGGTAGAATGTATCTGATCCAAGACTGAATCCCACATGTGATCTGTGAGCCTAAAAGCTCATTAACTGAGTTACAGGGGGAGGGGGTATTGAAGAAAAGTCTTGAATACATGTTTCACTGGTATTTTCTGTAATATACCGTTTTTTGATTATTTTTGATTGGGGTGAAACTGGGCTGGCCTGTTTTTTTTTCTTTAAAAGGGGAAGGGGAGGAGTTTGGCGACATGGTTGGCCGCGAGCATGATCCCCGTTGTCTATATCAGGTGAGCCAGACTAAAATAAATGTGAGTCAATGTGTGTGTGCTAATTCAGGCACCATGGGAAGGCGATGATTCGAGGAAGGAGAAGTTTGACAAATCTGAAGGTTTATCAACAAAAGTGTATATCACTTTGAAGGACTTATGTGACAATCATTTTATTGTCTGTCACAAATGATGCCATCAATGTCACTAAATAATTTACCTGGCATGTGCCTGCATGTATTAATTTAGCCAATGCAGTGTCGACAACAATGTATAACACTACGGCAAAATTTTAGCAACTTACACAACCCGGTAGTTTTTGTGTTTACATCCACGCTGTGACCATGCAGAGGCTTCATACATTTGATATGTGTGAACGGTCTGCATTTGTTTTCATGCAGCACTAATGTATTTTTGAACATAGCCTTAGAAATGTAAGGCAATGATGGAATGGGTTCGAGTAGAGCTCACTTGACAGCGATGGAGGATTAATTATGTAATTATCTTCAAGCGTACTGGAATCTCCAGGCATAATTACAAAGCCCCTTTCATTTTTCCTTCTGCCACTGTTTCCAGTCATTTATAGCCTCCTTGTTTTCCAAAAGAACGTATGACATATGGCTGGAGTTAGACATCATTTCATTTCTGCAGATACACCAAGCAGGCTATGCAGCACCTGGACAAACAATGAAGACTTACTAAAAATGATGAAAGAGGATACGATTTATTTTTATTTTTGCACTAGCATAACAAGTTAATGTAGTACTGTATGTGTATGTTCTGCATCTCTTTTTCAATTAGTTAATTGAAAGATCAAGCAACAAAGCCCCAGATTTGCGTATAAATCAACCACCTAACCTCGTTCCCACACGTCTTTTAGCGAGGAGGCAGCGGAAGTTGCCGCGCACTAACAAAATACCCAACTTGTGTGAGCTCAGTATTTGAAGGAAAGCCAGCAACCTGCTAGTTAATTCCTATTCTCTTTCATCCCACAAGCTCTGGGGCTTGTTTCTCTTGTCAGCCTTTGCCCCTGGCAGTCCCTACCTGCTGTGCTGATGGCTGTGTTTCTTTGGAGTGAGAGATCCCACTCATCTCTCCAAGATCTCTAAGGGTCAAAGCTCAGCAGAAAAAGCATGCAGTGAGGGACTGAAAGTGGAATCCTAGTTGGGGGAAAATACATGTCTAGCATATTTATAGCATGAGTAAAAGTATGATACCAATGATTAGAGTGATGGCACCGATCAATGTGTCATCAGAGCATATGCAAAGCCAAGTAAATGCAGAGGATAATGGATGAAACACCAATAATAATGCTGTTTTTTTTCAGCTTTCGTGCATGATCTAATTGTGGGAATCTCACAATACAGTATCAAAGGGAAATACTGCTGGTTAATAGTCAATTAATTAAATTTAGTCATCTACATATACAGTATATGTAGGACTGTTTTATTCATAATGCTCATGCTACGTATGATTATCTATGTTCTATATCATTTAGATCTGTATTTAGCATACAATATTCCCATTTTTCATTAGGATGCTCCATAGTATTTGTTCCTGAGAAGAGGAATACTTTTTTTATTTTATATTTAGAACAATAGTACAATGTTGCAGTGATGTCAGATGAGCAAGCATCATCTTGAAAGGTCAACACATTTGTAATATTCTGCCAAATATTTTTGACTTTGACGATTTAACTGTACCAGGTGATGTAACCGCTTCAAAAATGATTAAATACACAATAAACAGAGTTCACCTGTGTCAGAGTCCATACATTTTGTTAATCGTCCTTCACCTTTATGTTGATGGCAATACGTGACTTACTTGACTGTATACATGGCAGGTATAGTTTTGAACTTAATGGATTGGATGGTGATCTTTTTCCTTGCCCAGCTCCTGGAAATCCTAACCACGTATTGAGTACATTTGTCCACCAGTGCTCTCCTTCAAAGTTTTCATCTGCCCTTCAGTAATTAGGCCTGTGACGGACATTCTCATTCTGTGTGGAGTTTCGCAAGTCTTTCCAGTGGCAAGGTCATTCACCCCCCCCCCCCCCCATTATGAAAGCATTTATGACACCAACGACACATTTAGCATTGCATTACAGGAAAGGTGCTTCCTTCTTCAATTAAATATCTGATTGACAGATGGAATATAAAATATTAATGGGATGGGAGCAATATAGCTCTGTGACAGAGTTCGTCTTTGACACATCTTTTTGTCACATCAAAGACGCAGTTTTTATCATACACTGTGAAAGAAACTACCAAAGGGCCGCAAAGTCCATTTTCCATACCAAAATACCAAAAATGTTCACTGCTCTCACTGCTTGACTGCCACAGAGGTCAAACTCATCAGCACTTGGCCATGGTTGGAAACAGCTAGCAACTTGCTATGCCATTGTATTTTTGTCTGTGTTTCTTATGCTCTCCTCTATTCTCATAATATTATACAATTTTTATTCATTTGGGCATTTGGGTAAATGTGTAGACTCCAAGGTTACCAATTAGCATGTTTTTGTATTGTTTAGCATTTTGAAGCTTTACTTGATGCAGTGAAACTAGCTAACCATTGGTAGTGACATATTAGCCAATTTAAACACCATATGGCTGTTTATTCAAATGTGTAGCTCATATTATGTAAATCATTTCACAAGTTGCACACAATTAGTTAAAACAAATGTGTGTGCAATTAGACCATAGGTCACATTTAAGGCACAGATAAGGAGTGTGTCTTTCTTTTCTAATTTCACACTCAAATTCAGTCTCTCAAAGTCACATTGATAATTGATGTGAGATTCACACTTATTTGCCACTTAATGCAATGTGCTTCCAGACAGCTGTACTCAATTGTGTTTTACCTTTTCAGTTGAACAATTTAAATTGTTTTTTTTTAACGGAGGGCGCCAATGAAATGCCCATTTTGCTTCTCTTAAGGATTGTGTAAAGTCTGTTGTGCTGTTTGGAAAGCTTCCTCAGTACTTCATTCCATGGCAGCGTGCACCCGACCCTTCACCATTCCAGAAGAAATCTCACTCCACATTGTTAATCAGAGTTGATGACCCTGTTTTATAATCAAAGTATTTTATGCTAATAGTTAAACAGAAAGCAAGGGGTGATATTCGCCAGCAGCCATGACCTTCAAGATAAATTATTTCTATTTAATGGAGGTGACTGCCTGAGATCAAAGCACTGAACTAAAGTAGCTCCAAACAGGATAGGTGTCTGATGATGAAAGTAAAAATATGTGCTGTTTTTGTATATAATTTTAATATTTGAGCGTCACTTATTCATTCTACTTGTCAGTATCCACTGAGGATGTCTTGATATTGCTCATAATGGCATCCGTCTGAGAATCCTGCAACCGCTGTTATTTAAAACTAGGCGCTCTGGGGGAACCAAATTAAATGTCAGAGGAATCACATTCAGACTGAAGCCATTTCATTGATAAGGAGAGCCCTTCCTTTAGAATTACCCAATAAATTAAAACACTTTTGAATAATCCTCTACGGAGCCGTCCCCTAGACGTTCTTTATGATCCTTTAAAAGTCATCACTCTGCCCGCAACCTCCGGTTCAGTCTGTCTCCTGGCTCACAATGATCCATCCATCAATACAAGAAAAGACATATTTGTCAGCGGATAATGAAAGCTCCTGAGAGATTGTCAAATTGCTTCGACAGACATGGCGGCAAACATGTTGTCCTCTCCTTCTGTCTTTTTGTTTTTGTAGTTAAGACTCCAAATGATGCCCAAATAATTATAACAGCATGGTAAAACATTCTTGAAAAAATATTAGACCTTCGGTCCATCATTTGTCATGGACATAAATCCAATTTGGCTTACTTTTTTTCTGTTAATCTGATCTAATTTGATTGATTACGGCAATTACGGTGTGATTGAATGATGTGCTTAATGTGTCTGCTGTCTCCAGGTAGAAATTCAAATAGTACTGTGTTGCTAAAAGGGAGTGTCAACAGCACTTATGAAAACAGCAAAGTCTAATTGTTCTGGTCCTTTGCTTTATTTTACTCACAATCACAAAATGTATACCCGCAACCATGCAAGGAATATTGTTGATTCATTTTTTATTAATTCCTTAATTGTTGTTTATAATCAAATATTATTTTCTTTATATTAAGCACTGTTGTGTGAGGATGTATAGTCTACTTCATGCTGCCTCTGCTATATGAATACGTTAAATGAATGAAATCTCCATAAAAACATCAAATGCTTAACACAGTAAACCCAAGGACATTCAAAAATAAACTCAAAGCAGTTCCTGATTGATACCCACATGTGGTGTTGTGGCAGAATGCATTGTCTTTGTACTCTTGCTCATGTATTTCTAGCAGCAACAAAAAAGGACCCTCTGAGGCAAATTGTAATTTATGATATTCGGCTGTATAAATAAAATTGTTGTCAGTTGAAAAGGACCATTTCTTGAATACCAACACAGCCAGCTACCAGTAGCTAAACACAGCCAGTTACCTGCATCTACCAGCAGCTAAACACAGCCAGCTACCAGCAGCTAAACACAGCCAGCTCCACACAGCCAGCTACTAGCAGCTACCAACAGCTCCACACAGCCAGCTTTCAGCAGCTAAACACAGCCAGCTACCAGCAGCTAAACACAGCCAGCTACCAGCAGCTACCAGCAGCTCCACACAGCCAGCTCATAGTAACTTTCCACAACATGCCAAATGAGGATGATCCGCGGCTTACAATAGCAAATAATAAAATTTCTAACCTCAAGGATGACATCAGACGGCTCTCTGACGAGCTACGCAACAAAGAGTCCATTTTGGCCAGCTTCATAGATTTAGCCGCCGACCAAAACAAGCAGATTGTATCTTTAAACGCAGCTATCCAGGACACTGTTATCTGGGACCCCTCCACCTCCACCTATCATCGGCCTTCCTCCTGCTCCACTCCCAACCGTCAGCCCTACTGGACCGAAGTGGTGACCCAGAGGCGCAAGAGTGGCTCGGACAGGGCCTCGCCTCCTCTTCCCATGGGCCTATCCAATCAGTATGCAGCTCTGTCTGGTGAAAGTCCTGCTCCACCAACTGATGCTCCTGCTGTTCCAGCTCACTCCAAAGCGGACCCATCCCAGAGTTCGATGCCTGCAGACACCGCTGCTCTACAACCACTGGTGGCTAACAATGGTGGGGAAACGCACTGCTCCAATGTGGGTCAAAGTATACGCTTCGAATCACACACTGAGACCTCCGCCTCCCGCCGCAGGATCCTCAGGGAGGCCGTGCTCAGACGTTCCGGAGGTCTTCCTCGCCCTGAGCCGGTGAGTCCCTCTCCCCGTGCTGACATCCCTGCCCCTCGTCCACTCTCTCCTGCTGGGCCCTGCAGCGTAGACACCGAGATTCCACTCTCTGGCTCCGAGATTCCACGGCTGTCAGCCCCTCGGCCCCTTTTCATTCCGACCACATTAATAGTTGGTGACTCCATTATAAGGAACACGCGCTTTTTCCACGCTGCAACCCACTGTTTCCCTGGAGCCACGGTCCCTGTCATCACCAGCAAACTTCCGGGGCTTCTGCGCTCCCTCCCGTCCTCAGTTAGACGTGTGATTGTCCATGTCGGAACATGCGACACCGCTCGTCAGCAGTCTGAGCTCATCAAAAAAGATTTTAATAATCTCTTTCATTTGTTAAAGTCCTGTGACAAGAGTGTCTACATTTCTGGTCCCACCCCCTCTCTAGGTCGTGGAGGGGGCGTTTTAGCAGACTTCTCAGCCTCCACACCTGGCTTCAGTCCACCTGCACAGCTCTTAAATTTGGTTTCATCAACAATTTCGATCTGTTTTGGGACCATTCTGACCTATTTAGGCCAGACGTTATTCACCCAAACTGGCGGGATAACCAAATTCTTTTTTCATTTCATTTCATTTATTTATTACGGCTCACGGCCATAGCACATGGCATGGAGCACACAATTCAACAGAAATCATACAAAACACAAGGTGAAAAACAAAACAAAACAAAACAAAAACATCACTTAAGTAATGGCAAAACATTTCTCAAAAAGGCACCTGTTTTAACAATAACACAACCCACCACCAAACCTCCAACAACCACACATGCATGACTGTTTACCCCCTTCTCCCTGAAACATCCATCTTCACATCTGCCCACTCAGATCACTGTTTCCCCCCGTCAATAAGCCACGCCTCCACGGTCGTGGTGGTGGAATAGCCACATTTTTCAGACAAAGCATCACTACAAGTACAATCACCATCCCGGCCCCCCTCTCATTTGAACACATTGTTTTTAAACTGTCTGGACCCAAACCCCTGGTTACTGCAGTCATTTATCGCCCCCCCCCCCAAAAAAAAAAAAAAACAACAACTCAGCCTTCCTATCTGACCTATCTGACTTCCTGACTCACCTCTGTGCCATCACTCCATCCATTCTGCTACTTGGTGACTTCAACATACATGTCGACTCATCCGACTCCAAAACCTCTACAGAACTCCTGGACATCTTAAACAGCTTCAACTTCACCCAACATGTAGATTTTCCAACTCATAAAAAAGGACACTGGACCTTGTCTGCACCACCGGCATCACCATCAGCAATCTGTCCAGCTCCGAACTCACCATCTCCGACCACCTGGCTATCACCATGGACATTCTCATCCCCACACCACAAGTCAAGCAAAAACGCTCTATAACTTTCCGGAATCTCAAATCAATCCAACCCACATCTCTGTCCTTCCTTTTGGTCGATACCATCCCTGACTCCGCCCTCATCCAGAACGCCTCCCCTACTGACCTGGTCACAATATATAATGACACCCTCTCCTCCCGTCTCAATCCGCTCGCTCCAATAATAACAAAGACTGTCTCTTTCACTCACTCCACCCCCTGGCACACCGATCATCTCCATCTCCTCAAATCCAAGGGCCGCCAACTCGAACGGCTAACCAATAAAACCGGTCTCACTATCCACAAAGATGCCTATAAACAACACCAACAGCTCTACAAAGACGCCCTCAACAGTGCACGCTCCACCTACTACTCCTCCATCATACAATCAGGCAGCAACAATCCCAAGAATCTGTTTTCCACCATAAACAAATTACTCAAACCTCTGGACACCATCACCAACTCCTTCATGGTCACTAAACGCATCTAATTTTTCTCAAACATCCAAAGATCAATAGACAATATACACAGTCAAATGATCAACGCTTCCACCTCCACTGTCTCTTCTCTGGAACCTCCACTACCCTCTGCGGCCATTCACTCACTCTCCTCATTCAATGAAATCACCCCGGCAGACCTATCTGCCATTCTCACTGGCATGAAAACCTCAACCTGCATCCTGGACCCCATCCCCTCCACCCTAGCCATGGCCTGTCTTCCCTCACTCTTGCCCCTGATCACCTCAGTTATAAACTCCTCTCTGTCCACTGGCCTAGTCCCCCCCGCCCTCAAACTCGCTGCTGTCACCCCCTACTTAAAAAACCTGGACTTGACCCTGAAACACTCAGCAATTTCCGACCCATCTCCAACCTCCCCTTCCTATCAAACATTTTAGAAAGAACCGTTGCCTCGCAGTTAAAATCACACCTCGACTACAATAACCTCTATGAACCTTTCCAATCCGGCTTCCGCTCCAGACACAGCACCGAAACAGCTCTTTTATAGGTCACAAATGACATTCTCCTCTCTGCTGACTCTGGTTCCCTCTCCATCCTTATCTTCCTTGACCTCAGCGCCGCATGCGATACCATCAACCACTCCATCCTCATCTCCTGCCTCTAGTCCTCACTTGGCATCACTGGCACCGCTCTCACCTGGTTAATTTCCTATCTCTCTGACAATTAATTTCAGTCAACAACTGCAAATCCCCCACCTCCCCAGTCACTCATGGTGTTCACTCCCCAGTCACTCAGGGCTCTGTACAAGGTCCCCTACTTTTCATCATCTACATCCTCCCACTCGGTCAAATCCTCCACCAACATGGCCTCCATTTTCACTGTTACGCTGATGACATTCAGATCTACCTCTTCACCAACACCATCTCTGCAGCCACCCATTGCACCCTCACCACCTGCCTCACTGATGTCAAAACTTGGATGCAACACAACTTCCTCAAACTAAATTGCAATAAATCAGAAATCCTCATCCTTGGCCCAAACTCCCTCACTCGCTCCACCCAGGACTTCTCACTTAATATTGATTGTTCCATTGTCACCCCCTCCACTCACATCCGCAACCTAGGTATCATCCTTGACCCCACCCTCTCATTCCTCCCCCATGTAAACCACATTACAAAAACAAACCTTCTTTCACCTCAGGAACATCACTCGTCTCCGTCCCTCCCTATCACTCTCAGCCGCTGAAACTCTGGTCCACACATTCATTTCATCCCGCCTTGATTACTGTAACTCCATCCTATACGTCTCATCAAAACACTTACTTAATAAACTGCAATATGTTCAAAACTCCGCAGCCCGTATACTCACATCCACCCGCTGCTCAGACCACATCACCCCTGTCCTCCAAGACCTTCACCGGCTTCCCATCAAATACCGGATTGATTTAAAAGTATTACTCATCACCTTCAAAGCCCTCAACAACCTGGCCCCCCCCTACCTCTCGAACCTTCTCCACCGCCATACCCCACCCGCTGTCTCAGGTCCTCAGATGCCAACCTCCTCCACCCCATCAGGACCAACCTCCGGTCCTGGGGAGACAGAGCCTTTGCTGCAGCCGCCCCCGCCCTCTGGAATGCCCTCCCCAACGACATCCGCAATACCAACACTCTGTCATCCTTCAAAACAGCCCTAAAACACACCTTTTCACCCTTGCTTTTAACCTTTAAACGTTACGTTTTGTTTGTTTGTTTTGTTTAGCTTTTGTGAAGCGTCATTGAGCACTGGGAAAAGCGCTATATAAATTTGATCTGTTATTATTATTATTATTATTATTATTATTATTATTATTATTATTATTATTATGAATTTGTCTTTAAAAACATTTAACCAAGTAAAAACAAAGTGTTGTATTAAACATTGTTACATTTACTAGGAAAAACAATCGTCCCTGTACACATTTCTGTTAAACGTAAACTATGTATGCCCTTGATGTCAATTTTTCTTTAAATGGAAATGACCATATTTAGCTTGAGTGGAGCGGCACGACCAGGTGAAGGAAAACAATGCTGCAGATGAAGACAAATATATTTCTTAATGAAACTTTTGACGCTTGCATAACCAACTACCGGATGAGAAACCATTTTCAAACTAAACCTGACACTGTTCTGTCAGAACAAAATCTAAATATAGGTCTATCATGTTTGGAAATGGGCTGCATTCATCAGGCAAGAATAACCTTGGCTGGTAGCGGACGTAAATAAGAATGACTCACCAGGACCTTTTTTTGTTATTTGTATATTAAAGGTGAAATGAGTGATATATTTAGGTTAATATAAGTATTAAATCACTCTATATTCATACAGTGATCACTTATATAGTGTGCACGTTTCATACCTCCGATCTCTGTCACCCGCTCTGCATATAATCGGCAAATTAAATTTTCAGGGATCCCGAAAATGGTATCCAATCAGAAGAAAGAACGTTGCAAACTGGCACCCAGTGCACCCGCAGAGCGACGGATGGGTGAATGTTTATGTGCCTACAATGGCGGAGCAGGTAAAAATCCTTCCCAATGTCTGGTTTGATGGTTTTTATCATGTTTTATCACACTTACTTATTTGAGATGATGCTAGATAACTCGCTGTTTGAAGACGCAGTGCATTAATGTGGTGACGTGGGGACGAGGGAGGGGACTGCTAACTGACAGGAAGTTAGCTTAACTGACCATTCCGCTTACTGAACCTTTAAAGGCACATATTCTTCACAAATGTAAAAGCATTATTGTAGTATTTTAATCAAACTGTGTTAGGCCCTAAGGCCTCTCTCTGTTTGAGGTCAAAATGCTGAACTTGACTATAATTAAAAATGTTATGGAATATGTATATTAGGAATATGACAGTGTATGCATTTTAAACTGGTGCGATGGAAAGTATAGTGCTGCAGACAATCATCGAAAGATACTGTTGGAAAAAAAACATGATACATAAAGTGTTTTTTTTTTCTCAAGAGAGTTGACTGGTTTTATTGATTTTTTTTATTTTTTTTATTTTTTATTATTGTCACAGGCAATTTATAACATCCAAAGGGGGAATCGTTGCAAACATTCGGTACATATCTACACATACCTACATGCATATACACCTATACACACAATATATATATATATATATATATATATATATATATATATATATATATATATATATATATACATTTTATATATATATATATACACATACATACATACATCCACACATGTAGTAGTTTCTGTAGAAGAAACAAAAGATATGTTTAAAAAAAAAAGAAATAAAAAAAAAAAGATTATAATAAATCAAATGTCAGTGCATGGTCAAGGCTCTGCAGACTGGCATGTAAACAGTTTTAAACTGGTGCGATGGAAAGTATAGTGCTGCAGACAATCATCGAAAGATACTGTTGGAAAAAAAACATGATATATAAAGTGTTTTCTTTTTAAAATCAACAAACATGCAACTGTGCCTAAATACAGTATAGAGGGAAAAAACTGCCTTTTTCCCCCTTCCACCTTTATATTGGATGCATTACATTGCATTTGTGAACATAGGCAGTTGTGGACTAGCGTGTTTCTACCAGACCATCGTGAAGGGAAATGAAAATTGAGCGGAAGTAGGTAGGTGGGCGGTACCAGGCTAGTTGTGGACACCACATACCCAAGCTTCATCCATTGAGTGGTTCTAAAGTGTTCTACTGCAGCACTCCTTACTCCCTAACCAGAAATGGTACACTTAAGTGGCTGAAAATCCAGCTTCATGCTCTGCTCCCTCACCATCTGTTCCCGATTCATTATTGAGCACAAGAGCAAAAGGCACAGAGGGAAAGTTTTTCTTTTTTCTTTTTCAAAACGGGATTGCATGAATTTGTGAAATGAATTCAGTTGGATTTTTTTCTCAACAGCATTGCTGTTCTAATGTAATTTGAATCTCTAAATTATCCTGTAAGACTTGGTTCATTGTGTAAGCAGTACAAATTATTAGTTTAGGTTGTGAGCCAGAGGATTTTTTTTACATTGTATGGAATAAAAATAGAATAAAAAGTTTATGATAAACAACAAAGACTCTTCAGACAGGGTATTGGCAATACTCCACAGTCGCAATGCATTGTGAATAATACACTGTTGCACATTCTAAATGGATGGAAACACTGCAGGTATGTCCAGGGCTGCCCCTAACACTGCACTCACGTCTGAGTCCCCAAGCTTGTCTGCAGAAGCTATTTGTCTTCTGATAAAACAGCCACACTATTGCAAAATCAATAGGGGCTATCAAATGCATTCAATCAGACCTTTGTGCCACTGAGGGCAACCATATGTCGACATTACTTTACTTTGAATTTACTTGCTTTCTTGTACCATTAGGTATGGACACGTCACCTGGTTTGTGTTACTTTCATTAACAACTTTATAACCTTTGTAATAAGAAAAAAATAAGAAAACACATACACACACACACACACACACACACACACACACACACACACACACACACACACACACACACACACATATATATATATATATATATATATATATATATATATATATATATATATATACTGTATTTATATATACACTATATACAGTATATACACAAGATTATATATAAACAACACCACAAATGTATGGTAATAATTTAGCTCACTTTTTAAACCTTCATTGTCCAGGTTTAAAGCTGAATGTAGAATGGAAGGGAATAACTGTCTGAGCCTCTTTTAAAAGACTGATCTGTAGCTACCCCCGTGTGCGAAGAGGCAAGAAATGTCTGTTTCTCACATCTGATTACTTAAAAGGGTCAAAATCCCAGAGTCCTCTACTAAACTATTACCTTGGATTAGTCCCCTGCGCAGCCAGACCGTTAAAGCCTCCCTAGATAGATGCAAACTGTTTTTAAACCCTTTTTTTGATGGATTGAGGTGTTGTGATGTAGTGATTAGGAAAAAAATATATCCGGAGTCAAGAGAGCTACATAATGTTCCCTGTCCTTCTCTAATGTTAAAGGTGCCCTGAGGAGTTTTCTTGTACATAAACACAATTTCTGATTATATTCAGTGTGGCTTAAAAACAGTGCATGTATCCTTGAGGTCTAACAAAAACTAGAGATCAAAAACGCCCCGAGGCACCAAGGGTTCGCAGAGAAAGAAAGGAGACAGAGAAATTATTTGTTCGTATTGTTTGTACAATGATTCATGCAAATTTGGAGGCATAAGCGCCAACCTATCAAATGGATCCTGCTCAGACCATCTAGTAAGCTTTTGTCATGTGTAATTGGCTGGCTCAAACACTCAGACCTCTCCAAAAACAGCAGAAAATAATAATTCCACACGCAACTGGTGTGAGCATCTAAAGTCCTGCTTCAGTTTAGATCTTCCAGCCATGAGCAGAGTGCAAGCGATGCATCTTCAGCCTCCAATTTCATGATGTGCAGGCAGCACATATTTTTGATGCACAATGGGGTTCCTTCATTAATTATTTAAATATTTTGACACGCCAGATCTTACAGTTATTGACCTTCAAAGTTAGATAGTTTATATTGCAGCTGACTTTCTTTTTCTGTCTTTTTTTTTGTTTAATGTAGAGTCAGCGATTCCAGAAAAATGCTTGTCGTCAAAATCAGTGAATATCTCATGACGTTCCGCTACCTGTCCGTACTGTGTGGGTGCTGAAAATAAAATCTAGTGTAAATACAAAGTGGCCCTGTAAACTTGTATGTTGCTCACTACGGAAGACCCCCTTTGTTTACGTGCTCTTTGTTTACATACTAGTTTTTTACAGAGCCTAGGCTGTGTAATAACACCAGATTTATTTTCAGCACATACACAATTGGCTGACTCCACCTTTAAGGCCAAACTCCGAACCCTTTTTGAACCATGGCATATAGTTGTCAGTTCATATGAATTATAGGTTGTTTTTTGTCCCAGTGGAAGAAGCTTTATTATACCTTTAAATTTACCAATATGTTTAAATAGTATGGAGATGTGATGGGGTGGTTGAGTGTATAAGTGATGGATCGGACACTTTTCTCAGTCTAAGAAGAGTCTAATGGCTATTTGACAGCCCCATAAGCTCAAACAGCAATGGACCCTGGTGATTAGAGGCGGATTAATGATCTGGTCACCTACAGGAAAGATGAGGGACTGACTGAAAGTCGAATTTGCGGATTTTCCAGTCTGATAATTTCGTGATTTGGTGCCAACCCATTGATTATAAGAGTTTGATCAATCTTAATAGACTGAAACCATTAGGGGAGATAGCAGTCCAACCATGGACATTCAGTTGGCTGATTAGTCTCTGGCTAGATTGAATTTTTGTATAAAACAAATGAAGTTCTGTAAACAAATTACTTTATAAGTAAGCAGTGCACACACTCTGGATTTCCTAATAACAAACCACAAGATACAGAACCCAAACCACTCAGATGTGTAATGAACTCCATTCTTTCATTTAAGTAGCCACCCACCCAAAAACAAGGAATAAAACGTGTATTTCTCACATCTCCTAAAAACTGACTTTTGTATGCTAATTAAAATGTAAGTTAGAAATGGAAAATCAGACCAATAATTCACCTGGCTATATTTATTAGAAATTAGGTAAACATTTCATTACAAGGGTTCTCAAAATAAAATAGCAGAGTGATTTCTGTGAGTAGTTTTAAGACTTTAACATATCCTATGTTCTACACAGCTTACAAAGCTCAGTGGAATCTTGCATTGATTCAAAAACACTTCAGTGTTCCTATAGCTGCTTAGTCAAGGAGTGATAATGTCTGGAAAGTGTTTCAAAGCAGTCATTACATTAACAGAACTGTGGCATCAACAGTCAAAGAGACTTTGTCATTACTCCAGATTTTCCCGAATTGATGATACAACCTTGTGGGCATTTATAGTGCAGGGTTGGGAAAAAAATTGTTCTTGGAGGTTGCAGGGAAGATATTAAGCATAAACAACTAATCTGGGAGCCCTGACTCAGCTTTCTTTATGTGATTTGAGATCCCGGCATGACAAGGGTGAAGGTGAAAATGATTTGGGAGCCATTACTGTGTCCCCAAGCTGCTGTGCCAAATAACTGGCTGAGCAGGAGAACACTAGGTCAAGATAATTACAGCCATATTGGGCAGAGATAATGCTTTTATATCTGACACCCGTCAGCAATACAGAGTTACTGCCTTTGAACTGTTCATATATATGGCTGTTGAGGAAGGGGGGAAAAGTACTATCGAATTTCATCGTTTAAAGCTATATTTTTTTCTCGAAAATGAGCAACATGGTAATGTGAACATCCCTGGCAGACTAAGCCTACCATGTTTTCATAACCATTCCTAATCATTGCTGCCCAGCAGCCTGTGCCTGGGTGTGTGTGTGTGGACACAAAGATCCACACACACATACACGCAATACACACACAAACGCGCATGCACACACACACACACACACACACACACACACACACACACACACACACACACACACACACACACACACACACACACACACACACACACACACACACACACACACACACACTCACACTCATCACAGACTGAGTCCTCAGCTTGGGGGAAACTACTCCCCTCATTCAGTTTCACAGCAGGGAGACCAATTTTTCATTTAAAAAGAGTCTTTAACAAAAGCTCAATGTCTGTACCCTCTGAATTAGAGATAGGAACATTGAGGATAGCTCAATGTCATGTCATACATAAACAAATAAAAAAGTATAGAATTCATAAAAATATTCCAGATTTATTTTCAAAGTAAATGTTCAGTTTTTTTTTCAGACATAGTGGAAAGATGGGACAGCTGTATTCACCAACAATAATTAATTACAGTGGACCTATTATACTTTTCGACTTTTATGACCTATAAACGTTGTTATAATGATTTATAGTCATGTTTAACCATACTAGCGTATCAAATAATTCCGTACATGCATTTAGACGTATTCCCTGCTGACCGTCTGGGGTGGCTGTGCAGAGCGCTAAACACTAGGGCAGCCGGTCGAGAAATCATGTGTTCAAATCGGTTCAAATTTCCTGCCATTGTGTTGTCACGATTCCGGATTTTTCCATGTATGTTAACGTGCTGCTCAGGCAAGCTCCGGCCATGCCCCCACCTTCCTGCTCTCAGTCAAATCTGCCTGCGCGCTGCTGAAATTGTTCCGGAAGGAAGGTAACCAATCACAACGGAGTGGGGTTTGCAGGAGGGGGTGGGGGAGGGGGCGGAGAAGCACAAAGCAGAGCGTTGAGAGTTGAGAGTTACTGCTGTGCGCGCTAGGGTGAGAGGAAGAGTGTCCCGAAAATCTACATGGTTTTTTGTGATGTGATTTGTGTCAGGTTGCTCTATAGCAGTCTTTAACAAGAAATTAAGACCAGAAAAGTAGTATAATAGGAGATCTTTAAGCTATTTCATCGTTCACTTAGGTGCATGTGGCATTTCAAATATTCACACAAAAGAAAACCACATAAGTAAAATAAACAAATTCTCTATTTGCATTTATTTGGTTGAGTTCACTTTTTGCTTAGTTCTCAGTATTCGAAGCATGTGTCTGTATTTTGTTCTGTTGTATTTGTATCTCTTTATTTGCTGTGAGTTTCTGTATTTGACTGTGTTTTCTCATGTTGTAGCAAGTCTGCAAGTGTTAATTTTGTTTTGTTTTAGATGCAAAATTTTTTGAAAGTTGCAATATGTTAAGCTATCGGGGCCACTTAAATCGGCCCCCATAATCAGTGCCAAATTTCATCTTTCATGATAATGTGAAAAAGGATCAATGAATGATATGTTAATGGACATGTGTAAAGTCCTGCTAACCACATTCCTGTGCACACCCAAACTTCTCCCACACATGCTCCTTACAGTTGTGCTGCCCTCTTATAAATCTTCACTCATTAATCATTTAGAGGAAGCAATTTGTGGAGCACCTGTCCCAAGCAG
The DNA here is from genome assembly GCA_026929865.2 of Hyperoplus lanceolatus. Classification (NCBI taxonomy): domain Eukaryota; kingdom Metazoa; phylum Chordata; class Actinopteri; order Uranoscopiformes; family Ammodytidae; genus Hyperoplus; species Hyperoplus lanceolatus. The sequence goes on from CM049405.1 coordinate 18,852,901, forward strand.
AAGGCCATTAGGGTTTTCGATGGAAGGAGCACTTGCGGGTCGATTGGCTTTTCACTACAACTACAATTGGAAGACATTGGATTGTGTGCTACACTTAGCCACTAGCTTTAAGATAATGGGTTTGAAGCAAAGCTCAACGTTGTTAATGTTACAGTAGGTACATTGACATTTTGTTTAAGTTGATATTTGTATGGGTAATACAGATCATATTTGAGAATTAGTACATTTTTTATGAATGAAAGTTAAATCCATTGTTTAGTATATCTACGTTCTGTGAACAGCCACGGGTCTTTTATAGCCCAGTCTTCGATGAGAACACATTGAACAGGTTTCCAAACAGACTTGCTTATATCGTCTAATCATCAAAAATTTTGTCTTTGCAAAAAAAATGTTTGCTGAGATATGCCTTTCTTAAAATACAGTATCCTATTTAATTTACCAGTGATGATTTTAGTGACCATGACCACCTGTTTAATGACCAAAGATGGATGTTCATTTTAAGCACTGAATAGAACAAATAAACAACTCATCGCAGGCCCATGTTCCTTGACTGCATCAGGTGAAGGGCATTTTGTCAATAATTGAAAAAAAAATGTGCTTGCTATTCATTGCTTCGAATACAAGGGCCACATTACTTGCCCAGATTCTCATTAGCAATTCTCTTCTTCCCCTCAGAGGATTATCCACCTGGAGCAGTTGTCTGTCACTCTGGCTGTGCTGCAAAGCCAAGGGGAAGCCCTGGGGACTTCTCCAGCCGCGGAATACAATGTACACTATACAGTATCAGCTTGAGCAAGGACAAGACCCATCAATATTAGTCTGTCATCTTATCTGATAGAGACAAGCCCAGTGCTGAATCACCAACTTCAGAATAGGTTCCATGTTTTGTAATGCACTTCACTTCACTCTCTTCTATGAATATGAATGGCCTCTACACTCCCTAACTCCTCAAACTTTTCTTCTACTTTGCAGAATATAAAAGTTGCATTTGGTGCATGCAAAAAAGGGCTAATACACTCCTTTAAACTTGGTAACATGCAAGCGGAGTGCACGTTTAATATATAATCAAATGAGCATTAGATGTGTAGGTTGATTTAGGTATTTGTATTAGATCTATTCAGCCCCAAACAGGTCTGCTGGGCAGATTTATGAGTACAGTCAATTCAACACAATCCTGGTACACTCACCTTAGACCCTTATTAACTCTACATGTGGAAATAAATTGAGCAGGAAAGTGCAACCACAGAGCTGGAAGGTAAAAATCCGCTGTGGGACAAAATACAGTGAAAATGCCATACAAAAGCAATGAGGTGTATTTTGTGCTCTGCCTTCTTCCCTAGTGCCTTAAATAATTAAAAGCTCTATGTCCCCAACCGCTCACCCCCATTTAGTTTTTGTGTATCTCTTAACACTCAACTTTGTTAAAGTCAGGTCCACCACCAGACACCTAGTCATCCATCTTTCGTCTGGTTAAGCACTATTAATTGTCCACACATGTATCATGCGGTGTTGTTTATTAATTCACATCCTGCGCCCATTAGGTCCCATCAAGCATCTCCTGACAAATGGCCATCCATTAGACGACTCAGTCTTTCTAATGAGAGACAGTCTGGTGTGTGTTGCTCCCGTTACAAACAGCTCTATGGGATGTAAAACATTTTTCATTTCTCATCCTCAGTTTGGGTTACTCCGGTGATCTGTCATCTGTCAACTGAAAACTGCACCACAAGAACAATCAGTAAAAAAAATAATAGTTGCTTTTTCATAAAGAAACTTTCATAAACAAAATGCAGCTATATACTTATCATACATACAGGGAGACATTTGTATGTGAGCTACTATAACATCCTACAGTATTACCTACTGTAGCAGCCCAACAGTATACATTGCTATAACTCACTCTAAACTGGAATGATGGGGTGTTTAGTTCACTCTCCTAAGGTAGATACCATGACGATTGACCAGTTTTAGGTGCATTGTGTTTTTTAAGTATATTAAGTAGTATATTACGTACAAAGAAGAAGCACACATTAAAACACAAGCATTTTGCTTAACATGGTTGTAGGCACTTTCAGCAAGAATAATCCATGACTATTCTTATCATAATTTCTTTCAAAGGTACTATAAAACAGAAGTATATGATGCTTCATTTGCATTCTCAGAAGAAACAATAGTCCAATTTTGTAGGTACCATGTAGCATGCAAATTGTAATACATATTGGAGATAACATATGTATTATTGTATCACATCATTTGCATTGATGTTTCATTAAACTGAACATTTGGATCTTCAGTTTTCTAAAACAAAATTGTCAAAGCTCAGTTTATTTTTATTTTTTTACCAAATTTGCCTGTTGGTGATCTCCTTGTCATCCAACCCTGCTTTAAAAGTAAATACAAATATGAGATTGGTTAGGAAATTACATAGATTCTGCCGTCTGAAAAGTATGCTTTTACATTGAAAAAATTACAATATGGGTCAAAACATATGTGTAATCCACAGAGTTAAATTTGGTTCAATACCTTGTGTTGCAGGTTGGTATCCATGGTATTAGGCTGTATACAATGGCAAACAGACCGATATGTTTGTGATGCATTGCAGCCTGGCCAGCCATTATGACAGTTCCATCATTTTAGCAATCTCAAGGTGGGCTACTTTATAACTTGTGACGCAATAGCAATTTTTCTTATAATGATGTTTGGGCAATTTTCCCATCTATCCAGTCTGCCAGGTAGAATAAACAAGGGCTGCCAAAAGAAAGTTTACAGCAAGTGAAGAGAGCTTGGGGAGTAATTCAGTATTAACTGTTATGAAAAAGACATTTTCGTATATGTAAACTTTGTCTGATTATGCCGCTTACACAATCACTCAATTGAAGACAACAGGACATTAATTGATGACTGTTTTAACTGGAGGTAACATGCTTTAAACCTTAACTGTTATAGTCAAGTGAACATAAACAATGCCTTTTATGGTGATCTTTAAAACAATCACCTTACAGTAACATGTTGTACATGTATGACATCTGACAAGTAATCACCTATTCGAACCATTTCAATCTGCCTTCAGGGCACGTCACTCTACCGAAACCGCACTCACTAAAGTTGTAAACGATAGTCTGTTGATGATGGACTCCAACATGGCCTCTGTTCTGCTACTGTTGGACCTCAGTGCAGCGTTCGACACAATCGACCACGTCATACTCCTGGATCGTCTGAAAAACCTGTTTGGCGTTACAGGAATAGCCCATGCCTGGTTGAAATCATACCTATCCGGCAGAACTCAGTGTGTCTCTTACAACAACATAACATCCATTTTCACTGAAGTAAAAGATGGAGTACCTCAAGGTTCTGTTCTCGGACCACTGCTGTTCTCTTTGTACATATCACCCATAGGTCAAATTATTCGTAGCTTTGGGGTCAACTTTCATTGCTACGCGAACGATACTCAGCTCTATGTCCCGGTCAAAGTCAATGATAGTACCCAAATCATAATTTTAGAGGCTTGCTTATCTGCTTTTAAAAGCTGGATGTCGCAACACTTTCTTCTCCTGAATTCAGAAAAAACTGAATTACTATTAATCGGTCCTGCGCACATTAGAAATCAGCTTGAGCAATTTACTATTAATTCCGACAACTGCGTTATCTCGCAAAGCTTAACAGTAAGAAACCTTGGTGTTAAGTTCGATTCCAACCTGTCCTTTGATCAACACATCAAAGAAATTACTAAAATAGAATTTTTCCACCTACAAACCATATCCAAAATACGATCCAGTCTGTCCATGGCTGAGAAATATTAATACACGCCTTTGTATCTTCTAGGCTGGATTATTGTAACGCCCCACTGTCTGGATTGACCAGGTCAACTACTCGAGGCCTTCAAAGGGCCCAAAATGCTGCAGCGAGGCTTTTGACTAGAACTAGAACATTTGATCACATCACCCCCATTTTAGCCTCGCTGCACTGGCTCCCCATCCATGTCAGATCAGACTTTAAGGTGCTGCTTTTAACATATAAGGCATTAAATGGGCTTGCACCGACATGTCTGTCAGACCTGGTCACACTGTATGCACCGTCACTGGCATTACGGTCTATGAATAAAGAGGTCCTGTCTGTCCCCAGAGTCAATAAGACTGCCGGCAGAAGGGCCTTCTCCCATCGAGCTCCTTCATTGTGGAACACACTCCCGATACAGATCAGACAATCTGAGTCTATTGAGGTGTTCAAATCGAGACTGAAGACTTATCTCTTTGAGTTAACTTTTAATTAGAAACCCGTTTGGTTAGTGGGGTGGGGCCGGGGGCGTGGCGTCGTCGGGCGGTGGTCGCAGGAGTCTGCTGCGGCGGCGCCGCGTGCTATTGCTCTCTGGACCGTCAGGTGGGGGGGGGGGGCATCGTGTGCTGCTTGTGTCATTGGTGCACTGATGGGTGGTGGGTGGTGTTTTTAACTGTTTTTAATTGTTTAGACATGGGTTGCTTTGATCGTTCGGTTAAAGCAACCTTTGCAACTTGTGTTTTAACCGTTTTTAACTGCTTTTAACTGTTTTTGATATTTCTATTCACCTTTCCCTGCCTGGCGGTCCACTCTGAGGCGTCACTGTGGGCGTCTGTGTTTTGCTGCCTGGCTGCGGTGCTACTCTGGCTCTGGTCTGGGCATGCCGGTGGCTGCGGCGGATGCATTACACCCTTTTGCCTGTTGCCCCCGGCTTTGCTTCATTGGCCGGGCACATCCGGACCAGCGGGTCGGTCGGGCCGCTGTGGCCGCTGTGTTTCGCTTAATGTTCTTTTGTTTACTCATTGGTTTTGTCTGTCCTCTTCCAGCTTTCTCTGGTTGAGGCGAGACGGCGAGGATCTGGTCCCCCCTCAGCATCGGAAGTCCTCATGCATCCACACTATTTTTATTTATATATTATGTTGTACTGTTTGACTTTGTTTTATTGTGTGCACTGTGAAGCCCACTGAGGCAAATGCGAATTTGTGATTCTGGGCTATACAAATAAAATTGATTTGATTTGATTTTAATATTATCACTGTTTTATTTAGGAATAACTATGCTTCATTGTGCATGTCTATACAAAGATTGTATTGTGGTGAGAAAGCAAACCAAATACATTGATTAGAGTTTGATACACATGTACAGTATATTATCTATTCTATGCTCCATTGTGCACTGTTTTGATCTTTTTAATACAAAACCTAACCAGGGGCCTATTTCAGGTAGCTGGTTTTGAGGCAACCCAGAGTTTGTTCGCTCTGAGTTAGTGGAAACTCTCGGTTTTCCGTTTCAAGAAGCAGGTTCAGCGCAACCGAGAGTCAGTTACTGCGGCAACATACGCCGTGGGTTGTTAGAAAAAATAATCTCTAATTTGTGATATTATGCCCCCCCCATTAATATGCATTTACTCTTGTATAATCAATTTAAACAAGTTGTTTATTTTACACATTTGACTTTAGTAAATGTTCTCACTCAACACTTCTTGGTGCTAGGGAAACGAGGAGGTGAAACAGCTATAAAACTTAACCTGATTCTCCCATATACTAAACAACATTCCTGAGGCCTGCTGGTCAAGCAAGTTATAAACACTCTTAGCCCGGTCAGTAAAAAGTTCAGCAGAGGATGTCCAGAGGTGTGGAAGAGGATGATCCCAGAGACCAGATGACAGCAATAAAAAACATTCATTGTCCTTTGTTTAGGGAGGCTAAAAAGCCTGGCTGTAGAGAGGGGTCTTCACTTTTTTGTCTTTTCCTGTCCCGAGAGGCTGCATAACCTGTTCTGTGATATCAGTTCATTAAACCTCCTCTGATAACTTGGAAACTTTTCTCCATTTCATTCTTTATTTTTGCCTCCCATATTTCCAAAAAACGAACACGTATTTTAACATCCTGTTAGGGTCTAACCTGCTGGATAGGTGGTTAGACCTACCCTGAGTTTGTTTTCACTTTACGCTGCAGCTCCGACTGAAGAAAGAGTCACTGTCACAACGCAACCCTGTACAGTTTAAAGCAAAATCATTTGATCAGTAGCGTTGTTCTCAGCCCTCGTTCGTTCATATGCGGCCACCTTACACATCGTGAACATGCTTTACATTCAGATTAATAAACCTATTATATTGTATTTATCTCGTTATTTATTTTTATCATTATCAGTAGTTTTTTAACATCTGTGCCACTGAACATAGGCTATTTATGTCAGGTTGAAATGTAATTCTGCGGCTGCACGCGATCGTTACTGTTCACTTGTGTCATCCCAAAGTCATAGACAAGCCTCGTTAAATAGCCCAATATGAATATAGAAATAATATAATAATTTAAACTGTGATAACTAGAGGACAAGGGATCTGGTAATAAAACAATCAGGATCTACAATGGAAACTGTCACCTTATGTGTCAAACGTTAATATCTTTCACTCCCCATTTAAAAGAAGCGACAGTCTGTTTACTGCACAGTAGGCCTATTATAGCTTGCCTACATAATAGGCTACAGCGAATACAAAACACTGTCAGCAATGCTGTGCAGCGGCAGCTTAATAATTTTGTTGCTGCTGATATGCGTAACTTAATTCTTAAAATAGACTTGCTTCTCATACGGAAGCAATGATGCTCTTGACAAAAAACGTTTGCACCGTTTTTTTCTGAATTGCCGAAGTGATTAGATCAGAGTTATGAGACTATCCCCGTTCATTCTTCTCCATAAGCTCATAAGTTAATATTTCTTAGTGGGAGGAGCGGAGAAGTTTTCTTTTTTTTTTCCTTTTTGAGAAGTGGAGAAGTGGGAGGATCAAGCATTTGTTTCTTCTGTTTCCATGGTGAATCATGTTTTCAGCGATCCATTGACGATGGCTTTTATGCACACGCTCCACCCAGAGTGAACACGCTCAGAGTTGATTAACCCGACGCTGATCCACTGTTCTGAAACCAAAAACCCAGAGTTGCTCGTCAACCCTGCGCTCTGAGTTGACCAACTCAGAGCGCAGGATTAAACCCAGAGTATGTAAAACCAGCTACCTGAAATAGACCCCTGGTGCCCAACTTAGTATGTACAATGTGTTGCTATTCCTTGTCCATACTACTGATATGCATTCAATGTTATCACACTAAAACAAGATGTATGTAAGATGTATGTGAGAAGCGTCATTCCCTTCATATTTTTTGTTGATGTTTGGTAAATAATGAAACCCATTCAGTGGAATGATTTAATTTATTTAAAGCATTGAATGTAAAATAATGTAAACGCCCCATAAAATAAAACTGTGCTGAAAGGTTTTGCTAAAACACAACTAGAAAGACAGTTTTCAAGCATTCACTGCATTATTATTTCATTACCTTAATAATTGAAGGACATTTAAAGAAGCACTTTGCCCATGTTCATGTCTCTATTGTGAATTACTTTTTTGACATTCGTGTTCTATAAGATTGACATAATTTCTACTATCAAGAGAGTAGGCATAAGAACAGAGACATACATGTACTATATAATTTAATGTAATATATAATGTATTAATGCAAAAGAACACCATCCATCGGACAAGATATTTCTAAGCATATTTTCTTTCCTTTACTGACCTACAAAAAAGCTATTGAGGACGTCAATTTCATTGAATATGTTTGGTGGCCTTAGGCCCAAGCACCCACATACTATATACTATATATTGTTTTTTTTTCTATTCATCTGATGACCCACATATACATGCATTGTTAGTTGTTTTTCTCTTTTCTAAATATAACTGAATTTCCATCACTGAATAGACACTGATGTAATTTCAGTCACATGCTTGATGGAACTAAAAGCTACAGGGGTGCAGTCAATGCCACTTTAACCAAAAGTCAGCAATTTAAGCCCAAGACAAAGGCTTTGAAAGTCCTATCCTGCACAATTCAGGATAGGATAGGTCTCACAGTAACACGTGACTTTTATTTGGTTTATTTGTCATAATTGACATATTCTTTCTGTTGTTGTTGTTGGCTACTTGAGCCGTGATTACTTCAGAAAAAAATAAACACAAATGAGGATGAGATGTCTGCAATAATGTGGCCATGAAAATGAACCCTTCATTACAGGCTGAGTCAAGGGCTGACTAAGATTAATGGCAGACATTATGGACAGAGAAGCTGAATGTTCATTTGCTGACCAACATCCTGCCCTTAGCACAGCTCATTCATTATAGTTAGAGGGACGTTCCGACTACACACACTAATTATGATAAACAGCCGGTAATTGAACATGGTCTGTTGTCTTTGACACTACACCATATTGTCTCGGATAATATATTAAAACCATACAAACACAAGGAGATGTTGGTGAAAGACTGGATATAAAGGCTACTGGTTGGCCAGAGGTTTTTCAAAGTCAAATGACTCTACTAGCAGATAGTAGATTTCAGTATAAATTAAGTTGTCACCCCAGCTAGTGCTTGCTGCACTTTTACATACATGTTGACATGATAATTGGATACAGGAACAGGATGGAGAACTGGTGGCTCTCTACCACTGCGGCCAATCTTGAGAAATATGATTTGATGGACAACAGTAAATGCATCACAGTGCTCTTTTACATTTCACATCTCTTTTTATACTCAGATGCAACTTCACTTATCCTCCTGCCCTTTGCCTGTGCCATGGGATATCAGTCATGGGAAAGTCCTCAGGCATAGTTCAGTGTTACCCAAATTGGTAACACTTTACAATAAGGGTACATTAATTCACTGTTAATTAATACTTACTGTTGCTATTAACGGTTAGTTAGCATACCAGTAAGTACATGCTTAGTTAATGCTTATTAAGCGTTTCCTAAGCATTTCTTTTTCATGGTTAGTTAATGATGAGTACATATTTAGTATGAATTTACTAAGCATTAACCAACAGTTAATGTACCCTTGTTGTAAAGTGTTATCAAAATTAAACTTGATCTCTGAAAACAAGGCAAAACTCTACTCAGCGAAAGTGCACACTTTTTATGCCCCTCCCCATAATAAGCTTATATAAATAAATCTGGAATGCTTGAAAGAATCTCTAAGGACCGCTTTTTATGAACTCGGGAGAACATTGCAGCAGGGCAGAATGGTTCAGCAACTGTCACATGCATGTTTCATTTTGGCAAAGGGGAATCAATTACTTTGCGTTCTGCAAGAGCTTTAAGTCACATCCTATACACTGCTTTATGACAAATGAACCGTGGCTTAATCAAGGCCGTTGGCAGCAACCTAAGACATTACTGTTTCTGCTCTGAGAAAGAGATAAGAACATCACAGACATTCATTAACATCACAAACTGAATAGATATTTGAAGCACTCTGGTCTTCATCACACCTAATGCCCCAGAACACATAGTACAGTTCATGGTGTGTGACTGTAATACATGTAATCCATGTAATCTGCATACACATGCAACCGCTTCAAACAATATTCGTGATGACATGCCTCCCTTTCTCCATGGCACATTTACTGAAACCATTTGTAGGTCATATATCTGTTTTGGACACTGGAAAACAGAATGACTGAATATATAATTGCTGTTAACAAACGGCTTTGATGTTGACCTGTGCACAAGCTGTGCAGGGCTGTGCACATGATGCTTTTTACATTAATTCTTGTCAACAAGTCTTGTCGACTGTTGATGTTAAAATGGGTTATTCCTTGTGCAAAATCAAATAACCAAAGCAACCATACATCAGGGAGCCTTCTTGATCTTGGTGCATGATTCTCAATCGTTGCGCCTAATGCCCAGTTCAGACCAAAGATTCGCCTTGCAACTGCTTGCGACGAGACGGTTTTAGAACGTCGCGGGGGAGAAATCGCAGCACGTTTCGGCGGTCTCGTCGCAAGGAGTTGCAGTTGCAAGCAGTTGCAAGGCGAATCTTTGGTCTGAACTGGGCATAAGAGTTGGAAAACTGCTTGTCATGTTTAAATTACAGTATATGTTCTTCGTTTTCTCATTTTCACCCAAGCACCCAATTGCATTATCATATTTTCCTTCTAAATTGAATATATGTTTCCACATATCAAAACATTGACGTTTAGTTATCAGGATACCTTTGTGCCTGGGACAGTTCGGAACAGATAAAGACGAGAAGGATATCCAGCAGTTTCTTGAAAAAGGCTGACTTGGATTATAACATTACCAGGTGTGTTGTTACCTAAATGCTGACTGCCAACATTCGCACATATGTCCGTATATTAAACACAACCATAAATTAAGTTAGGCAACTTGTATTAAATCATTTTCACAAGGAAAATAGTAAACATCATTATCATGGTACATACAGTAATAACATACATAAAGTATACAGTATATAAAAGCAGGTCACTGTGCATCACCTGTTCATTGACTGTACTTGAATATCAAACCACTTCCTGCATTAAATGTCGATTTAGATTAGATGAAGAACATGATTCATCAGAAAGAGAGAGAGAGTGAAATTGCTGAGTTACAGCAAGCTGAATGAGGAGGATGAATTAAGATGTACAGACTTGTCAATTTATCCTGTAGATATAGGCCATGCTTTTGTGCCCTGCAACTAGATATATGATTTTTATTTATTTATTCTGATTTGGCGAGTGGTTTGGGTGAACAGAAATCAACAACTTGTTAGAGTGGGACACAGGTTGGCTACAGTCATTGCATGGTCATAATTGAAATATCCAATGGCCCAGCACATTCAGACTGTACCAAGATTCTGTACCCAAACATTACTATAAACCCCAGAGTCAAAACTCTGTTTAAATTTAAGTCAGTCCACAGCTCGTACCTCCATTGTTATTTGCAATCAGGTCTTACATAACTCTCTGTAAGTTCAAAACAACTACCAGTGTTGTTTAGGTAAAAACAAGTAAATACATTTGGTTTACATAAGACTCCCTGCAGACAACTGAGCACCTATTGTGCTTTTTCAACTTTTATGACATATAAACATCATTGTTATAATGATTTATAGACACGTTTAACCATACTAAATCGTCAAATGATGACTTACATGCATTTAGACGTATTCCCTGCTGACCGTCAGTGGTGGCTGTGCACAGCGCTAAACACTAGGAACGCTGGTCGCGATTCACTTGTTCAAAATTCTGGGATTTATCTACGTAGACCAATCCGGATTTTCCATGTATGGTAATGCTGCAACGTGCTCGGGCAGGCTCCTGCCAGGGGACGGAGAAGGACGAAGCCGAGTGTTGACAGAGAATGTTGAAAGCGCCCAGATGAGAGGAAGAGTTTCCCGAAAATCTACATCTACGTTTTTTGTGCCGTGATTCGTGTCAGGTTGCTATACAGGAGTCATTAATGAGAAATTAAGACCAGAAAAGTAGTATAATAGGAGATCTTTAAGGGTAGTGCTGCACAATAAATACAATGTTTCCGTCAGTTGAGTACAGAACTTAATTTTATTTCTCAGAGGACTAAAGAAGAAAAAAAAAACATTTGTCACAGAGGTAAGTCATTGATTTGAAACTGGATGAAAGGAAAGCGCACTGCATTATAATTACGTCCTGCATTGACAGATTAGGAGCTGTCCATTTCATTTGCCGGCATGCCTCCTCCATTATCAGGTGTGCCGATTACAGCAGCAATGAGCTTGGGCAATTAGCAGCAGTTTGAAAAGGTTTAATGTGGCTATAAGGAAGCCTTTCTACACAAAGAAGCCACTGTTAATTACCTATGTTACATAATCCACTCTTCTGTGGCAGTGTGGTGTCTTATCAAATGATTCTGTATTCACTTTTAATGTACTTTGATCTGTGAGTGCTGAGGAAAATCATTGAAATGAAAGAGGGGTGCCAATCACAGTCACATTATATGACAAATAATAACTATAAAATAGAAATAGAAAATAGCTCTGTCAAACAATCCAAAACAACACGGCAAAAACATATATAGACCTCAACTTAATTCAGTTTTCAATATGTCTATCAGAAAAGGCAAGCAAAGCAATTTGTGATTTATGTGTGTGTGTGTGTGTGTGTGTGTGTGTGTGTGTGTGTGTGTGTGCAAAGTTAAGTGCGCTCAACAAGGATTCCATTGTATTGTCCCTCTCTTTCACAATCAGAAAAAAAGACTGCTCTGGGTGTAATGCAGATCCCCACATAAAAACAAACAAAAAAATAACTAGAAAATCAAATCAAGTATCAGCGGCTGTATATTCAGTTCGGTAACAGTGCATGTTTACAATATTTACAGCGGGTATAGTCACTAAATATATAGTGTAGTTTAGGTTTGAAGAGTTAGCCTAGCTCTGCCAAAAAGGCCAAATCCTTCTACACCCTCCACCTGAGGCTATGTAATACAGTTATATGCTATACATAAAAACAACAAGCTAGCCATAGAGTGTGCTACTACTGACTTAAATAATGCCAAACAATGCTTCCATTGTAAAGGTTCTCTGATGACATGTCCACCTAGCAAATATTGATTCTAGATACAGTAAGTATAGCATTGGTTAAAATCGATAACCCCCGAGAATGTTCGCAAAAGGCTACACTTTATTATGTGGTAAAATGTAGGCCCTATTTGATTAAAGAATAACTATTTACAGACAATTTCACATAATACTGTGAATTGTAATATTAATTTGGGATTTCAGTGAGCCTTCATTTGTTTTGTGATACCATTTGAATCTGGTTACATTCTAATTTCATGCAGCTCTGATATCTTATTTGGCTGGTGTTTCAGTTCTCTCAGGCAACAAATCTGTTTCTCTGCTCTGTGAAAACATATCAGGTTTTTGCACAGATACATTGATCCATCTTAGACATTGTTAAGTAGAGTATTTTCCCCAGCTGCAGACAGACACCATTGGGAAATCACTGGATTGTCCTCGGCAATGACATGAATGGCGGCTCCGGCAGACACAGAGAGAGTTTTAATCAGGCATGATGACATGGGAGAGACGGAGGTGCGTGGAGAGGAATACAGAGGCAACACAGTGAAAGATCAACATCATGCCAATGATACTGATATAATGCTTATTCTGGCCTAGTGTTGATTTAAGGTAAGCAGGTAGTCTGTAAACCCTTTTGGTACACATTCATCTCAAGAAGGAGATTTGATTCATCCCGTGCTCTATAGGCCTCAGCAAGACATATTATTTGTTAAAAAAAATATTTTTTTTTCAAAATTGCTTGTTGCTTTGGTCCCTGTTTGAAAAAAAGAGAGTGAAAGTTAATATACTATACAGTATATTATGACAGCATATCACAGAAGGCTGAGGACCTATGCCAATTATGGGGCCTTTAGTAAACGAAGGTACTGTGAAAAATATGACTCAACACTTTCTTTACATTGGCAGTGAGATAACTGACTACAGTGACAGGGTCCTGTTCAGCAAGCTGTTTAAGAAAGCACTTGGCACTGCATTCAGTATAAGAGTGTTTAATATATGCAAGATTGTGCAGTTCAACAGCCACACTTCAGAGTTTGACGTTTCCCACTTTCACCTAGCACAGTGAATGCAGTAGAAGATCCCCTTGCGATGCCATTCACTGCATTCAGCTGGCTCCTGCTGGTGAGAACTTTAAGTTAACTCTGCATTCAATAGAGTCTGTTGACACATTCAAACGTCAACTAAAAACCTTTGTATTTGTGCAGGCTTTTGCCTAATTTGTTCTTGGGGCTGCTATGTTTTATCACTGTATTGTAATTGGCCTTTTAAATGTATGTATATTTTTAATCTGCTTCCCATTGTGAAGCGCTTTGTGACCCTGGTCTGCGAGGGGCGCTATATAAATAAAGTTTACTTACTTACTTACTTACTTACTTAAGTTATATTTTGAACAGATACTCTGGGAAATGATCCTAAATAGGGGGCATACATAAAGGGAAAATACATGTTTAAGGGGGAAATTTGCGCCGAAATGTAAAGCTGGTACCTTTAAGTGCACAGTTCAGAATGCTTGACACAATGGTATAAGATTTAGATGTCACAGCACAGACAACCATGACAGCAAGCTTAGTCTGGGTAAGTCTTCAAGGGGACAAAAAAGTGAGATAAAAGGAAGCTAAAGGAAATCTCTGTGTGAAGCCTAAGCCTGGGAAATTGATGTCCTCATAGTAGTTTGTCTGTCCCACCCAGTCTGACTGAGTCAGACACCATGGAAAGCGGCTTACAGCTATTGTTGTGCTCTCAGCTGTTAAAGGTTGTATGAGAGTCTTGCACAAGGAAGCCAGGAATAATGCCATTGCACCCATGACTGAATAAGCCTCAAGTCTACCATATGAAGGTTCTTGATGTTGACATTTAGTGAAGAGCACGGTTTGAATCTGAACTGTCTCACGTGTGGTTGCACCAGAATAATTGTCTATAAATGTTTCTTTATTTCAAAATAAAGACTCCACAAAAAGTTTTAAAATCATCTGGTTGTGTGCATTTCAATTAGTTAAGTCTTTCTGCAGGTGAAACATAACAAAAACAAGTTCAAACAGAATGATTGTGGATCTAAATCAAATCAAATCAAATCAGTTTTATTTGTATAGCCCAAAATCACAAACACATTTGTCTCAGTGGGCTTTACATTTCATACAATATGATATATGATACAATATGACACCCTGCCCTTACACCCTTAGCTCGGCTGAGAAAAAATTCCCAGTAAAAAACCCTTCACCGGGAATAAAAATTTTGTTTTTGAAGAAATCTCAGGGACAGTCGACAGAGTAAGGGATCCCTCTCCCAGGACGGACATGCTGCAATAGATGTCAAAAGTAGAGAAATCACGAAGGAATTTGATCATTGACCAGGTGATTACATGGTAATACTAAGTAAAGTGCGATTAGTGTGGATGCAGGAAGACTTCAGATGCTGCCAGAGGATCCACACCGTCAGGTCTCCACCAGGGAAAACTAAGGTTTCCATCGCCGGGATTACATCCCACGTCTCCAGGTGGCATCCTTAACCACTGCAACATCTTTCGCGTTGATGGTCCATTTTCTCAGATGGTACCGGAGGGGGGACCAGATCCACACCGTCTCGTCACGACCAGGGAAAACTGGAAGAGGACAGACAAGCAACCAGTGAGCAAAGCAAAATGAATTTAAAGATTGAACAAGCAAGCAAGTAGAAAGTGTACTATCCTGATGGACGATGAGTCAGTGCTGATGTGAGGCAATAGCAGGCGGGGAGCATCCGTTCCTTGGACAGCTGATTCCGCACAGAACTCGGAGTCAGTCGAGTAGCATGGAGAGTGTTTGGTAGACAGAGGGAGAGAACCCCCCGGGCAACGCTCAGCCAATCATGGAAGATAGACAGAGGAGAACAAATGTCAGAGAAATGGTATCAGTTATGCAATTAGCGTCGGCAAGACAATTTTTCAGTGGGAGGACAACCGGTACTCAGGCCCAGACAAACCGAGACCGAGGCAGCTCCTCAGGCTGTTAATAATAACGCTATAACAATGGTAAACAATATGAAAACAATTAACATTAAATTACATTGATTTACACTCTACTTTGCTTTGGATAAAAGTGTCAGCTAAATTATGTCTAATGTTATAGGATAATACATTGAACAATCTGTTTTTTGTACTTATAGTGCACCTTTTGCTTGCCAACGTGAATCCCCATGACCACATTAATGGATTTGAGGAGTCAAGGTTGAATTGAAGTCATAGTAATATTACAAACAAGACAGCAATGCATACAGATTATTCAGTTTAATGCAATAGCAATTGTAGCTACATGGACTCAAGGGGACAACTCTAAATGACACTAACCATTGTTGTTAGTATATTTACCTCATCATAAAATGACATGCGTGATATACATCAGACATGCAATGCATGATCCATCTCAGCCATGCAGTAAATGGCTGGCTATTTCTATTATACCGTATATAGATATACAGTATCTCACAAAAGTGAGTACACCCCTAACATTTCTTCAAATATTTCATTATATCTTTCCATGCGACAACACTGAATAAATGACACTTTGATACAATGTAAAGTAGTCAGTGTACAGCTTGTATAACAGTGTAAAGTTACTGTCCCCTCAAAATAACTCGACACACAGCCATTAATGTCTAAAGTGTTGGCAACAAAAGTGAGTACACCCCTAAGAAAAATTTTCCAAATTGGGCCCAAAGTGTCAATATTTTGTTTTGCCATCATTATTTTCTATCACTGCCTTAACCCTCTTGGGCATGCAGTTCACTAGAGCTTCACAGGTTGCAACTGGAACCCTCTTCTACCCATTCATGACGACATCAAGGAGCTGGTGGATATTAGAGTCCTTGCGCTCCTCCATCTCCCGTTTGAGGATGCCCAAAGATGCTCAATAGGGTTTAAGACTGGAGACATGCTTGGCCAGTCCATAACCTTTACCCTCAGCTTCTTTAGCAAGCCAGTGGTCATTCGGAGGTGTGTTTGGGGTCGTTATCATGTTGCAGTACTGCCCTGCGGCCCAGTTTATGAAGGGAGGGGATCATGCTCTGCTTCAGTATGTCACAGTACATGTTAGAATTCAATGAACTGTAGATCCCCAGTGCTGGCAGCACTCATGCAGCCCCAGACCATGACACTCCAACCACCATGCTTGACTCTAGGCAAGACACACTTGTCTTTGTACTCCTCACCTGGTTGCCGCTCCACACTCTTAACACCATCTGAACCAAATAAATGTATTTTGGTCTCATCAGACCACAGGATATGGTTGCAGTAATCCATGTCCGTAGTCTGTTTGTCTTCAGCAAACTTTTGTGGGGTTTCTTGTGCATCATCTTTAGAATAGGCTTCCTTCTGGGATGACAGCCATGCAGACCAGTATGATGCAGAGTGCGGCGTATGGTCTGAGCACTGACAGGTTGACCCCCACCCCTTCAAGCCCTTCAGCAATGCTGGCAGCACTCATACGTCTATTTTCCAAAGCCAACCTCTGTGTACGCTGACCATGTGCACTCAACCTTCGTAAACTGGGCCGCAGGGTGGTATTGCAACATGATAACGACCCCAAACACACCTCCAAGACGACCAGTGGCTTGCTAAAAAAGCTGAGGGTAAAGGTTATGGCCTGGCCAAGCATGTCTCCAGACCTAAACCCTATTGAGCATCTTTGGGGCATCCTCAAACAGAAGTTGGAGGAGCGCAAGGTCTTTAATACCCACCAGCTCTGTGATGCTGTCATAAATGGGTGGAAGAGGGTTCCAGTTGCAACCTGTGAAGCTCTAGTGAACTACATGCCCAAGAGGGTTAAGGCAGTGATAGAAAATAATGGTGGCCACACAAAATATTTACACTTTGGGCCCGATTTGTACATTTTTTCTAAGGGGTGTACTCACTTTTGTTGCCAGCAGTTTAGACATTAATGGCTGTGTGTCGAGTTATTTTGAGGGGACAGTAAATTTACACTGTTATACAAGCTGTACACTGACTACTTTACATTGTATCAAAGTGTCATTTCTTCAATGTTGTCCCATGGAAAGATATAAAGAAAAATGTGAAGAAATGTGAGGGGTGTACTCACTTTTGTGAGATACTGTACCTGGAGGCAGAGGCATGTGTTTGAAACATGACTATAAGCCCCCTTAAGAAAAGTAGCCATACATGCATGCATTTGTCTCCCACTCTATTATATATTAGGAACTAAGCAGAGTAGTTTACATTAATTTAAAGGAGAAATATATTGATGACACTGACCAATCTTAACAGTTACTTATATAAAATATATATAACATTGAATGGAATATACAAACTGCATCATCATAATAGTCAATTTAAGTCATAAATGCATTCATATTATATTTATATTCAGGCAATATTGCATTATGGTCATATTCGAATAGTGTAGGTTAAATTGACTCATTGGGTTGCTTCTTTCTTTTTTTGGCTACAGTCGAAGGCCTTCGGGCATGCTTTTTCTCAGTTAACAAGCATTTCTGTTTGACTCATTATGGATTAAATTGCCGGTAATGAATTAACACTCAATCCTAAAACTATATGACCAACTAATTCCTTTATGTGTTTTATTGATTTGTCTTGGCCTTTGTGGAACGTTATACCTAAAAGTTCATTGGAATTGAAGGGTTGAACACTGGGAGTGAGTAGAACCATCATCTGCTATATAATACAGAACAAACATTATAAATATGTTTATTATTAAAGGAACTCAGATTTGTATTTCAGCTGAGGAGTATTTTGAGCCCATTGCCGTAGCAGCTTACAATCACCTTTTAGAGCCAACACATGTGTATTTGTAAATCAAAATGATCCCTCACAATATTTTAAAAAGGCAAATATCTTGGATATACCAGACTAACTCTGAAAATCATATGAGACTTTTGTCAGAAGTTAAAACTGGGCATAATTGAGACAGGTACAGTGTTAACTCACATGGCTGCGACCAGCACTTAAAAAAATTATTTTACGATTAAGGGTGTGGGCACAGTTGTACAGGAGCTTGAATAAGGAGGAATAAATTAGCAGTAGCTGTGCGAGGTGCTGTCATAAATCACGGCCATTCAAATAAGCTATTCTCATTTCCTGTAAAAGCAGCATATCTTCCATCATTGTAATAGGGGTCGCTCCCCCCCCAAAAAAAAATTTAAATAAAATACTAATGTCCTCATCTCGACAGTGCAAGACATACTTATAAGGCATACAGATGAAATCCCTGTCCCCATGTTTGTTCAAATTGATGCACATGTTTGTTTCTGTATGTAGAACCATCAGACACACATTTACCACATGTCCTCATGTATCTAATACATACTGTATATTAACTAATGACTTGGAACAGCAAACATCATGTGTTCCATAATTTGTTTTAAATTATGTCTTTAATGTCCATTTTTGTATAAATCGGAACAGTTAACAACAAGATCCCTTTATCCCTACCAATGTATTTGTGAAGGCCCAGAAGAGCAATATATCATTCTCAATTTCCCAATCCAAACACCAACCAATCTATCCAACCAGCAATGACTGACATACAGACGGGTGACAAATTGAAGCAAAAAACCCTGAATAAAGGAGAAGAGAAAATAACAAATTTGGATGCTTCCACACAGGTGCACAGCATGGCACAATTAAGCAATTAACATCCAGTCATACTCTGTGTTATGAATACAAATGCTGAGCAGGCCCAGTTGACTTAGAAACAGGGCTCATTATTTGGGACGTAGATGACGAGGGCCTCAGTCGCAAAGACTCCTCAACTGGCCTGGGTTTCTACAGTGACTAAAGGGATGTCTACATTTAAATCCACAGGGAAGAGATCAGTATGGGCTGGACATTGTGGTTGACAACACATTTGATGACCCTATTGTCTGCCGATCAGAGATGCTCATGTCTTAAGAGATGTGGAGAAAAGTGATATGTTCAGATGAGTCATCCTTTAACATCGAGTGGACTACTAAACCACTCGCAGATCAATGCACATGTTCTTCAGCTTGAACCTTCAGAGTTCTAGAAACACAAATGGTGATTTCTCCTCATCAGTCCCCCTGAATGGAACATGACGTTAAGGAAATGCTGGTGTGACCAGCCGTTCATTCAGTTGATTCTGACTCTGGACTTGAGGTACAACATTACCAAAATGACAAAATGCAGGTACATTATTTTACCTTTTTGCATATGATTACCCAAATGTGGTACACAGTGTTGTTGTTGTTGTTGTTGTTGCTGCTGCTGTTTTATTGTATTGTATTTTTTAAAAATCAAAATGTATGTTGTTACACATAACTAGTCGATGTGTATTTTTAGTGATGTAAATGTACACTCAACAAAAATATAAACGCTACACTTTTGCTTTTGCTCCCATTTTTCATGAGATGGACTTAAAGATCTAAAATTCATTCCAGATACATAATATTACCATTTCTCTCAAACATTGTTCACAAATCTGTCTAAATGTGTGATAGTGAGCACTTCTGCTTTGCTGAGATAATCCATCCTACCTCACAGGTGTGCCACATCAAGATGCTGATCTGACATCATGGTTAGTGCACAAGTGTGCCTTAGACTGTCCACAATAAAAGGCCACTCTGAAATGTGCATTTTTTTGCTTTATTGGGGGTCTGAGGACTCAGAACCAGTCAGTATCTGGTGTGACCACCATTTGCCTCATGCAGTGCAACACATCTTCTTTGCATAGAGTTTATCAGATTGTCAATTGTGGCCTGTGGAATGTTGGTCCACTCCTCTTCAATGGCTGTTCAGTTGCTGGATATTAGTGGGAAGTGGTGCACACTGTCGTATACGCCGGTCAAGCACATCCCAAACATGCTCAATGGGTGACATGTCCGGTGAGTATGCTGGCCATGCAAGAACTGGGACATTTTCAGCTTCCAAGAATTGTGTACAGATCCTTGCAACATGTGGCCGTGCATTATCTTGCTGAAACGTGAGGTGATGTTCATGGATGTATGGCACAACAATGGGCCTCAGGATCTCATCACGGTATCTCTGTGCATTCAAAATGCCATCAATAAAATGCACCTGTGTTCTTCGTCCATAACAGATGCCTGCCCATACCATAACCCCACCACCACCATGGGCCACTCGATCCACAACATTGACATCAGCAAAGCGCTCACCCACACGACGCCACACACGCTGTCTGCCATCTGCCCTGAACAATGTAAACCGAGATTCATCCGTGAAGAGAACACCTCTCCAACGTGCCAGACGCCATCGAATGTGAGCATTTGCCCACTCAAGTCTGTTACGGCGACGAGCTGGAGTCAGGTCAAGACCCCGATGAGGACGACGAGCATACAGTTGAGCTTCCCTGAGACGGTTTCTGACAGTTTGTGCAGAAATTGTTTGGTTATGCAAACCAATTGTTTCAGCAGCTGTCTCAGTGGCTGGTCTCAGACAATCTTGGAAGTGAACCTGCTGGATGTGGAGGTCCTGGGCTGGTGTGGTTACACGTGGTCTGCGGTTGTGAGGCCGGTTGGATGTACTGCCATATTCTCTGAAACGCCTTTGGAGACGGCTTATGGTGGAGAAATTAACTGTAGCGGGTACAGGTAGTTCAGATTAATTCAGCTATTAGAAATTAATCTGATGATTAATAATACTTTAATAATTTCTTAAAGTTCAAAAGGGGCACCACCATTCATTCAAGAATGGAAAAGTAATAGCAAATTGTCTCGTTTAATCAAAGGATTTATCTGGAAACGTTGATTAGCTTAACGCTCAGTTAAACAAATCAACATTAGCAAATCCTAGTCTCAAAGATCATTTCCATAAAATAATGTAATCAAGTAATTACTATTATAAATTTGGTAATAGGATCTTAACACTTAAGGCTACAGAGTCTTTCACTTGTTGATTGCTGACACTCCAATAATATCCACACAAATAAATCACAAACACTTCTGGTTACAATATAAGAACATTTATTTTAACCACGATGACACTTAAGGTAACATCCGTTTTATACACGCATGAAGCAAATACACTTAATCAAAGAAAAACGTCTAGAACATTGTTGTTTATACAGCTATGTACCAATGTGTGTGTGTGTGTGTGTGTGTGTGTGAGTGAGTGAGTGAGAGTGTGAGTGTGTGTGTGTGTGTGTGTGTGTGTGAGTGAGTGAGTGTGTGGGTGTGTGTGTGTGTGTGGAGCAAGAAAAAGGGGACGGGGAAGCTCCCACGTGACTTGGGGCGACAGACACAAAATGGCGACCCAAAATAGGCTAGGTTAGTAATGCCACAAAATGGCGTCCCTGGATGGCTAGGCTATTCTATTCTACTTCCACCCGATGGGGGAAGTACTCAAAAGGGCGTCTATTTTTAGAACAAAGGACCTGACGATGGGATTTGAGGCGGGGAATTTCGAAGAGCTACTAGCTATTTAAAAGGGGTTCTACCAAAGATCTTAGCACCAATTCTATCTGATCAAGGCTACCATCTAATGTGTGAACGTGCGTGCAGGAGAGGAAGAGGAGGAAAGGCCACGTTTGGACGCGGAGAGGGGGAAAAAGAAAGGTGTTAGGTTTTTAAAACATACAGCAGACTTGAAACCACACTGCAGCGTGAATAAAAAAATCGAACTTTCCGTTCTGGCTCTCCGTGGGGGAGAAGACAAACGGAGATTGATCACACAGCTTGTTTCAAAATAGCAAACACAAATTCGAAAATAAACAGTATTGTTCACACCTTAAAAAGTAAATAATAACTAAACATCTGCCCAGGTAATTATAAAGCCAAAATCTCACTTGGGGGAAACTTAGATTTCCACTGCTTCGTCGTCGTTGAGGCGGGTAGGCCCCCCCTGTGTAGGACGGGCGAAAGGGGCCCGCGAGACGGCGATCCAAGCTCCAGGCTCCGAGCCGTTGGCGGTCGGTGAGCTGGTGAGGTGATCTCTGCGTTCGTCAGATCGCAGGAAAAAGGCAAGGGCGCAACTGATTTGGTGCGGGGATGGCGGTCGAAGATCACTCGATCGGCTATCCAGTCCGCGGTCCGAGAGGCTGAGTTTCTGGATAAACCCGCCTGCTTCTCGTGTGGTGTGGTTGCGGTCGAAGACCAATTCGACCGGCTTACGTCCTTGGTCCAAAGGCAGGTTTCTGGGTAAACCGCCTGTTTCCAGTGTTCTTCTGGTCGTTCCAACGGAACAGCTTCAACACTTTGTTGTTTTAGAGATCGCCGCGGCCGCAGGCGATAGCTCTAGTAAAACACATGGGGGTTGGGTCAGAGGTGAAGAGGCCCCTGTAGATCTGTACAGACTTCGTTGTTTCTATATGGGACAGCCAACAGCCGCCCCCAGAAAGAAAGCACAGACGCTGTGCGGGCGCTTTTGAAGTCCCCGGCTATCATCCGGGGTGGGGCTTCAGGCTAGCGTTTAGACACACCCACCTGAAGAGGTAAGGATGTACTGCAGTGTTTTGGCCGCACGGTGGCGGCACAGGGTTGACCATAGGTTTGACCCCCTACATCGTGGTCTGCGGTTGTGAGGCCGGTTGGATGTACTGCCATATTCTCTGAAACGCCTTTGGAGACGGCTTATGGTGGAGAAATGAACATTCAATGCACAAGCAACAGATCTGGTTGACATTCCTGCTGTCAGCATGCCAATTGCACGCTCCCTCAATGCTTGTGGCATCTGTGGCATTTTGCTGTGAGACAAAACTGCACATTTCAGGGTGGCCTTTTATTGTGGACAGTCTAAGGCACACCTGTGCACTATTCATGATGTCAGATCAGCATCTTGATGTGGCACACCTGTGAGGTGGGATGGATTATCTCAGCAAAGCAGAAGTGCTCACTATCACACATTTAGACAGATTTGTGAACAATGTTTGAGAGAAATGGTAATATTGTGTATCTGGAATGAATTTTAGATCTTTGAGTCCATCTCATGAAAAATAGGAGCAAAAACAAAAGTGTTGCGTTTATATTTTTGTTGAGTGTAGATAATGTACATGATTGCTTTATTACAACTTTTGAATGCAGTATTTTTGAAAGAGTACTCATTTTGTCGTCATTCAAGATCAGCATTTTATATTGATAAAACATTTAACACAATCCTTTCACTGCTCCAGTTAAGGCATGCATTTTTAATGTCTAACATCAAACATGCCATAAATAGCATTATCCACTACCCCTTCTGTGGGGAAGCAAGTTTACATTTACTGATGTACTGTACACATTATTTTTTCAGATTACAGTTTTTCATGCTCTTCCTATCCTTTGAAAACCATGTATTTTCAAATTGTGTATTGCCACAAAAATATGATGATCTGATAGAGCATACATTTCAGTAGATTAAACCGCCCAGCTGTATATAGTAAGTAAATTAGAAGAAAAAAACTGAAGCATCAAAAGCAGTTAAATGCAACAAACAAATTGCAACAAACAAATTCATTCACCAGCAATAATAAAAACTAATTCTGTAGCAAAATCCTGACAGGGACCATTTGTTCTGCACAAGGGTTAGGTTTCATCATGTAGCTGATACTCTTACATCCCATAAGTAGGGTTTTGACATGTATTTGCAACACGGTGTTTTCACAGTGCGATATTTGTTTTTAATTAAAAGACTCCTTCCTCCACTGCTTCTCCCTGGACATTATAACTGAATGTCTAAAGGGGCCTACTACCAGAGGAGGCCCCTAAATGCGTCAACGCAGCCTGATGGTCTAGAACATAATTTTTTTTCAAATGGGCCTGGCTTGGAGGGAACATTCTTAGATCAGCTTCATACTGTCTTTCCCAAGCAAGGGGGACAGCCACAATGTAATGTGATCATCCATGTACAGCAGATATTTCCGTTAAATTAGTGTATAGAGGCACGCACAAAGCAAACAAACCACAGAGACCATTTGGAATAAAGATGCATTTTAAGAATATAACACTGGACTTTTATTTTCCTTCACCCAACTAACCAAAATCACATCTGTTTTGCCACAGAGCTGGACCGGATAGAGGTATTGGTGTGTTAGCCAGGGTTATTCATCAATGGTCTGATGGATGCCATGGCCCCAGGCTCTATTCCTGTGAGACGCCACTCTATTTGAAGCCCACTCAGCTTGCTTATCACCATATTCTCAGTGCATCCAGTGTACTTTTACACACATCTCATCTGATATGTGTGCCAGGAATAGAAGCATAAATAAATTATAGATGCCAGATTCCATTATGTACTTAGTTATCAACTGGAGTTAATAATGTTGTCTTCTATTTGAGTTTACCACAGGCCTATACTGCAGTGACTGGGTCCCTAAAGTAGCAAAAGTTGCTGCAAAAGTGTGTCGTTTTCCCGATAATGCTATTGTATGGTTGAGCTATTTTGAAAAACACATTGCGGGACGCAGTGATGTATCAGAAGTCACAAAAACAACAAAGATGTTTTAGCATGACATTTAGATATTCTGGTTTATGTTGGAAGCAGGGTTTAAACTACAGGAGAGGCCAGGGACTATGCTTTGCCGCACTGTATAAGACATGAGATTCCGTGAACACAAAATATTTGGGGACTGTAAAGTATTGTCAATATGCTATTTTTATCCCTGCATACATTTTTTTTTGTTTCCTCTTCCACACAGATCAAGCACTAACATTAGGGTATCATTGACGTGTGATTTGTGCTTGAAGGGTGATTCATTAATACAAATTTACTTCACTATAGATACAGGTTGCAGGTAATTCTTGCCTACACCTTTGAAACTAAGTAATGCAACATCATAAACCGTACTTGCTTTTAACTCAAACATCAGAAGAAAAATTCACTTTCTTATTCATTGCCAGTCTGCGCGACAACATGGCCAGAGGAGTTTTCTACTATAAACACAAGCTAAAAATGAAATCCCCCAGCAGCCATGGTATGGTTTACATACTGGTTGTGTAATAGGTATGCAGCAATGTGGAAGGGACTGCATGTGGATTCTTTTTAAAACAAATGCAAACTATTTGCACATTTATATTGCATTGTATGACAACAGCAAAGATTAGACCCACCCTAACAAATGTATCTTTTCACTTGCTGGTGTTTTTATTTCTTATGCAGTGAGTAGAAAAAAGTGAATTACTTTTCGTTAATATTTCCTGAAAATCTTGCTTTGGAATAGTCAGCCACATCAACTAAACATCTTTCACACAAAGTTACAAGTCACAGGGGACTTGTGTAAACGTAATTTTATAGATGTAATTATGTATCATGTTTCATCGTATTTTCATGGAATGATGAGAACAAAGCTAACCTTTATTTTGACCAATCTCAGTGAACAATCAACCTTGGGCTCTGCAGCATTTATTACAATATGAACTAGACTTGGTACAGTATATGTGAGTAACCTCCCTGGGGCATTGGTCCCAGGGGCCCCCACATCATAGTATATTGTTTATACCCTACTCTACACAACCACAAGTATTTTGACATTTCACACAACAAATACCTTTGATTGATAGAAAGAAAGAAAATATCTAGTGATACTGAATAGTTCTCAGTTTGATAATCCCACTTGGCCCAGTGGTGTGCACCCACACAGCATATTCATCTTACATTGTTTCAGAGAAATTAAACTACATTTTGTTATCATCTTTACAACGGCACAGGCAGACTAGCCAAAGGAAAAAAACACCTTACAAACTTTACTGGTGGTGGTAATGATGTGTGTACAGCAAAAAAAAAAAAAAAAAAAAAAAAAAACATAGCCATACAAACAAAATCATATACGAATACACAGACATAAAACACCTCACACAACATAAGTGACAATCACATACATCATAAATGGATTTGACGTTTAGTGGTAGGAAGTGTTCTCAAGTTCGGTATATACCCCAGATGTAAAACAGTCCTGAGACCTGGTCTGGTGATAAACTGAAGCAGCCTTTCCAGGAGACCTTTATACATAAGAGTGATGGGATAGTACATACTGAGTAGTGCTGTTCCCAATAGACATATTTGATAGGGAGGGTTGTACAAAGCTTTCTTCACTTTCATGTCCGAAAGACTGTCATTAGGACATACAGTACATCAGCCGTAATGTTGTCCTAAAAAGTCAAACCTGAAATTGTTTTAAAAAATGTTCTTAATAGAATCCTCCATTCGTGCAGCCATACATCAGTGCTACATTATCTATGACAAAAAAGAAATGGCACAAACCAAAAAAGAAAAACTTCCAATCCTTTTTCAAAGTAAAGGACATTGTGTGCTCTTGAAAGCATCTTTAACTATTGCATCAGATCTGTGCGAGAGCAGGTTATAAAAATGATCGCTTGACACATTAACATACATACCCACCGCAGATGGTCACGTATATACAACACTGGCCAGTTCTAAATATCTCTTCTGTGCAGTAAGCAGAACAAAGGAGGCTGTTCAAATCATTGCCAATTCAGCAGAGTGTGAAGAGGCCGGATCAACAACTTTCTCTCACCACCTTTAAAAAGATACACAAAGAAAATGGGTGTTTCCATAATTATCTGAATGATCAGCTAGGTAATGTATTTTCAAATGATGATGGATTTACATCTGGGGGTGAACAATCGACTGAGATTGACTCTTTTGGGGTCGATGAGTTTGAAATATGATGATTGCACGTAGGGATTACTGCAGATACCCCAGCATCCCTTTCCTTCCTCTACTTTCCCATTGCACATGATGGGATGTGACAGGGTGTCCTTTCATCTGCAGCAATCATCTCTGTGTTGCAGAAGAGTACCCCTTTAGATGGAATCTGCAAAAAAAGAAAAATGTTTACTTCTCTTCCAAGGCAATCACTTCACATCCATCAACTGCAATATTTGGCACTTCTTTTTTTTAGGGAGAAATGCTTCTTGGTTAGGATTCCCTTGCCGTGGAATCATTTGTGGCATGGTTCTGGTCCAGCTCCAAGTTCCTCCAAAGTCTAGTACAGATAAACCATGAAGCCTATGAGATGGCAACAGGGGAAGATAGTGGGTCACTGTCAAGAGCACCAGTGCAGAGCATTAATTGCTGAATCAGAGTGCAACGTTGGGGCCTCTGCAGTGGCAGTAATTGGTTGGGAAGGTCTGCTGACAAGGCAGTGGGAACTTTGTGGAAGGGGCTAATGGCTGGGAAACTCAACCAAACATCACTGGAAATAACCAACTTAAGGGGAAACTACATGTAGGGGAAACTAAGGCCAAGTTTTTTTGCTGACTGGTCAAGTTTGAAATAAAACAGCAGAGATTACCGAGCCATACTTTTCGGATTTAGACCAAAAGTAGAAATGAATGAAATGTTGGCGGGTTAAACACCCTTGTCATCATTTCCATGTTTTAAGATATGAATACATACATATTGTTATAAAGTATTTGCCATATATAATAATAATAATAATAATAATAATAATAATAATAATAATAATAATAATAATAATAATAATAATAATATATATAGCGCTTTTCAAGGTACTCAAAGCACTTTACAGGTTTCCAGGTTCAATTCGTTCACACACAGTCATACCGGTAGTGGTAAACTACGATAGTAGCCACAGTTGCCCTGGGGCAGACTGACAGAAGCAAGGCTGCCATTCCGCGCCATCGGCCCCTCCGACCACCACCTCAAACATACAGCAGTCATACACATTCACACGAGGCAAAGCATGAAACACAAACAACACATGAACCCTTTTTTCAAAACACCACCATAGCCATACAATTATTTTCACCCTGAATTCATTGTTTGCCTGTATGAACAACAAAAGTACCCAACTAAATGTTAAACGTAAATAGACACGCACACCATAATAGATTTAATGTACAACCATTGCATTCACTATGCATTGGGCACACACGTTGGTTCCACAGTGGCTGATATCAACTAATGTGGAGTCTTGAAATGTGAAACAGGCTGGTTGCGTGGAACTAAAGTTTACGCTCTGTTTGCTATGTGAAAAAAAATCCATGCAGCTAGAAATGGAAGTGATTGCCAACTGTTTGTATCATAATTCCCCCAGAATTGTTGTTTACAGCAAGTAATCTAACTAATCATGTTGTTCTTTAATTGAAAAATAAATCATACAACCCTCACAATCTCTGGAATTGTGTGAGCTCTTTCTTTCTTTCTTTCTTTCTTTCTTTCTTTCTTTCTTTCTTTCTTTCTTTCTTTCTTTCTTTCTTTCTTTCTTTCTTTCTTTCTTTCTTTCTTTCTTTCTTTCTTTATTTATTTATTTAATGAACTGTTACTGCTCCAGAGGCCGATGATTCATGTCTCGGTCTAATTGTATGCAGTTGTTTTAAATGCTGTTTCAAACACAAACAGTTGCAGTGCACAAGAAAAACAAAGGTCTACATCATGCCTACTTAAAATCAGTATCTTGTAGAAATATGGGTAACATTTGTATAATGTTTGGTCATGCACAAGTAATTTGTACTTATCTAATTAATCATTTTATTTTGATTACACAACATACTTGGTTCATGTCTAAGAAGTACACTTTTATGTATATTACTTATATAGAAGACACATACATAGGGTCTCAAGTGTGATTGTAATGCCTTAGAATCATTGAGTATGTGGATGCTAGTGTTGATTCTACTGCTCTCTTACCAGTTTGACAGTTTGGAAATCGCCCAAGGCAAACAACATGCATTTTTACAACACAGTGATGTGGTAAATTGAGCCCTAAAGGGCAGTGGAAAATAAGTGTGTGCATGTTTTGTTTGCTTGAATGTGTGGTCTTAGATGCTGTGCCGTGGGCGCCTGTCCTACAGTGTGACAGTGCCTTTGATAATGCAGCACTGACTATATGTGGCATCAACCGGAATTTCAACAGACCACAGCCCCATATATATATATATATATATATATATATATATATATATATATATAGTTTACTGTCCAATCAAGTAAGGCTGCTACACATGCAGTGTCAGGCACACTTCTATTTTCTCTGAGGAGTCCTCATCAATCATAATGCAAGGACCAAGGACATCTTTCCATCCACAGCCTTTTAAAATGTGTTACTCAAGAGACTAGAACTGATTTTCAAACATAGCCCATCCTTTTGTGTCTGACACAAATAACTTTCTTTGAAGATTAATGATCCACTGTGCTTCAACATGCTGTAGCAGAGAACAGTCAGTTGGAACACAAAAAAGGTGTATACTTTTATTTCCAGTTCTGTCCTCTAGCCTCTCCACAGATGCTCAGTTGGTGAGGCATGTGTTTTTGGTGAGTGGATAGACTGAATCCGGTCTGAATGATAATGTGATTGCATTTGTGGGGGTTAGTTTTTGCTGTTGCAGGTAGGCACTGTATGGCCTAGAGATAGAAGGATTGCAGTATTCCTGAAAGATCATGATTTTATGGGGTGCAATATGTGAATTAATTAGACAAAATATTGAAGATTTATCTTGTACAATATTAATTTACTTCAAACACAGGTTGACCTTAATCCAAATGCAGAACAAGACAGTTACAATCCAATAGCTCGAGCCCTATACGGTAAATGGTTCTATTGTGCGGCCACTGTTTCAGAGCTGTAGTCTGACACAGCTTTTGGCACTGAAAGCCTTTCTAGCATTATGTAAGTGAATTAAACTAATGCACCCGTCTCCTTTCTGCTGCTGGGCAGAATTTATTAGTCTGATCTACTTCCATAAGTCTTATTCTGTGTCACAACTCCATCTTTTATGCTGCTGCGCTGGGTGAAAAAATGCAAGTACGGTGCACTATCAGCCCGCTACTTGTCTGATGAACAGATATTTGTAACATGTTTTTTTTTAAGTATGTGAGCAAAGTGCTGCCCGGTCATGACATTATTTTTGAACTCTGTCATCATTCAAGATTTATTGCTGAACGGACCATGGCAGAAAAAAAGTCCTCTTCCCTAATTCCAGTACAATGAACATTACAAGCATTTTTGCTAATTTCCTTTTCATGGTATAACTGAAGACCTATCAACATACAACTATTAGAATTTGGTAGAGGCAAATATTCCAACAAACAAATATTCATGACACAAAGCAGACAAAGCATTTTCCTTTAATGCATGGCAGTCTAAAATCCCATTATCTCCACTGGGAAAGGATCACAGACACTCGGTTTAGGGAAATATCCTTTCAGACAGACAGGTGCACAGAGGCAATATTGATAACCGACGTGGGCATACAGTATGCAAAGAAAGTTGTATCCCATCACAAACTTCCTACTCCATACCTTAAGTTAACTTCCTACTAATCTAGTTCACATCATAAACATTTATAAATGAAGATACCACGTGGCAGCAGCAGTTGTTCATGAAGCAGAAACAGCTAATTATTAATCCAGTGGTGTGGCTGTCTCCTAGTGATACATGTAATATTTTCTGCGGTCACCCCGACTATTATTCTGTGGACAAATAGATGGATTTAAACCCTTGGTTTGGCAATGAAATTGATGACAAACATTAACACACCCAGGTTAGTATTTGTCCAATGCATTAGAACGCTACCCCATTCATCTTTTTGACTAACCTTTTCAGGTAGAAATATAGGGGCAAAAGGATTGACGTACTTGTGAAATGGATTATCATATGCAACCAGTATGTACAAAAGTGTGTTTGTGTAGACAATGGATATTTCTTAGAGGTCTTCCTGCCCTGAAACACTGAGCTGCAGTGCGTTGCATCTATCCTTATGTGTTCCAAATCCAAATCTAGGATCCACTCCTCATTCTGTTATAACATTGCCTGTCATATACTCCTGAAGAATAGACGTAGCAAAGTCTTGTCTTCTGCTGCATACATATCATCGTAACAAGCATCAATGAACAATGAAAGGTTAATGCTGCCTGTGTCTGACATGCATCCTGATTATGATTGATTCGTATGGTTATTTCTTATCAAAGCTCTTTGTGTCACGAACAACGTTTGAGGAAAGAGATCACAAGGTGTACCTCCTGCTAGGAAAGCAACTACAAAAAATCAAAACTGCAATGTATCTGCATGTCAACAAAGTTGTTGGAATTTGGGAGTTGGAGCAATGAGAAACCAAATTATTACTGCATTTTGATTGGCATTTTGACCTGGCAGGTTTGTTAATCGTCGCACATTCTTTGCGATTACAATCAGTCATCCGTGCCTCCTGCCGGGGTGATGGCAGATTTATGGAAATTAGGGCATCATAATCCTGATCATTGTGTCGGCTTATTGTGTGCACGGAGCTCCACGACCTCGCAGTAATTGCCTCTTGCAATCTTTCTAAATCTTGCTTGACATACCAGAAAATCCAAGGGTTACTGTTTTTTTTAGTGTTGACCTTGCTTGGTGTCAAAGCTTTGGTGCAGGCTTTCTCTGAACGTGGAGGGAATAGGTTGTTTGATTTAAGATTCCGTTTGCATTATACTGGGATATTTCTCTTGCATTCCTGAAGACACACTTCATGCCAAGCTTGGCAGTGCACTGGAACAAAAGCGAAAATAATTCAGATGAAGAAGGACACTTGGGTTGAAGGGATATGACCTCAGAACCTGTCAAACTCTTAGACTAGGAGGGAAATGGGATGTGAAGGAGGGCCTGAAATCTCAAAAGCAGACTAATTACCCTAAAACACTGATAACACTCAAATCCTCCATTTCCTGGAGGCTGTGCATAATGGTGTATAATTGAGTATAATGAGAAAAGGGCCTTAGATATTTTGTGTTAAAAACCACAGTATGTTGCCATAATGGTGACTTTTAATGTCCAATAGTAGACACTAATTAGCCTTTTTTCTACATCAGTATGAATGTTAAAGTTAAAGTATTTTCTGGACAATATAGGAAACTATGAATCATTTCAAAATATTAAATGCAACAGGAGCAAAATAAAGGGTTGTTTCAAATTGTCCATTTCATGTCATTCAATTGTCTGCAATACTACCAATATATAAGCCAGGCAGGACAGAAAATAGTGTGGAGGCTTGAAAGCATAAACTTACACTGTTGTAAATTATTCAACTTTGTCATTAACGTCAATCATAGTTGTTGCAGCCAGGTAGAAATCCCCCAATCTCTGTTGCTTGTATTATTTCCCTGTGTAGTCAAGACAAGGTATGCACTATACTGTCTTTCAATCAATCACTGGATTGTCTATTGTATTTATTTGCATGTTCGGAATGCCGGATGATTAGCATAAACCCTGAAGTATTTTTGATCTGAGGACACCTTTGGGGTGTAATATGGGTGTTAATGACCTTTAAGAGACACATTCTCTGGGAAGAACACACACTGGCACAACTCACCCTTTAAATATCTGAGCTCCCTAAAATCACTCTACATGGAAAGGACAACATTAATCCAGTAAGTACTTTCACTTGAGTGTGACATTAAGATTGTTTGAGGCATAGTTACGATTTTATGACATTAAAGGGCAATAATGAAGCATGAACATTATCTTAGAATGTGATTGGATTCACTATTACATCTAGGATTACACTGTTTAGGGCTATATCCTTCAGAACCATCACATTTTCAAAGAATATATATCTGCTATTTATTTTCTATAGAAGGACAGTATTGGAAAGGTAACATAATATTGACATCTAGTTTGCATTTGGTGAGGCAAGGCAAGGCAAGGCAAGGCAAGGCAAGGCAAGGTTATTTATACAGAACGATTCAGACAGAAGGCCATTCAAAGTGCTTTACAGGGGCATGACATACATTAAGATTAAAATACATCAACTATTGTATAGACATTAGAAAAGCGAAAGATATGAATAGAATAAAACATTTAAATAAAATAAAAAGTACAGATTAAAAGGGAAAGTCTTCAGATTTGATTTGATTGGTATACACTTTTTTCATTTTTTTCCAGCATTTTCAGGAGGGTGTATATAATTTATTTATTTATTTATTTATTATTCTTCCGGACAATTACACATAATACATAATTTTCTCATTGCATATTGATACATATTACTTTGTGTTATCGTCCGAAGGGAAGCAGGAGAAGCCAAAGGCTTATCGGGTCCCGCCCCCACTGCCATAAGATTCAGATACACAGATACTACAGTTAGAACATTTTTTTTTTTTTTTTTTTTAAGAAGAATCATTCTAAAACACAGATAATTTTAGGTCTCTAATTTCCTCTCTGCCTGTGACAATGCAGATATGGCCTTGTCCATTTCTTCTCTAGTAGCCTAAACACATCTGCAAAAGTATTCAAAACAGTCAGTGTGTCTGCTGACCTCGGCTACAGTCCCAAAACATGCAGTGTATTTACAAATTCTTCAGTCAGAGAAAGTCTTCCATTTTTGAATCGGGTGTTCTGAACACACAGTTGATAATTAATAATAGCAGAGCACATTGTATTTACGATTTCAAACCTTATATTTTGACACAAACCAGTTAAAATCCCTTTAGTTCAAAGTCCATGCTATTGCCTTCTTTAATCCAAAAAGTCCATGCTTTTGCCTTCTTTAATCCTCGTCCCTCCGGAATTGATCCAAATCCTCCTCCGTTTTGATTTGCACAATTTTGGCTTCTTCGGGTGTAGCTCCATTCATTTTGATGAAGATTCTTCCATCTCTCGTCCAAGTTTGTTGGACCTGTCCACATTTTTTTAACCCTCTCGCTTGATAGGCCAAATAAGCCTTTCTCTTGGTTAAATTTTCACTCATTCCAATTTGTTCACCTTTAAGCTTCTTGCCTTGACTGAGCAGGTTTATCTTATGCTTTCTACTCACAAATTTCAGAATGACTGCACGCTTTTTGGCGAATTTCCCCTTCGGGAGAAGAAATAATAATAATAGCGACAATGTAGGACATTTTTGGAAGGGGATCTGATTTGAACATACTCTATTGTAGGTTTAGATAATAATAAGGCCAGCGGACATGACTTCTGGATCTAAAGTAGCTTTTCCTCTTTTCATTTACTATATTTGATAAAGATTGATAATATCAGATTCCATTGCACTGTTTGAGGATTTCCAGGTGTTCCTGAAAGGTTCTGATAAATGAAGGCACTGTGTGTGGCAAGTACACACAGAGCAATCTTGGCTTCTGTTGGTACACACATGCTATCCTTCCACCTAATTTATGCAGTAAAAGGAGCACATGAAAAATTAACTCAACATGCCTTAGCCCTCGCAGATGTTGACGGTTATGTTGACGATACCAAAATATCTCATGTGTATCTTTATAACATGTGAGGGGAGGACAGTCGCTCATCTGTGACTTAATTACAAGAAGACAACAAAGGAGCACTAGGCTCAATTTTGTCTAGAATCCACATAGCAATCATATTTGCTGCTTGTAAATTGAATTAGAGCACAGCAATGGGAGCAGGTAAAAGGCAGGCACAAGAGGGCTCTTTGCTCGTCAAGACTAATTGTGTCTCTGAGTGTCACAGAGGCTTGAATAGAGAGAGCATTGCTGTAATCACGGTGTTGTGTGCTTGTTCATCAGCCCAGAACCTTTCTGCAACATTGGCTCCTCTGACTGAGCCCATGACAGCAGAAGAAACAGCAGTTCACTGATTGAAGCATCAGCCCCATAGCAGTAGAAAACAGTAATTTAAGGCTAAGTGATTGTCAGCGAAATGTACTTCTGAGAAATGTTATATTGGGTGGTTGGTTGGGTGGCTACAATCATTTCAAACTCACAACAGTAATCTTCTCTGAAACTAATACTCTAGTAAAACAATAAGGAATAATACTTGTAGTTGTGTTGCTATACAAGCATTTCATTTGACAAGCAACAAAAGGGACTTCATCTTGTTATAACACCAGATAGGGCAGACATTATCTTTTCTTACCAAGAAGCAAAAGAAAATATCTTGTGTTTTTATGTGCTTTTTTAGCCATGACTTGCTGTGCCTCAGTCCATTGACTCACTTTATTTTTAGAAGTTATATTTATGTAGTTTTTCTTACTTCATTTGTTTGTACAGAGTAAGTGAAGAGCCAACAATGAACTCTGCTCAAAGACACACACTGTGAACGTTGCACAACCCCACTTAACCATGGAGTGCCCTAACTGAGTGCAGGGCTGATATGGAATGAGCCATCTGAACAAAAGTTTTGACCAAAGACCTACAGTATGTTTCTGTTTTGGTGAAACTGACACTTTAACTTATCCAAGAGCCCTTATCTTTTTACTGTCAAAAAGTATTCTCAAAGCCAAAGACCCAATGTCCTCCAACGGTTATGCAAGGCAAGGCAAAGCAAGTTTATTTATATAGAACAATTCAGACAGAAGGCCATTGTTACAACCTGGCTCAACGGTTGTAGCAAAGAAGGGGAGGCCACACAAGGTCTTATATAACATAAGGAATTTAATAAAGAACAAAGTGAACAAACAATATAAATGAAACAAAAGAGAAGGCTGCAGGCCAGGGAAGAGATCAGTCAAGCAGGCAGGGCTGCTTTATATGCTCCTCTGTCAAGTCTGCTCAGGTGAGCTGCATCCCGGTAACGATGATGTGGCTCCGCCCACCAGCTCCCTGCAAAACAGAGCAGACCAGAAGCACCAACACCTCAAGGCACACCCTGTGGCCGTCACACTCCCCCCATAGAACAGGAGCTCCACCCCGCAAATTAACTAAGAATATAACTGAATGTAAATGTGGGTAGATAACTCAACCACCCCTGCTACATGACTCCACTCTTCTCCCGTCTCCGCAACTCCATTCCCAGCCACCTTTGCCAGTGGAGCAATGTAAGAGGAGAAGAAACAGACTGCAGAGGACAAAAGGGAGGGTACTGTTAGGTGCAAGAAGTTACAAAGGTGCACGTGATAAAGCATCCGCCATACTGTTAAGGGTGCCCTTAATATGACGGATGTCCAAGTTGTACGGCTGCAACAACAGAGCCCATCTCATTAGCCTCTGGTTAGGGTTCTGCAGCGAGTTCAAGAAGGTTAACGGGTTGTGATCCGTTAGTACAACAATTGGCATTCCCGAATCCAGGTACACATTGAAATGTTGCAGAGCCAGAACTAATGCCAAAGCCTCCTTTTCAATGACTGAGTAGTTCAGTTGGTAAGTGTTAAATTTCTTAGAGTAGAAACTAACAGGATGTTCAATACCTTTTCCATCAGCCTGGAGGAGTACCGCCCCAGCTCCAACCTGGCTGGCATCAACATGTAATATGAATGGCTGATCGAGTTGGGGAGCTAGAAGGACTGGAGCAGAGCATAACAAGGTTTTAACATCAGTGAAGGCTTTCTGACATGAGGTGGACCAGATGTACTTGGACTTCGTCTTCAGCAAGTCAGTCAGAGAGGCAACCACTGTTGAGAAATTACTGCAAAAACAGCGGTAATAGCCAACCAACCCTAGGAACCTCATTAGTTCTTTCTTCGTAGTGGGGACCGGAAACTCCTCGACCGCAGATACCTTTGCATGCACTGGACGCACATGGCCTTGACCCACCACTTTACCCAGATAAGTTACCGTAGCTTGTGCAAACTCACATTTAGCCAAGTTTACTGTCAAATTTGCATCTGCAAGTCGTTCAAACAACGCCTGAATGCGGCTCAGATGATCCTCTCAGGTGTTACTATAAATCACGACATCGTCCAAATATACCGCACAACCTTCAAGTCGGTTGACAACCATATTCATTAACCGTTGAAATGTAGCTGGTGCGTTGCGCAAACCAAAACCCATAACAGTACACGAGAATAGGCCGGACGGTGTAATAAAGGCAGACATTTCTTGAGCTCTTGGAGTTAAAGGAACCTGCCAGTAACCTTTTAACAAATCAAATTTGCTTACAAACTTTGCTGCACCAACCTGGTCAATACAATCCTCCATCCGAGGAAGTGGAAAGGAATCCGATTTGGTCACTGTATTAACTTTACGATAATCTGTGCAGCATCGAGGTGATTTATCGGATTTCTCAACTAACAGGCATGGAGATGCCCAACTGGAAGTGGATGGTACTGCAATTTGATTATCCAACATGTAGGTCACCTCACGGTCGAGTATTTTCCTCTTCTCTTCAGAGACTCTGTAAAACCTTTGCCGGATGGGCTTAGCGTCGCCAACATCAATGTCATGCTCTATCAGATTTGTCTTAGACGGCGTGTCTCCAAATAACCCTGGATAGCTTGCAATCAGTTCAGTTAACTCAGTTTGCTGCTCAACGGACAAATGGGACAACAAGCCATCCATATTCTTTAGACACTCAGAGTTCTTCAGACGACCATGCAGTACAGAATCATCTGGCACTGCCACATCTTCCCCCCCACCAAAAACTGACTGCAACACTATACCAGCAGACAAAACTGGACGCACTTCAGAAGGAGTGTGTGAACTCTCAGATTAATTCTGGGGACATTCCCGACCATAGTATGGTTTCAGCAGATTTATGTGACAAAGTTGGTTTCTTTTCCTACGATCTGGAGTAGAAATTAAATAGTTAAGCTCAGAGAGCTGACGTTCTACAGTATATGGGGCCATAAATTTAGCTTGGAATGGTGACCCCGCAATTGGTAGCAGAGCCAACACTTGGTCACCCTCACCAACCTGTCGTCTCTCAGACCATCGATCATACAACTGCTTCATTCTCCCCTGTGATTTTTCCAAGTTCTGTTTTGCCAAATGGCCCGCCATATAAAGCCGGTGTCTGAACCCGTTTACATACTCTCTCAAATTGGACGGAGGTTCCTCTGTGTACCACTCATCTCGAAGCACTGCTAAAGGACCACATACTCTGTGACCAAATACTAAATCATTTGGACTGAACCCAGTACTTTCCTGACACACCTCCCTTGCTGCTAAAAGCAACCATGGCAGACCTTCCTCCCAGTCCCCCTGCATCTCTGTACAATATGCTCGCAATAAAGACTTCAGAGTTTGATGAAAGCGTTCTAAAGCTCCTTGGCTTTGTGCATGATATGCAGACGCTTGACTATGTTTGATATTGAGTTGCTTTAGAACTTGGGCAAACAACTTTGAAGAAAAATTTGACCCTTGATCGCTCTGGATAATCTTTGGTATGCCGAATATTGAGATGAACTGAGTTAAAGCCTTAACTACAGATTTAGCTGTAATAGTACGCAACGGGTAGGCGGCAGGATAGCGTGTCACCTGACACATGACAGTTAACAAATACTCTGAACCAAATTTTGACCTTGGTAAAGGTCCAACACAGTCAATTATTATGTGTTCAAATGGGCTATCTACTACAGGGATTGGAGAGAGTGGGGCAGGCTTTATAGTCTGATTTGGTTTACCTGTAAGTTGACAAGTATGACAGCTCTTGATATAAACTGCCACATCACGCTTAAGACGAGGCCAAAAAAAATACCGCAAAATGTGGCAGTATGTTTTCTTAACCCCCAGATGCCCAGTCTGGTCATGCGAACACTGCATCACTTTATTTCGATACTTCATTGGTACTACAACTTGGTAAACTGGATCACCAACACAATCCAAACCCTGTGGGACCTAATAAAACTATTATTATACACGTGTTCATTTCTTAAGAGGAAGAGAGGATGCAAAAATGTTGGAGGAGACGAGGATAAAAAGTTACAATGGATAATTTAATGAAAAAGTGATGTCGTCAGGTTACAGCTTATGCAGTAGTCAGATAGACAAAACGAGCAGCAAAAAGAAGAAGAGGTGAGTTTCTCCGGACATTCAGTTGGTATTTAACAGTTCAGTTATACATGTTATTGGTTGGTTTAGCTTGTCATTCATCAAAAATCATCCAATCTTCGGGCTCCTGGCTGGAGAATCTGCCCTATGCGGAAGCCCTACGCTATCTTACCGATGTCCTTGATGGAATAATGTATCCTATCTGCTGCTAACTTGTTATGGAGTTCTACAGAGGCCCTTTGTGGAGAAAAGGATACATCTTTGGCCTCAATGTTTTGGGAACTGCATAGAGAATTTCTACAATACTGTGTTTTCTGCTCTTCCCAGCAAACAGGAGTTGTTAACGACGTATAGAGTTTTACGACTTTCTACATAACATACTATCTATGTGCTCAATTGTTAGTTCGATTATATAAGATACATGGAATAAATGCAATTAATGATGGGGGTATATACTTCATTAATTATTGAAAATTAGAATTCTAACAGACCCACTTACGGACCAATACCTCATTCTGCAGGAAGTACCCACTAGCTGCACTCTGAGCATCAACGCTAGGTCGCACCTGATCAAACAGTTCTCTCAACGAGGCATCCGCTTGTTGCTCAGTGATAAGTTCCTGTTGGGAGATAGACAGAATCAGACACATGCAAATTCCTCTCACAATCCCATTCTTCATGGTCAAATGCAAAATCTTGCGTTGCTGAGTCTTTTGCTGCCATTGCTCGTGTCACAGCACAAGCGGTAAAGACCTCAGGGCATTCAATTTTACCATCAGTTGGGTTATCCAGCAACAGTGTATATGCATCAGGTGGGGCACCATCAACCCAACCATGATTGCCTTCTAAATCATTCCCAAGAATAACATGGACTCCACTGATTGGCAGAGCAGGACGAACCCCAAGGTGGACATCACCATTTACAAGGCCACAAGCTAAACTGACTTTGTGCAAAGGAACACTCAGAGTTTTTAAACCCATTCCCTGTACTAGCAGACAGTCACCTGTGTCACTGTCCTGAGAAAAATTCAGAACAGAAGATAATAGGAACGAGTCCTTTGCTCCTGTATCTCACTTTATTTTGACCACCCGACACAGATACAAATCCATCCGAGACAAATGCTCCAAAGCCAGAAAAATTCCCATCTACAGTTTTACCTTCATCTAAACCTGTCTTAGAAACAACTGGAAGGTTCCTAACTGGAACACTTAGGGCAGCTGGTTTAGTAAATGTATTGCCTCCTCTGTTAAACCTGCTCTTCAGATAAGTGCAATCCGCTTTCCAGTGTCCTCTCTCATGGCAGTAATTACAAGCTTCATCAAAGCCACCTGAACGTGAACTATGGTTCAGCTTTGCAGACTCTGACCATGACATTTTAGCCGAGCGACCAATATTTTTAGTATGCACATCTGGAACACGGCTCCTCCCCAACTTCCCTTTTCGAGCCAGAATATACTTGTCTGCCAGAATTGCTGCTTCATGAACAGTTTTCACTCCACGCTCATCAATATGAGTGGCGACTTCAGGTGGAATACACTCTCTGAACTGTTCCAATACAATAAGATCACAGAGATCTTTAAAGTTACTTACCCCTAAAGCTGAACACCATCTATTGAAATGTTTGGACAACTCTCTTGCAAATTCCACATTTGTCTGTTTGTCAGCCTTTTCCCAGGACCTGAAGCGTTGCCTATAGGCATCTGGCACTAACTCGTATGCTCTAAGAACTGCGTCTTTTACATTGGAATAGGTCTGACAATCCACTGCACTAAGAGCGGAATAAGCTTCCTGGGCTTCTCCAGTGAACACTGATTGTAACATAACAACCCGGTCAGTTTCAGGCCAACCTCTCATATCGGCTACCCGTTCAAAAAGTGTAAAAAAGGTGTCTGGATCTTTCTCATCGAACTTTGGTAACAGACGCAAATTACGAACCACATCAAACCCTTGTACTTGTGCTGTAGCAGGTTCTCCAGGCCCTCCTGAACCCTCAGCATTACCCACAATCATACCCGCTTCAATAAGCTCTAACCGGTACTTTTGCAACCCCAATTTTTCCTTTTCCAAAGACTGCTGCAACATAAATTTTTCCTTTTCCAAAGACTGTCTCATTTGCTCTGCATCCATTTTTGTACGTTCAAGAGCCAATTCCTTATCTAATTTTGTCTTTTCATGTTCCATTTGTATTAACATCAGTTCTTTTTGTTGATCAAAGGTGAGACTCCACCCTGGTGAAACCATCGTACTTGATAAACCCTTACCTTCATCAGAAGCCAAAACCCCTTCTTCCATCAAAGTCGCCTTCAGGATACGTTTGATTGTGTCCTTCAGACGTGTGGCTGCAATTTCAATTCCGAAATGACCGGCAATTTTCAACAGCTGTTCCTTTGTACAGCAAGGTCTCAGAAGGAGACTGAATAAACGCTTCTACCACAGCAGCCATGCCAAAACAGCTTTGATCACTGGTATGCAAATAGAATTAGAACTTCCCCACTAACTGCCTATCCAAACCTGAATAATCTCGACCCTAGTGTTCATGCAGCTTGTGGTGGGTATTTATGCACTGTAAACCAACCGGTTTGAAAGGCGACCTGCAAGCAGACAACCCCCAAGATCCTTCGGATGTGCTCCCGAGACAATTGACATTGAACAATTGACACTAACCACGCCCCACAGCACTACCA
Source organism: Hyperoplus lanceolatus (assembly GCA_026929865.2). NCBI lineage: Eukaryota > Metazoa > Chordata > Actinopteri > Uranoscopiformes > Ammodytidae > Hyperoplus > Hyperoplus lanceolatus. Next base: position 18,894,486 of record CM049405.1, read on the forward strand.
AAAGGAAAAAACAACGAAAAAAAAAAAAAATCACGCAACCCAAAGGGGAAACGCAACTGAAGCCTACCAGGGAAAGTTCAAATCCAGACATGTACTCACCAGCCAATCAACCCTGTTAGCCTAGCCTCAGCTGATTACCCACTCCAGACGCCAAGCTCAATCCCCAACCATGCACTCCTGGTTTAGAATACTAAACCACAAAAGAACTTCTAAATATACTAACTAGTGCACAAATTAACTGATTACCAAAGACTAACTGGCCTCCCCAAAAACCAGTACTGAGCACCTTTAATCCTAAGACTAATAAGTCCCTTCAATTATTGCCCAGACTGATTTCCTCCACTATGCAAGGTTAAACCCTACTCCTTCACCATAATGCCTATAGAGTAAGCTAGATGAAGCAAGTACCAGTTTAACTACCAAAGGTTTTACACATCACTGCCAAAACTTACCAAATTAGTTTGACGTAGCCCCCATTTGTTACAACCTGGCTCAACGGTTGTAGCAAAGAAGGGGAGGCCACACAAGGTCTTATATAACATAAGGAATTTAATAAAGAACAAAGTGAACAAATAATATAAATGAAACAAAAGAGAAGGCTGCAGGCCAGGGAAGAGATCAGTCAAGCAGGCAGGGCTGCTTTATATGCTCCTCAGTCAAGTCTGCTCAGGTGAGCTGCATCCCGGTAACGATGATGTGGCTCCGCCCACCAGCTCCCTGCAAAACAGAGCAGACCAGAAGCACCAACACCTCAAGGCACACCCTGTGGCCGTCACACCATTCAAAGTGCTTTACAGGGGCATGACATACATTAAGATTAAAATACATCAACTATAGTGTAGACATTAGAAAAGCGAAAAATATGGATAGAAATAAAACATTTAAATTAAATAAAAATTGCAGATTAAAAGGGAAAGTCTTCAGATTTGATTTGATTGGTATACATATTTATAATTTTTTTCAGTGTATTTTTTCTCAACATTTTCAGGAGGGTGTATATACTAGTGACAATGTAGGACTTTAACATGTTTGGGAGTGGACCTGATTTGGACATACTCTATTGAATGTTAAGTCAATAATAAGGCCAGCAGACATGACTTCTGGATTCAAAGTAGCTTTTCCTCTTTTCATTTACTATATGTGATAAAGATGATAATATTGATAACATCAGATTCCATTGCATGTTTGAGGAATTCCAGGTGTACCTGAAAGGTTTTAAAACATGAAGGCACTGTGTGTGTCAAGTACAAAGCCGTAATAATGTATGTTATGTAATTAATTAAATAAATTGTCATAATAATATGTTTGTTTAAATCAAAATTAAAGTCATATATTCCGTTCACAACATGTGATACAAGTTACCTTTTACCCATGTGTAACTTTCTTGATATTACAACAACCAACCTCAGCATGAACCTACTGGTCTGATGATCAGACTCTGATCAAGTAGTGCATTTCTTATCGTCTCACACTTTTACAAATCTTCAAAATAGCAGTACATGGTTAATATGTACATTGTGTATACAATTACATATTTTTTTCAACAGAAAGCTGTTTCCAAGTAGACCAACACAGTCGAGCATGCTTTTGATACCTAATACAATCACAAAATCAGAAAAAAAACACCTGCTTGCCATATATCCTGCTCTGTATCACAGAAACAGTGCCTTTTGGACACCTGATTATCTTGTTACAAATTGAGCCTTTGCTTTAATTCCATATACATTTTGTGATAGCACTATCAGTGGCTCAAGCAACGCATACTGCATCGTTCAATGCAAAAAGAAAAACGAAAAACAAATGAACAGTCTTTCTCTCTTAGGGATTGCATTCAAAATGTGTATATACACAAGGAAACAAATAGGCTGTTGAAAACAAATAGGCTGGGTGACCTCAGCTGAGAATGACAGTGAATCCCCAGGGACAGCGCTTTCTGATCTGCCTCTCTGTGCTCTTCACAGTGTGAAAAGCCTTTTATGATTTTCCCCGTTCCATATCTCCGTAAATTAAGTTCAGCTTTCCCATACCACTGTCTATCAAAAGTTTTTTTTTCCCCCACAGTATTCCCCTGCTAGATAATCCAATATGAAAAGGATACACTATGGTGTGCTAAAAACACGCTTTATGAATGACTGGGGGGAGGAAAATACTTTTACAATCATGTACATAATACACAGTGACTTCACACAGTTTAAAGTTCTTCTTGTAACCAACAGTTCATTTTAGAGACTGAAAGTTTATTGTTTATAGCTGATCGAGCAACAGTCAGCTACCTCCTTAGGGTCCGCACAAAGTGTTATTAAATTGTGGTTTGGACCATATGTATATATACACTTTAGGTATATTGAATAGGAATATATAATATGTGAAAAATAATAACTGCCCTAAGGCTCTTGCACACCGGACATATCGCAAATAAACGGCACGGAAGTGCAAATAATTTGGATTGTGAATTTTGAACATTCTGACTATCAAAAAATCAAACCACGTTCGAAAAAATAAAAGCAGCTATTTCGCGTAGCAAAATTAAGTTGCTGATATGGAAGCTTATACTGACTCTATATATGTTATAAGTGTCTGTTTTCAATCTGAAGTTGGTAAATGGTTAATAAAACTTTATCTGCCTGGCAAAGAGATGAAGAGTTGTGTAGTTCTTGGGGAAAATGATATACAGCAGTGCAGAGTACGGACCAATAATATTAACCTTAACATTTGATTAGAGCCTACAAGGTTGATAGATGGATGTCAAAGTGAATTGAATTTTCCTCTACCTTTGAAATCAGAGGAGAGTGGCTTGTGTGATGAATGATGACATTTATTTGATTTGGGAGATATTACAGTAGGTAACTGTCAAGAAATATAAATGGAAATAGTTTCAAAATCATATTTTACCTGAAGACCAATACTCTCTTGTGGATGTGCAGCAAGGATGGGAGGGACAGCCAGTTTGAAGCAAATGGTTTTAGAGGGGGGAAGACATTTTTTTGTAAGTTGAATATTGCTCAAACAAGAATTATGTGTCACACCCACCAATATGGGAACTGGAAAATCCAGTTGTAAATATTCTTTCTTTGTTAATGGTTTGGCATTCAGTGTGTAGGTTTGCTGTAAATATGACCTGGATCACCCATTTTAATCTTCAAATGTCAACAACGAGGATCATATGCCAGAAATAAAAGCTAAATATAGTATTGTTCCTCATCCTGTTAGACAATGCTGACAGCTAAACACCATTCATTCATAAGCATTTTAGAATGATTGGCACTCTAAAATGTATGTTCGGTCTGTAGGGCCACTCCAGACCACAGCCTATACAGTATATGAAACAAAAATATTTAGGATGGATTTTGTTTTTTTTACTTTATTTATTCTCCATTTTATTTATGCATATTTTTCTGTTGTTTCAACATGACAACCAACATCAGACTAATTGCTTACCCGCAGGGGACAACACTGACTGAAATAAAAATCTAGAATCAGGCAAACAATATGCAAGTGCATACAATTAACAATTCAGATGGACCTTTAACCTCATCATAAATGACATTCCGTTATTTTATGTCATTGTAGCTTTATCATTTATTGTAGCTTTATCATTCAGTGCTAGAAAAGGAAAGGGTATTTACTGACAGTATACAGCAAAGGTAAATTCAACGTTATAATGCTTCTAAAACATTGTACACTATAGAGATTGCAATTGATCAATGGCAAAGGTATGTCACAAAGCAAGTGTACTATCTTGGTTGATATTTTCTAAAACAACACTGCATATTTGACTTGCATTTGTATTTTCTTTTTACCTTTGCAACCTACGCTATGGCCAACTGAATGTATAAGGAGATATCAGTCTTCAATTAATTATTTGATGTCATATACAGTGGCAACATCTTTGAACAACATAAAGCAAATTGGGGGTATTATCTAATTTTTATACACACATTTGATTATTGTAAGCAGTCGGCTTGCAGAGGGATCTGGATCTTGGTTCCAGAATACGTGACTTATGGAAGACTTTGTGCTGGTAATAACATCCATTTGTCTCTGTCTGCTTAATGACACTTTCTTAATACCCAATGAATGTATTTGTGATTGTATGCACAGTTTCAAGACATCAGGCCATAGAATTTATTGGGCGCAATTGCAATTCATATGCATTTGTCATAAATTGCTGGACAAGGTCACTTAGGGGTTGTTCATTCAAAACAGAAGTTGTAGTTCGGAATTGTATAGTCTGGATAGTGTTTTACCTTATTTTCTATTTAGACAACACTCAGCATCGATTTTTAAGGCAAGGACGCATGATTTAATTCTCTAGCAGAGGAGATTAGCCTCCCAGTAGCTGTCCTTGAGATCTTCATTACCACCTCAACCTCATATGACACTGGTTTAAAACAAATATGCTGTGGAAATAGCCTGGACTTCCCAGACCTGCCACTAGGCGCTGGCAAATTAAATTTGCTGCGCCTGTTGGTCTGGCCACGCTCCATTGAAGCTTTATCAAGAAGACCAGAAATCTGGGTCTCACGTTTCAATTGGTTCTATCTAATATGGGCGCGCCAGAGCCCTTTATATGGTACTCTGGGGAGGACGTAATCGGATGACGACAGGGACGTGCATGCGACGTCGAAGTTGTGATAGTAAACATCAAAGATGGCTGCGGATATGTTGTGTGAGTTTGAGACTGCTTTGGCCTCGACCCTTAACAATTTGGAAGACGGCACTCAAATCTTTCATTAGCAAGTAAGTGGAATGTTCTGTTTTGCCGACCGACAACGGCAAACGTTTAATCTAACAGTTTAACAGCTGTTCGCTAAACGAACGGGGCTTACGTCACCTTGTAGGCTACATTGCTCTGATTGGTTGTAGTGCTATCCAACTGCGTGCAGTGGCATTTGAAATGCACGAGTAGGAGCCGCCCCTTGAGTTGGAAATTACTATTGATCGTGGCCAGACCGTCTATCGTTCAACATATCAGGGTCTGGATTTCCAGGCTACTGTGGAAAATGATTATTAGAAAAGGATTGGGCAATACTTTTTCAAAAAACCTCAGAACCCACTTGAAGATTGCAGAGAAGGACCATGAAATAAGACACATACAAGATATAAATACATTTCAACAACTCCTTCCTAGTCTCACATTCTAGTTTCACTTCAATCTAGTTACACATTTCTGACTCCGATCTCATCAGGATTGTAGATGACTGGGATTAATCTTACTATCAGGGCTGCAATAGTCTCATTTAATACACTTTTTATTCCTCCTCTCTGATGGTTATGAACAATCGCCCTGCCCGGTGGGCAACACAAAACATCTGATGTTTCATAAGGAGTCAGACTCCAAAGCTCCCAGATCCTGTCAAATAACAGCTCAGTGGAATTGCTGCTTGTAAATGATGGATTGTTAGGAGCCACTCACACTAGGGCTGCGGCCCCGTGCCCGAGCTCATTTGCATACTAAAGTCTAGAACGTTTGGCTAGTGTGACCACGCCATCTGTATTCCAGCACGGAACAGCCCCTTGGCCACGGCACACTTGGGAGAGGTGTGCCGTGGCCAAAGTACAGATGCTAATGAGATGACACGCGCACAAGCAAGTGCACAGGCGGCGTTCCTGACGTGAATTCATTAAGGATGCATAGTCCGTTAACGTCCGCTGCCTTACTAGTCGGCACCAGAATTTCCCACCACTTGGACTTGTAGCTACATAACATGTGTGAGAATTAACGTGTGTGTTGGCCTAGGTGTGGGATAATAAAAGAGGGAGAGAGCTAAATAGGTGAGCGCAGAAAGCAAAGCAAAAAGGTTCGTTAGATGATTTTTTTCTTTTTCCTCCCGTCAGCTGTCGCATGGCGGTTGAGACGAACCCAAAACAACACACAGCGGGACTCCGCGGCCCGGTGATAAGGAAACAGTAGCCTACACTAAGGTGAATAAGGTTTTCCGCGCAGCGCGTCAGAGGTCGTGGCAAGCAAGGTGCGTGCGTGAGGTAAAGTCGTCTTAAAATGTTTTTTTCGTTTTTTTTCCTTACCCCCAATTCAAGGTCCTTAGGAGGCTTGTTGTTTGCAAAACAACCCCTTCAAGGGGGTAACTCAGGTTTTTTCCCTTATGTTATCAGTGGGGTCCTTAGGGTCCAATGTGTTTGCTAAACAAACCCCTTCAAGGGGGGATGACTGAGGATTTTTATCCCATTATGTTATACAGGTGGGGGTCTATAGAATCACGGGAATGATTTTTAAATCTTTTAAAGTCGTATACAATCTTCAAGGGGTTCCTCAGCGTAAAATACTCATCGGTATAATTTTGCTCATACCTTTTTGAAGGGCCCTCTTAATTTTGAAATCCTCACTGTATCCCAACTTTATATTTAAAAGCATCAGACCTCTGTCTTTAGAATGTTAAACTTTCCTTTTATCGGTATTGGTTTGGTGCTTTTCTGTTTGTTTTTTTCGTTTTGGTTGCTGGGTTGTTTTGTTTTTTTTCCTTAGTGCATCTTTTTAGATTCTGCCGTTTTTTTCCTTCTCTCTTTTTTTAATATCCTTTTTTTAATATTAGAAAAGTCTAGCGTCAGGTCCGTTGGTTGTCATGAAAGGTCTGCTTGGGCGTCTTTTCTTTACTAAACCTTTTTCTTTCAAAATGCGGGGTTTGTGTAGAGTGTTGCTCTTGTTTTAAGGCTCTTTTACTCTGAGTCTTTAAATGAGTTGTGTCTCAAATATAGCCTTTTTAGCTTATGTTTCCTCCTAAGTCCTGTATTTTCTGGAGCTATTTCTTTCGTATCCTCCTGGTTGTTTGATAGAAATGAGGGTCTTTATTTCAGGGTTTAAGGCTTTATTTCCGTTTACATTTCTACTGCTCTTTTTTTTTGCCTTTTTATTTATTTTTCTTCTATAAACAAACAAAGTCTACCTTTTGGATATTTACGTACAAACTCAACAATACTTGCATCTCCTATGCTTTTACCACCAAGTCTACACAAGAAAACTACTCGTGTTGAATCTATCTCGAGAAAATAAAAATGTAGGGTTTGTTACCGGCTTACACAACTTCCAATGATCCAATCCTCAGTTAAATCGTATGGTATTTAAAACAATCTATAGTGTCTAACTCTTGAAGTTATTACTTTCTTTCATACTATACTTATATTCTTTTTTGGCAAGTTCTATATAGTTATATATATATATATATATATATATATATATATATATATATATATATATATTATATATATTTATTTTATTTTTTATTTTGTTTATCACCCAGTGTCATAGATTCTTTTAAAACTGTATTAAACCTATTATCATCCCTAACTATATGTTTTAGTTTTGCTCGAGCCAAGGGTCACTAACCATTTCGGAAAGCCTCTTCTGAAACCGATGATAAAATGCAATCAGAATCCGTATGCCCCAGCGTCAAATACATGGTTTGGATTTTCATAATTCGTTAAAAATGTCTTGCCTATCGTCCCGTGTCCTTCAATAAAATTTAGGGGAATAAAATCAATACAAGTGCCATAGCTATGGTATTGTATGGCTACTGTCAGAATAAGCACAATATATACTGTCTTTTCAAGTGCTGGAGTATTTTGTGTAGAACGTCCTATCATTACCTCAGTATATCTTGAGCGGGGGAGGGTATCCATCATTCAAATTCCTCCTTCCATCGGAATGTTCTTGTTGGTGTGCCTTTACATCCGCTGGTGGTTTTCTTGTTGTGCAAGAAACGTCAAATTTCTTTTCCAAGGAAAATTCAATCCATGATATGTTGTTACCGTTATCCTGAGAGTTCTTAAAAGGTTGGCCCGTATCCGGGTACGTTGAGTTTTCCCCCTGTGTAAAGGGTGAGGAATGTTAGAACAGACTAAAACCATCTTGTCACACCCCAGGGGGTAATTTATCGTTTGATGAATGTTGTCATTATCATCATCAGGGGCAAATAGTTTGATCTTTAGCTTTTCATAGGGTTTGTATACCCTATACCATCTGAATAAAGTATCGATGTGGGAGAAAAGTCAACCCCCAGTCAACCCTGACAATAAAAACAGGGGTAAACCACGCTCCATTCTTGAGTTGTGAGGGGATAGAGTTTATCCTCATCTGGAGTACCCTTTCGGGTCACAAATTACAGTGTTATTTAGACACTGTCTGAAGAATATATAGTCATCAGGGCCCTGGGTATCAGATGATGATATTTCTGTCTCAACGCGATAGGTTTCACCAGGACTCGATCCATTCCACTGCTCAGGTAAAGTCCTGTTGCTCTATGGAGCTCTTTACAGATTTTGGTTCTGAAAAAAGACCAGTCTCTAGGGAAAAACGATTGGGCGTGGTACTCGGTAAAAACAGTTCATTGCTTCCCTGGTATATAGGTGAACCATTCCTTGGTCAAAGAAATATCCATATACCCTGAATTCTTCCACATGCCATTGTACAATGGTTCCCATGATTTGGTCAAGGAAATCAGTCAGAGTTTTAGGGTAGCTCTTTTAGTTCTAGGAGCTAAAAGCATCTCAGTTCATCAATGTTTATCGCGTTTAGGAGTTACAAAAGCAGAATCTAAACTGTATCTTCCATGATGAGGATTGTCGCAAGTGCAGAAAGAATAGGTCCGTAGAATAATAATCACTCACAGAAATATGAGTCGATGCAGTCCTCTTGCGTAGTACAGTGGACCCACATACAGACCAAGCATTTATATAACGTCGACATAGACCACTCCTAAGTTTTATTTCATTGACTCTACCATATATGGTAGAGTCCACCTTATACAAGATAGTATGTATGTGTGACATCCTAAGGTATCCTTTGAATTGGGGTGTTAAGGAAGTAATAAATACAGATAAAAAAACATTCTTTAAGAGCACATTTTTATCACGAGCACCTTGCTTGCTCACATGTACGCTCATGTAGCATGCATGGGTGCGTGAGTAAATGCTTCTATTTACTACTACTAAGGTCTAATAATAAACTTTATAAAGACACTTAAAAAAACGATCTCTGCCCATACAAAAAGTTCTGACTCGGATTACTTGATAGAGCGATCGATGTGTATACAACCATCCGGTATGTATGGTCTGATGACGGGCCGTTATATTAATAATAAACAGCGTGCTGCACAAATATGAGACTGTCCACCGCGACCTATTACGTCAAGGCTACATTAAAAAAAACAATAGCTTAAGGATTCTCGTTGCTCTAATGTGGAAGTGGAATATATGATGCAAATGTGGCCGGATGAAAATATTCACAAACAGTCGTATAGCCTACAAGTAGACTACGCTCCAAATCCTAAACGCGCACGGTGACGTAAGGTGCAATTGTGCCCAGGCCACAAGCAGTGTGACCACGGGCCAGCAGGGGAAGTGGGGAGGGGGGGAATCGTGCTGAATCTTCCTGCAGCATGGAACAGACAAACTTGCCTAGTGTGAGTGCGCCCTTAAATGTAATTTCTATGCTGCATCATTACATTACTATTAGAAGAGTGTGAGAACTGTGTGTGTGTGTGTGTGTGTGTGTGTGTGTGTGTGTGTGTGTGTGTGTGTGTGTGTGTGTGTGTGTGTGTGTGTAGGGCAATATTTCAGCGTGCAGCGCGCCTATGCAGCACACACTTTTATTTTTTATTTATTTTTTTATTTTTTTCAGCACACACTTTTGTTGTTCTTTTTGATTGCAACTTGCGACCAGAGAATACAAAGGGCCAGATGCGGCCCAGGTCTGCATAAGTGGCTGCTAAAGGTGGACTGCCGGCCCGAGGCATAAGCGAACTAAGCGGTCGCTTAGGGCCCCCGACAGTCAGGGGGGTCCCCTCCAAAAAATGTTTTTATTTTTTTTATTTTTTAGTTTGTGTGTTTGATATTAACATCATATTATGCAAATGTATCTTATGCAAGTGTATCTTACAAAAAAGGAATGAAATGTTTTGGTCTAGATAATTAATAGCCTAAAAATGTAATCAGTTCATCTGGGAGGTAATCCGAAATTATCTGATCATGTCACGTTCACATCCATGCACAGTGTGTATTGAGTTTATTTAAAAACAATTGGAAATGGGGCTGCCCTCAGTTGCCCATGCACTGTGTATGGTCTTCTATAGCCTATTTCAGCCTTGTCTGTGGAAAAAAAAGACACAGTACCTGGACAACAGAGTTCTTCTGCTTCGTTCCTCTCACTACATTTAAATGCATTCATTATATTACAGAGAAATATGTCCCGTAAAAGAAAAAGAGCTCCAAGCCCAACCCAGAGGACCCTCCATAATATTTTATATTAATATTTTTTATGGAAAATCCATGTGTCCTTCTTCAATAGCTTCTAATTCATCTGACCCAGTGTCTCCAAATTATTTGTTCACACAAAATTTCTCAGATGTAGCCTCTTAATTTTCCTCTCAAAGTTCAACAGATTCATGCATTTCACTTTAAAAAGTTTAAAAAAATCTCACGGGGGCATACGCCCGGACCCCCTTAGGAGGGTCTGAATCTCAGCTGTCTAATATTTTCGCACAGCTGCACAGTGGAGGCACTAGCGGAAAACACTGGGTGTGTGAATGCTATTTAACAAAGATCTATAGTTTCAGCAGTGCTAACATTGGAGAGGGGCCCCCAATCATATTTCGCTAAGGGCCCCATGAAGGCTTGGGCCGGCTCTGGGTGGACATATTCACTTTCCTGAAAATGGGATATATAGCCTACCTGGAAATATCATCATAGATGATATGTTATGTAATCGAGCTGCTTTCTCATTGCATGCTCTGAAGATAGTGTTAACGTAAGTCACATACTTTTAGCAAAACTTTGTTAGCCTCATTTTGCTAGCTTTCTATACTTGAATTGGTAACTTTGTTTTTCAAAAAATGTTGATCTCTTGACATTAGATAGATTTTGGGGTAAGTTAAAAAAATGTATGTTCTGGAAAGTTAACATGTACAGTACATGACTGTTGGGTACTCTTGTCATTCTTTGATGGTCTGATGATGTGAATCCCACACACAGGTAAACAGTACATATACTACGTAACTGCCTTTCTCAGTCTAGCCTTACCAGAAAAGTCAACAAAAGCCCAAAATGTCTGACAAAAACATAAACAGGGCTATGGACATAAATAAGATACCCTGTCACTTTAACAGCAGTGTAAAGCATCACCTAGGCAGCCAACAAAGAGATGTATTAGACAATATAAACTTGACAGCTGCTACAGTCCACAAATGCCCACAGTAAAGCAAAAAGAGATTCTGTACAACTTTTACCCACTGCATATAGTGCACACTATGACAGGGACTAACAGGGACAAAATTGTCTAACACACCACACTGAGGGTAAAAGTTCTAAATAGAAAAATCACTGCTCGAGGATTCACCATCTGCATTTTAGACCGACCAAGCATGTCCCTGTTGGTCACGCAACTTTGTGTGTGTGTGTGTGTGTGTGTGTGTGTGTGTTAACAATTGAGTCACTTAGTGTGCACGCTACTTGGTGCTTTATAAAAATGACTAATTATGTAGATGTGACCTTTTTTTCTTTCTTTTTACCTATGCTGAGGTAATGCCATGACCCATGATGTCATCTTGACTAAATTGCATTCATTTGGATTTTCATTTCATTTCACAAAATACATTTTGCGCTTTTGTTTTGTTTGATTTTTATATTGTGACTAGTAATCTAGTAAAGTACATTACTTAGAAAATACCAAAAATACTGAAGTACAACGAACATTTCTGATTTAAAAAAATACTCGAGTCAACATTTAATTCACTGCAACCTAAATGCAATGAAACAAGATAACACAGCAAAATGATCGGAGTAGGAGCTTACCTTTTTCTGTATACACTTTATTTTTCAGAAAGTACTTTCATTAAAAACATGAGGTTTCAATTCAGAACTACTAAGGTTCATCATCATCATCATCATCTTCAACCGCTTATCTGAAATCGGGTCGCGGGGGCAGCAGCTTGAGCAGGGAGCCCCAAACTTCTCTTTCCCGGGCCACATCAACCAACGCTGATGAGGCGTTCCCAGGCCAGAGTGGAGACATAATCTCTCCACCTAGTCCTGGGTCTTCCCCCGAGGCCTTCTTCCAGCTGGATGCTCCTGGAACACCTCCCTAGGGAGGCGCCCTGGGGGCATCCTTACCAGATGCCCGAACCACCTCAACTGGCTCCTTTCAATGCAAAGGAGTAGCGGCTCTGCCCCGAGTTCCTCACGAATGACTGAGCTTCTCACCCTATCTCTAAGGGAGACGCCAGCCACCCTCCTGAGAAAGCCCATTTCGGCCGCTTGTACCCACAATCTCGTTCTTTCGGTCATTACCCAGCCTTCATGACCATAGGTGAGGGTAGGAACAAAGATCGACCGGTAGATCGAAAGCTTTGCCTTACGACTCAGCTCTCTTTTCGTCACAACAGTGCGGTAAAGCGAGTGCAAAACCGCCCCTGCTGCTCCGATTTTCCGGCCAATCTCACGCTCCATTGTTCCCTCACTCGCAAACAAGACCCCGAGGTACTTGAACTCCTTCACTTGGGGTAAGGACTCATTCCCTACCTGTAGTAGACAATCCATCGGTTTCCTGCTGAGCACCATGGCCTCAGATTTAGAGGTGCTGATCCTCATCCCAACCGCTTCACACTCGGCTGCGAACCGATTCAATGTGAGCTGAAGGTCACAGGACGATGATGCTATCAGAACCACATCATCCGCAAACAGCAGAGATGAGATCCTCAGCCCACCAAACTGCAACCCCTCCCCACCACTACTACGCCTTGATATCCTGTCCATGAATATTACAAACAGGATTGGTGATAAAGCGCAGCCCTGGCGGAGGCCAACCCCCACTGGAAACGGGTCCAACTTACTACCAAGAACCCGGACACAGCTCTTGCTTTGAGTGTACAGAGATTGGATGGCCCTGAGAAGGGACCCCCTCACCCCATACTCCCGCAGCACCCCCCACAGTATCTCCCGAGGAACCCAGTCATAAGCCTTCTCCAGATCTACAAAACACATGTAGACTGGATGAGCAAACTCCCAAGCTCCCTCTAGGATCCTTGCGAGAGTGAAGAGCTGGTCCGTTGTTCCATGGCCAGGACGGAAACCGCATTGTTCCTCTTCAATCTGAGGTTCGACTATCGGCCGAACCCTCCTTTCCAGCACCTAAGACCTTGAGACCACAGCAGCCTGCCGCAGCTTCAGCAATGGAAGTTTTGAACATCGACTACTCGGGTTCAATGCCCCCAACCTCCACAGGGATGCTAGAAAAGCTCTGCCGGACGTGCAAATTAAAGATCTCTTGAACAGGGGCCTCCGCCAGACGTTCCCAGTTCACCCGCACTACTCGTTTGGGCTTACCAGGTCTGTCCAGAGACTTCCCCCATCCTTTGACCCAACTCACAACCAGATGGTGATCACTTGACAGCTCCGCCCCTCTCTTCACCCGAGTGTCCAAAACATGCGGCCTCAGATCAGATGATACGATCACGAAATCGATCATTGACCTTCGGCCTGGGTGCTCTGGTACCATGTACACTTATGAGCATCCTTATGTTCGAACATGGTGTTTGTTTTAGACAAACCATGACCAGCACAGAAGTCTAACAACAAACGACCACTCGGGTTCAGATCGGGGAGGCCGTTCCTCCCAATCACGCCTCTCCAGGTGTCTCCATCATTGCCCACGTGCGCGTCAAAGTCTCCCAGCAGAACTATGGAGTCCCCTACCGGAGCCCCATGCAGGACTCCGTTCAGGGTCTCCAAGAAGGCTGAATACTCCAAACTGCTGTTCGGTGCGTATGCACAGACAACAGTCAGAGTCTTCCCCCCCACGACCCAGAGGCGTAGGGAGGCGACCCTTTTGTCCACCGGGGTAAACTCCAACGTAGTAGCGTTGGAGTGTGTTGCCACGTAGCTTATTCGGGCTGTGCCCGGCCGGGCCCCGTGGCAGACCCGGCCATCAGACGCTCGCAGGCGGGCCCCCTTTCTGGGCCTGGCTCCAGACGGGGGCCCCAGGCTTCCTCCGGGCAGGGTCACTCTTCCTCTATTGTGTTCTTCCATGGGGTCTTTGTGAATCATTCTTAGTCGGGCCCCTCACCTGAGACCACTTTGCCTTGGGAGACCCTACCAGGAGCACTAGGCTCCAGACAACACAGCTCTCAGTTTCACAGGGGCACACAAACCTCTCCACCACGGTAAGGTGATGGTTCCCGGAGAGGTTGATGAACTTGAATTGGTGGTGTTAGACAGTGGCGTTTATTTTTCTTTTCAATGATCTTTGACTGAGTAGAAACTTGGCACATCAACCAGAAAACTTCCAAATTTAATGTGGCTTTTCAGCAAGCTATTTACTGCGTTATGAATAATTAGCTACAGCTGATATAATCTTCTGCCAGCAATGTTTGTCAGATTAACTGCTGGAAGTGACGATCAGCACTGTCTGTAAATGACTGTTATGTACTTTTCCTTTTGCAAACAAATGGCAAATAGATTTGTTAGATATGTCACCAACCGCACATTTAGGACATTTCTCATTTAAGTGACTTAAGAGTAATCCTCAAATGCATTTCATGGACACTAAAATGCAACAAATATAATGGAACCACTTTTCACTTAGATTGTTTCAATTTCTTTTTAAACAAACTACTGGCATGATGATTAGAAAGAGGCGATGCACAATCACATAAAAAAATCCTCATAACACATTTGGACACATACATTACGCCTCTGAGTAATCAACAGTCAAGTGACACTATACAAATAACCAGCAAGCACATTAGGAGGTTCTCGTTTGACAAATAACTAACTGGAGAGTTCAATCAAGGCAGTTTAGTGTAGAGTTTGACAGTATTGCTTTCATAATGTGACATGCAGGGGAGAGAGAGAGTCCAGTGAAAAAAAATACAGTGAAATAAGAGGGAACTGTAGCTGATTGACGGCATGAAGACTTGTTTATCGTCGGCGTGCAGATGTGACTGTCGTGGAACCGGAGGGCAGCCATTCTTTTCATGCTGGTCAGGTATCACACTCCATTTCCTAACCTGTCAGCATGGACAAGCTAAACTCAGGGCTTTTTGACATCAGCATTTTACATCGCTCATTCTCACTGACAACTCCAATCGAAGAGAGGCTTGACATGGTGTCATTCCCAGGTGCCCCCCCCCCCCCCCCCCCCCAGCTACCTATGTGCTGTCCTTACAGTTTGAGAGGGAGATCAGTGTTTTCTGTGACAGTTGTTTCTCCCGCAGGTTTGGAGAAACACTGGGACAAATGCATTGATTTAACTGTGCATCAATGCTCAAGGCAAAAGTTGACTGTTTTTAGATTGTATTGTCTCGATTTTTAAAAACAATATATCATTTTAATTTTTTTAGAGAATCGATGTTCGCAGATCAAGAGACTTATTCACTGGGCTATGGAAACAAAAACATAAATAAATACATACAATAGATTATACAAAGTATTTTAAATAAACATAGAGCAATTGTCTTAATCTGTTCGAAAAAATATAATTTCTGATACTGAAATACAAGAAACACTATTGTGATGGTGTTAGGGTCCATTCCATTATAGTGTTAAGATGACTTTCTGTCACCTTAAGACTCATGTCATTAACGTGACGCGCACACGAGCAATAGAAAGAGATTGTGAAAATGTAATCATTCTGATTGTGCCACTGTTCTTATTTTTCCATGAAGACATCTGTCAAGACTCATGTCAAGAGCTGGATGAAGCACATCATTTTGACGTTGGTGGCTGCTTCATAATTATTTATGTTAGAAAAACCCTGCATATACGCACACACTCATAAAAACACATCTTGCACTCACTGGATCGGGTAAAGTGGTGGGTGAGTCAGCTTGACTTAGTGGTTATCATTGAGAGCGCTTTTTAGTGACAAGGCTTTTTATCACCTCCATTTAGTTCTTCACAACACAGCACTCATGCAATTTGAGTTCTAATGCATCTTTGTGAAACAATAACTCAGGGCCCACTTCTATCAGCGCAGTATGACATTTTAGAATTGCATCCAAGGGGATACAGCTTGTTTAGGGCCAAAACAGGCTAGTCAAGCATTCCAGTTTCTTAAAGCAGCACTATTGAATTCAATTCAGCAACGTGTCAAAATGAGATGTAATTTTTTTTATGTTCATTAGCAATCATTTCAATAGCAGCAGTTGTATAAATGTAACTCCATAAAGGCCTTTGCACACCGGGCGCGTTTTATTCGTGCGATTAATCCGTTAATTAACAAATTTATACAGAGTCAATACAAGCTTCCACACCAACTGAGTTCGATTTTTTTGGGAGGTCGCTTCTTAAAGTGAAACACAACAAAATTCACATTTCAAAGCATTCGCTTTTACGTTGCGTTTACTTGTGTCGCGCCCGGTGTGCAAAGGCCTTAATGACCAACGTATTAAAGTAATTTTCCCATAAACACACTAAAGCATATGGAGTACTACAATTTTGTTTGCACACCAAAGGGCACTTACACTGTTAGGCATCGCAATGGTTGCTTGCAAATATAAAATAAAAAGTTTTGAGGCTCTGGAGTCACATAAGGTATTACTGTCAATTAACAGCAAAAGGGTCTCACGCACCTGAACAAGGGGAAAAGTTTGAAAATGTGTGCAGAAGTCACTGCTGGAATATTCACTATAGGCACTATGAGCATGGCTTTTTTAAAGGTATCGCATTATGGCCATTTTCGGTTTCAAAATTGTAGTTAAGGTTTTAAAGCAATGAAGCGATAATGAGATACATTATGCTGAGCATCTGAAACAAGTTTTAACTGCCTTGTCAGTGTCTTACAAATGCATGCTATGCTCCTTGTTTAACAATTATGCTCACAGAACGACTACTTGCTCTTGATGGTATACGCCCACCATCAACAAGTACGTAAAACCAAAATAAAACTTTACATCCGTAGTGTGGAACAAGTGTCTCTGAAGAATGTATGGCCAACAAGTCAAGAGAAAATAGTGATGGTCCAGCCCAGCCTAGTAAACAAGCTGTTATACTCTATATGAAAAGTGCTTGCTTTTATTTCATAATTCCACCTTTATTCATACTCGAAAGATCATCAAGGGGTGATCCTTATTTCCAATGACAAAGTGGAACAAAACAATGCAACGTTAAAACAACACAACAAGGTAAAAACAAACAATAAGAGATTGAACTCTATGTATATGTGGCCTATTGAAATGCATATTCCTGTTGCTTTGCTCTGAGGGATTATATGTTGAAACAGAAAAAGGAAGAGTAGAGTTTGTCCAGCAACAATAACAATAGAAATATTTGACAAGGCAAACAGGAGAATATCAGGAAACAGCAAGGCTGAAATGCAAGAATAAAGGCAAATAAAGTACCCTTATTGAGCAGACAGCATTGGAATTAGAATATAGTCCTGTCCATACTATTAGCCACTTTATAGTGCAGATGTAGTGCCATTTGAAGTTGAGGTAAATCCAGTCACACAACAATTACAGAACCAATTGCCAAGTGTTTACTCCTCAAATGGGACCAATGTTTCAGTTTGAAAACTCATTTCAGATTAAGTTTAACCGAACTGAACGGAAATAATGAAAAAAGGACGAACATATACGAGACTCAATCTGGTTGACAAGGCAGTTTATGATACAACACGGTGACATTTAGATGTGGTTTAAAGGATCACTTTTGAACCGCCTGTGCTCTTGCCGTGGAGAGGGATACGGATGGAGTTATGCACCCTGAGCTAGCCGGAGACGGAGAGGCTGCGAATCAACAGAGATGAGGCACTTCTCTCAAGAGAGAATAGAGGCCGGAGAATGTTGAATCTTGATATGAGGGGGAATGAATGTGACGCTTGATATGGAGGGCAGGCTGCTACATGGAGGCTGCAGTGACAAAAAAGAAATGCTGATAATCAGGCCGAGCGTTTCCCAGGTACTGAAGTTATGCATGGTAGGTTATAGCTGGACTGTAGGAAACTGCATGACAGTGACCTGGCTATTTCCTACAGTACAATTTCAAAGCCTGTCTGTGGCATCACCATCTGCAGAGAATAAGCCAGGAGCACATAAGGGTGTAAGAAAAGGAAACACAAGGAGCAATGAGGCCTTTTTCTGTGGGCAGAGGGACTGTGCAGCTGGCATGATTTCAATGAACACCCAGAAAGGGATCCATCTGGGGCAGTTTATAGACTGGTTGAGTGGCTGTAAGAAGCAAATGGCCTCCAGGCCCTTGACGATGGCCTTCAGAACCCTGGAGAATTTCCCAAGGAGTAAGGAAGCGGAAAAATAACTGACAAAGAGTCTGAGTGAAAGTCTGCTGTCTCCGACTCAGGCATTAGTGTGACTGTTCTAACAAAATGTACCTGGGGGAAGACACATCTGTTTATTTAAGATTCAGTGCCTCTTTGTTTTTATCGGTATTTGATTTTGCTCAGCAACAACCAGCCAATGCAGGGCTGCACTTTGATTTGCATTAGCAAGTTGCACTTGGCCTTTTCTTGGCAGTCAGATGTTATTCCATACATTTGGTATTCTTCCCACTAGAAGTGTACACTGAAAGATCTACTGCAAGCTAGTGACTGTTAAAAAATAGCAACTTCTTTTTTATGGGTGGGTGCGTGGAGGCTTTCTATCTATGGCATTAGTATACACATTGTTGTACATTTAGTGCGAGGTGTTGATGATAAGCAAACAAATACAAATTTAGCAATGTACTAAAGGAATGGCTACTTCATTAAACGCAAAGGAAATTAATAAATGCCATTTACTTTGTTTCACATTTGAGAAAAAGAGACAGCATAGCATGCACACTACTGTTTGCAGAGAGGAGAAAAGAGAAGAGGTTAGGTCTACGGGCGATGATCCAGGTCCAGTCATCTGGTTGAGGTGGAGCCACTGGAGAAAAAGAGGACACAACAAGCATTAGTGAAAAGAGTGGACAATGAGGAGAAAAGATAAGGAGAGAGAGAATGTTAGATTGAGCAACACTCATTTAATCCTGATACATGAACAACTGAATATTAAGGTAAACCTCCCAAATGTTAAACGATTCGCCTGTTATATAGAAAGGGTGTTTTCAAGATACTGCAAACAGAAAGAACATTTAGTAAAAAAAGAAAAGAAAACTGAAGTGGAGTGGGGATCAGCACCCTTTAATTTAATTTCTAAGACACAAACTATTTAACTCTCCACCAAAAGGTAATTTTGTGTTGCATACCGCAGTGATCCATATGCCCAGTGAAGATGATTGGAGTATGATTGGAGATAACTTTTTAATGCCTGCAGGTAATGCCTGCATAATATGGAATATGGAACAGTATGGTGGTTAATTTCCAGATAATGTGTTGAGGGAGTGGATCTTTCCCACTGTGCCTTGCAGCACATCAAATGCATCAGCGGTTGACACGGAAATAGTTGGGCTTGTGTAACTGCTGTGCCTGTTCAAAATAGTTTTGTCTGATTAAAGGAGATTCATCTAATAACCCAGGAGAGAGTGTCAACCGTCAGAGGATTGAAGAGCTGCTGATGTGATGAGGCCCGCTCTCTTGCTCTCTCCCTCCAGCTCGCTTTTCTATATTGGAAGGCAATGGATCATTTAACACTGTGTGGGAAACCCGTACTAGATTGTAAAATTGAATTCCATTACATTTTCTTAAGCTTTAATTAGATTGGGTCCTTTGAAACAAATGCCATTTTGAATAATAGAGATATCATGACAGACAATGTGTCAGTGTTAAAGATAGGGGAAATATATAAACTATTAATTACGGGCCACATATTTTCAAAAGGTAGTTTTTTTTTTTAGGAAGCTACTTGAGTTGATATAATGGTTGATATAATGTAGTAACTGACCAGAGAGAGAGAAAATACCTGACAAAGACCTGACTTAATGTGCATTCGTCAATATGTAATTAAAACCAAAACCAACCTGTCAAAGCATTCAATCACAAACAGTACGTTTTCACCACACTTTATTGTTGACTCCATAGGTGAAGGTGGTAAATGTGGGATTTCACCATCATGACTCAATTGGAACCTGGTGAAATCTCAACGGTTTCAATCTTATCACGAGACAGCTGGTGGTAGAATATCTCTTTTATGGTGCACAGTGTGGCACTCGCTTTCGACAACATCTACTGCATGTTGAAGATGTTTTATGCCCAGCTGCAGTGGGGAGCAAGCAGACAGGTAGGCTGCATTTCAGAGGCTAAAATTGTTTCATGGACAATAAAGCAGCTTTTTTATAACCAGGAGACCGAGATGAAACGACTGATGCCGGTTGGCTTGGGATTCTGCGAAGGGTGGGGAATAAACTGCCCTCCTGGGAGCCCACATGATGTAAGAGACAGTATACAACTGACTGTTTGGAAGAGGCTATATAACCCAGGGAGCGGCAGATGAGAAGTCGCTCCAGGATGAATTTTCTCCTGAGGATGAACTACTCTCGAGGCCGTGGGCATAAAAAGGCTTCCACGGATGGGAAGAACCGAACAGTGACTGAGTGCATATTTAACTAGATAAACTCACAGGTCTTGCTACTCAACATTCCAACAGATACTGTGCCAAATCTCTTTTGACCATGCAGTGAAAATACACACATGGCACAAAACAAACAGACATCTTGAGAAAAAAAAATATAGAATGTGTCAAAATATGATACTATCAGAGAGCAATGCTTGTTTGATCAGCCGGGAAAAACAAATTCAAAGACCACCAAAAACAGCAATCCCTCGCACTGATTTAATACGAAGCATGTGGGGTTTATCCTGTTACTTCAGGAATTGAATCAGGGTATGGATCTTCCATTCCCTCGAACATCCAAATCCAAATATCTCTAATTATGTATATTGAAGAGATATACAGTACAGAGAAAACATACGTATTGAAAAACCCACCCATACCCATTGACTGATTAGCTGACAGCAAAGCACTGACCATCTGGAGTACCAATAATATCCCCGGTCATTCATTTCAAGATCTGTGATATACAAACAAAATACAAAGGCCCCTCGATGTTTGATCTATTGGATTGAACTGCTGGCACACATGTGTTCATTGTATCTTATAAGTCTTAGGTCTTACTTCACAAACTTTATGTTGAGAGATTTCATAGCTGAAAAGTTAAATACTAAACTTTTCTTACACATTTACAATATGTTAAGCTCACGGATGTCATGTACAGTACCAGGCATCTTGAAAGGTCTCCCCTAAATATAAAACCGCAATGACATCTGTGAATGAGCTGTTAAAATGTCTGCCATAAAAAAGCTATATCGTAGACATTATAGAGATTGTCTGGACATACTAAGAGGGGGGCTGTGTAAGTCAATTTGTTTCAGTCTTTTTTTATGGTACAACTTCATACAGATGAAACACCTGAATTAACAACCTAAATGGGATACAGAGCATACTGTAACATGACATACATAATAATAAAAGCTTCATAACCTTGGGTTAAAAAAAGTAGGACAAATGTATGTACCTATATATGTTGTCTTTATTCCATATCAACAAGGTCAACACTTTATCAACATTATATCCTGGATTTAAATCCTGTTGAAGTACATTTTATCTTGTGTTTCTTTTTTGTATTCCCCTCGAGCAACACATTGTATGACATTTTTAAATATTGTAAGAGATGTTGTACAGACCTTAGTCTCGCTGACTAAGATTTCCTTTTCTTTGTCTTCTGTACAATGTGTTTTTCTCTAAAATAAGTAAGTGAGCCATGAGTCAAACTTGAATAGAATGCGGTGTTTTCCTAGCCTGGCACCGCTCGCCTACCTACTTCCGCTCAATTGTCACTTCCCTTCAGTACCCAGGTCTGCGGTATCTCCCGGCGCATCTCCCTGCGGGGTTCAGGAAAAGTTTGATTTTCAACGTGGTTTCCGTCCGGTCCCGGCGTATGACATACGTCACGACCAAATGTTATGGGATTGGTTATGGCAGATCCAGAGTGGCACTGGGCAGATCCAATAGTTTTAAACTTCAACAGACACCCGCCTTCAAGGGACTTAACCTGTTTCCAATTGAGTGATTCCAGACCTTCAAATTAAATTAAGTACAATGGTCTGGTAGGACCAGGCTAGTGTTTTCCCTCATTTAAAGTGAAATTGCAATGATTCATTAATTTTTAATTTGTATTTGAGTGTGAAAATTTGAACATGGCCATTTTAATTGTATGAGTGAGTGTAATGATAAGAAAGCAGAAGGTTCCCTCCCCTGATAAACCAAGAATTGTATTGCACCCCAGAGAAGAGTGGTGTATTAATTTCACACTCTGCCTCCCGACTCGCCCATAGGAGCGGATTATATATTTGTTATATTAAGGAGGCGTCTCTGAGTCAGAACAGAAGACAATTACACCTTGGCCTGGTAATAAATGAATGTGTATCAATACAAAAAGGTCGATGCTGAACTGAATTTATAGGAAGTAATTTTTCCACCTCAACTCTGTCTATCTCAGTTTGGCTTTTGCAAGAAGCAGTGTTTTGCGTGACATGACATACAAGCACATTTAAGCCTGATCTATCATTGTTGGTCACAGATTACAACTAACATGTTGACTTTGCTTTGTGTCCCTTCTACTTCACACCCTTCACAGCCTTCACTGATTCTAATATGTGAGTGTGGTGCTTGTTTATTTTCTTAAATTGTTTTTGCAGTCATCAGTCATTCAGTACCGTGATTTTTTTTTTCAAGCACTGTGGACTCTATTTTAATCATCAATACAGCAGGGGGGCTCTATTTTATTTCCTTAGTGAAGTTGTTTCCCTGTGGTGACAGCCCATTGCCCTCACAGCAGCAATACATTGATTTTGTTGCATGTCGCTGTGGGGGTCAATAACAGAGAGGAAAAGTAGTGAAAAATATAAATCACAAACCCTACATCCCTTTCTTCATCTTCTCTATTTCCTTCTCCAGGATTGACTTTTACATTACCCTAACATCTGGTTTTACATCGGTCATTGCACTGCTTCATTATTTTTTGTCAGTTTTAGGCAAATAAAATACCCTGGTTGGGTTTAGGGAACGTTCATGGTGTTGGGTAACTAAGAATTAGTAAAGATTAACACTGTCTTTTGGGTTAAAATATAGAGTAGGGGAGAATGGGGTAATCTGGGCCACTTTTTACATTTGCTCCCCTCTAAGCGAGCTAAAATGATTTATCACTCAAATTTACACATTTCCCATTAATGGATCAGGAGGACACAGGCGCGGAGACAGTAACAGTTTTAAGAAGATTTATTTTGGAAGTAACCAGCAGGGGGTTAGGACCGTGATCCGGATAGGGAAGCTGGCTGTCATGGGGCTCCAGGGAGAGAGCAACGGGGCAAGTCCAGGGAGCTGAGTGTGAGCAGGCTAGAGCAGGCAGGCAGAGGGGTCCGGGAGGAAGTGCTGGCGGGCGAGGGCTGGAGCTGGTGGCTGGAGTCAGGCCGGGAGAGCTGTGGCAGAAAAGACAGGAGTTAGCCAGGAAAAATGCAAAAAGCGGAGCTGCAAACAGGTTAGCTTAGAGAGAGGACTGACTGTGTGGAAACAGAATCTACAATCTGGCAGTGTCTGGCAGGTAAGGCCGGGTATATGAAGAGCAGTTGATTGATGATTGATGGCAGCTGTGAATGCTGGTGATTGACTCCAGCACACCTGACTCCAACCCTGCAATAGACCAGCACATAGACAAGGGTAAAAGGGAAAAACAACACAAGGGCTTGAGGCCCAAGCAGGATCATACCAATTAATTCAGGATGTTTCCTAGAAATGGGCATTAGCAGTATTTTTTCAAGACAAAGGGCAGTGAAAATATGATTGTTTTAAAAAAAGTTGTCATGTGGCTCACTTTACCCCAGCTGTGGGGTAAAGTGATCCACTTACTTGTTCCACTCTGAAACTACCATAACAACACATATTGTAACATTAAGAATCCTGAAAGCTAGCCACACATTCCAGAACTAATGTCGGACTAGTAAAATAATGATGGGGTTTAGTCAATTAAGCAAAGCAAATTTTCTAAACACTTGAAAGTAACTCTGAACAAAATCAAATGCAACATATTATAATTCAAAAGGTTTTGATAAGATTCAAATGAAAGATAGAACCAGTTAGATTAGAACACAGTCTGGGGGTCAGAACACAGGACCCGTAGAGCCAGCTAGTGTCTGGGGGTCAAAGCATAGGAAAATCAGAACCAGCTAGAACAGCCTGGGACTCAGAACACAGGAGAAGACCCAACTGGATTATAACATCAGCCTGTCATACTCCACAACTAGGCCTACTCTACATTCCAGCCCTGAACGTTACAGGGAAAGATGAGAAGGTGCTCTTTCCGTGTGGTTGCCCCAGGTCGTCTTCCTGGTGTCTTTCCTTGGCATGATGGCTTTTCTACAATGTGTATGACATTAAAATAAAACATATGTCATGTAATATTACATTAAAATACTTTTAAGACTAAACTTAACTTGTGCCTCATGGTGGGGGAAAGTGAGACAGTGGCTCACTTTCCCCCAGATAATTTGGCTCACTCCCCCCCCACCACAATTTGAGAAAAAACTACCTCTCTTAGCATTTCAGGCTAATCTTCAGTTATCAGCATCACATGGTTTCATATGTTGGTAGTTCATCAACACGTATGATACAAGTTTTTCTACGTGAATACATTTGCTTTGGCACAACAGTTGATTAAGTTGACAGCATGAACATTTACTTTTACATGCAAAATACCTATTTTGGTGAAAAAAACATGCTTACCACAGCACCATGAGGTCTTCTCTTTCAGGGCCATGGGGAAATAAGAGGGGCTTGAAAACATATATCTCACATGACCACAAATGTTTTCCGTTGCCTTGATACAGGGGGTGGCTCACATTACCCGATGCCTCAGATACCCCCGTTCTTCCCTATGTATTTATTTTTAATTATTAAACACTTGGTTAAGGATATGAACGGAACGGTCATGCTTGACTGTCAGTTTGAAATGGGAACAACTCCGCCTTATAAGACTGATGTTGTGTTGAGGTATTCAACCACCCCAAACTCCAAATAGAATCTACATCCACAATGACTATGCCTGCATGAGAGCTTTTAGGGAGATATGTGGTTTGAGGCACTTGCTGAAATGACTCATTGGAAGGATGGTGTTCTTTATCCTCTGGAAACCATGGAGAAAAGTTAATGTAATGTTGTCATTGGCAAATCTGGACAGAGTGGTGGACCGACTGACTGGCTGACATTGTCATAGTATTGCTAAAAATCAAATTATAGTTGCAATGATAATATAAGAGATATTGTCATTGCGACTATAATTTGATTTTTTTCCCCTTCTCTGCAAAGCAAAACAAGACGGATATTTCGGACTGAATTGATTCCGTATTATAAAGGTGTGGCTTTTAATGAGGAGGTTTAAAGAGGACCTATTATACTACTTTTCTGGTCTTAATTTCTTGTTTTACACTGCTATAGAGCAAACTGACACGGATCACATCACAAAAAACTATGTAGATTTTCGGGAAGCTCTTTCTCTTATTTTGGCGATCCAGCACGTCCTGTCAACACTTGAGTGTGTGTGCTTCGGCCATCTCCGCTCCCTCCGCCTGTGCTTCGGCCATCTCCGCTCCCCCCCCCCCCCCTGCAAACCCCACTCCGTTGTGATAGGTTACCTTCCTTCCGGAACACTTTCAGTGGCGGGAAGCGCGAGCATGGACCTATAAGGGCGCGAGGCAGACGCGAACAGGGAAGTGACAGCATTGCTATACATGGAAACATCCGAGTGGTGACGACACCAAGTTACATGCGATGTCACAAAGTTACAAAGCCTCAAACCGCTTTGAACATGTGACTTCTCGACTGGCTAGAATAGTGTCTAGTGCTCTGCACAGACACCTCAGACGGTCAGCAGGGAATACGTCGAAATGCATGTAAGTCATTATTTGATAATTTAGTATGGTTAAGCATGACTATAAATCATCATAACAACGTTTATAGGTCATAAAAGTCAAAACGCATCATAGGTCCTCTTTAAGGACATAATAAAAACATTGTTATAACCACATATGTTTGAAGTTATGTTCTCATATATCATAACAAGACATGGACAGGAGTCATTAGTTGATTCCATTAGTTTTACAATCATAAAACAAGAAACCTTAAAACTTTCTTTTTTATACTGCTTCTTATCCCAAACATTTCATGAAGCACATTGCAAGAAAGAGTAATAGCTTTGATATTTGTGTTGCTCCATAAAGGTCAATGAGTCTGATTGAAATATTTAATAGTCCTTATCATGAACAATGAATTGAACCAAATTCAACTGAGCAGGGCCACAGAATGAAAAATGATGCCAGATCTACAGAAAGGTCAGGCTAATGTGTTACTCTGTTGAATGCAGGGATGTAACCAACAGTGACAAAAAAACCTGGTATTTACAGCCTAAAGACGGGAACCCTTTGCTTTTCACTTTCACACCTGATGACAACTTTCTTCAATGTGGCGTGACCAATTGCACTATATATTTTTTAAACTTTTAACATAAAAATAAATAAGCACATAATTTTGAAACTGTAAAGCCATGCTGAAAGCAGTTTTAGCTAAAGGTGATCTCACCGAGGTTGATGATGCTGAGAATAGATACAACCACAAACATTCCCATATTATTTAAATGCCTGCAACATTTGCAAGTTTTTACAATGAGAGCTCAATATTTAATTTGCTCAATATCTCTTTGACATAGATAACACACAGAATACTGACAAAATGATGCTTCTGCAAATATTGGCTTCCGTTGCCATGTCATCCCACAGTTGCATCATTATGTGTGAACTGACTCCATTTAAACTGGGAGTGACACAATTATAAAAAAAACATTAGAACGATTTAGTACTTGGAATGTCAGTATAATTTAACCAATAGTTCAGTAAAAAAAAGTAAGAAGTTGGAATCAATCTCCAGCCTGTGTTGCTGCCCTACCAGCCCTAAAGCTGTAGTTGCTGTGATGCACAGTCCTGGGTGGAATGGAAAAAGGGCCACATGTTGTTCAAAAATTGGTCCAAGATGGATGCAGTCAGGCGTCCTGAGGAGAGAGTCACTTTTTTATTACCTGCTGCTGACTGCTGCCCCAACTCTCGTCCACCTCTTTTCCCATCTCTCCCATGGAAATTGATCTCCTTCTCTTCTCTTTTCTGTTTTCCCTACAGCTGCCACTGCCCCATTATAACGGTATGTTTAATTAGATCGGGGGATGAAAAGTATCCTGTACTGCTTCAGAAAAGAAGCATACTGTCAAGAGAGAGAGAGAGAGAGAGAGAGAGAGAGAGAGAGAGAGAACGGGATATGGCAGACCATTCAGCATAAATTAAATGATTTGCATAAAGTGGAATGTTATAATGTTCAGGCAGCAGCCTACTTGAACTCTTTGATAATCTCTAAATACAACTGAAGTGGATATACTGTTTGGAACATGTGAAATGAGTCAGCGCTAGCATTTAATTTGACGGACCTCAAAGCCGAAAATTCTCAGAAAGATACCGGAGGTCAAAGTAAGATCTTATAAAGCAGTCATTGGCACATTGCTGCTTTTTGAATTGTAAGACACTCATGGAGAATACTGGTTTTAATGATATGATATATCGCCATAAATATTAATGCATGGTACTATAATTTATGAATGTACAGTCGGTGTAGCCATTTTTCCTCCAACTTTTGAATCATTAAGCTTATATACTTCATAATTGGCTCTTTGCACCTCACATATATGTACTGCCACTTTAGTATCTTTACCAAAAACTATAAAAATATTATGTTGTTTTTTCAAGTTATGTTTTCAGATATAAAATGTATGGAGCCATCATGTATATTTGATAGCCGGACGTCTATAGGGTAGTAAATTAATGTCAAATTAAATATCCTTCCCTGACCAAGAGGTGGCTGCTGCAACAAACAGTTTACACAGGCATAATAAATAAAAATATATGACCGTTACCAAACTAAATTTTTGGCATAAAGTCCTTAATTTCCTGTGGCATGGTATTTCTGTAACGACAAACCCTAATACATTAATCAGCTGTCTTAAGTTATTTTACTCATAAAGAGGGACCATTGTTCTTCATATACACAAATCACATAATACTAACATAGAAACAAATGAGTAAATATAATGGATGAATGTAATGATGACATATTATTCCTCACTGCCTTTTAACTATGTTTATCTATTACCCATTTTGTGACCCATATTTATTATGTATTTGTTCTTATAATGTATATGTGTTGCACTAAATATTAAATTTTGCCTAGGGTATACAAAATGTTATTTATTTTTTATGCTTTGTATGCTTTGCATAAAAATGACCAAAACAATCTAACATAACATTGAATACAGTGCTGAAACAATGAATGAATGATGACAAGGAGATACCAGACTAGGGAGTACATAACTGGCAAGATCTACTAACTTGTGAAAACACAGACCAACCAGTGCCTGTCAGCTTTGACATTACATAGTGAAATTCACTAAAATGGTTCCAGAGCATACTATATTGCAAGGAAGCCAAAGGGGGAATACCTAAAGCAATCAAAAACATGTTTAAGTTGAGGGGAGATCATACTTGTAACCTAAAGTTTCTTATTGTAATTAAATGTACTAAATTATATCATCAAGCCCCACTATCACAGGAATCGCTAACGACAATCATGTTACACATGTGTTATTCTGACCATGTGTGTGTATCTATAAGCATTGGGACGCTGTGTATGCACTGCCAATTTAAAATGAGTACATACACAATTCATTTGTCTACAGTCCATTGACCCCACTTTGTGCCACTTAGAGTTTTTAGCTCTGAAACGAAACAAGACTTCTCAGAAGGTATGTATATTTCCCAGATAACCTTATCTGGGTAACTAGTTCATTTTGGTAGATAACATACGCCTACTGATAATGTCCATTTCCTTTGGCATTGCAATTCAGTTGTATACTAAGTCCAGGTATCATTGTGAGCTGTAGGGAATTTGGCCTTTATCAGTTTGGTGTAAGTCCCTTATGCACTGCACAACTTTACATTAGTATCCTCATAAAGTCTTGGCAGGGCCTGTTTCACAACCCAAAAGGCAATGTGAACAAAACATCCTGAAGGTTTCTCAAATTTTTCAATAACATATGTAAATTTTTCATCATTCTCCAGCTTCATGGCGCTACATTTTTTTTTCCCAATATAAAAAAAATCAGATTCAAAGATATACCTGCCTTTCCATACATCTAAAAACAAAACATGTCGACTGATTGTCATCTATGGTGGCAGTTCCGTGCCTGACTTGTTTGTTCAATATCTGCATGGAATAATATCTTCCTGCCTGTTAAATGCGTAAACAGAAAGATTTACTTAAGCATCCAATGATAGTGGTTTGCATTAAATCTGCTTTTTAGCCATGAGGCTCTACGTATATCATTGCTGCTAGCTATGGTGGGTCGGTCAGCAAAGACACAGTATGGACAGGTAGCAGATCATGTCAAGGAGATATGTACTGATTTTGTCAACAAGCATTCTCCAGAATGACTGACTCCACCTTCAAACCACCTTGTCTGCCTGACCTATCACTGCCACCTGTGCTGGTAGCTCTCATTTGAACCTGTGCGATATAGTTATGGAGTTGCTTTCTCTGTCCAGTAACAAATTAATTAACACAAGCACAGGGTTGTAATCATTTGTATAACATGTTCATACTATTTATGAAATGCATAATTATAAGTTAATGAGGCTTCATTACAAACACATTCTGTGGAGGGGTTCGAGAGTTCGCTCTGTTGCATGTGATTCCATCCTGTCCTTCTGAGAAACTGATGATTTATGGATGCTATACAAAATATGCTCCTTATCTCTGAGGGTATTGAATTATTGGCATGTGGTACCAAGTGGAATAGCACAATAAGCTTACCAGTTTCTTATTCTAAGGAAAAGTAGAAAGCCTTGTATTCTCTTCTAAATAATAACTTAGATGCTTATACTGTAGTTCCATTTAAACAATCTCAATCTCTCTCTCTCCCCCTCCCCCCCCCCCCCCCCCCCCCTACTTCCCCCCCCCTACGCTATAATTTTAAGATTTGATGTTTTAAATTGCATCAGTATCCATCATCACTCATAACATCTTTTTGCTGACGTTCATGGAAGGTACATGGCATTCACCAGGAACAACTATTAACACACCTATCCCCTGACCCTTTGACCAAACTTATTTTCCATGTCAGATGTCTTCTGTTTGAATGCTTGGAGCCAATTCATGTAGTGAATCAGTTTCTCTGTTGCCAATGCTACCAATACTGAAACAAAACACACATGTTAAATACAGTATCATGCCAGGCCCTGTGAGAAATATTGCATCATACCTGTATCAGCTTGATATATAATGGTGGTTTATCCCTCTTCATCTCTTCATTCAGGCATCCCATCCCTCATTCAACACATCTCCGAAGCTTACACAGTGCATGGCCACACTAACTACACTGCAACCAACATATACACGGATGTGCACAAACCTCCCTCCCGGGGTGACTGAAATGAATGGTTAAGTCGGGGAGCCTGAGAGAGGACAGGCCGCGAAGATTTACTCTGCCTCTAGCCACCATAATTCTCTGCCTCTCTCTGCATCCTCCGGTGCTATGGTGATGAAGGCATGATGAGTGGAAGCCTCTTTTTCATCTCCCTCCCATCAGCAGTGTTGCCTCCAGCTTTCTCAGCCGCCATAAAGCCTGCCTGTAGGTCGCTCCGGTGAACTTGACTGCTGACTGCTGATTTATTCAGAGCCTAAGCTGTGTTGCACTATTGCATTGTATTGACTTTTCGTATATTACAGTATGCGTGATATGGCATTTATTGGAAAAGCAGAGCAATAATCAGCCATAGATTAACTGTGCATTCTTTGACCTGGCAGCTTGCTCATTATTCATCATCATGTACATCACATGTTATCAAAGATGTAAATGTTCCAGTTCTACTTAAGGAAATAACTGTAACCTCAAATGTTTTGGGTGATAAAGTCTTTATGTCACCTAAGCAGCTCAACACTTTCATTTTCAGTTTTCACTCCCCGCCCCCCCTCAGACAACCTTTTTCATACCGAGAGATGCAAGTATATCTATAAATAAGGTTTATATGTAGGCTATATGCAGCACACTATTTACTCACAGCTGGTTGAGAAGTTCAGCCTT
The DNA here is from genome assembly GCA_026929865.2 of Hyperoplus lanceolatus. NCBI lineage: Eukaryota > Metazoa > Chordata > Actinopteri > Uranoscopiformes > Ammodytidae > Hyperoplus > Hyperoplus lanceolatus. The sequence continues at coordinate 18,925,650 of CM049405.1, forward strand.
GACAAGTTCTCTTCTATAATGAAAAAAGAGAGAGGCGTAATAATGAAAATGGCTATAGACATTTTGTCATAACAATGTTCACACAGCTTGGCTATACGGAGGTAGGACTGGGATATTTCTGGTGCTATCAGACCGCATCATTGGTGGGTCAACCTGGCCTTCTCATTGTCTGCCTCATTGACAGGGAGCATCATTTGGATGCATTGCTTAAGTGTTACAGACGTCTGCTTCCTGTTCCTTTCGGCATGCTGCTGTCCCAGGGGCACCTAGGGGTGCAGAGGATACACACTGTACATCTGTCTATCAGGAAAATGAAAGCTGTTTGTCAGCAGATGGAACATGCACTATGCCAGCAGCTCAACAGGGAGTTGAAATGAGGGACAAACTGTACATGCAGGTGTATTAAAGTGGAGGTGTCTTAGGCTTAAATGGATGTTGTAATTTGACAACATGGCAGCTCTGATAGAGGTCTAGGTTTTAGTATTCATAGTAATCATTTATTTTCAAAGTGTAAAGAACTATAGGTGATTTGTTCAAGTGAGGAAACGCAGCTTTTTGGATAATGAGACTACGTGCCTTTGAGGAATATAAGTGTTGTAGAGTAAAGAACAAAGAGTTGAAGTTGTATAAAATACTGTCTAATGAATCCAAAAAGATCCATTCATGCTAGTACACAAGACGTATACTCAACAATAGTCAAACTCCTTCATTATAAATGAATGAATATATTTGTGTTTCAGTGGAAATTATAGCCAACATATACACATTAAAACTTTGTCATGGTATTACTCAATCTCATTTAATGCTAAAGTTCTACACTGCCATCATTTTTCAAATACAGTTTTGGTGTATTTGTTGTATTGATTATCATACCAATGATGCTAATAAGATAACAATAAATCAGCCTTTAAGCCTTTTCATGCCGATGCACTGAAACATGTAAGCATTACAGGGGTGTGAGTGAACCACTACGGTAGAGTATAGCTGTAACAACTTGTCTTTCCTTTCACCAATTGTAAATGTTTGAGTGCATTGGGAGAAGTACACCATTGCTATTGAAAGACTGACTTGCTGAAGCCCTCTTAAGATAATTTGTATGCTGGGAAGGGCTTGTTGTTTGTGGACTCTACCCTTAGGTGGTTGTTTTGAGCCAGATACATGCTGATGTGGGACACAACTGAGGCATGTGTTCCTCAACCGCCTGGGCAGTCCAGTCACTTTACAGTGCCACAGTTTTAGCAGATGGACTATCATTCTTATACCTAGCAAGCAGCAGCCAAGCAGTACTGAAAACAAACAAGTGAGTATTTGATTGGCAGCACTGTTCAGCTCATCAACAACGTGTGACACAATTTCACGCATTTGGAAAGGTCATATGGGTCATTTTGGAAGGCATTGATAAACAGTTTATATTGTCATTTACATATGGGGACCTATGGCCTATTTATGTTTGTATTGAGTATATAAGAAATAATCCTCCATTCACCACTACTTGCAATTGCCTCAGGAGAGATGATGAACCACTGATGCTAAAATGTAAAGTTTTATACATCAATGAGCCCCAACTATATCCAATTGTTGTCATTATATGCGCAAACAGATTGTTGACTGGTAATGATAGCACCATTAAGCATATAGCATTTATGAAATTGTCGACTGTGAAATGGTGTAACTTGTACACATACGCATACATCCCTTTAATTTTTATGTTGTCTCTTATTTATTACACCCTGACCAGACCTTTACACCCGTCCATAGGCAATTGGGCGCCCTCCGCAGGGGCAAAAAAAAAAAGAAAGAAATGGGCTCCAAAACTTTTTTTTTTATGTTAATACTATAATTTCAAAATATGAGTTAAGCTAACACATGACAACTACTGAGGATAGACAAACTATAAAAAAATTGAAGCTCCCCCTCTCCTCCGATAGACTTAGATTTCTGGCGATCAGCCAGGTATCTGACGGTACCACCGGTCGGAAACGGAAAGAAAAGAGCGCACACAAAAAGCCTCTCGTGAAGGAAATACTGAGAAGGAAAAGAAGAGGAGGAAAAACGTAACAAAGACAGAGGTAGGCCTACAGTGGCGTTAATGTGATGAATGAATAGTGTGCTGATTGTTTTAGCGTTGTAGGAGCAGTGTGTTAACTTGCTAGCTTTTGGAAGATGGGTAACGTTACTCCCAGCTTAAATTCATCAGAAGGCATTTAGAAAGATTTTTCAATTAGCCTACATCCCCTGTCATAATTTGACAAAGTTTGCCTGCTTGTAGGCTAATGGTTATTAGAAAGCTATTCCTTTTCCACTATAATTAATGGTTGTCAACCTTGGGTTTATTGTGTTAGTTTACATCAGTGTTAAAAGTGCACAGTATAATAACTGTTAATATTGCATACTTGAGGCAAGTCAAGTTTATTTGTGAGGCACTTTTCAACACAAATCAAAGTGCTATACATAAAGCCATGATATATCATCAGAAGGCTTGATTCTGATTTAATAAAAAGCAGGAGCAAACTTTTCCGTTTGATTGTATACCTTACCTAGGCCTATAGCTTTCCATTAGTTACTGCTTCTCTTCACTCACTGGTTGGATGCTAAACTGCATTTCATTTTAATGACAAGAGTTTAATCTTATCTAATTTCCATTTTAAAGCTTTTCACCATGTATTAATATAAATAATGTAACAACATGTATACTTCTCTTTTCTCTTCAGGTTTTCATTTGAAATACTTTGAGCCACCTGTCCTGCAGACATCTTCTCCACCTCAGCACAGCCCAGTGATGTAGCATGAGGAATAAAGGCTTCACCAATAGACCCAAAGGCAAGAGTAGTCAGGCTGTAGCAAGGTGAGGTGAGCTTGTTGAGATATGAAGATGAGGTCTTAACATCTAAATGGAGACAGCTCTCTGTTGGAATCAACTTAAATAGCAGTACAGACCAGAGGTCATTTAATGTTGTAATATAGCTTTTGTGTGGAATTATATTCAATGCAAAGTTATGATTTATTGAAACTATACTTGTAATAGATTATAATTTTAAATGTTAACGTCTGCATTTTTTTGTGCAAATTGTAATATTGTATTCATTGTTTAATGTTATGTCACTTGTTTTGTAATATGGTTTTTATTTTGTGGGTTATTTTCTATCTAAAATAAAATGAATTGTCAAAGACAAAGCTATCCAGTTCTGTGTGAGTGTATGAACAGTGGTGGACCTGACTGCAATGCAATGGGGGTGCCAGCTAAAATCTTGCCTAGGGCGCCAAATTGGTCAGGGCCGGCCCTGCACCCGTCCCTTGACTAGTTTTAGTGCAGTTGTGTTTTCTATTTTTATTTAATTGTTTTTGTCCATTTGTATATCTGTTATATATTTGTCTAATATGACTCATGCTTGTGTATTTGGTATGTGTGCCTTTATTCCTAGTGGGGCCTCTTGGACCAGATCAATATTGTAAATAAGAAACTGTTCTTAATGTTTTTTTTTTTTTAAGATATTTTTTGGGGCATTTTTATGCTTTTATTGATAGTGTAGAGACATAGTTGAAATGGAGCAGAGAGGGGAGCGACATGCAGAGAACTTGCTTATAGGTGTACATTGGAAGCATACCTTATTGGCTAAACAAGAGATGGAGAGGAAGCCTGTATTTCTGAGAGGGCCAAATTCATTATCCCTCAGAAGTGAAAGTCCACTTTTGTTTACTCATGATCCACATAGAAGAATTTGTCAAACTATGAGGCAGGCACGGTATCCATGACAATTAATCTAAAAGCTGTACAGACATTCTAAGTCAGGAGAGGATGTTTCCTTTTGCAGTGGCTCTCTTGGCAAATTGGTACTGGATGCAACTAGCACAAATTACACATACATCTTTTAATGCACATTGGATACAACAGCACTAATTGTACACATCATCCACGTACCTACTGCACTCCCTTTCTGGGCCAATCTATACCTATATTAACATTACCGATGAGTATTTCTTTGAGTTTGTTGATAATGAAAATATATCTGATATACATGAAAAAAGTCAACAAACATTGCCCCTATAATAACAATACATTGCTTTAATAATAAAACATATCTTTAACAATATTGTTGATAAATACAGTACAATACACATTTTTTTTGGTATCCTTGGCAGGGAAATCGCCTAGATCTATTGCCCCATTCTGGTAAGCTTTCCCACGGGTATGCTCCACGGGATGCTAAAATATTTTCTGAATCAGGAAATTATTTTTTGGCTACCATTATCCTTGCTTGAAAGATCCAAACAAATTTAGCCTGGCAAGACCAGCCTGAACTCCCAAGCTTCACATTTGCGTCTCTCCCACGGATCAGTCAGGCATTTCTCCAATCTTTGTCGGGAGGAGTCAGTGAAAAAAGTACCTGGCTAATCAGGACCCACATTCTGACCAAACATATGTCCAGTCAGACCAGGCCCTCCCCACTTTCTGTCCATTGAGGCTAGATTGACAACTACATGAACCAATCAGAAACTGCCTGCCAAGATCAGTGACCGATTAGGTGTGAACAGGGGCCAGATTGGCCCGGCCATTTTTTTGACCGGCTCCTCCCCAAGGAGATTGGAGAAATCCCTGACTGATATGCGGGAGATAAACAAATGTGAAGCTTGCGAGGTCAGGGTGGTCTTGCAGGGCTAAAACAAAGTAGCCCTGTGATGAAATCATAGATAGTATTATAATATTGATGTATCATCCGTGCTGACCTCAGTTATTCACACAGCATCCAATAATCCTGGTTTATGCGTGTCGCCATCTTGTGAGATTTTTACTCCGCCTCACGTTGGGGGTGTGAGATACGCCCATCTAGCTGACGTATACCTCCGAGGCAAAGTGAGGGACAACGGGTGGAGAGCTGTCACTCAAGAGATCGCGCCAATACATTTTAACCTCCAAAAGAATAAAAACTAGCCTGTTAGAAAAAAATTCAACACCCTCAGTGTTGTCATGGAGATATGACCTAAACATACAGACTAGAATGGTTTTGTGGACCAGGCTGTAAATAGGTTTAATAAGACTTTGAAAACGGCCTGTCTTAAGGTGCGAACACACTACATGCATTACACACGTACAGACGCGTATAAAATCGGCTATTTTTCCATAGGGAACCATTGGTTCACCAATGCTGCTGTAACTGTGTTTGTTATGTTGCTGCCGTGAATATAAAATGCTGTTTTAATGCTAGGCTATTTGTGCTGTTCAGTTTGTCTTTTGGCACAGTTGTTGGTCGTGTTGTTGTTGTTTTTGTGCGGACATGCACGCTGTTGTGTCGGGTCGGGTCTGATCACAGCCATGGTTAATTAGGGGAAATACTATATCGGGAGGGAGACTACGCACGTTACGCGCATAGAACCATTTTTGACACAAAATGATCAAGCAACATTTTAGCTGCGTTACGCACGTACATTTTACACGGGTAACGCATGTAGTGTGTTCGCACCTTAACAAGTGAGTCAAAGAAAAATTGCTCAGTCTTGGTACCACCCCCAGTGGCCACCGGAAGGTACTACAATTATGGTCACTTCCTTATTGGATGCTGGTAAAAATCGCTGAGGTTGGGGATTGGATGAAATTCAGTTATATACATCCAAGTCAGTGAAAGTCATCCTGTAGACAGCAATAAATAAAGACAAAACCAAAAAGAAAATGAACACATTTTAGTAGTTTTCTGGGGATTAGGATTAGATTAGGGTGAGAAAACCCTCTTTAGTTCTTCATTAGCCTGTTTGTATCAGCCAGTTCATCTATGCTTGCTCAAAGCTACTCAGTGGACATTACTTTTGAGTGCAATCAATGCAATATTTAGGGATTTGTTGAGGCCCTGGAGTGCTTATGCTCTGCCAAGAAAATAAGCCACGGGACAAACTGGCATTATATGTGCGAAGGTCAGCTTGTTAACCAAAGTAATTGGATTTTGCAACCCTCTCTGGATAATGTGAGCCTTTAGCCAACTCTTGCCCCACAATCTTTTCCTGACTCCAATTTTGGTATTGATTTGTCTTTCATTTGGACTCAAAGTGAAGAGAACGGCAGGCCTCAGTCAAACTCACTCTGTGTCATAACGCACTACGACATCTTAATTAATCAGAATCCATGTTCATTTTTCTAAAGGGAAGACTTAACATATTTGTCAACCAAATGGAGGTACATTATCCTTGATCATTTCAGACAGGAATACTTTAGTCAAAATTAGAAGTTTATTTCAAATAGCAGAATACTTTGCAATTATTAAATTTGGCGGTATGGTTCTGATCCATGATCTCCTCCCCTCCACGTGCTCACGTGGAAAGCTTTAAGGCAGAGAGAGCCATCCCTCTGACCTCCATGGCTACATGGATTACCGAAAGGTGAGGAGATCTGCAGCAAGGACCCCCTAGGGTGTAGAACAGAACAAGCGTCAATGACAACAGAAATGACATTGATGACAAATACAGTTAACAAGGAGGTGGTGGGGTGGAGGTGGGTTGCAAGAGTTTACAGAGGAAGCAGCACCAGTAGGTAGGCTAGAGCAACTTAAATAAGGCGCCACTTGAGTGTACAGCCAATGGTGTGCTAGGGGCGTAACCTGGCTGTCAGCTGACGAGCCCAGATGACAGCCGGCTTGACGTCCGTACCCTGCCTGAACTAACGCTACGCTCCATTTCAGACAGGAATACTTTAGTCAAAATTAGAAGTTTATTTCAAATAGCAGAATACTTTGCAATTATTAAATTTGGCGGTATGGTTCTGATCCATGATCTCCTCCCCCTCCACGCGCTCACGTGGAAAGCTTTAAGGCAGAGAGAGCCATCCCTCTGACCTCCATGGCTACATGGATTACCGAAAGGTGAGGAGATCTGCAGCAAGGACCCCCCAACCGACCATACAGCAACCACCCCGACCCGCCGGGATTGCGCACGCAGCCAGAGCAGAGAGAGCCCCTCTCTGCCCTTCCGTGGACAACCGAGCCTTCCGTGGACAAACGAGCCTTCTGGAGGGACGCACGCCCCCTCTGCTTATGTGAGCATCCCGGAGCCGGGGTCGGGGACAGCGGCCCCCCGCCCCCAACAACATGGGGTTGCGACAGAAGGCGCTGCCTGAGCTCTCAGTGGAAGCCGAAGCTAATAGTCTAAAAACCTGTTTAAACAGTGCAACCACCCTGACCCGCCGGAAATACACATGCAAGCCAGAGCAGAGAGAGCCCCTCTCTGCCCTTCCGTGGACAACCGAGCCTTCTGTGGACAAACGAGCCTTCTGGAGGGGACGCACGCACGCACGCCCCCTCTGCTTACATGAGCATCCCGGAGCCGGGGTCAGAGACAGCAGCCCCCTGCCCCCCATGACAACGTAGAGTGGCGACAAGAGGCGCTGCCAGAGCCATCCGTGGAAGCCACATGACTAACCTGTTTAAACAGTGCACCCCCCTGACCCGCCGGGAGTCACATGCAAGCCAGAGCAGAGAGAGAGAGCCCCTCTCTGCCCTTCCGTGGACAAACGAGCCTTCTGGAGGGGCGCACGCCTCCCCACTTACGTGATCGTCCCGGAGCCGGGGTCAGGGGCAGCGGCCCCCTGCCCCTCATGCTGGAGAGGGCACGAGAGACGCTGACTGGGCCCCCAGAGGATGCCTAATGATATTTAGTAATCGATGCCAAAATTTATATATTAAAGCCAACTATGTGATTTTTTTTTTAAATATTATTTTGTATATATATATATATATATATATATATATATATATATATATATATATGCATAATTATTATTATTTTTTTATTTAATTATATATATATATATATATATATATATATATATATATATATATATATTTTTTTTTTAATATTATTTGTTAAGGGCACTCGTTCGTAGGCAGATGATGACCATCGGCCCATGGCCTTGAGAGTGGACACGGGAGCTACGGACGCTGCGGTTGTCGCTGCTCCTATCCGCAGAGAATGGGGAGTGTAGCGCTCTGGTTGTAGCCCGCAGGATTGGCAGAGGAGGCGGAGGCGGGAGGCCAACCAGGCTCCTGACATGGACTTCCCCTCCTCCGTTACGAAGAGTGGCTCCTGGAGGCTTGCTTGAGGACGGCTTTTTAGATACCGGATCATAGAGGACAGAGGACAAAAAGCAGAGTTAATTTCGGAAATGACGATAGATGTTCCTTTCCTGTCCCTATCGGATTTAGAATGTTTGAGAAGCAGACAAAAGTGGTGAGGGTTAATTGTTACATCGGAGACAGTGAGATCTTGTGAAGGATCAAAAGAATTAGTGCACGTAGTGAACTCGCCACCTCTAAGAAAACCATAAAAAGCTGTGAGCAATACGGTTTCTAAAAGTAGATCTATGTAATGACCGAAACACCCGTCCCTTAAATGTGTGACCACTTTAATTAACAGTGGAAGAGTGAAGGGAAGCCGAATATCATTGCCTGTAGGGTTTTCTTTTTTGAGGCCGTTTAATAGTAGATGGATAGATGGATTCCCGAGCAGGCTGAGGGTGGATGGATCCAAACAGCGCAGATGAAATTGGATACCTGCGATGAGTCCCTTAATGGAAGACGGCTGCATATTTTTTTGGATTCGAAGCAGTGGACTATGAAAGCGCATACCATCGATATATTGACAGGAATCTCAGGTGCAAAGAAGGTGGCACAGAAGGAGGAAAAGTAGTACCATGCGGAATCGTACGTTTTTAATGTAGTTTTAGCTAGCCCACGTCGCATGTAACGTGCAGCAGAGGACATGTATTGTTGGAGGATATCTAATCTAGCACCGTGAGGCTGAACGGCGGGCAGCTGAGGCTGGATGGCTCGGCTTCCGGGCAAAGTTGGCGGAATTCCTGCCAGGATTTGAGCTCGGAGATTGTGAGATATGGCAGCGGCCGGAGGAAAGAAGGGGACCCCGATGGAGATTGGAACTGCACTTCCCAGCGTGCTCCGCGGGATAGTGATGCCATCTCTGCCCGCTGGAGTGACGTCATTCAACGGCGACCCGGATGCCGTAGCTGCTGTGGTCGCTGCGGCCGCAGCACACAAGGAAAACAAGCCGGGACCTGGAAATGGACTCGCTGAAGTTGACGGGCCAGACTCCAATGCGATGATGCGGGAATTCATTGCTTCGAGCAATGAATGCATGCTGGACAGGGCTGCAAGGACGGTATGGTCTCCGCCTGGAGTGGAGCTGGCCGCTGTGGCTGGAACTGGACCCGTGGCTGGAGTAGAGACGGGGGCTCGAGCTCTCTTCGGCGGCAGCTGGGATTGGAATTTCGCTGCTTGGGGAGCAGTTCTTCCTCTTCTCTGCGGCTTTCCGGCGGACAGATGGAGTGGAAGGAACTGCTGTAGGACCTGCCGGGAGGAGCTCGGCGCTGAGGAGCTGCGTGAACAGCAAAAACAATTTTTACATATTTTGAGACAAGTCCCCATAACTGCATATATACTTTTTTAGTTTGGACAACGTAAATGAGGACACTGTACTCCAATTTTAGAGATGTCTGAAGGGTGTAGGTTTAATATGTTGCAGGCAGAAGGGAAAGCAACAGAATGGCCGCAAAACAAATCTCAATAATTCACAAAGTTAAAATGTTAAAAGTTAGAACCATGGCCTGCAACATAAATAATTAGATATAGGAAGTAGATGTTGCTCTTGGCTGTTTTGAGCAACTTTGGAAAACTATCCATCAAACAGCAACAGCAAGCTACAGTATGAGAAGCTCCATACAGATTTGGAAATAAATAAATGACAGTTTGAACATGGTTTAAATGTGTAGTCTCCTCCTAATACACAAACTGAATGGAACATATACACTTAATTATTACATCAACCCTTTTGAGCCCATTTTATGCAGAAAAGCCTCAATGTATTACTTGTTTTGTTGGGTATTTTTTTTTCTGTTGTGGCCTGGTTGAGAATATTCCAGATGTACTTGTGTCTCATAGCACATGTATGTCTAAACTAAAGACAGAAAGACAGTGGTAACTATAGGTAGCACATAGAGCAAATACCCCCTCCAAGGCTGCACACTTTTCAAAATGTGTTAATCTTCTACAATATTACATTGATTTAGCAGAAATTAATTTCTTATTTACATTTTTTTCACACATACACACACATTGGGAGCCATTTTCAACTCTGTCTCTCCTCTCAAGGTTACTCAATGAGCTGATAATAAAGCAACACTAGAATGAATTGCTAACCTGCTCCACCAATTGAGCTACAGACTCCAGGGGCTGGATTAACCCTCCCAAGCACCCCAGAGGGAAATTTTAGATATGGGCCCTTTTTGAGCCCCCTGCTCACATTACCCTTACACATTTTTTCATAACTTGATTGAACACCAAAAAATAATAAATACATATTAAGGAGTTTAATATGTTTTAGAATGTGTCTCTAAACATGGAGGCAGCTTTAGCAGGAACAACCAAGGGGCCCTTCAAATGCCATTACTCTTAAATGGTGCATATTAGCCAACAAATGTTCAATTATTCAAATTAACAAAGATAATTTGCAACACACACACAACATGGACCCAAGGGCAGTTGCCTGATTTGCGCTTCTGGTCATTGAGCCTTGCAGCCGGCGTTACTATAACATGTCACAAAATTTCACAATAATGTGCCCCTATCTCAATGGGCAGTGACTGTTGGTGACAAATTGAGAACAGCATTTGCGAGGGAGTTTCCAAACTGTCTCCAAACATTCGCAGGGGTTCTCAATTTCCTTGCGTGAGTTGCAGAGCTTCGCTGTCGTCTCGCCTGAATTTTGACTCAATACGTCTGAACTTGTCTCCAACTAGTCTCTGCCCAGAGAGATAGGGCCTTTAGCAGAAGTCACGTAACTCATAGAATGAATACATTACAATCTTACAGGCTCACTGTGTGTGCATGTCTAAGTTCAGATGCATTTGCATAAGATACATCAAAGGAACTGTGCCCCCACAGTTCAGGCGTTCAGGAGGAGTACATATTGGTGTATTATTGAGCTATGTGATAATCTGCCTCGTGCATCTTGCAGTGTGCTACTACCCACTGTGAACTGTAACATTATACACATAGCAAACGGTTTTTCATTCACATGTTATCTGTAGTAGGAGGATACAGTTGACTCTTATGTTAGGATGATACAAGACTAGGCCGTGAACATGTCATGCTTTCACACATGCCTGTAAAGAAGAGTACATTTTGACCATTGATTTAAAAAATCCTCAGAATATAATAAAGCTTTTTAGTTGCGTACTTTGGTTTCATACAATTACATCAACGAATCCAAAATAATTATAGCCTCTAATTCTAACCCCACCCCCAGGGTTCTAAACGTCGAAGCCCAAAGGCTCCTATTCTTTACAAATCCCAGTTAAACACATGGCTTTTACACAGCTGTCTGCACTGGATATAACATAGAACATTCTGTCAAGGCATAAAGACACCAAAGGTGAAACAGATGGGGGAAATGTACCTGAACACCAGGGTAAAACAACTGGTTCAGATTACTTTAGCAGAGGATGAGATCCTCTTTTGAACAGATCATTTACCAATAGCAGAATCTGCAGTTAGCTTATCAGATACATTATTGAAATACAAGTGCAAAGTTTTGTGTTTAACCCCCTTGCTACACTTAGCACAGATGTGGTGCAAAGCGGTGAGCCGTACATCCAAATCTACACTGAGCACCAAAATGTTGCGTAGGGTTGTGTCACAGGGAGTTACATTGTGACCTACTACAGCAGTTGTCACAGCAGGAGGGAGGAACAGGAGGAACATTGTCTTCTTTGTTCAGTGCCTGGAATAACACAATTCACCTTCTGCGTCTTTTTTTCACACTTGAAATAACACATGCAATGCAACATCTCTGCTGTAAACCACCTTTGTTACAGGGTAGTCAACCTTTGAGTCAAAACACAAAACAAAAGATAAACACCTGGATGTCAATTCCTTTACATTGTAAAACTGTCATAATGTACTTATTGTCTAAGGCGGGGATCACATTTACTTTTCTTTCCATGTCACTCTCCATTGTTAGGTAATTCTCTGTTTTACTGAAATCTTAAGTTATCACAAAGCATAACCACAATTGCTGGATTCAAGTTCATGTTTTCTGGTTGTATGATAGACAGAGAGACATAAATATATATATTTAGACAGAAAAAGATATAGACAGATGATTCGATAGGTTTCAGTTGTCAGATAGTATGATTGGCAAATCAACAATTTAAAATCAAAATACCCATTCCTGGATTGCAGAGCGTTAGTAGGTACACAGCTGCTGCCCGGGGTTCTGACTACAAGCGATAAGGAGGCACCTTGCCAAGCCTCAGGCTGGTAGAAAATACAATGGACGTAAAATAGTGTTGTTCAGATCTTAGTGAAAACGGGTGTTTCTGGCAAGTTCCGACCTCTTGCGGCAGAGAAATGTGTACAACTCTTTCTTGTAATAGCTTTTAGATAAGAACGTTTTTGTGGATTCATACACCCACATACACACAACTCACACACACACACACACACACACACACACACACACACACACACACACACACACACACACACACACACACACACACACACACACACACACACACACATAATGCATTCAGATAGTTTTCAAACCCATTCACTGTTCACATTTTGTTATGTTGCCGCTATATATGACGTGTTTAAATAGCTTTTTACACTCTTCAATCTACAAACTATGTCCTGCACAGGTGCCTGCCGTTTCTTTTGTTTATATTTGAGATGTTTAACACTGTGATTGGAGTCCATTGATGGTCAATTCAATTGATTGGACTCAGCTGATTGAATGGAAAGCCTGTTCTTATAAGGTCTTACAGTTGACAGTGCATATCAGAGAAAAACAAAGTCATGTAGTTGAAAGAATTGCCTGCACAGCTCAGAGACATGATTTTGTCTAGGCCACAAGAACATTTTGTTTGCAAGGAAGATTGGTGAAGTGAAGATGCATAGTGGTATCCCTATTTCTTAAATGAAAGAACAGATGAACAACCATGACTATCCCTAGAACTAGCGGCTTAAATGTGCAATCAGGGGTGACACACCATGGTAAGAAGAACCCAAATGTTGAGTTCAAAATATATTGGCTGAGTGACAAAGATTTTGTGTGCAAAAACCTCCAGAAATTCAACTATTGCTGCAACACTCCACCAGTCTGGGTTTTATGGCAGGGTCTTGAAAGTATTGTGTCCTTAGTGAAAGAAATATAACAAGAGTTTGCAAAAAAGGCACTCTCCGACTCAGGGCCGTTGCTAGGAATTCTGGGCCCCCTGAACGAATATTGGTGCGGGCCCCTCTACCCCATTCATTGCCAGTTTAAATGTTCTTGTTTTTTCAGTGATCTTGACGGTGCCTGGTACACCCAATTTGTTTCCTTTTTTACAATTAACAACTTAACAAGTCAGAGTATTATTATGTAAATTCAGGGCCGTCCATAAGGGGTAGAAAGTGGGAAAGCTTTCTAGGGCCCAGCCACCAGGGGGGGCCCAGAGAGAGAATTCCTTTTTTTTTTTTTGCAGATTACCTAAGCCAACCTTTATTATGAACGCTATAAGATAACTTTCTATAAAAGAAAACATTTTATTCATTGTTACTTGGGTAAAATATAATACATTTTATATTGAAAAACTAAAAGTATCATGGGTTGTTTTTTCCCCCTCAAAATCGTTCGCATTGATGATGAGCAAGCTAACCTAGCGAGCTCAGTAATGCCAGGACCTGACCATAAATCAGGGTACCAGAAAAGAAAGGAAAAAAAGAGGGAACTTTCCAGGGCTTTAGACCCCTGGAAAATTCCTTAATATCAGTATTTCTGCTAGCAGAAGTGTATTTTCAAAGATACTGTGATATTTCATCAAGTTTTGAGGTGTCTTTGAAATTATTCTGTATATTTCATCTATTATTTTCTAAGAAAATTAGAAAATTACATATTTAGCCTTTAACCCTCCTGTTATGTTCATTTGTCAGGAACAGCAATGGTGTTCCCGGGTCAATTTGACCCGGTGCATGTTTAAATCTCCAAAAGATGTCCTAAACCAAAAAGAATCCTAACAAGCAGTGTGAACATGTCATTACCAACTCCATTACTAACTATTCTATCAATATTTAGTGCAATGTGGTGTTCCTTACCTCTAGCAGGTAATGGTTCAATAAGGATAATTCACTCGTTTTTCATTAAAAAAATACATGTTCAAACTTTTTTTGTAATGTTTCACCACTTTATTACTTTTGGAACACTGGGGACAATGTGAAAAGTCTCCAGAGACATTGTGGCTTGAAATATAGCCCTGCCTGTCTCTGCATCCCACATACTGGCTGTCGATTCATCCTTCAACCCCAGCCAGGATGAGCAGCCCCAAATACGCATCTAAATGTGTTTTCTCCAGCTCCTTCCACTTTTCCCCAAAAACACACCTCCCTTCTAGATTAGTCATTTCCAGAATGATTTTCTGTATTGAATCTGGCATGACCAGCTCAAAAGCTGACTTGATGTCAGTCACACGAGTCAGTGCCATCCTAGTGGGCCCTGGCACTGTCTTTAAGGTGAAACTCGAAAAATTAGAATATGCAAAAGTTCATTTATTTCAGTAATTTGACTCAAAAGGTGAAACTAATATAGTATATAGACCCATTACATGAAAGGTGAGATATTTAAAGCCTTTATGTGTTATAATTTAGATTATTATGGTTTACACAGCTTATGAAAACCCCAAATTTAAAATCTCAGAACATTTGATTATTACATGAAATCAATAAAAAAGGGATTTTTAATACAGAAATATCAGCCCTCTATAAAGTATAATCATGCATGTGTACTCAGTACTTGGTTTGGGTCCATTCTGCATGACTTTTTGCCTTAATTCCAATTCATTTTCAATGATATTCTAATTATATGAGTTACACCTGTATGTTTTCTGCAGACGCATATTTGGGGATGAATTTCACAATTTGTTGACATGAATGTCTTGCTTGGAGGAATAGGAATAGCAATTCCCTCATCTGGTTCAAATTCAGAATCATTAGAATCAGAATTTAGCTCAAGATACATCCTCCTCTATTTCACTGTCATGATCAATGATGACTTCCAGAGCCTCCTGGACTGTCATCCTTTTGTTTCTGCTACTCATTTTGTAAAGGTCTGCCTGACAGAGTGTAATGTTGGTAGGACTCCCATGCAGAGAATATTTTATATGTTTTGCCCCTCCCCTGTTGAGTGTCCACTGAATGTGGGTGGAGTTTTCCAAAGGGAACATAAATGGTTCCTGTCAAAAGTCATAACACTTGCAACTGTGTGTGTGTGTGTGTGGGTGTGTGTGTGTTTGTGTGTGTGTGGGTGTGTGTGTGTGGTGTGTGGGCGTGCGTATGTGTGTGCTTGTGTGAGATTTGGGTGAAATATGTCTCACAGGTGTAAAGAAAGAAATAGTCTTACATTTCTGACACCCTTTTACCACCAGTTTTACTGCCGGGTCAAATTGACCCGAACAGTATCTATGTGATATAAACATGCAGGGGGTGGTTGCAAATGTGTGAGATGAAATATTTTCATATTATATGTTGATTACCCTAATTAAGGCAAGCAGAAGAAGTTTCATACTGAAAAAATTATTTTAACTATTTTTCCTAGGTCTTCAAACTTTGAAACGGGTCAATTTGACCCGGAACATAACAGGAGGGTTAAATGAAGGTGGCAGATGGTTGTTATACTGATGAGGAAAGCTTCTGGTAGCAGTGCTATCATGGTAAACCCCCCAGACAGCATTGGTGTGTCTAAAAGCTTACATTACAGGAAATGTTACAGTAAATGTGTGAGGAGACGGAAGGTTCTCCGTGAGAATGGTGACTGATTCCCTCACTGCAATCTGGTGTGTGGCACTGATTGGCTGATTGGACCCAGGTGTGAGGAGATGATATATGCTCTGAGATCCCAGTGCTCTGGGCTGCTCATTATCTCACCTTAAGAGGTAGTGAGAGGTTGTCTCTGAGTGCTCCCTGTGTTTCATAGTCTTCTGTTTTGTGTGTGTGTCCGTTCAGCTGCTTGGCAGCGGTGGTTTTGTTCTTGTTTTAGTTTTCAATATTAAAAGGTAGCCTGTGTGGCCCTGCACAACTTTGTGCTTTTTGTTTTCTCCCCCATCCCAGTGTCGCGTTGCGATTTAGTGGTTGTCTCTCCAGGGATAACTTTTAGAAACCCCTTGGTCCGCACCTGTGTCCCAAACTCCCCCCCGAAGCCTTACAGAATGAGCAGCCCAATGCAAGGCACAGCGGACCTCACTAGTGCTGCTGCTAGTGACAGTTTAGAGGCCCATAGGCAGGCAATTTCTGCTCAAGGAGCCATGTTAGGCTCGCACGACCAAACCCTACGTGCCATTTTAGAGCAACAGGACTGCATGCTGCGGGAGATACTGGCCCGTTTACAACCACCTGGGCCAACCCCTACCCAAGCACAAGCACCTCCAGTTCCACCCCATGACCCTTTTGTAGGCCAGGAGACCAAGCTGGCAACCCCAGCCCGCTATGACGGGCATCCAGGGAGGTGTAAGGGATTTATAACCCAATGCAGTTTAGTGTTTGAGTTACGACCCTCTATGTTTAGCACCGACCGAGCCCATGTCGCATATATAATATCCCTTCTTTCGGAAAAGGCCCTTTCATGGGCTACAGCCTTATGGGATAGGCAGACTCCAGTCTGCGCTGACGCGCCCCTCTTCATGGCGGAGATGAGGCGTGTGTTCGACCACGACGTTAGTGGCCACAAAGCAGCCAAACGCCTCCTTAGGTTACGTCAGGGCTCTGCAAGTGTTGCAGAATTTTCAATTAAATTCCGGACTTTAGCTACGCAATCAGGTTGGAACAGGGAGGCTCTAGTGACCACTTTTAGTCATGCCTTGTCTGAGAGAGTTCAGGATGAGCTTGCTTCCCGTGAGGTTCCAGATTCACTTGTGGATTTAATCTCATTGGCTATTAGAATTGACAACAGAATTCGTGAGCGCAATAGAGAGAGAAAACAAGCGTACACCCACCAGATGTCCGAGGAGTTTAGTATCCCTTGTGAAAGACCTACCCTGCCTGAGGGGTCCCTTAATAATAATAATAATAATAATAATAATAATAATAATAATAATAATAATAATAATAATAAATTTTATTTGTAAAGCACTTTTCATAAAGTAATCTCAAAGTGCTACAGAAACCAGAAACAAAATAAACAGAAGACTAAGAGAGAAAAAAAATAAAAATAAAATAAATCAGACACGTTAAAATCAGCTGAAAGAGAAAAAATTCCAGAGAGAGAATAAAAACAACTAGGGACGACCTGGGAAAGCCTGTCTAAATAAAAAAAGTTTTAAGGCCTTTTTTAAAGGTGACCACAGACTGGGGTTGTCGTAGGTGTTCAGGGAGGGAGTTCCAGATGTGGGGGGCAGCGAAGCAGAAGGCTCGGTCTCCCATGGTGCGGAGTCGTGTGCGGGGCTGATGGAGGAGGTTGGTACTTTGGGACCGGAGGTTACGGGTGGATGAGTGAGGGGTAAGGAGGTCTTTGAGGTATTGAGGGGCGTTGCTGTAGATGCAAAGGTGGGTGATGAGCGCGATTTTGTATTGGATTCTTGAGGTTATGGGGAGCCAATGGAGGTCTTGAAGAATGGGGGTGATGTGGTCGTATTTGCGGGTTTTTGTCAGAGTTCGGGCAGCACAGTTCTGAATGAATTGAAGTTTCTGAAGGTGTTTGTTGGGTATGCCGATGAGCAGGCTGTTACAGTAATCAAGCCTGGAGGAGATTAGGGCGTGGAAGAGTTTTTCTGCATCAGAGAAAGTGAGGAATGGCCGGAGTTTAGAAATGTTCTTGATATGGAAAAAGCAGGTTTTGTACAGATGTTTGATGTGGTTTACAAAGGTAAGTTGTGGGTCCAGCTTCACACCGAGGTTGGTAACTGAGGTAGAGAGGGGGATGACTTGACCAGAGAAGGAGATGGTGGTTATGGGTGATGACTGGACCTGATGAGGGGTGCCAATTTGTATGGCTACGGTTTTGGAACTGTTCAGCTGGAGGAAGTTGTGACTCATCCACGCCCTAATCTCCTCCAGGCAGTTGGAGAGGGTTAGCGTTGGTGATGATGAGCGGACCGGGGTTGAATGTAGGTTGGGGTCGGTTCGGAAGTACAACTGAGTGTCATCGGCATAACAATGAAAAGAGATGCCGTGCCGGCTGATGACACGACCCAGTGGCAGCATGTACAGGATAAAAAGGAGGGGTCCTAGGACAGATCCTTGGGGGACACCGCAAGTAACAGGGGCTGTTTGGGACCTGGCAGATCCCAGGCTGACGTACTCTGTCCTGTCAGCGAGGTAAGAAGTGAACCATTTCAGTGTGGAATGATGGAGACCAATGTCGGTGTGGAGGCGGTTCAGGAGGATGTGGTGGTCAACAGTGTCAAAAGCCGCTGAAAGGTCGAGAAGGATGAGCAGGGAGGGGGATCCAGAATCGGCAGAGATGAGAAGGTCATTGGTTACCCTCAACAATGCTGTCTCAGTACTATGGGCCGAACGGAAACCAGATTGACAAATTTCAAACAGTGAATGACGTTGTAGATGTTCCTGTAGCTGTACGGCAACAGCTTTTTCAAGCACTTTGGACAGGAATGGAAGATGGGAAATGGGCCGGTAGTTTGAGAGACAATCTGAGTCGAGGTTGGGTTTCTTCAGGAGACGCTTGATAATGGCAGTTTTGAGTGAGGGCGGGACATGGCCGGAGTTTAACGAGTGGTTTATTATTTGTGTGATAAGAGGGCTTGTATGAGTGTTGTAGGGATGGGGTCCAGGAGGGAGGTGGAAGGCTTAATTTTTTTGATGAAACCCTCAACTTCGGTCTGTGTGACTGTAGCAAAGGTGCTGAGAGGTGCTGGTTGAGGGCAGGCAGATGGCAGAAATGGAGCTGGGGAGCCAGAGAGCTGGGACCGGATGGAATTGATCTTGTCTTTGAAAAATACAAGAAACCTGTTGCAGTGTTCTGCTGTGGGTTCTGTATGGGTTTGGTTTTTGGGGTTAAGGAGATAGTTTATGGTGGAAAAAAGCAGTTTTGAATTTCCCGGACTGTTATTGATGATGTTGGAGTAATAGATGGACCGGGCTTCTTTAAGGGCTGCTGCATAGGCCTTCTGGTGATTTTTGTAGGCCAGCTTGTGTACCACCAGGCCAGATGATTTAACACGCCTCTCAATGGCACGGCCAGCAGCCTTCATCTTGCGCAGTTCTTTCGTGAACCAGGGGGCAGAGCGGGAGAAAGAAACAGTTCTTGTTTTGAGAGGGGCATGTATATCCAGGAGGCATTGAAGAGAAAGGTTGTAGTGTTCGACCAATTTGTTAACTGATGGAAGGTTGACTGAGGCCAGCAGTTGGAGGTCAGAGTGCAAGATGGCAGGGTTGATGTTTTTTATGTTGCGAAAATGAATATCGCGTTTCGGCTGGGGGGAGTGGTATGGGCAGGAAATGTCCATGGAAATGATGCTGTGATCAGAAACGCCCAGGTCATATACTGACAGATTTTTGATGGAGGGAGAGTCCTAGATGACCAGGTCTAAAGTGCGCCCCCTGGTGTGTGTAGGTGCATCAACATGCTGTGTGAGGTTGAGACAGTCCAGTACATGAAGGAAATCAGCTACCAGGGGGGAGGAGGGATTATCAATGTGAATGTTCATATCACCAAGTATGATGTTATTGGAGGATAGAGAGCAGAGCGAGGTGAGAAGGTCGTGAAACTCTGTGATGAAGGAAGGGTGTGGTTTGGGCGGCCGGTAGATCAGTACAGCATTGATATTGGAAGGGGTTTTTGATTTGAAGGCCAGATATTCAAAAGAGGACACATCAGGAAGAGACAGAGGAGACAGCTTGAGAGTGTCGCGGTAAATTACCGCCAGGCCACCACCTCGGCCAGTGCAGCGAGCCCTCTGCAGGTAACTGTATCCGGGGGGGCAGGCTTCATTTAATGATGAGAAAACCTCAGGTTTGTGCCAGGTCTCAGTGAGGCACATCAGGTCAATATCTTTATCAAGAATGTGATCATGAACCAGGCTTGATTTATTTGACAGGGATTGTGCATTAAAGAGTTCAGTTTTAATGTGTGATTGATCAGTAGACCTCTGGATGGGACAGAGCAGAGTAGGATCAACACCTCTCCTTCCATCACACACAGCATGGCACAGTCTCGTGATGTTCCCGGCGATATTCCTTACCGAGGTGGCGGCACTCTGATGACGTGTCCGCGATGCGACAGGAAGAGCGGCAAGCCAGGTGGATGAGATGGAGCCGGTGTCGGGAGGCTGGATGTAAATAAACTTTCTCCGCGAGCTTCCAGCTTTAAGCTGTGCCAAGGTAGCGGGTCCGTTAACCGGAGTAATCAGCGGCGCTGGCTCCGGGAAGACAGGGCGGATCCATCGGCTGCATACGAGCCGGGCAGAGGGAGAAGATCCTAGGCGCAACTCAGCTGAGGAAAATACTCTCAGGTGAGCTTTGAGACGGGCAATCACACCGGCGCGTTTCCCACGTCTTCTAGAGCGCTTTCTCTGGGGGAGAGGGCATGATAGCCGGCATCGGTGTTCGGAGCCGCAGGGTCCGTTGGAGCGGGACCTTTGGTCACGATCCCTCCGGGGAGAGACAGTAGGCAGTCGGCGCAGGTGATCAGGAATGTCCGCCAGCACCGGTGTTTGCTGATCGAAAAGTGGGCGATCAGATGGCAACAGGGACTCAGACCAAGCCCTGAGGTCGAGGAGGGTTTGGCGATCATATGCCAGCAGAGCGGAAACATATCCGAAAGCAAAAAGCAATAGGAGCAGGAAAACAAACGTAACAGCGAAGGAGCGAGGCGGACGGCTTGCCATCACGGGCGCCATCTTCCCAGCAGAGGTCGAAAAAAAAAAAACAATGATGATGATCAGGAACCCATGCAAATAGGACACACACGGCTTACTTCCGTGGAAAGACGGAGGCGTATGAGCAGTGCCGTGTGTCTATACTGTGGGAGTGTGGGTCACTTCATTCGCCAGTGCACCTCAACGCAGAAACACAATAAGCAGGTGTTAGGTTTATCCAACTTGCTTGTAAGACAAGGAAACCACGTGCTAGTTCAGTCAGACAAATGAGACAGACACAATGATAGAGTGAGACCAAATGATCATGTTACTTGCCCTAGGACAAGGAGAGAGGTTTGGCGCAACTGGTGTTACGTCGCCAATCCGGAACCAACTCTGAACCTCATTCTCCTGCCCTGGTGCTTTTATTCAGTCACACTGGTGCGTACAGACATGAGTTTGTGTGTGCGTTACAACTAATGATTGACTAATGTCTCTGAGAGCTTGTTTGTTTATCCCAGCTGGGGCATGGCAGTATGTTCTGACCAGGTCACTTCTGGCCATGGCGATCCCAGCACACATAGTTTGAAACGACACGTCATGTATCAGCTTACTTTGGATCATGGTTACATAATGAAAAACATTAACCCCTTACATTTCCCACTTTTTTCCATTATTAACCATATTACAACATTTTAGCAGTTTTCAGGGGCGTTGGACATTGATTATCTTCCGTCTTTATTCATTTCAGTGATTGTCCCATTCTCTAGGGGGCGGGTCTTCATGAGATCACACAGTCTGTCTGTTGGTTCGTGTGTGAATCAGCCGATATTGGTATGTTAATGCAGACGTAATAATCAATTTTCTTTTGTAGCGTTGGCTGGTACTGAGGCATATTTGTACCAGGCATTTGTGTCCGAAACATGTTGTGGTTCTTTGAGCCTTGTAGGTACCGTTGCGGCGTGTCCGTTTGCAAAGGGCTTCCGTTGTTTTCTTCACCTTCACACTAATCAGGGATACGAACTACAGTAGAGCCACCAGAGATGTCCCTCCAGTTGAGCTGGTGTAACGTAGCTTCGATGGGCTGTGTATGTTCGCTCTTGTCAGGAATGTTCCACGTCTTCCTGTAGTGGGTGACTTGGATATTGTAGTTCTTTTGACTTGGCTGTAGTTGGAAGTTTGTCAGTAGGGCAGGGCCTTCCCAATGTGTGCAGCTCCAACTTTGCACTTTGCCCCCTGGCAACAGCTCGTCCCATGCAGCTTCCTAGGACATAGGAAAATCTTGGCAGTTTATTTGCTCTCGTAACTCTGTTAGATTTACAAAGAGTTCTGTCATTCATTCGGTCAGTTCTCTGTTCTCTGATTCTGCATTATCACATGTTTCAACGTCCTCAATCAGATATACATACTCTACACAAAAGCTTTTTGAAATTGTGTACAGTAGTATGCCCGTATGGAATATATTTGTTACCATAGAGACATGTTCCCTACTTTTGAGTCATTGTTTCGACCCATGACTCATCCTAATCACTATTTTTTTTTTAATTAATTCTATAATTCTTTATCTTTTCCAAGTATGGCTCGTTCTTCTATCCATTTCCGTTTGGTTTTCTGTCTGCATATGCACAAACAATTGCTTCACAGATGCTTCTCTGATCACAAGGGGAGGGTTTTAAAATAAAATCTTTTTTATTTTTCTTTATTTATTAAACAGTTTGGAGAGACAAAGTTGAAATGGGGTAAACACTTTGCTCTTTGAAGACCAATTTCACACATAAAATAAAATAAAAACCTAATCATAATGTCTTTGGTTTATAATTATAATTTTATCTTGTCAATTTAAAATATTCAATATACTTCCTATAAGTAATAAGCATACTAGATAAGTATCTCGGCAGAACCTCCACAATTCACTACTGTTCATGCTTAAGACGTTATTATCTTAATACTCCTTTATCTGATTTATATACCTTCAAGCCATCAATGTTATTTAGTTTCAAGTCTATTCAATTACTATTTAATTATTTTATTTAACCCTGTCTTTCGACTTATTCATACTTTCATGCTGTTTGAGCATTCACACGTATTTCCAGCAGGAAATGCATTTTCTAGTTCACATTGTTTTTTTTTCCTGCTTTTTGTCAACAATTTTGTCAGTTGGGACACTGTTTCTCATTTTATTTATTGGCTGTTTCAACAAATCTTAATTCGGTCGGGGGCCACATTCTTGGGTTTCTCTGATTATAACTGATGTGTCAGCTCCACTGTCACATAGCAATTTGGTTATTACTTCATTGACTGAGAGGGTGCAGTATTGTTTTACTGTAGGTCCAATATTTGATCGTCTATCTCCTCCCCCCAATCAACATTGCTTTGAGGGTTCTCGCTTTTCCTGTATTGCTCTTTTTGACTTTTGTGAGGCCAATTTGATTCACAATTCCTGGCCATATGGCCTTCTTTGTGGCACCTGTAACAGATGAATTTTCCCTCCTGATTTCGCCCTCTCCTTTCACTACCTTCTTTCTTGTCTGGGCTCGTGCTGTGGCTTGCCATATAGGCTTGCTCCCTCTTCATCCTCCTCTGTCTCTTTCGAGCTTCCTTCGCTTCTTCTTCCCATTTCAACCTTCCATGTTCCTCTCGTTCTAACCTTTCTTTCTCTTTCTGCGCTGCCATACTCATACTTGGTGCGATTTCCTCATCTAACACACACTTCTGTCTTTGCCTTTCCGTCCGTTCTGCAGCCTTTGTCTCTACCTTCTCTTTCAGTTCCTTACATTGCTCTAATACCAACTTGTTCTCAAACCATATTCTTTCTGCCATTTGTTCTATCTCCTCATTCACCACTTTGTGTACTTCAACTGGCCACAGATGTTATGTTTATACCGTTCGGTTTTTGGCTGCTTCCACTGGTGACATTTATTTCTCAACACTCATTCTTCTCAACATTCATTCTACCGGCATTCATTCATTCCTTCATCACACAGATCTGCATTGCATAGCGCTTGTTCAATTTCTTAGGTTGTACACACCAGTGCTGGGAAGGTGTTTAATTAAAGTGTAACGTTCCCTGTACCCTGGTAGCCACACACCTGCTCCTTGGAGAACTCCCGTCTTAGGGTTGTACACACCAGTGCTGGGAAGGTGTTTAATTAAAGTGTAACCTTCCCTGTACCCTGGTAGCCACACACCCGTAACCCTCCTTAAAGGTGGAGAGACCTGCAACCTCCTTAAAGGTGGAGAGACCTGTCTCACCGTATATCTGTGTGTCTGGCTCCGTCTGGATCCCGTCAATCGCCGCCCGAGGAGAGGGGGGGGGCGAGGACTGCTAAAACACCGGCTGGAGATGAATTCACGGCCCCAGTTTTTCCTCAGTGTCACTGGACTCTGGCCGTCGACAGACTTCGGTGCGTCCTCTCCTTTCTTCTCCTCGGTCGGCGATATATTGGGCTCCGTAGCTCGAAGGACCAAGATGTTAGGTTTATCCAACTTGCTTGTAAGACAAGGAAACCACGTGCTAGTTCAGTCAGACAAATGAGACAGACACAATGATAGAGTGAGACCAAATGATCATGTTACTTGCCCTAGGACAAGGAGAGAGGTTTGGCGCAACTGGTGTTACGTCGCCAATCCGGAACCAACTCTGAACCTCATTCTCCTGCCCTGGTGCTTTTATTCAGTCACACTGGTGCGTACAGACATGAGTTTGTGTGTGCGTTACAACTAATGATTGACTAATGTCTCTGAGAGCTTGTTTGTTTATCCCAGCTGGGGCATGGCAGTATGTTCTGACCAGGTCACTTCTGGCCATGGCGATCCCAGCACACATAGTTTGAAACGACACGTCATGTATCAGCTTACTTTGGATCATGGTTACATAATGAAAAACATTAACCCCTTACAGCAGGGAATCAGGGTAGGCGTGTCAGACCTTGGGGAAGTCTTGCAGAGTCTTAATAATTCCCCTTGGACACTGGCGCGCCTTCTCGGCATTTGTTGATTCAGGAGCAGCAGGTAGTTTTATGGACTCAACCCTGGCCCAAAAGCTCAAATTACCCATTTATGACTTTCCTTGTCCACTCGCAATTACTGCAGTGGATGGGCAACCATTGGGTAGGGGTAGGGTTGAGAAGGTCACCTGCCCGATTTTCATTCGCATTGGCAATCACACGGAAGAGATTACGTTCTTTCTTATTGATACACCTCAGTTACCCCTCATTCTGGGACACCCATGGCTCAAGGAACACAACCCTCACATTAATTGGAGGACTGGGAGGGTGATGAGCTGGGGTCCAAACTGTGCATCTCACATGATGGAATCAGAGTCGGTTCAACTCCAACCTGTTGGATGTGAGCCTCCTCCTGCCACCAGTGACTCTGTCTCAAAATCTCCCAGTTCAGTAGGCCTCACCTGTGCTACCCCCAGTGACCGCCTGACTCTTGGGGTTATTGAGACCTTGACTCCCTCTGATTCTTCGGCCTCTGCAGGGTACGCTCCACTTAGTGAAGTCATTAGTAAACATAAGGGCCTTCCACGTTCAAAAAATCGGAGGCTAAATGCCTTATCTATACGATTCCAGTGTTCAGATAGTGACAGTTCTCCAGAGCCCATTGTGCCCCTTACCCGCATCCGTGCCCCACTGACCGAGGAGATTGACTCGGTGGTTCAGGGGGCTCAACAGCAGGAGCCTGACCCAGGAGGGGGGCCCCAAGGCTGTCAGTATGTTCCGGCACGAGTGCGATCACAAGTGCTTGGGTGGGGCCACTCCGCACACCTCACAAATCACCCTGGTGTTCGTCGCACTATTGGTCTTCTCAAACGGAGATTCTGGTGGCCCCGGATGGGTAGAGATGTGAGCGAGTTTGTGGCAGCTTGCAAAATTTGCACCCGAAACAAGACGTCACAACAGCATTGCCGCCCAGCCCCAAACTATCGGGTGGGTCAGAGGGTGTGGCTCTCCACAAGGGATCTCCCACTGCGGGTAGAGTCTCTCCAAGTGCCGCCACGTTTCGTTGGTCCCTTCAGGATCATTCGAAGGATAAACCCAGTCACTGTTCGCCTCTTGCTCCCTCGGTCCATGAGGATTCACCCCTTGTTTCATGTTTCCCGCCTCCAGCCAGTCTGTTCCGATCCCCTAGCCCCTCCAGGGAGGCCTCCACCCGGGGTGGGTGGGGGGTCCTGTTGGAACGTCAGGTGCCGTTCCTTAGAGGGGTGGTCCTGTGAGGAGACGGAAGGTTCTCCGTGAGAATGGTGACTGATTCCCTCACTGCAATCTGGTGTGTGGCACTGATTGGCTGATTGGACCCAGGTGTGAGGAGATGATATATGCCCTGAGATCCCAGTGCTCTGGGCTGCTCATTATCTCACCTTAAGAGGTAGTGAGAGGTTGTCTCTGAGTGCTCCCTGTGTTTCATAGTCTTCTGTTTTGTGTGTGTGTCCGTTCAGCTGCTTGGCAGTGGTGGTTTTGTTCTTGTTTTAGTTTTCAATATTAAAAGGTAGCCTGTGTGGCCCTGCACAACTTTGTGCTTTTTGTTTTCTCCCCCATCCCAGTGTCGCGTTGCGATTTAGTGGTTATCTCTCCGGGGATAACTTTTAGAAACCCCTTGGTCCGCACCTGTGTCCCAAACTCCCCCCCGAAGCCTTACAAAATGTGCCAAAAAAAGGTGCTTGTGTTGTTGTTGCATGAACTGCCTTGATATCTTTGCCATCTTTGGACAAGATGGCGGCAGGCAGAGCAGGTGCAGTCACAGCTCTGTTAGTGTACAGTTTGCTTTTAAACTTTTTAAGTCCTGCAAACACCGTTTTGTTCATGAAACCGGTTGACATTAACCAGTTTAGCAACGTCTATGGAAAGGTAGGCTTACTTGTAAACAATGCCGACTTTCTAAGTCAACAAACAAACCAAGCTATGGGTAACTTCGGACTTGGGAAACAGGTTTTGGCTACAACATTTGTTTACCCATCTCTGTACCTTCGCTTGAAGAAGCACTTTAAGCACTACACAGTGAGCCGGTGAATCAAAACATCACAGCGGATGTAACATGCCACACAACTATATCTCAGGTAAGCACTCTTTGTAGTGACAAGCTGCCGTTTGATATAGTACAAACAACTAATCTTGTGCAACAAACTACCTTTCCTCGTCGCCTCCGCCCGCTGGGCGCTGCTGGGAGTGAGGTGCCTGCCCGGAGTGTCGGGGCTGGCTTGGCGGTGGCTGTGCTGCCTGGAGCGTGCTGGGACGGGACTGGTGGTCCGGGATTCTCCGCTCTGGAAGACAGCCTTGTGTTCTGGCGTGCTGACGGGCGGCGATCCGTGTCTGTCGGAGGCGTCGGTCTCTTTCCCTCTCTCGGTGGTGGGCTCGCTTGCGGAGAGAGCGTCGTTGCCGCGGGGTCTTGCTGCGGCTTTGAGGTCCGTGGCAAGCGGAGGCAGCGTATGTGCGTCTTTCGTTTCTGAGGCGCTACACTCGGTGTCTGGTGCTGGCGTCGCTCGCGCACCTGTGCTATCGGCTAACAGTGAGTTCTGTCCAACCAACACTGAACGCGGAGTTTACCACAACACACACAACAAACGGCGCTGGTCAACAAATACCGCTCACGGAGTTAACCGTGTCTCTCGTATTCATCCAGCTGGAGTCAACCCGGTCTTTAAAAAACACCGCAAATTAAATATTTTCAAAACTGTAAACCACTCTAAAGTTATTTGGGACCCACAATCCAAGCCTAGAGGACTTCTAGGGGGGCATTTGAATATCCGTAGTTTGAACTCTAAAATTGACCAAGTCCATCATATTCTCACAGAGTCAAACTTGGATTTTTTATGCCTCTCAGAAACATGGCTTCACAGCAACTCACCATCTGCTGCAACATGTGTACCAGGCTATAAGATATTCAGACGGGATAGGTCCCATGGGAAAGGAGGTGGGGTGATGATTTACATTAAAGACATCTATCAGTGTAGTCAAATTAAATGGTCATCTGACAATGATCTGGAATGCATTGGTGTAACTGTAACTCTTTCACCTCAAATGTCCTTTGTCCTTGTTGCTCTGTACCGCCCACCCTCCTCCAACACTGGATTCTATGATCATCTGAAAATCTTGCTAAAAGAATGTGATTCAAGGAAAGAGGTCATACTGATGGGTGATTTCAATATCAACTGGGAAGATAAGAAAAATAGGAAGGCCCTCAAACAAACTACAGACCATTTTGATCTAACACAATTAATTAAAGGGCCTACCAGAATAACAACTTCTTCCAAAACCCAGATTGACCTTATCTTTTGTAACAGACCTGAACGAGTAATTAAGTCATTTAACTTCATTACTGGACTCTCGGACCACAATCTTACCCTAATATCTAGAAAACTCACAAAGAAACGGTTCCAAAGTGGTGGTACACGGTTTGAGCAATTCAGGATCCCTAAAAATGAGCTAGAAAACTTTAAAAGTGCGGTACATCTAACTAATTGGACTAATTTAATGCAAGGGCTAAATGTGGAAGAAGATTGTAGTATATTCACAAATGAAATTTAGAGCATAGTGCATCATTTCACTAAAAAAGTCAAAGGCAAAAAAAATCAAAAGAGATCGCTACCGTGGTTGAACTCTGAAGTACTGAAATTGATGAAGGATAGGGATCTTGCGCTAAAAAGGGCATTAATGTCAAATAGGGTGAATGAAAAACGCATATTTGTTATGCTACGGAATAAGTCCACTAAAGAGATGAGGAAAGCTAAAGCAAATTTCTTTATAAGTATCATTAATGAGGCGAAAGGCAATACAAAATTAATTTGGAACCAGATCCAGGTGCTCATGGGGTCGGATAATCTAAGGCGCAGCAGGCAATTAGAACTAAAAAACAATGGTAACCTATTGCAAGATCCAGCAGATTTGGCCAAAGCATTCAATGAATACTTTATTGATTATGTCGCTGAGATTACACAATGTTTCCCTGACACGTGTGAATCTCATACCAGTTAATATTACCTTGCCCGTTTTTAACATCAATTGCATCACAGACAGTAAAGTTCAAATGCTCGTAAATTCCCTCAAACCCTCCACCACAAAAGATGTTTATGGTATGGACTCAGCCATGCTCAAACACCTTAAAGATGTTTTGGCACCGCCCATTACACAGATCATCAATCTGTCAATCTCACAAGGGGTATTCCCACAGGTTTGGAAGACAGCCGTTGTATCACCTATTTTTAAGTCAGGCGATTCTCAGGCTATTTGTAATTACAGGCCAATCAGCATCTTGCCCGTAGTGTCGAAGGTGGCAGAGAAGTGGGTAGCAGAACAACTCATTTCTCATTTAAACAACAGCCCCTTCTCACTGCATCCCATGCAATTTGGTTTTAGAGCCAATCATTCTACAGACACTGCCAACTGCCTCTTAATTGAAAAGATTAAGTCTATGATGGACAAGGGAGGTACTGTTGGGGCTGTATTCTTAGACCTGTGAAAAGCTTTTGACACAGTAAATCATAAGGTACTCATTTCCAAACTCTCCTCATTCAATTTCTCCAATAACGCCCTCAAGTGGTCAGAGTCATATTTAAAGAACAGAACCCAGTGTGTGAATGTCAATAATCAAAAATCTTCTGCGCTGGATACACTAACTGGTGTCCCACAAGGGTCAATACTAGGTCCACTTCTATTCAGTCTTTACATAAATGACTTGCCCTTTGTGTGCTCTGATGTAGAGGTTCAGCTTTATGCTGATGACGCTGTGATTTTTACACATGGCAGAACTAAACTTCAGGCTGCAGCAACACTCACCAATGCATTGAACCGCATCTCAACTTGGCTAATTCAATCATGCCTTCAACTAAATACATCCAAAACAGTCTGCATGTTTTTTTCCAAAAAGCGATGTAGCATTCCAGATCCAGCCATAATGCTGTCAGGAGTAAAACTAGAAGTTGTCTCTGAGTTCAAATACCCAGGCCTCCTAATCGACTCTCAACTGTCCTTCAAATCTCATGTAAAAAAAGTTAGTCACAGGGTTAAGTTTAACTTATCAAATTTTCGCTTCATCAGAAATTCAATGACAACTGATGCAGCCAAGATATATATGCATGCTATGATAATGTCTCATTTCACATACTGTTTGACCAGCTTTGCACAAGCCAATAAGACAACACTTGAAACACTGTATAAGCAAACCCTGAAAGTCTTGGACCGGAAGTCAAACACCTACCATCATTGTCTTATTTTAAGAAAGTGTAAACTTCTGGGCTGGGACAACCTAATAAAGTATGCAAATCTTTGCCTTATTTTTAAAATATTGCACAACAAAGCCCCCCCACCTCTTCAACAGTGTATCACTCAGAGGTCAAATTCAAACCGGACAACCAGAGGCTCGTCCCGGGGAGACTGTGTAGTACCGTTTAGAAAAAGTGCCTTTAGCCACTCAGCATTCTCAGTTATAGCATCACAGGAATGGAATCACTACCAGCTCACATAAGAGAAATTAGTTCTTACCGTCCCTTTTCAGGACAGCTGAACATATGGCTCATTAGTAATCAATTGTGTACACACTAGGACTGCATTTGCTTCTCCTGCCGACTACTTCGTAACTGTTTTGTCCTGCTTGCTTGTCTCTTGTGTGCTCATGTCCTGTGTTGTTCATGTGAGTGTCTAATTGTATATGTTTGTACTGCTTGTTTGTGCTTTATGCTGCTGTATATGTGTTTTTATTGTAGGTGTGTCTGTCCTGCTCTATTTACTGTTTTGTGCACTTTCCTATAATGTTTAATGTACGCTCTGCTTTATTGTCTGCTTATTTTATTGTTTGTTTGTTTGCCATTGTCTGTCAATTCGTTCTTACTATGTGTTACTGTATTTTCTGAGTTGACTATGTTGTTTTTTAATCATTGCTTATACATGCATTTTATTTCTGTAATTTTAGGTTGCCTTTTACATATCTGGCAGGGGACAGCAGATGAAAACTAGCCTCTTAGGCTAACTCTGGCTCACTTACATTTTGAATGTTGATTAGTGTGCAATGTCCCTGAAATAAACCAATAAAAAAAAAAAAAAAAAAAAAAAGGCAGGTGCAGAGATCTTGCAAGAGCAGAACATTTCCGCTCGAGCGCTGCGCGCGCTTGCATCGTCGGGGTCTCTGCCCACTACTATTTCCAGTAGCCCACCTTAATCTGACTGGCTAGAACCGGCCCTGTGTACAGGCATGTGTTTATGTGGGAATAAGCGCATCATGCACATTGATACAAGTTCAGTATGAGTAAAGGGGGCCCAATGACTGGACCTTTTCAGGGGTCCAGTCATTTCTCTGGGCAGGCCTGTGTAAATTATGTATTATTAGTTGTCTTATTCTAGGAGTGATGGTAAGTGATTTGCAACTGTTTTAACAGCCACTATGCGGGCACTCCAACGGGTATCAGACATGTGGTGAAGGGAGCAGCAGCGTTTTCTGCTAGTAACTCCAATGTGCAGCTGGGTAAACATAGTAGCCAGTAGAGATTGTGACCCTCCTAGGGGGGTCCGGGGGTATGCCCCCCCGGGATATTTTTTTTACCTTTTTAAAGTGAAATACATGAATCTGTTGCACTTTGAGAGAAAAATTATGAGGCAAAATCTGAGGAATTTTGTGTGAACAACTTTTTTCTGTGTACTAGGCCTAATTATTTTTGGAATAATTTGGAGAACCTGAGTCAGATGAATGAAATGAAGCTATTAAAGAAAGACATGTATTTACCATAAAAATATTAATATAAAATAGAATATTATGCAAATAAACATCCACAAATTTGCAATCTTTCTATATTTTTTTCAAAAGAAACCACTTAACTTTACATGAAGAACTCTGTTGTCCAGCTATCTTTTTTTCACAGATGAGGCTGAAATAGGCTATAGCACATACACAGTGCATGGGCAACTGAGGGCATTTTTTCCAAATATTTTTAAATAAACTCAATAATGTCCAAATAGATTAAATCATAGTCTGTTTCTGACATCGGAATACTGAGGCAAGTTTAAAAAAATGAAAAACATGGTTCAGGTTCAGTGACAGTAGGCTTATTTCTCCTCTCCTCTCTGTCTGTACAGTATGGGCTGTGGGCCCTTATAATCGTCATAACTTACCCCCTCCCCCCCACCCCCCCATATGACGGCGCTGTCCGACTGGGGAAATACGTTTCTCTGGTCAAGATCAAGCCCCAACCTCAGCGATTTTTAACAGCATCCAATAAGGAAGTGACCACAACTGTAGTAACCCGGAAGTGCCACTGGGGGCTGGATGCAGAAGACAGCTATTTGTCATTGACTCCAATGTTAAACATGCCGTTTTCACTGCATTATTAAACCTATTTCAGGCCTGGATTAAAAAAACATTCTAGTCTGTATGTTTAGGTCATATCTCCACAACAACACTGAGGGGGGTGAATCTTTTTGGACCACGCTAGTTTTTATTCTTTTGGAAGTTAAAATGTATTGGCGCGATCTCTTGAGTGACAGTATACGTCAGCTATCTCCCTCCCCCCGACGTGAGGCGGAGTAAAAATCTCACAAAATGGCGATGCGCACAAACCAGGATTATTGGATGCCATGTGAATAACTGAGGTCAGCCCGGATGCTACATCCATATTATTTACTATCTATGGTCAAGATGGAACAATTTGTCTGAACTCCACAAAATAAACATAAATGAATTTAACACACATGTGACTTTAATAACTTCATAATTCATAAACCATTGCAACAAAAAGCATGTCCCAGCCATGATGATTACTTTTTAGTGTCCTTAAGAATGTTTGTCCTCTGTGCCCCAAAAAAGACCCCACCTTATTAAATGTGCTGGGAGTGAGACTTTTAGCTTGCACTGACCTCTGTGTGTATTTTTCGAGCCTTGGCTGTCAGTAAACAGCAAATATTTTTCCAGTCCCCTTTTTATTTTATTGATTAGTCTTTTATTATTTTATATTTTAGCACAGTAATTGAGCGTCATCTCTATTTCACTTTGTAATTTCTATATGACAAAAAACAGAACCGAGACCCTAGAATTTGAAAAGTAGATGTTGCATTACTACAGTAAACACAAACCCATGATCTGTTGTCTTCAAGACATATACTGTTACAGTATATGTCTTGAAGACAACAGATCATGGGTTTGTGTGGGGGCTTCACAATAAAAGATTTCCCAAATTATGAGTATTATTTTTTATTCAGAGAGGGGATGGATTTGTCCATTAGTTTGGTGGGAAACAAGGACTGTGCTGACATTTAAAAACTTTGATTTCAAACAATCAAGGTTTCTTAAAATATTATGTATTTAAAATAATCCTGTTGGAAGTGCACAGCCTTTTAAACATTTTGTAACTTGCATTTTTTTTCACTTGTCCTGTTTCACAGTGGCATTGCCATCTTTTATATACCATTGATGCCATCATTGATATGCATCCCTGCCCCCTGCAATCCGATTCTGGATCCTATACCCCTGTGCAAACTGAAATGATCAGTGAACGTGAGTGTTTTGTACAGATTGAATACAGTTGAATTACTTAACCTCTCTGGAATAATTAAAAGGCTTTATAAATACTGAAACTGAAGCTGCGTTCAGACTTACAATAGCACTGCATGAAAAAGGCAGCCCCGCCATTCTGTTCAATGAGGCCACTGGGAACCGGCTGGTGCCAGTACAGATAGCTCTGGAAAATACATGTTGAGTCATATAGCAAAAAGTTGATTCTGGCTCAACACCCTCATCCAGCTACACAATGTTGGTCATTCAAAAGTGCACAGCACAGGTATAATGCCTTGTGTACCAGTATAAACAGCAAAACGTTCTGCAAATGTTACTTTTTGCTGTTTTTTTGTGTGAGAATGTGCCTGTTTATAGCAATAGGTAATGGCAAATGCGGCTACGCTAAACATACTTTATGTATATGTACACTTGTTCTGCTTCAGTTGGAATTACTAAGCAGGGCAAAAACAGGCAATTAACTGATGCACTATACGTCCGAGCAGTTGTGCTTTGTCACATATTGACTTGAGGCAATTTGTCTTGTCCATTCCTTTAAACAATTAACATGAAGCATCGTGCAGGTCTCTCTCTTGAAAAATACATTTTAATCTCATTGAAACTAACCTGGTTGAACGATTGTGGCTATCCACCTGGTTTGATAAAGGTTAATAAATTACCCTTACCAAAATTAGAATCCACTCTGAACATATCTAGAAGGGGTAACTTTTCAAGGTTTGATTGAATTAGAGGATTTCAGAACAGGCTGACACGCATCTGGGGACTAATTGGCACAAGTGATGAGGCTGAATTCTGCCACCACATAATTTACACGGAGGAGGGTGCACTCAGAGAAGTAATTGTCACTTCTATAATGAACCTGAAATGTACTTACTCTCAAATAAAACTTGAGAAGACTGTGGAAACAGAGAACAGAAACAAAAGACCTTGGTCCTGAAGCCTAGAAATAGTTTTCCATCTTGAAATATGAGGGAAACATCAAAGTGCATCAAATTGCTTCCAATTCAAACGTGTCTTCCAGAAACCTACAATCCACCTTCAACTCCAAGTTGAAGTTTGAGAAAAACAAGCTACAAATCCCTTTGTCTGTATCTAACTTAACGTCTCTTAACAAAAAATATTGTATTATTGCTTGTCAGAAAATACTCAATGACATAGCCTATTAGATCGATATGACCGGTATTCCCTGGACTTTAGACATATGGTGTTGGATTAAGAGTGTTGTTGAGAAAAGAAAAAGCTGGAATTCTCGGTCTGCAGGGTTACTATTAGGTATAGGTTTGTCTGTGCAAACCTACACAAAGAAGGGTGTTATGAACAGCTAATGCTGGGCTTACACTACACGACTTTTCACGCAATTTGACAGTCGCAGACAATCTTCCAATGTCGGACTGAAATCACTGGAGTCGTGCTGGAGTTGTGGCGCGCGCACGTAATCTCAGTCGTTTGGTGTATGGTGGTCTTCCGACCCGATTTCAGTCTTCTTCCTGTCTTGACGTTCCGACATTATCAAACATGTTTGATATTATCGCTAGTCTTAGGGGGTTGGCTCAAGCGAAATGACGTAAACACTGTCACACTCTTGCATGCACCAAGCACGACACAAGAGGAGCGGCATTAGTCGCGACCTGTGTCCGCCTGGTGAGACACTTATTTCGGATACTTTTTCATAGAAGCCTCGTGTCTTCAGGTGTGAGTTGATTGTCTTTAGATGAAAGAGGGTTTCAATCTTCAGTCTTTTCAAAGTATTTTAAAAGTCCTCTAGTGTAAGCCCAGCATAAGTTGCAGAGGCTCACAAAGAAATGTGAGGAATAAGTCAGTAAATCCATAAGGATTTGTCGCCTGTAAACCATGAATATCTGTTCCACATTTTGTGGCTATCCATCAAGAAGATGTTGAGATTTGTTACACAATAAGTATAAACTTAAGCCTGCAGGTGGAACAAGATGAAAAGTAAGGGGATCACTAAAGATTCATCATCTTTCCACTATTTTTAAATGTCATGACAAGTCATCAGATAGTTGTCAAGATGAATGACTATAAATGTGACCCTCTAGGGACCATGGATATCTGAAACAGATGGATTTCATAAAATCATAAATGGTATAGAAGTTATACTGTGTGATGTTGTATAACCAAATGACCTTTTATTGAAATTTGTTTCTATTCTTAGTAAACCCAGCTACTAACAATATCTAAATGCTCTCTTAAATGACTGCAGTCATGTAACAACTGAATAGCTCTGTACTACATGATCCATACGTGTTCATATTTGAGTATAAGAGAGTATTTGAATTCTTAAAAGCATCTAATTGTAAAGCATTATTTTATTTATTTATTTATTTTTTACGTTTTAAAGCGGCTACGAGTAACATTTAAATATCTTTTAAACAGCCTCATGTTTCCTCTGATAATCATAAATGACCTTTAACAGCAAACGAGACCATCAGTGCAAAGAAAGACGTTTTTAAATAGTTTTTATTACTGCTTTTGGTCTGGTCGCACACCCAGTCCGATTTTCGGTTAGCTCGTGCAAGCTCTATGGTCACATGTCCGTATTGGTCGCAGATTTCAGTGTGGCGCAGCAACGTGAATTGAGAAGCCTATCCCTCCAGGTGAGGGAAGGGGAGCGGGAGCCTTGTTTGATACAGTTATTTGTCGTCATAATGACTGATAACGGGGCTGAACCATCAAAGAAAAAAAAGAAAATGCAATGAAGAAAAGCTAAAAGGGAGAGTGACATAGGCTACGGGGGACGAGGGCGTTGCCAAGCAACGTGTATACAATTTCACGAGAGCGAAACTAGACTGCAGTGTTTACTCCTAAATGAATGAGCGGTTGGTACTAACACAAAGTTTGCTTTGCTTCACCATCATCAGATAACCATTATCTGAAATAGTCATTATTTACATCAACAACACAAACACATTACCTCATCGTGATCCATACTAACTGCCGTCTATCGTTCATTCGCTTTCTGTGAGGAGTCGGACACGTAGCCTAATCTTTCAGCTCCGTGAGAGAGAGTAGTTAGCAATCAGCATTGCAATCAGGTGCGTGTGGCAGTGACAGGCATTAGTTAATGCAGTGTCAAAACCACTCTCACGGAGCCGAAAAGAGTCCTCACACTTTCAACACACGGACATGCACTATAGGCCTATTGCTCCCTTCTCAGTTCACACTCACGCGCCTGGCACGCGCTAGTAAACAGCTTTGCGACAGCGGGCGTCGTAAAAATACTACCGCTTTTGTCCAAAGGGGACGCCAACGTGCCATGTTACTCGTAGTGGCTTTAATGTTCATCCTAAATGTTTGCTGTTGGATTGTCCCCATGGTAAGATTAAGCATGTTTTTAATGAATCTTATTGATTGAACAAACTGTCAATCACATGGTCGGAATAAAGAAAATAACATTGCATGTACACAGTTGAAAAGTGTAATTATGTTATATTATGTGAATCCAGGTTTTTGCCAAATACTCTGGAATTACTCCAAATGGTAAAAAAATAAATCCAGTTTGCAAAAGGATGTGATTTTCCAACGGGTGAGGGAGACTTAACTTGTTCACTTTTGAGCTGCATCCAAGCAAGACACCATTTGTGAAATGGAAATCATTTTCCTCATCCGCTATCTTTTATAATTTCCTTTTTCTCTATAGGGCTCCATCTGTGGCTGTGAAAAGGCCCCAAGTCGGTTCAATTGGACCCATTGTGCTCATGTTTCCCGGTCACATCTGCCAAGCAAGCCTTGTCAGCTGCCACTCGGACCTGTCCAATTACTTTCCAGTTTAAGGGCAGAAGGACAGATGGAATGGAACACTGATGGATTAACAGTCTGGATGGATCTAAAAATGAAACACGTTAAAGGCAATATAGCTGCATGAGAATGATTGTTCCTGCAGCCTTTAAAGGCAGAGAGTGTATTTTACCAATTAAATGATCATTTGAAGGCTAGGTATTAGGTCCCCAGAGAACACTTGTTTATACTTATACTATGGCAATATGTGAAGCTCAGAGCTAGTGTACAAACACCCAACTTCTTTAGAAAGGTAGCAGATGGTGAGTAGATATCTAAGCTAATATTGACAAAAAGTGTTCTGGATTTGAATGCCTCATCCCAAGAGTTATGAAGGCCAAGGCACTCTGTCTCTGACACATACATTTTCTTTCACAAAGTATTTGCTATAAATCACAATGCGACACCAAGGACATTCTGTTTTCACTGACATCTGCTATTTGACAAACTTAAATTGACTGACACCACAGAGGAGTGTATTACTTTACGTTTTGTGTGGTCTTTGGTTTGTAAAGTATTAAAGGGGACATATTATGAAAAACCAAACATTGCCGGTGTTTGGGCACACTGTTTAGGTTATTGGCGTCCCTACCAGCACACACAAGCTTCAAAAAGACAAATATGTCAGTTTCTTCTGGGACACTTATTTCGAAAAAGGGGGGATTTGAAGGTTTGTTCCAAAAAACACCGACTGATGACGAAATCGGTCGGTTTTCATTATCATAAATACTCCCACGGGAAAGCTCACCAGAAACTCGGCAGTTGATTGGCAAATCAAGACGCCCCGTTGGTAACCACACACAACTGGCTGAGCCTCCACTCGCTCATGCAACAACACGCTGCAGTGTGAGCTCAACCTCAAGCTACCATCACACCCCAGCCTCAAAGCACACTAGGGCTGAATGGATTTACTTAATTTTTTGTTAGGCTATCTCCAGCAAAGGTTTGCAATCTGTTAGTGTGATCAAAGCCTTTTTACTGGAGTGTGGAGGAGACTGTGCCAGGAAGACTGAGAGACACCATCCGTCCGAAATGTAAGTAGTCCTATTTTAAAAATAATTTTGTCCGTTTGTTAGTTCAATGTCTGTAATGTGCTTTATTTTATCCCTCTTATAATAACCAACACCGACTGAAATGAGAGAATGCGGGGTTTAGTCGTTAGCATTAGCGCCCGCTAGCTTTACCGTTAGCTTTATGCTAACGGTTAGAGCTGTGAGTCTTTTGCAGTGACTGTTATTTGGCTCTTTTGTGAGCTCACGTTAGTCCTGCCGTGACAGCCCATGTGTGAAAAACAGACGGTGAAACTGTAGGGTGTGTTGGAAACTGAAGAGTATTTTTTTTAATAGCTTCATCCTGCTACCTGCTAGCTGTCTGATTGTATAGCTCAAGTACACACCACAATAAGTCTGCGGACAGTGTGTAGTACAAGCAGCAGTGGGCCTATTACATGATCTCCAGTGTAATGTACACATAGACAGGAATACTGTAAGTTGTCTCTGCTGGTGTTTGTTTCCTGTCCATTATATTTCAAAAAGCACACAGTATCACTCAGAACTTGTTGCTTATTTAGCCAGGGCTATACTGAATTTGTTGTAGCTTTGCCATAACAGATATATGATGTAGGCCTATACATGTCAGCTAAGCTACATGTAACATTGAATGTGCCATGTTTTACAGGTATCTGAGTGACCTGATGGAGCCGGACGGAGCCACCAAGACCGTCCACTATCCGTTCCTTCAGAGGAGGATGTGTTCACTGGGTGGGACAGGTGGTCTTCTTCAGGGCCCAACAACAACTGGACAGTTACATAAAAGTTATGGCTTTGCTTCTGTTTGATATGTACACTTCATATTTTCATTCCACTGGCTATGAATAAACTGCTTTATTTTTAAGGATGTTTTTGGTCTTTTTAAAATGTAATGATAGTGTTTTATCAGAGAAAATCTTGTGAGTTTCAAGTAATCCTTTACTACAGGTAGCAAACGGTAAAACTTTATTATGAATGAGTGATCACAATACAAATGATACATTATCTACTAGATATTGAAATGTTGTCAGATAATTTGCAGCTCTGACAAACCTAAAGCATAATTATTTCAACCATACATTTTACAAAAGATAATGCCTTTCCAGTTAAAGCTGCAGTTGAGAGTTTTTTTACTGTAATATTTGGCAAAACTGTCATAATAGCCATTCAGCTATATGTAGGTGAAGTGGTCTGAAAATATTTTTTTATCACATTGCTCCCCCCTGCCTCTGTGTGCTGCCCCCCAAAATTGCCACCGCTCATGTTAATTTTGACCAATCAGAGCGAGGTCAGATTCTCCGTTCTTATTGGCTGTGGGACCTTGGCAACGACGTTGATGCGTCAGATGCGTGAGCGTTCACGACCCTAGCAGTCTGACACTAGCCTACTGTTTGGTACAAGGCTACTACGGCGGACAGCGAGTAGCAATGTCTTCACAAACGAACCCTCAATTTACCATTCCCAGGATACTAACAACTAACACCGCTAAGACAGCAAAAAAACGAGGAAAGACGAATATTGAAAAGTTAACTGCTGAAAGGGAGACGGAGAGAGCTTGAAAAAAAGTACACCGGCCATGTCTTCTTGCCCTATCACATCAAGACCTCTCCGACCGCGACCTCGCGACTTTTTTTTCAAAACAGCGACAAGCGACAAATCTAGCTTTTTTTTCTGGTGTTATTGGTGACTTTTTTCGCCAAAGCAAGTATCATCTCTTCTCAACGAGCAACGGGGGCACTGACACGCAGCCCGCTCCTCGCGCAGCAGCCCCGAGCTGAGAGGTGCTCTCCTGCTCTGACCGCAGCTGGCAGGGGCTGCTGCGCGAGGACCGGGCCGTCTGTCAGTGCTCTGTGACGGGGGACGGGCCGGGAGGCTCCCGCTGCTCGTTGAGAAGCGTTACAAGTGATATTTGCTTCGGCGAAAAAGTCACCAATTACACCAGAAAAAAAGCTAGATGTGTCGCTTGTCGCTGTTTTGAAAAAAAGTCGCCAGGGGGGCTGAAAAGTAGCTAAATATAGCGACACAATCGCTAAGTTGGCAACACTGCCCGAGCAGCCCCTCCCAGCTGCGGTCAGAGAAGGTCAGGAGCACACACCTCTCTGCTCTGTTACAATTAGTTTGCTATCTTGCCTGGCAGTTACAGCTACTTTGGTAGGCCTACCAGCACACTTAAAATGATTTTAAGCTAACATACATGGTCTGTCTGTGATTAAAATGTATGCTCAATATGTACGTATGTAGTTATCATTACTAATGTTTAATCACCTCGGAATCGGACATGGTGTTTGTCTCCTGTCAATGTAACTGAATTCACATGAACGCGTGTAGCTGTCGTTCAGAGGGAGGAGCTACAGCAGGTAGAGCGTTGGGAAAACAGCCGTTGGGATCCCAATGGCTGAAAACGGCTGAAACGATCAACTGCAGCTTTAATCTTGACATGATTCAGGACACATTCTTTTCCATTATGGTTACTGTACATTTTTACATGTCAACTCAGTATCGGTTCACAACCAAAGCTTTTTCACTCCACTGGGCTGTAGATCATTCCACAGACCTGTAAAGACAAACATAAAACAGGGTGCAGGGCTCTAGACTGCGACCAAATGCTCGCATTTTGCGACCATTTTTTGAGACAGTGCGAGTACTTTTTTCAACTTGGGGCACGCGCGCGACCGGGAAATTCGCCGACATATGTATTCTGTATGTATGCTCAATTCTAGGTCCAGTACTTTTCACAATTTATATAAATAACATTGTTTCATCGCTAAAAAACTGTCACGCCCATCTATATTCTGACGACACAGTACTGTATTGCATTTCCGATTCGGTGCACCAATCTATTCAGAACCTACAAAGCTCTTTTAACACCCTGCAGGACTGTCTAGTGGACATCAGGCTTGTTCTTAATACAGACAAAACCAAATATATGTGTTTCTCCAGAGCAAAAACTACACATTTTAATGATTTTAATATGTTTACAAAGAATGGATTTTTAATTGAAAGAGTCACAGAGTATAAATATCTCGGCATCTGGTTAGATGATAAACTCACTTTTCATTTTCATATAAACAATCTTGTTTGTCGACTACGACAAAAAATTGGCTATTTTTATAGGAATAAAACCACCTTCCCTTTATTTAGTAGGAAAAGGATTATTGACGCAGTTTTCATGTCTGTCCTTGATTACGGTGATGTGGTCTACCGGCATGCATCACATTCATGTCTTAAACTCCTAGACTCTGTTTTTCACTCTGCTTTAAGATTCATCACAGGAGATGCTTATGATACACATCATTGTCTCTTATATGAAAAGGTTGGGTGGTCCTCCGTTAAAGAGAGACGTGACGCACATTGGCACATTTTTATTTACAAAGCCTTGACCGGGAAGCTTCCTCGTTATTTAACTGAAATGCTGCACATTTCAGATGGGCTTTATCAAACCCGCCCCACTGACATGCTTATGCTTTATGTCCCACAAGCCCGGTCTGAGCTGGGAAAGACAGCTTTTAGCTTCAGTGCCCCTGACTCCTGGAATAACTTACAGCAACAAATTAAACTAAATACATTCATATCCTTTGGCCAATTTAAACAGACTTCTTGGATCTGCCAAACTCTACTTGTAACTGTTTTAATTTAATTAGGCTATATTGTACTTTATTTCTTTTAATTGCTGCCACTCTTCACCACTTTGTAAATGTTTCAATTGTTTTGTTTGTTTTGTATGTATTATTGTTTTGAATTTGTTTTGACTCGACGTCATTGAAAATGAGGGTCACCCCTCAACTGGTCTCTCGAGGATAAATAAAAGTTAAATGAAATGAAATTAAATGAATTCGTTATTATTATTACAGCCATTAATAGTGCTTTGTGTTTGAGGGAGAGAGAGAGCAGTCCGCGAGTGATCAGTGACACAATCAACTGCGCGGGTCACGTGACCTACTCTCATCTCAGTGTCCCGCTGTAGTCACCTCGTTAACTGGCGACTTTTTCCTACTATATTTGCCGACTTTCCGCCGTAGCGCTAAGGCTTGTTAAAGACCAGAGACACATCTTGCAACTTTTTTGTTAATACCACGCTCACCAGAGCCGAGTACTAGCAACGGCTGCTGTCTCCTCCTCCTCACCGCTGACAGCCCTCACTCACACGGTGCTACCTGCAGCAGCCAGCAGACAGACAACACCGTGTCGCTCTGAGCAAGAGCTGCCTGGTGACTTTTGTAAACATGTAAATAGTTTTATAGGTCCACATTCAATTGGCGACTGCATATCTATAAAAAAAAGCTAACCTTGTAGTTATGGCAACTAACAAAGTTTTTAAAGTTAGTTTGTAAAGAGGCCTAGGTAATTTGTATACTACCTGCCTGGTCAGCATTTTCTATTCATTTTGCCTCTTTCAGAATTGCATATTATGCAAATTAGTTGATTATGTCATCTAGCTACTACTAGT
Source organism: Hyperoplus lanceolatus (assembly GCA_026929865.2). NCBI lineage: Eukaryota > Metazoa > Chordata > Actinopteri > Uranoscopiformes > Ammodytidae > Hyperoplus > Hyperoplus lanceolatus. The sequence goes on from CM049405.1 coordinate 18,968,254, forward strand.
TAGTTAATGTTGGGCCAATAACTATTTTCCTTATAGCAGAGATAGAGAAGGAAAAATCACAGGGCTCAGGAGTAGAAGGGGTTGTGGTGAAAATGGGTAAAAATCCCTTTTCCTAAAGGAATGTCTGAAGGATTTCACATGGTGATGCAAAATCAAAAACACAATGAATTGTATCATCTGTTGTCAGTGTGGTCCAAAACATGCTGACAATACAATATCAGTAGGCCTTATATAGTTTAAATAGTGAAACATTTTAATTGATGCATTGCAGGTCTATTTAAGGTGTGCCCCTACATTTTCTGCTTGCGCTCCTAAAAATTCTGAGTTAGGGGCGCTAGTGCTCCTAGTAAAACATGTTAGTCTGGAGCCCTGGGGTGTTTGTTACCAGTTTAGAGAGTTTATGCAAAAATACTTAGCTCAAATGATGTTATTGACTGTGACATAATTAAACAGTATTTACCTGAGGATAATGTCAGGTAAATCAGAAATCTTGAAGCCATTTTCACAGTTTTCAGCTCAGACTCCTGTCTGAACAGGTTCAGTTGTACATCTTTTAGTTTAGAACTGGGTAGTGTTTGCCGATATTTGTGGTAGGAATGAAGCTAAACATGTTTACATTGGTCTCCATGCTGCATTGGCCAAAAGTAAACACAATTGACAGCAGGGCGGTGCATGCACGCCCATGTAGATCTGACCAGACAGAGAAGACTTGTATTTTTGCGAAGGGGGGTAGATGTGAAAACCAACCTTTTGAGATAGAGGCAAAAGAAGGCTGGAAAAGGTGATGAAGAAATGGGCAATGGTAGAAAACTAATGGGTTTTTTGAACAATAAACCATGAAAACCTTTTCTAGCAGACCTTGGAAATACACCTTTAAAACCGAGATTTAGCATAATATGTCCCCTTTAATCCGAGGATAAATACATGTAGTCATCATAGAGAAACACTTAGTGAGAGTAAAGAGATATGTCAAATGCGCAAGTTAAGATTAATTAGGAAATAATTTCCCTTTTTACGGAGGGACTGCACTTATTTGTTTTAATGCTAGACATACGCCAACGTTTCTACTAAATGCTTATACTAATTCTAAGTACATCACACTTCAAAGTTAGCATAGTCATACAATCTAAGCTATATTATGCAACACAACTCCAATGTTGCAGAATTCCCCTAGCCTCTGCTTTAAAGTACTGCCAGTCAAAGCTGCAATTCATAGACATGAACAAAAGTCAATTTATAAAATAACAAAAGGACACAATGCTGGTATGGTCTGGTTGAAGCATTGCAATTTGGTTTGTTTTCTATCATCCAGGGACACATTGAACTTTGTTGTCTGCCCTTTTGTATTCTCTCTTTAAAAAGGTTAGGATGAATATTAAATTTTATTTCACGGCGGGCTCTTACAGCTCATAAAGAGAATACCGGGTATCTTTGTTTAGACACTGATGCTTCTGATTGGCCACAACACTTGATTAGCGACCTTTGGATTTATTTGCATGCAATATTGTTTATGTGAAAATATATAAATATTCGATTCATCAAACATTACACACTAAGTCCTTTCAGTAATGAATGATTCACAGAGTTCTCCAGAGGTGTTTTGTTGTTGCTGTTGTTTGGATTCACTCATGGGAAATGGGTAAAAAAAATCTCATTCTTATTTACTTTGTGGTTGTAGATTAATAATTTACTTTCTTGTTAGAGGACACCTATGCAGTCTTTTCTGCTTGCACGTTTATGTGTGTGTGGGTGTGCGTGTGTGTGTGTGTGTGTGTGTGTGTGTGTGTGTGTGTGTGTGTGTGTGTGTCTATTTAAAACGGCTTGGCTCTATTGTGGTTCCATTTGGCAGGACATAAAGAGACTTAAGGACATGTGGGGGTTCATCAATAACCATTGGCCTCATGAAAAGTTAATTCATTCAGGGCTACAGACACTATTTTCCCTGTAGGAACCATGTTGATGTAAGACATCCTTTAAAATCAACTCCTCACTGTTGCTGTTGAAAAATGGAGGAGCCGTTGCTCACTCAACCTAGCCGATGCTCACTCAACCTATTATGTAATGAAATGTCAAAATGTAATACGTTTTCACTTCATTATGTAATAATACCCACATTATGTAATAATCAGCCACATTTTGTAATGAACAGCCTGAATACAATATGTAATATATTTCTCTGCATTTTGTAATAAACTATAACATAATGCGGTAGTTACAACATGTGGGGTTTCACTTTATTTTATGAAAATGTAATAATATGGTGCATTATGTAATAATTTATTACAAAATGCAGTGAAATGTCTTACATATTCTGTTCAGACTGTGTCTACATGCGTTATATTTGACATTTTATTACATAATGCGTTGTTATTACATATTGTGTTGCAACACACCTTTATACTGGCCTGGATCTGAGAATTGCCATAAGACCAATACTATATCACCACCAAGGGGAGAGTACAATACAGTTGTACATTAGGTTGATTAAGAGGCAAGAATGCTTTGTGGCCTTTGGTCAATAAGGTAGGCCTGCATGTTGTAGAAAAGGACATTTGATTGGAGGTATTTGATCTAATTGCAGGTAAGTATATTACATTTGCCAGCCTGAGGTAGATACTGAGCTGGTTAGTCTCTAAATTGCCCATAACGTCTCACAATCATACACATTTTGCAGATAGTTTTTGTTTGTTTTTCTATTGGTCAGCTTTCAGAAAACACAATTTATTATATGCTAAATAGTAATGTGAGGAACGGCTACATGATATTCCTTGCCAGTTATACAGTATAAGACTAGGTACAGACTGGAGTGACAAATAAGCAGGAAATCTATTAGTACTTGCATCGCCCTCTTGTGATATGAATATGACCTTCAATCATGTTAAGTTTGCTCTTCTCCCTTACACACAACTAATTGTGTATCTAATACCTTGACTGAGATGTTTTTGCTGACAACGCACTTTGATGCTGTTCAACCCGCCTCCTCTGTTCCACCTGCGCTGTTGTGCCATATCAGAAACTGTTAGTGATGCTGCCACTTGAGTGTATGGCCTAGGTGGCTGAGCCCCGGCTAATTCTACATCAGGCTGCCCAGCATAGGGGAGAACGGGGTAAGTAGGCACACTTTTTACTCTAGTGAGAATTGCTTATCACCTAAACATCTTTCAATAGTCATTCCTACATTAAATTGAAGCTTAAGGTGTTGGCTTGAAATATGTACCCCTCACTTTTTCTATCTTATTGTAATAAATAAGAAATTAATCATCAAAGACACCCTTACACATTGTGACAACCAACCCCATCAAGGGGTCGGTTGTCAAACACTATGGAGTTGTTTTTCAATATATTATCTTAATGGGAATAATCTTAAAAAGAAGGCAAGAAAGTAAAACTAAATTTGAAAGTTTAATTGCATTGTCAAGTTGACAAATAGGCCTACATAACTTACTTTAGCCTTGGCAGCTGTTCTAGTTTGGGATGCACAGGGTTGTTTTGATTTTGTTGCCCTTTTTTCTTTTGCATGCTAGCTGCCTTTTCCTGCTCTATTCTTTCCTTCTCTGGGGTGTCAGTGAGGATACAGCTTGACAATGTATTTCGTTATTGGGTTCCTTTTCTGGCTGCAGCCTTGAGATAACATGTGGCAACCAACCCCCCAAAAAATTTGACGACCAACCACAACTTGAATTTCTTGCTAGCATCTAAATCTAAAATATAGTTTACCCTTCACACTTTGTACGGGTAACAAGTTTTTTGTTATAAACCCCTTGTGTAAAAGCCTAGAAGAAAAATACTGAGGAGCTAAATATTTTCAATTTGACATGAAAAACACAAACAGTCATCTCACCTCAAATTCAGCAGTCTAACTCCAAGGAAGACTGTGTAGGTGACTGCTGATCCCAATTCTGGATATTTACATACCACAATTTCATAGACAGCGCCTTCTGGTTCCGAGATATAATGATTGTGACAACCAACCCGTGTGACAAATTACCCCGTTCTCCCCTACATGTTAAATAAATGCATGAGTCTTTCCACTTAAGTGTCAGGAGTCCTTCCTAACTGAACTGCGGGTGAAGGATATATGGAGGACATCAATTTCTGAATGACCCTTTTATACTACAGCGTCACACAGCATTATATACAAACCTCTTCTCAGTTCTGTCAGAGAAAGAATATATGGCAAAGCTGTCAACAAATTTAGGATAGCTCAATTTTTCTTCATGTACTTCCCCTGAAGCAATCCCTCACCACTGTATTGCTATTCTTGTCCATGGTGGATTTGACTGATTGCTGGGATGAAAGCTGCACATTCCATATTCTTTCTCATATAAGAAAGTGACACTCAGAGCCTCTGATCTTGGCTGTTTATATTCCAACCATGCTGCCTTCCTCCAGACCACAAGGGAAATTAATAAATGATTAAAGTCTAGTGGAGTCAAGGGAAAGAATGGTAAAGAGGGATAATGGTGTATTGCTGAATGATGCTATCTCACCGCAGTCCGGGTTATGTTTCCATCCACTAGTGTGTTTAGAGGAGGTGATGCCGGAAATATGTTTTGTTGTTGTGATAAAAGAACAATTTGTGTGGATCCTGATAACATTATAAAGCTCACATTTGAACATTTAAATTGTAAGATTTTGTTTTTACTAGTTTCCATGTTAGATATTACAATTCTTTTAAAATGCTCTTTATTACAAATCAAGCTTAACCCAAGCTCATCTTGAAAACTTAAAAATAGTAAGAGTCGGGTTTTTACCCTTGTTACCTTTCAGTGCAACATCAAAAGACCAACCAAACAAGCGTTCTCTCACTAGGTGTGTGTTTGGTACCTTGCTTTAATGTGTCTCATGCCTGACATACAGATTTGACTTCAACTTACACTCATACCTCCACACCCGTCGCTTCTAGGCGAAATTCCTCATTTTGGAAAAAAACTTAGCATAGTGAATATATTTGTCAAATTGCATAATTCAGATTTTTTTTGTTGCATACTTTTTCCAGTGAAGGACAACAGGTCCCTCCTCTTGTTGTGTCCCCCCCCCCCTTAGTACTTTGGCTTGCTAGGTTGTTTTTTGATGGTCGTATCATTTTATTCCGATGCCAAACGGGAGAAACAATATTTTGTTTTTAAGTATGTGAGTACACAAAACAATGACAATACAGATCCTTGAACTAGCTATATAACATTACTACTCATATTTGCATCATAATGTATCTAGCAATCGTCAATGTTGGGATTGTAGGATAATTCAAATGTAAATCTGTTTTGTTGGGTTGCTTTCGCAAGCTGCATTACACAGTTAAATAAATACTCAGAATAGAACCCACTAATGTTGCTTTGCTTAACACACCATTGTGGTTTTATTGTTTTCTGCCTGTTAACCAACCTCTTGTTTTTCTATTGTTCAAGAACTACTTCTTCCCTCATGACCAGTTGTTCTTTGTGTGTTCCTGTCTTTGTCAGTCACCTGCCAATAGTCTACCTGCCAAGTAGCCAGTCATTTGCCTGATTGGACCCATAAGACTATGGGTGGCAGTAGACAGTGGAGACATACTTTGATCCTTGATTTGGCTGCTTGCCTGTGTTTGATGGTGGTTTTCCAGCCTTTTGACTTCTGCCTGCCAGCAGAAAAATGACAGGATGAATTATATATTCAATTGGCCATTTTTGACACTGCTTAGAGACGTTGGTTTTATAATCCAAATATCCAGTGACCATTATCTTGAAGAAAAACATGTTGAAATCCATACTACATCTTAGACTTTGTCTAGCCATGTAAAGACGGTCTTTTACAAATCTTCTTTGCAACAGGTGTGTTTAAAGGATCGGAAAGTGCGGTAACAGATAATTATTGTATCGGCTCTTTCTTCATTGAATGTTTGAAGCTGGTGGGATCCTTTTATCATGTAGAAAGGAATTGAACATGCTTTCACAGACATACATAGATCAATAATGTTATTTATTAGATTAGTCAGGCCAATCCATTAGCCTCTGTGCCACTCCACTAGGCGCACAATGCTTCAAACGCATCAGGGGCATCAGGATATTGTTCAAATCCTCAAAATAGATGCTGATGGCTAAAAGCCAAAGTTTACATTATAATCAGCCTTCTGATATGGCTTCAGACAAGGGTATTCTTATTTAACAAACCTAACAGAATGCAACACTATTGGTGTTCCACCTAATTTAAAGTTGATCAGCTGCCTTCAATTGTAAAACAATATTAAACAGAGAAAAAATACAAGTTGGTTTAATGATTTGTTTCTAGATTTGTTTTCTTTCTAGAAGTCCAGTTAAAATTGATGACCCAGGGAAAATTGGATGTGACACCACGGACGGGCCGTGTCTCACTTCAAAACAGCAGTGTGTCCTCTGGGAAGGCTTGGTTGTGATGAAAAGGCTGTTACACTTCACAGCTAGGAAAGCCTTTTATCAGTCACTCGGGCTGCCTTTGAGAACAGGGGCATTTTGTGCTGGTTATCTCATGCCTGAACCACACTGGGAGTTAGCATGAAGCACTATGCCCTGAAGGAATGCTCACCATGGTGCAGACACACTAGGGCCATTCACAAGAATCACCACCCGTGAGATATCTTCTACTTTAAAACATTTGCACCATGGGACTGTTGACGAACAATGCCTTTTCCCTATCTGACTGTAAGCCTGTATATATATATATTATATACAGTATACATACGGTAAATCTCTCTCTCTATATATAGTAATGTTAGTATTGTTTAGCATCTATTTTTGGTTTTTGGTCTGTCTGTGTTTTATAAAGGTGTCTTGTAAGCCCTTGTGGGCTGGGCATGCTAATGCATGACACAATAATAAAATATTCAAATCAAAATCAAAATCATATAGTATACAGTATATTGTGGGTATACTACTATTAGTATCATACTTCATTTAAACTAACTAACATGACATTCTGAATTGAATTGCTTTGAAATCCCTTTTTCACCTGTAAACAATTGCATTATTTATGAACGAAAAAAAAAAACTTGGCCAAACCAAAGTCTATGGTGGGTGAAAGTGTTCTCCTCTGTGCCATGTTTCCAAGCCTCGGTTCTTTTCTGCAACACAAACTGGTTGGTTATAACATGTGCAGTGACAACCCTCATGCTTTTGGCACAGCAGGTTAACTATACCTTCATTTTGAAGATTTCCTTCTGCACAAGTAAACAGGGATTTATTTAACTATGACAGCAGGAATTGGTGACACTGTACTGCTATGGGCATGCAAATGTGGTCAATCGCAGTATGTCTTAAATGCAGGCTTTTGTCATACTTGATGTGACATGCACAATGGGAATTAGTTTCATCTCAAACACTATGTAGAGGATTTATATTTATTATATCAAACTTTAAAGGGCTCTGCGTACTTTTTGTTTTGAGAATACTGAGGCAGTTCATGTACCTGACAGAAAAAAGTTGGTCTTCTGTTTGTTTAATATATACTCAACAAAAATATAAACGCAACACTTTTGTTTTTGCTCCCATTTTTCATGAGATGGACTTAAAGATCTAAAATTCATTCCAGATACACAATTGTACCATTTCTCTCAAACATTGTTCACAAATCTGTCTAAATGTGTGATAGTGAGCACTTCTGCTTTGCTGAGATAATCCATCCCACCTCACAGGTGTGCCACATCAAGATGCTGATCTGACATCATGATTAGTGCACAGGTGTGCCTTAGACTGTCCACAATAAAAGGCCACCCTGAAATGTGCAGTTTTGTCTCACAGCAAAATGCCACAGATGCCACAAGCATTGAGGGAGCGTGCAATTGGCATGCTGACAGCAGGAATGTCAACCAGATCTGTTGCTCGTGCATTGAATGTTCATTTCTCCACCATAAGCCATCTCCAGCAACTTTGCACAGCCATTGAAGAGGAGTGGAACAACATTCCACAGGCCACAATTGACAATCTGATAAACTCTATGCGAAGAAGATGTGTTGCACTGCATGAGGCAAATGGTGGTCACACCAGATACTGACTGGTTCTGAGTCCCCAGACCCCCAATAAAGCAAGAAAATGCAAAAGCAGAAATGCTCACTATCACACATTTAGACAGATTTGTGAACAATGTTTGAGAGAAATGGTGCAATTGTGTATCTGGAATGAATTTTAGATCTTTAAGTCCATCTCATGAAAAATGGGAGCAAAAACAAAAGTGTTGCGTTCATATTTTTGTTGAGTGTATATATTTTTGATATTACATTCCAGTATTGCAGCTAGCACTATAAAATAGCTCTGATTTTTTATCTTTTTATAAAATCTCCAATTATACGTAGTCACTCGAGTGACCTGGTAGAAATACTTAATTCATAAATCTGTCACTTTAGCTATACTGTTATAAATGAAACATAAAGCAAAAATAGTAACGGCTCACCCAGACAATGACCTTGTTGAATTTGTATTGGAGAGGATTGTGGCTCTCAGTGACCGGGTGATCTCTTATTCATACAGGGATAATTCAACTAGAACTAAGCTCATCCCTTTCAAGGCCTTCATAGCTAACAATGAACCTTGGGTAAGTTATCAACCTGATGACACAGGAAGTAGAGAATCATGACATTGATGAGACACTATGGATTATATATGAATGAATATGTGTGGGTTGATGGGTAACATAATGAGGTTTGTCTATCTATCTGTAAGGGTGCATGTATATGTACATACAAACCTATACTGTCTGTTAGACGTTTTTTAATATAATATTTTGCTTGATGTTTGGCTCATTAGGTCATTTGTCTTTCCAATCAGAAACAGTGTGACATGTGTCATGTGTAGATATAAAGTATTGGTTTCATAAGCCTCTAGAACATCTTCAATGCTCCTTGGCATACATTATATAAGTCTATGGAACTGTACTGGAAGGATTGCAATTTTCTTTTTAAAATCAAATATAGTCCCATATTTGATGTTTTGATGTCAGTGCTGGGGAGCTCTTTGTTTTATTAAAGACTGACATCTCTGAAGAGTATGTGGTTGTGAAAGCCCCATACTAGGACTAGGACTAGGACTAGGATTTACATAATTTTCATCCTTACCACAATAGCAGTGCCCTGTATGGAAGCATGAATACATAATTAAGGTTTTTCCTTTACTTTGTGACCCTGCCTGTACCAACATGACTCACACTGGCATTGTTTGTGAAATTGGCACGGACATATGTTGTTTTAATAGTACTTTATATCAGTCTCAATTTCATCTCCATGACATTTTGAATTTCATGTTTGGGATGCCTCTAAAAGAAGGATGATTTGATAGAAAGGTAGGCCACCCGCTTGGCCATAATTCATGAAATATTCATCAACTCTTTCATATGAATTTCAAAATAAAGAGATTAGCCATTCCAGCAAACTGCACTGAGAAATATGACATTTGGCTTATTGGAGGAATACAAATGCCTCTTTCATGCTAGCAGTATAGGCACAAGATAGTTTTCAAAGGTGAGATATGATGGTACTCTAAGGAGACCAGTATAACAAAGTTATGGTGTAATAAAGCATTCATCGGCACCGGTAAACTAAAGAAAATATGATTACCCTTGAAACCACGATGGGCTGTAGATCTTCTTGTCCTCAGCCTTTCTTCTATTCTTCCTTCACACTCATATTTAATAGCGTGATAAATCTAATTAATTAATGAGGAAGCGTGAGTTTGATATCTGACATCACTAGCTTTTTAAGACAAATTTCACTGACATTTTTGTTTTACCCTGCAGCTTACATAAACTGACTATAACTGCACTCTAGTCCACCTGCTGAGTCATAAGTCAGAGCTATGTGACAATGTGTTTTTGATTCATTACCCTGCTGTAATATAATTTTAAATGTTGAAGCAGAAGTGGAGACACCACATTTACCACGATAGCAATACCCAGAAAGAGCAATAACAATAACAATGTTAATAACAATGGTGTAAAGTGTGATTGCAGACATTCATTTCTAAATATTCAGATGGGTGAGAGGTACGCATATGTTCAGGCCATGCATGTATTTGACTATTTCTTATTCCTGTAGTCTAAAAACGGTGTTGTACCAACTAAATGAACACTGTCATTGTATTAAAAAAAATCAAGGAACAACAGAAAGATCAAATCTCTTGTTAGAGTGCAGTCATGTATTCACACTCTGACCCACCAGAGACCCTCTATCACTGTCACAAAAGTAGCTGCCCTTTCCATAAAACACTTGATTTTTCCTGGGTGTCCGTGGGGAGTTATAGATTTTTTTTTTTTTTTTATGGCGTGACATCTTTAATCGACAGCTCAGTGGATGGATCAGCACAGTCTCAATGCTCTGAAATTTCCTTCAGATATGGAAGCCATTCAGTTTGCTAATGAAGGCATTGATCATTGTCAGCTTAATGACATTCCCCAAGTGGACTGTGTACCCACCCAAACTGACAATGTTTTGGAGAGTCTTATTAGACTTTTAGACTTTATTATCTAAAAGTGGAAACACACTGACAGGTAAACTGTCATCCTATCAGCACATTAACCGCTATATATCATGACACTAAAAATGCCTGTGTAGATTTCACAGTCAGTCGGATCAGGGTCCAGTAAGCAGAGACAAAAAGTTGTAAATGTAGCAATAATGACCGACCATGCCTGCCATCATTAGGAGAGACATACTAATTGATTTAAACCTCAGTGGGCCCAAATGAGAAATCCACCAACTGCATCACTTTTGCAATATCTAGTCCGACTTCAGATCATCACATTTCTATATCAGTACCTTGTTTTATTCATAGATCTGCACCATGGGTTGTATGCCTCGAGGGCAGTTTTTGTGTATCAAAACAATTAAAAATCATGCTGTGACATGAAGAAAACAAAGCCCTCCCAAAAAACCCATATACTTTTAGACAAAAAATCTATCAAGCATTGAATTACAAGACAGCATCTGAGACTGCAACGCCATCGCATGTCTATCATTGTGCTGAGAAATAAAGTGTGATGAGACATACTGATACTCCAATTTTTTTTTTGTAGCCAACAGTTGTGAAACTCAGCTTTTTCTTAAGCCTTGTCGTCAGCTTCTGAGTAATCAATGTCACATTATCTGATCTAGATAAGCGATATTGTAAAGCCACCACTAGCCAGTTGCTACTTGTACCACTGTGTGCGGTAGTGAATAAGAGAATAGCTGTGTGAAGGCAGGCTGAGTAGATGGATGAATGAGCAGGTAAGTAAGAAAGGGTGGTGATGAATCAGTGAACGTGTTACTCTGGGCGAGTGAGACAGACCTATTGATAGAGTCAGGGTGGGATTGAGTTAGTGACTGAGAGTACAAAGGAGAACTTAAATGAGAGAGCAGTGGAGGGAGTATATGAGGGAGGGAGACCCAGCTACTAAATGTTTATGAGGGATAGAAGTTAACATTTTTGACTAAATCAGTGAACACATAAGTCCACAGGCACTGAGGTCCCAATTTCTCAATGAAAACAACAACATTAAGCATTTACATTTCTGCCTCACAGCCTCAGGATGCACAGGGCTTCATTCAGTCTGCTTTGGCAAGTGTCTAGCTTGAGGGAGTTGAACCATTTCCATCTGAACAATATTCTGAGGAAACTGGAGGCACTATTGCTCCAAAACAGGGTATAGCAGAGCTTTTTGGCCAGAAGCAATGTCCAGCTGTCCAGGTACGGCTGCCACTATAATTTTAATGCTAATGGATCCACAAAAATGACTGGTGGACAATACAAACTTATGCGGATATACTGTAGGTGAAAGAACACTGAGAGATGGCAACATCAGAAGAGATGCGCCCCTTCATTGATATAGTGGGAGAATGGTTGAGATTGATATTCCTTTCTCCAAAACCTGTATGTTCTTTGTATTTCCCACCATGTCTATGTTGTTCCTTATTATCTGACTTGATTCTCTAGCCATTAAGGCACTCTAATTTCACATTTGCTGCTGATGGCTAAAATGTTACAGTTAAAAGATGAGATAAAAAAAAAAACACTTAGGCATGGTTAACCTTCCATGTTACGTACTGTATGATGTAGCTAGAAGGACATGGAATGCACTAAGAGAAATGATTTTCCATCATGGGTACTTTCTGAAACTTCTCTAGTGAGGTGATTCTGCTGGAAAAAGCAATTGTCCTTGACCTCGTGTCTTATCCTCTAATGTACTATTATCAAATATCAGTGTGCAGCTTTAATGTAGACCTAGCAAGAATGTCCCCTTTACATCAGGACTTTAACCCTTTGATGCAGAATAAAAGTGTCACGTTCAATCAAAGGATTCCACACGCTTATGTGAAATCCACACTATGCTAAGTGTTGCACAACATGCCAGTTAACGTTCATGTCCGTAGCAAGAAATCATTTGACTTCCAGACTAACAAACTCCTGCTTTGACTTGCTCATCCCCATACGCTTGGTCTCCTTGGAGACCATCAAGGAAGGCAGGATCAGCTGAGCATTCATCATGATCAAAGTGAAACCTATGTATCCTTACAATACCCTTTCACTGACACCTAGCACCAAGATTCCCCCTGTTCGTCTGCACCCAATCCCACACTTGTCCTGTTTTACAGAGCGCAACCTTAGAGGAGAAGCACACAAGGCGAGGATGGATGTCAAATGCAATTAACCCAAAGAGCATCCAACACTTTACTTTCTCCTTTTATCTCTCTTCACAGGGAGATTTCAACAAGGCTTCCTCATACAAGCTGTCATCGTCATCTACCCTTCTTCGCCCTCAGTTTAGTAGAGATTTGATCATTCCTTGGTTTGGTTAAGACAGGGACGTATCCACAGAATATAAATGTACCATGCTGCATCGTGCAGCCTTTGAAAAATGAAAGGCGGTGTTCTTTAAGAGAACACATGACTCCATATAGCGAGGTTTGGAAAGCTTCACCAAAAGGTGCAGCAAGGACTTGGATCATTTAAAATACCATTGATCCCTTGCATGAGCCATGACAGGCCATGAAAGAAATGGGCCATTCTAACGTTAGCTTATTTTACAATAACTTACTATATGTAAATTTGTTGTAAGATGGAGTGAAGATAAACATCAAGGCACATATTTGCCCAATTGTGCAGGTTTTTCCCATAGATAGTATATAAAAGGAGATGTAGCTTCCAACTGCATCCAATCGTACTGGCCTATGCGCGTCGCCATCTTGTCAGAATTTTACTCCGCCTCATTTCCTCTTACCGAAAAAGGGCATTTATGTGATGTTGGGGGGAGGGAGATACACCTATCTAGCTGACGTATACCTCCGAGGCGAAGTGAGGGCCAACAGGCGGCTTGCTGTAACTCAAGAGACCGCGCCCCTAATTATTTAAACATTTTACCTCCAATAGAATAAAAACTAGCCTGATAGAAAATAATGTCACCCCTTCAGTGTTGTCATGTACAGTAGATATCAGGGTTTTTCCTGCATAGAGAACCTTTTGGCGCCCCCCAAAGAAGATTTACCCAGCGCCAAAGGAAAATCACCAGCGCCAAAATGATAACATTTGAGAATAAATAAAGTTATTTAAAACCTCTCCAAATTGATCCCAATTTAAGTCAGCCTTCTTGAGAGGCTGGGCAATAACTTGAATTTTAAATTTCGATTATTATTACGGCTTCCCTCAATCTTGAAAACAAAATAATTGTAATGAAACTATCATTGTTCCGCACGCCCGGGCTTACAGGCTTTTAAATGCAGCGAACCCTTTCAGCTGCGCGTTCCGCTCGGCCCCTCCCTCACCTGATAGTTCAGCTGGTCCAGAGTAGGAGGGAGATGTTGCGCGTTGCCGGGTGTTTTGAAAAACTTCTAGAGGATGGCAGAACGTCCGCCTTTGGTCGAGAATAAAGGTAAAACTAATTGTGTTGTCTGAAAACACTTCTACGGTGGCGCTGAGCATTCACCAAATAAAAAAAGGTTCACAGCTAATGTAGCCGTTAGCACACTCAGGATCTCGTAATTACGAGATAATATCTCGTAATTACGAGATAAGGATCTCGTAATTACGAGATAAGGATCACCCTCTCATTCATCAATAACGATGCCTGTGTGTGTGTGTGTGTGTGTGTGTGTGTGTGTGTGTGTGCGTGCGTGCGTGCGTGCGTGCGTGCGTGCGTGCGTGCGTGCGTGCGTGCGTGCGTGCGTGCGTGTGTGTGTGTGCGTGTGTGTGTGTGTGTGCAGAAGAGGTGAACCTAGCCATAGGCAAACGGAGGCAATTGCCTTTGTTTCCGGACAATACAATTATTTTAAATATTTTTTTACTGTTCATTCATTAATCAGCCAGCGATCGCATCGGGTGCTGAGGGACACTCATTCGGCTTTACGTCCGTGATCAGCTGCCGAGGTCTGACTGGGCTTTTCTCCTGAACAGTCCAGTGACTGCATATCTGCGCAAAGTTGACATGGCTATATACTCATTGTCATGCCCTCCTTGTAGAAAGTTTGTATGTGTTTGTATGAGTCAAGGATCACACCGAGTTTAAACGACTGCATTTAATCCAAGCTTTCAATAAAACTACACACACACACACAGGCATCGTTATTGATGAATGAGAGGGTGATCCTTATCTCGTAATTACGAGATCCTTATCTCGTAATTACGAGATCTTTTTTCGTAATTACGAGATCTTTTCTTGTAATTACGAGATCTTGAGTGTGCTAATGGCTACATTAGCTGTGAAACTTTTTTTTATTTGGTGAATGCTCAGCGCCAACGTACACTTTACACTCACAACAGACTAAAATAACGTGCAAGATATGTCACTCGCGGACACGCGACATACGCAACCGCAAGAGATAAAGAAAAAAAGGCATATCCGACCATATCTGCACCTCAAAACATCCCGACCAATTAGTTTACTCACTTTAAGTTGAATCATAGTGGTCTATGACCAAGCAATAAAGGAATAAAAAACACATGAGTTTAAAGCTCCTTGACTCCTGTCCTGCCACCACAACAGTTAACACTATACAATGCAACAGCCTATCCAGCCAGCTCCTTGAGAAATAATGACGCCCTCAAATTCCTGCTAGCAAAATATGTGCCCTATCAACACCATTAGCAATGTGTTATTTTTATTTTGACATATTGATTTTATTAAATTATTTAAAATATATTTAACTTATTTAGCCTTTTTCTATTTTCCTTTTTTTCAGTTCAATTAGGCCTATGTTTAAAGTCCAAAGTCATGGTGTTAATAGAAACAACCTTGTTAAAAGTTTAATACATGCATGATGTTCTTAAATCAATGATTATCTGTCTTTAATAATCGTGATTACACAATGCCAATCAAAATAACCATGATTATGATTTTTTCATAATCAAGCAGCCCTACCTTCTTGCAATTTCCATGGTTTAGAACAGGGGTGGCCACTGTTTTTCAGCCTGTGAGCTACTTTTAAAATGACCAAGTCAAAGTGAGCTACCACCTACTATTAGGGGTCAAAAGTCACGGTTCGGTACGTACCTCGGTTTTTAAGTCACGGTTCTGTTCTGTACGGTACGGTTCTCAGTTAAGAGGAACATGCAGAATTGCAGCCTAAAGGTATTTTCCAGTATAGAAAAGAAAAAACTGCTGCATACAACCAAAGTCTCCAATAAATAAAATACTTCTTAAATAAAAGTGAAAGTCCTTCTTCACGGCAACACTTTCCTTGCACATAAAACAGATACATTCCCCCTCTTGTTAAATACCATTGATACACCCAGTGTTTTCTGCTATTGCGTCCAATGTCCAGCTGGGTGAAAATAGTAGCCAGCCGAGATCCCGCCCCTCCAAAGGGGGTCCAGGGGTATGCCCCCCCGGGAGATTTTTTTAAGTTTTTAAAGTGAAATGCATGAATCTGGTGCACTTTGATAGAGAAATTAAGAATTTTGCATGAAAAAAAAATGGAGACACTGTGTCAGATGAATTAGAAGCTATTGGAGAAAGACACATGGATTTTCCATAATAATATTAATTTAAAATAAAATACTATGCAGGGTCCTCTGGGATGGGCGTGTTGCTCTTTTTCTTTTATGGGACATATTTCTCTGTAATATAATGAGTGCATTTCAATTATTTAAAAATTAAAAGGGCCATATTACATTATATTTTTAAAATGTGCCACGGGCCAATAAAAAGCGGGCCCGCGGGCCGTAGTTTGGACACCCCTGCACTAGAATATGTGGTGGTCTGTTTGTCTGAACAGTCTTCCTCTCTCTGGCTGTATTTTACATAGTAGAATTTGTCACAGTGCAGAAGCCTCTCCACTTCCTTGACTTGGATTAGCTTTGGTTAGCTCACTGGCTAACAAACTGATATGTACTGTATGTCAAATTAGAAAGTGGTGTCCTCTCTCCCTCCATCGAACTTCGGCGCATGCTCGCACGTCTCGTTCACTCTTTCATAGTAAAAAAAAAAAAAAAATTTAATTTTTTTTTTTTTTTTTTTTAAGAATGCCACGTGATCGACCCACACTACCCTCGCGATCGATCGCGATCAACCTAGTGGCCACCGCTGGTTTAGATCAATTAGAAACAATTACATTATTACATTGGTAATCATTAGTATTGTGACTTCCTATCTACAGGTTATTTATTGTGATTTTATCAGTCAGTAAGCTCCATGGTAACACAGCGATTGACAGGCTAACTGAAATGCTCTTTATCTGGACAGAAACTGCCCTCACCAACCCCACACCCTTCTTAATATACACAAACGTTTTGCCTTTACTGTTGCACATAGTCGCAACCCCAAAAAATTGGCCCGCATACTGATCCCCCAAAGGGCCATTCTGAGCCAGGAAAAACCCTGGATATGAACTAAACATACAGACTATAATGTTTTTTTTGTACTAGGCCTTACATAGGTTTAATTATGCTATGAAAACAGCTTATGTAACATGGGAGTTAATGAGAAATTGCTCTGTTTTGAAACCTACCCTTAGTGGCCACTCAGCAAACTACAATTTTTGCCACTTTGTCACGCATAAGATGATGGTAGAACTCGCTGTGGTTGGGGCTTGGTTTTTCCCCATAGGATAGGTAAAAGTAGCTGTCCTTATAGTAACTGACAAGTAAGTGAGGAGTTGGGGTAGGGCTTCAGAATAAAGAATTCAGCTGGACAAAGAGTTAGGAGTTAGGATAGGGCTAGTGAGTGACATCTGCATGGTTGATAAGCTACCAAAGATGGATAGTTGCTGAACAATTTTGAGATTTATCTCATTCACCTCTAATTAAACCTTCAAACAAATATAGCAGTCTACATTTATGTCGCAATAGCACATCAGCCATAACAACATTCAGTATAGAACGTATACAATTGTGAGCAGCAACTGCCCAAAAAAGACTAAAGGATGACAATATAATCTAAATTGTGAAGAAGAATACCAATAATACAAAAAAAGCTAACCTACTGCAATCAAACCTATCAAATAGGTGCCATTTATGGACATTTGGTCTAGGGTTAAATGGTGCTTGTGGTCTAGGGTTAAATGGTGCTTGTGAAACAGCCCTAAGAAATTGAAAACGGAAACAAACTTTTCATTCCAGGCTCTCACAACCCCATCGGAGCCCCAGGTTGTCAGTCCCACTTTTCCCACCAACTGAAACGGCCCTAAGCCTGAATACTACAAGGAACAAAAGGAAAATACAGCCCTTAGCACAGCTTAAGTGTCTCATTCATTTTAAGATGATGCATATACAATAAATACAAACTCTAAACAGCTGGAGTGAGCTGGGTCGTTGCTGTTCATTATTTTGATTCGGTTTACACTCTGATCAATTAGCTGCTGTGTCCAATCACTCAACATAATTCAAATGAATAGGTGTAGTAAAAGGCTTCCATGTACACTCAACAAAAATATAAACGCAACACTTTTGTTTTTGCTCCCATTTTTCACGAGATGGACTTAAAGATCTAAAATTCCTTCCAGATACACAATATTACCATTTCTCTCAAACATTGTTCACAAATCTGTCTAAATGTGTGATAGTGAGCACTTCTGCTTTGCTGAGATAATCCATCCCACCTCACAGGTGTGCCACATCAAGTTGCTGATCTGACATCATGATTGGTGCACAGGTATGCCTTAGACTGTCCACAATAAAAGGCCACCCTGAAATGTGCAGTTTTGTCTCACAGCAAAATGCCACAGATGCCACAAGCATTGAGGGAGAGTGCAATTGGCATGCTGACAGCAGGAATGTCAACCAGATCTGTTGCTCGTGCATTGAATGTTCATTTCTCCACCATAAGCCGTCTCCAAAGGCGTTTCAGAGAATATGGCAGTACATCCAACCGGCCTCACAACCGCAGACCACGTGTAACCACACCAGCCCAGGACCTCCACATCCAGCAGGTTCACCTCCAAGATCGTCTGAGACCAGCCACTGAGACAGCTGCTGAAACAATTGGTTTGCATAACCAAACAATTTCTGCACAAACTGTCAGAAACCGTCTCAGGGAAGCTCAACTGCATGCTCGTCGTCCTCATCGGGGTCTTGACCTGACTCCAGCTCGTCGCCGTAACAGACTTGAGTGGGCAAATGCTCACATTCGATGTCGTCTGGCACGTTGGAGAGGTGTTCTCTTCACGGATGAATCTCGGTTTACATTGTTCAGGGCAGATGGCAGACAGCGTGTGTGGCGTCGTGTGGGTGAGCGCTTTGCTGATGTCAATGTTGTGGATCGAGTGGCCCATGGTGGTGGTGGGGTTATGGTATGGGCAGGCATCTGTTATGGACGAAGAACACAGATGCATTTTATTGATGGCATTTTGAATGCACAGAGATACTGTGATGAGATCCTGAGGCCCATTGTTGTGCCATACATCCATGAACATCACCTCACGTTACAGCAAGATAATGCACGGCCCCATGTTGCAAGGATCTGTACACAATTCTTGGAAGCTGAAAATGTCCCACTTCTTGCATGGCCAGCATACTCACCGGACATGTCACCCATTGAGCATGTTTGGGATGTGCTTGACCGGCGTATACGACAGCGTGCACCACTTCCCACTAATATCCAGCAACTTCGACCAACATTCCACAGGCCACAATTGACAATCTGATAAACTCTATGTGAAGAAGATGTGTTGCACTGCATGAGGCAAATGGTGGTCACACCAGATACTGACTGGTTCTGAGTCCCCAGACCCCCAATAAAGCAAAAAAAAGCACATTTCAGAGTGGCCTTTTATTGTGGACAGTCTAAGGCACACCTGTGCACTAATCATGATGTCAGATCAGCATCTTGATGTGGCACACCTGTGAGGTGGGATGGATTATCTCTGCAAAGCGGAAGTGCTCCCTATCACACATTTAGACAGATTTGTGAACAGTGGTTGAGAGAAATGGTAATATTGTGTATCTGGAATGAATTTTAGATCTTTAAGTCTATCTCATGAAAAATGGGAGCAAAAACAAAAGTGTTGCGTTTATATTTTTGTTGAGTGTATGATGATTTTGTGTATCCTTGCATCAAGCTCCCCTGGGAAGCTTCCTAGCTACTTAGCAAAATAAAGATAATTGGACAATGCTCAAATAATGACAGACCAGGGGCCTGTTTCAGGTAGCTGGTTTTACATACTCTGGGTTTAACCCTGCACTCTGAGTTGGTAAACTCAGAGCGCAGGGTTGATAAGCAACTCTGGGTTTTCGGTTTCAGAACAGTGGATCAGCGTTGGGTTTATCAACTCTGAGCGTGTTCACTCTGGGTGGAGCGTGTGCATAAAAGCCATCGTCAATGGATCGCTGATAACATGATTCACCATGGAAACAGAAGAAACAAATGATTGATCCTTCCACTTCTCCACTTCTCAAAAAAGAAAAAAAGAAATCTCCGCTGCTCCCACTAGAGTTAGAAATATTAACGAATGAGCTTATGGTAGCCTATGGAGAAGAATTAACGGGATATTGTCTCATAACTCTGATCTAATCTCCTCGGCAATTCATAAAAAAAACAGAGCAAACATTTGTTGTCAAGATAATCATTTCCCTTCCGTATGAGAAGCCATAGTCTATTTTAAAAAGTTACGCATATCAGCTGTAAAGTAATAAAGCTGGCGCGGCACAGCATTGCTGACAGTGCCTAAAGCTTACTGTGCAGTAAACAGAACAGACTGTCGCTTCTTTTAAATGGGAAGTGAAATACATTAATGTCAAGACACATTAGGTGACAGTTTCCATTGAAGAGCCTGATTGATTTATTACCAGATCCATTTTCCTCAAGTGATCACAGTTTAAATTATTATATAATTTTTATATTCATGTTAGGCTATTTAACGAGGCTTGTCTGTGACTTTAGGATCGCACAAGTGAACTACAACGATCGCGTGCAGCCGCAGCGTTACATGAATCCACCTGACATAAATCTGTTCAGTGGCACAGACGTTAAAAAACATACAATACAATTAGGTTTATTAATCTGAATGTAGAGCATGTCATGATGTGTAAGGTGGCCGCCTATATGAACGGACCGAGGGCTGAGAACAAGGCTACTGATCAGATAAATGATCGGTCAAACGTAAAATCATCAGGAAATGATAAAAACATCCCGATGGAGATTTCTATAGAGTGATTTTGCTTCAAACTGTACAGGGACGCGTGTGACAGTGACACTCTTTATTCAGTCGAAGCTGCAGCGTAAAGTGAAAACAAACTCAGGGTAGGTCTAACCACCTCCCGAGCAGGTTAGACCCACGGCGTATGTTGCCGCAGTAACTGACTCTCGGTTGCGCTGAACCTGCTACCTGAAACGGAAAACCCAGAGTTTCCACCAACTCAGAGCGAACAAACTCTGGGTTGCCTCAAAACCAGCTACCTGAAACAGGCCCCAGGTCGATGTTTAGGTCACATAAAGATAATGAAGAAAAGCATTTCACCCACAAACACAAGACATGAAACAGTTAATATCTAACTAGAGCTGGACCTTTCTTTTAAGCTCTAGGCAAATTATGGTAAATGTTAACAGTATGCGAGTAGTGAGATGCACTGTGTCACACTGAAGATACACAACAGCAACAACATATTCAAATACGGAAACATGCACATTGACCTTTCTTCAACCCTTTCAGAGACCACCTTTCTTTAGACTTTTTTAAACATGCATAAAACATGCATGCAATGTCATTGGCTGACAAGTCTTGGGCAGCATTGCGATCAATAGTGGTTGTGTGTGTGTGTGTGTGTGTGTGTGTGTGTGTGTGTGTGTGTGTGTGTGTGTGTGTGTGTGTGTGTGTGTGTGTGTGTGTGTGTGTGTGTGTGTGTGTGTTCGGGACAGACTGTGAGTGGAGATATTTACTTACCACAACAGGAGCTGGATATGCTTACTGTCTAAAAAGGCTAAACCCTGCCTCTCCAGATAACAACACATTATATTCTCACCCACCAATGTGGGGGTCATATTTTTGTAAGATTTATCGTTGGGCTAATTATTTTAGCTGCGCTGTATGAGCAGAATAATTACTTTAAGAACGTGAGAAGGAAACTGTGACTACAGTGAACTTATCGAATATGACAAGGCAATGTTTGGGCCCTGGGGCAACTGTGCAGCCTACAACTCTATTTTAGCTCTCCAGACGGCATTAGTGTCATTGTCTTTTTATCCTGTCATATTGATCCTCTAAAAGTGGGACTCCATACTGAACCACCAAAGGATATAGACACTCTTGATTGGGCTGGCTAGTTATGTAACTGTCCTCACATCTTAGCAGACATATAGGCTGCCACAGAATAATCAAAGAGCTGAGCACCGACATAGGAGGATCTTTGATATACAGGGCCAGTGTTGGGACAGACAGGTCGGCCTACTTGTACATAACCTTCGATATATGTCAACAGACGGCACAAGGTTTATCCTGCACTTCAAGTAGGACTATTTTGTTCTCAACAAAAGTAAACATTCTTTGACCTCAATGAATTGGAAGTATAGTGCTTATATCTCAAGCTTTGCAGTAGAGGAAACTAGTGGATGTACCGTTAGCGCACTGATCTGCTATATTACTGGATTTACTTCAGGGGTGTTGGCCAAAACACCATTTCAGGCCAAAAACGTCAGACTATGAAGCATGAGACGATGAGAGGAGGAGTAAGGATTTATCCTATGTTTATTTCTTCTTTGACATGCACAGCAGCATACAGATCCCGGGGAAAGAACAATAGCAATACTCCGCTTGTGATGACACGTTGAACAGCTGTTGCGACCCACGAATCGCGTCCGTTTAATAACGTGCATAAATTATAGCTTATTACAGCGATCGGGAAACTCTATGTAGGCCTACTTACTCATAAGGGCGATGCAAACAATCTCAGGGAAAGCACGTTTCAACCATGGAACGATACTGCGGCAACTTGCACGCTCACACAACTGAGAGATAAAGAAAAGAAAACTTCACTAAACAGACGCTCCAGCTGACTGACGTCACGGACGCTAACTTACAGTAAAATACGAAATAAATACGAAACCCACCCGATCTCCTCACTAGCAGTTTGTGTATGGAGCCAGGGGTGCGTTCCGATTATTCGGTTTATTCAATCAATTCATAGTAACGCACTGCATTTAACGTTCAGTAGCCTAACGATAACGGCGTTGTAACGACGGAAACAGTAATCAGTTAGATTACCCCGTTACTGAAAAAATAACTGCGTTACCAAACAACGTTATTCCAAATACTGTACAGGGCACATGCAGGTGATGAAACAACAACCCCTGAATAGGCACATGGCCCAACAAAGAAGAGGCACAATTATTTTTTTTTAACTCTAGCACTTCCAAATACTATTCTATGCAGAATCTTCCAAAAATAGTGCAGTGTAGTCTGGCCTGCAGGCTGATTATGGTGTTTGAAAACCATAACTTTTTTGTTTGCTGTTTGTGGTTGGACTCTTAACAGGAATGGATTGTTGCCTTTAGATTGGAGTGAAATCCAGTTAATTTTGATGGTGCCCTTATCGTATGCAAAAGCAATTAACAGCTAGGGGGCAATAATTCAGTTGAACTACTAAGTTGCTTAGGTTTTGATTTTATGTTTGTTTCAATTGTACAAGTTTACACCTTGTGGCTTGAGGATTCCTATGTTTTTACTTCTTCATGTTATAAATGAAGTGATGCTGCATTACCAGACAGACAGTCAGGACTACTGCTTTTTTCCAACAGCATAAGAGTCACAGGCGCTGTGTTTACCTTGAATTATTGGGTCTCTTCAATTTCAGAGGTGAATTACTGTGCTTCTCTCAACTCTTCAACCTCTAAGGACCAAGGTAAGCCTTCGCAGGTTTACAATATTTATTATATATTTCTGATGTCAGAGGGGCTGAAACTACACTGTGCAATCTCCTGCAAAATGTCTGATCAATCTCTCTCTATTCACAAATTCAGAATAGAGAAGTGAAAAGGGAGGGAGGTAAAGGATAGAAGGCCATGTCCAGTGCTTCTCATCTGCTTTTGCTATTATCAGTCCAGGACCAGGATTCACCAGATGTTCAGACCAGCACCACACATTGTAACCTTAAAACCAGGCATTTAGTATGATTAATGGGTTATGTTTTAGGCAGGAAAACAAAGCCTAAATCCATGTAGAGGGATGCAATCTATTGCTGATAGTGTCTATCATTGCCAGACTTAAGACATTTAAAAAATATGTTGTGACATGAATGGCATATGAGCATTGATAAAGAATAGATATAGTTTTAGGCAACAAAAGCATGCTCTATAGGTTGATTTTGATACTAGATTGGTTAGTCTATATTTTGGTCCAGAGTGCAATGTCTTTAAAAATATTAAATGGATTACCATTCAGTGTTGCACTAATATGCATGAACTCCAGGGGATGGATCGTTGTGTTTTTGGGGGTTTCTCACCCACAATTTAACAAGTAAAAAGTGACCTTCAGTCGAACTGAATACTGAATACTTGGGGGTTCAATGTCACTTGCTCCTGTCATTGCCTGAAAAAGACCCCCAAGTCACATCTATTGTCTGTCATTGTTTGTGCTTTCCTCATTTACTCTTCCTTTGCTCTTTTAATTAAATAATTAAATAAAATTAGAAATGTGCTCATCTCATTCATTCAAGCTTTCAGATGTACAAGTAATTCCTTTGTTTTATTTATTTTTTAAATTGTCATTCACACAATGTAATGCTTTCTTACTGACAGGTTAATGAGACTAAGGTCGTGTTCACACCTAATAGACCACTTCTTCGGTGTGCACCAGTTGAGAGCGGATCCATTGTTTAATTTTTTTAGATGGTTAGGTTTGCCTTATCAAAGGCAAAACTCAAACGGATTCATTGTAAACAAAAGCCTGTGCACGGGAATGCTGTAAGACAGTTTGGCGAGTAAAAATGCAAATCGCTCGCAATTTGTACCATAGCCTAGGACATTACAGAGCATCGACGGGATTGTTTTCATGCTTAATGTGGAGAGCATATTTTAACATCCAGAATCTATTAAATGTAGTGCTACTTTCCTCTGTCAGCCCACGTTATAATAGCAGCAGACTGTAGCGGGCAGAGCATATTATCCTTTATTAAGGGCTTATGCTCTGACAATGTGCGCTAAATAACTTAACAACATGTGCATTTAATGAAAGACATCATGCAAAAGATGGCGAAGTGATGCGTAAATACTCCACTTCCTGTGATTAGTGCGGATGGGGTTCACACCAGCGATGAACTGCTCCAGAGTTCACTTGCAAGTGGCCCGAGACCACGTCTTTCAAGGGGAACAGAGTCTGATTGTTTAGCACCAGATTCTCGGACTGCGTTCAAACCAAGCCAAATTAACTGCACCAAGGGCTTAAACGCTCCAGGGTTTGTTTTTAACCACACTTAACAAAGCTGGTGTAAGCATCCCCTAAGGTTCCAATGTCTTTCTAGTTGATGAAATAAAAAGAGTGGCTCACCCACGACGTGGTAGCACTGTTGTTGACAGAAGGCATCATTACATCTCCATTAAACTTGGAATGTCTGGGTTAGGATTAATTCTCCTTTTCTCTATGCCGCTCTCTGTTAGATGCTCATCCCCAGCACTCACTTTATATTTAATTATCCATAGCCCTGCATTACATCACACAATCAATAATGTATTGTGTTTTTAAATTCAGCAAAACGCTTTGATCTTTTTGCTTTCTTCAATCTTAAGGTCCTTATAATCATAATCGATAAATGTGTGTCCTCAAGGGATAGGGTTTTTTTAGTATTCCACTAGTCTGAATGACTTTGAGCTTATGGAAAAACAAAAACCCAAGGGCAGAATACTAAGAGTGCATCCTGGACGCTTTAGTCTGTGGAGAACCACGGCTAATATCTTTATAGACAAGTGTCAGTCAAAGAACATCATTTATGAGGTGTTCTCACTTTCTTAGGTAAGGTACATCAGGATATTGTACAGCACTTTATCTATTATGTCTTGACATTTTACAGTCTTAACGTGCCAAAGTCAATGGCGGTGCTCGTCTACACCGCCATCATGGAGTCAATCTGCCTCCATTAACGTATGGTACACTGCTGCTACTGGCATGGACAAGGGCAGACTTACAGCGTATCATTTGTCTCACCGAGAAGGTGCTTGGCTGCAATGTTACATTGCTCCAGAATGTGTATGCCTCCAGGACCCTGAAGATTGCAGGGAAAAAGTGTGTCTGAACCCAACGTTCTGCTCACTTTTGATTGTAAATATTTATCTTTCCTACATTTGCTTTTACTTATCATATCCATCTCGATTGTGGTAGGCACCAGCAGACCAAGACAAAGTACTTGCCTGTGTAAACTTAAACAAGGCAATAATCCATTCTGATTCCAGTTCTAGAAATATAACAGACACACTGCCCAGGTTTCTGCTGAAGCACGTCCTAGGTGTGTAAGCGTGACAGCGTATTAATGACAGTGTCCTGGTGCTGCTGGTTTGGCGGTCATGAGTTCAGCCATGGAGACACGCATGTATGCCAGATCTAGGAACAGCATCAGAGCAGTGATAAATCATGTGTTGACAACCAGGACAGAGAAGACGCCTCTGCCACAACCTGGTCTTAACAATGATCTATCTTTTTCTGCTAGATACAGTATGACAAGAGTCGTGATCAGAGAGTAAAGAGTCTATACAATGCCCCCAGGGACAGGCACCTTAGAGAACAAGGTAGGAGGAATGACTGAACTATTTAAAAAAGCACAGAAGCTGAAAATACAAGTCAGCCTTGCAATTTGCCAATTTCACTTGTTTTCCTTTGAAAGGGTAATTTGCCTTATACCCTATTGTCATCTCCATCATGCCTACACATTGTAACATGCTGTGCAGAGACAAGGTTGTTGAAACACGTTGCAATGATGTTCAACACTCTTCAAAAAGAGCTTTTCCCTTTTTTCTTTTTTTAAATATTGGACTATCAACCCGCTGAATGACACCTAGGGATGAAACAGGGGACATTGTTAAACCAGACTTGCAGAAATTCCCTATGTAGCTTATTCTCAAGCCAGAAAATATCTCAAGATTTGATCAAATGTGCCAGCAGTCGGTGCTGAGTGGTGGTAATAATAGGAATGTCCAATACATTTTGTCCAGTGAACGATAATAGTGGTACTGGAGGGAAATAATAATGGTTTTCCTCCCACGTGCTAATACAATAGTCCCTATTAGATCTTTTTTTTTTTTGTCCTCAGGGGTCGGTGCCACCAGTGGTTTCCTAATTGACCCTTCCACTCTGCCAGTCTCTGCCAATAACATCTCTGCTCCCTCCATCCTCCTTATCTACTCATCTGCCCCCTTCAACTGTCAGGGAGAGATAAGAGTTGTCTCTCACCCCCTCTAACCGTGAGATTGACAGGCTGACAAGCCATCTCGAAGGTCAGCCAGGCTAATTGGTTTGTGCACGTTTTAGATGGACTATTAGCCCTCACGACTGCTAAACCTCTGTTTCTGTCCCTCCCTCTTTTTTGGGTAGCTCGTAGAGGCAAGTAGTAATAACCAGTACAGTGCATTCTTGGGCTCACAAAAGTCGCAAGCGAAAATGATTGGCTGATTTATCTTTTGTTCCTTTTCTTCTTAATTCTAGCAGAGGGAAGGAGAGCGTTGTTTTGGATTGGCTGTGGACTAAAGCAAGGCTGTAATTTTACCTGATCCTTAAGCTAAAGTGTAGGTCTCAATTCATGTTACAAGTTTTCACACGTTAATAGAACAACCACAACATGGTGATGTGTTAGAATCATGTTTGATTATACACATTTCCTTTCTTTGTAATCTTGACTGGTGAGGGCTATGCGAATGGTGTCAAATCCTGGTAATCTCTATTTTAACTTCTTATCTGGATTTAGTTCATTTTTGATTGTGTCTGTGCATGTACACTCATTGAAATATATTGTTCACCAGTTAACCGGACCCAGTGCATATTTATTTAAAAGGAGGAGATTACAGAAGCAGAAATAAACATTTGCAATAATTCTGTAATGTTATCTTCAATTCACTGTTGTGCTAAAAAGTGAGTCAAGAGAGACACTCATGGAGACTATTGCTAAGGCATTCCCTCTGGCAAGCTAACACAGTGATGGTTATTATCTTTGACAGGCTACCACTGACCAATGGTGCCTTATCATTGACTGTTGTGGCCTGGTGGCAAACAAAGATACACATGTCTGTGTGTGGTGTGGGCCTAAGAGTGAAGGGTACTCCAACACAATCCGTTGCCTCACACAGCAGATAAACCAGGTAGGACAGGTACTGTTGCTGCTTTCATGTTCAACTTGTTCAAAGGGTCAGCTAATTGATTAAATTAAGATTTTAGATAAAAACCGAAAACCTATCACCACTGCAATATCTTAAAGAAGCACAATTTACTGAGTTGGCAAAACATGATCAAGTATGCAGACTGCACCCTGGTTTTTAAAATTCTCAACAGACTCGCCCCAGCGCCATTGCAAATGTTTATACAAAAAAATGAAAGTAGATCCACCAGGGCAACTTCTCGAGGTGACTGTATTGTTCCTTTTAGAAAAAGTGCCTATGGACAGGCTGTATTTTCATACCGTGCAACTCATACCTGGAACACACTACCCGCTGCTCTACGTGAGCCTCCCACTCTTGGCTCTTTTAAAAAACGTCTTAAAGTATGGCTGCTGGAATCTCAAAACTGTTCACACAATCTATCATAGATTTTTATTTTTATTTATTTATTTATTTATTTATTTTTAACATTATTTGAATAATTGTTTTTACTCCCTTGTTCTGTCGGTTGCATGTTTTTTTTTTTTATATTTCCTTTTAGATTGTCTGTTTTTATTTATGAGTACATTTGTTTTATGTGATTGGTGTCGACCAATCAAGGGACAAAGGATGCAAATTAGCACTTGCTACAATCCTGTATATTTACATGTAAATGTCTATTAATATGCAATGTCCCTTTTAAATAAATAAACTTAAACTTAAACTGACAAGTCAATAATGTATCCTGGGTGTAACAGTTACATGTTACACATCCTGACCTGCTTAAATGCTGTGTCACTGCCATCGTAATAAGTTAATAGTTTAGCAGGGGTATTCCACTGATATATACACTTGCTCCTCAGGTATATGCACTTCACTCTCTTTTCCATATCAAAGACTAATAAAACACAGCACTCCAACACCCTCACCTCGCCTCGCCCCTGGTCATCTAACTCAGCCCACTAGAGAGCTGCAGGCTGTAATTGGGTGTGGAGCCTGAGAGGCCATGTAGTGGACGCCTCAGCGGAGACTGCAAGAGTCAATTACCAGAGCTGACAGTGCCGTGGAGAGAAAGGTACACCAGACACACTGTAGTGATCTGTCTGAGCAGGATAAAGGAGACAGAGGGTGTGTGCTAATGCGAGACCAACATGCTACATTTCTCACCGCACAGTTACAGTGTCAGCCATGGCATATTTATTACTCATGTGCAAGGGGTTGGACACAAGGCACAGCAAAAGACAAGTCAGTAATATACATCAATTTCTGTCAGTGCATCCAATTAGCTTATATTGCTCTTGTACTGTGACTAATGTTACATTTCTCATCGGTGCTTAGCAAGTATTTTTTTTTCTTTTGTCATTGGTATTTGACACGAGACAATAGGTAAATATGAAATATGAAATTAAAAGCCTTACCTTACTGCATGTCTGAGTTGGCTTTAACATGGAAAAGTGTGCCAATTATTTAAAAGACAATTTCAGTAAGATATCATTTTGCTCCCATCCCAATTATCAAAAGTTGATTCATGACGTCTTTTATGCTCATACAGGGATGCTATTATGAAACATGGTTTTTACTGGGCATTCTGACATCTTCTTCTCCCTCTTGAAATTGCTTCCTTTTTGAGATTTGTTTCTTTCTATCTGCAAGCATTCATCAAGCAATGTAGACACTGATTCAAGTGGACATTCAATTATTTATCTAGATCAACGATTAAAGGACCATGGCTGTACTGTTCCATAACTGACAATAAAAGCACTTCAATTGTGCACTGTAATCATGATTTCCTTCTGTATAGGCTTTGTATCTGTTCAAGAGTGACCATTGTGTCCTATTATGTATTGAATGTGATGATTTCTGAGGACAACCTTGTGAAAAGAACAGCTGTCTGTTTTCACGGACCACTGACACGATTGCATTAAGAGCTGGCGTGAAACCTATTTAGCCTGTACCAGAGTGCTATAAATGTTTTAATGCTTTTTTTTCAAAGTCCTGTCTGGCATGTCTGCTCTCGTTGAAGCTGTACATTTCTCTGGGTGCTGTTCCGGTTGAATGGCTGTTATGCTGTATTGAGAACATGAGGTGTATTCTTCTTATCCGAGGCCTGATGAACTACAAGGGAATATGTTAGTTTTAATGACAATTATAAGAATAGCCTATTCTAACAATGAACAGGGTTCCTTTTTTACATGAAGCAAGCAATCAAAGTCCATGGAAGAGTGGATACTAATTTAGATTTGCAGTTGCAGTTACAGTAATGCTTGGCTGGCTTAATATAACCGGATACTGTTTGACAATTCTAATATGATTATGGTTAAACAAAGTGAGTGTAGGGCTATGGGGTTCCTGTATGAGTGTTGCCTTCCATCTAAGCCGCAGTGCCGCATGGAATGTGTGTTTTGATATTCGTGATTCTCTGGGTTTTGTTTGTGTGTGTGAGTGTGTGTGTGTGTGTGTGTGTGTGTGTGTGTGTGTGTGTGTGTGTAACAATGTAAGCTCCATCTCACGCATTGCATGCACAATAGCACAGGACAACTCAGACCCACTCAACTGCCACTTCACCATTATGCTCTCAGGATGCAGGTACAGGTCCCTGTTGTGCAGGAGGGCTCGCTATGGCAAAAGCCTGGTACCTGCAGCCGTAGCAGATAAAACACCCCAGTCCCTCTCTGTTTATATATTCTGTATGCGTGTTATTTGTTTCTGTCTGTTGTCTGTCTTTGTGCGGCCCATAAATGTACCTGTGACGTGAAGAAGAATTTCCCCTTTGGGACAATAAAGTCTAAAGTCAAAGTCTAAGTCTATGGTTAGAATAGGTGGGTAGGAAACAATCAAACAACATTGTCTTTACATAAGATGACTAATTGGACAGAGCCTCTAAACACCTACCCAACAACAGTGGTCTTTTCATGCGATGTAAGCCTGTAGCGATTCACATTCGCTATCTTTCTTACACATTCTCTCTCACTTTCAGTTTAATTTACACACACTCTCTCTCTCCATCGTTTCCCGTTTTCAACTCAATCGGCCTAAACCTAGCATAGTCGCCCTGACCTCCACAAGCTCAATCATGGCTTCGCTATCTTAAATTTAAAACTGTCCTCTCTCTGTCATCAGTTGTCATTTCACTTTGATCGAAGCAACCCTCCTCCGCCCCATTCACCTCCATGCAGTCCTCATCAATTCCAGAATATTTATACCATAAGTGTCTCTTGACTCCAACAAATAGGTTTTTCTAAAAAAAACATGGCTTCACGACCCCGTTCAGATGACATCGCAAATGGGGTCCAATATAATGAATTAGTTCATTCTTTAAACATCTGATTCATTTCAGTCCGTCCTCATTGAACTACATTTCTCAGTAGTGTGCTAGAAGCTTTGCTGTTTTTCTGAATCAAACAGCTTTTCAGTAGCTCAGCTCTTTTATTGATCATCTACTGTGATAGCGTCAACATATTACTTTTTCCCAAGCCTTTCTGAAGCTCAAGCATATCCGCGATATCCGCTGTAGTCTGAAATAAAACGGTGAAGGATTAGTAAGTGGTGCCACTGCCACACACATTTCGTTCAAGCTGTGCTGAAGGGGAACACAGACACGTGAGCTTGAGTTTACTTGATGGAAAGATGGCAGAGGGTGAGGATGAAGACACTGACGCCCTGTCTATATAAACAAATGAGTTGAGCAGGAGTTTAACAACCGAGAAAAGTAGGTGTTCAGGTGCATATGTATCCATGACCAACCAAGCTAACCATCGCAGATCTGTGCAGTCTGGGAACACCAAATTACAGGGTTACAGCAGCAACTAAAAATTAACCAAAATACACTAACAGAAGCAAATACTACTAAACACAAAATGATATACAATAACTATACTGTACATAAAATATAAAAAAAATAGATTAGCTAAAACCAAAATAGAGACTGGAGAACCATATCTATGATATGCTACTTGCTGACAATACACATGTTTAATTGACTTATCACTTAGTAAACAATTGAACTTGTTTTGCTTGCCTATCTGTTTGACTGTCCATCACTGAAATACCATCACCTCTCAATTAAGTTATTTCAATCCAAAACGATACATAGAATTTATTCAATGTTGAAAGCCCTTTTTGCCTTTGTGTAACTACTACTGGGGTTAGCTTCAGTGTAGCTTTATTAACAGTAAATTATATCTCAGCTCACTCCATTTTCAAAGTGGTTTACGACACTGGCTTTATTCCTAAACTAAATGTTTCTACAGTACTGATACTGTGTGTGCATGTCATGATTGCACGTATAGTTGTACAGTACAATGGCTAAAACAAATAAAATAAAGAAAAACCTTTTTCAACAAAACAGAAAGCATGGTGATAGAGATTAGATTAGCATGCTGCAGTCCAGGAATTATCTCAATGATTAAGATTAGTGGAATGTAATGAAAAGATTACCTGAGCACCTGGATTTTTGAAACCATTAATGAGATTATATATGTGCATATCAGTAATTCTTTGCTAATCCATCAGAGCCCAGCAGCCAGGTGCAGCACTGAACAGAAAATAACCAACCTTATGCAGCACACAGCAAAATGGCTCATCATCGTTTTGTTATCCTCTCCTATGACACCTTCTAAACAGGCTACGGTAAATATAAGTGTGACATCACATGGAATGATTTCTAAGTGTGTTTCAAAACTGGTTCGTAAACAGATAGTGCTTAACAAAAGAAAAAGCAGAGATTTTTTCAAATAATATTTGATCAAAACCACAAAAAATAAGATGTAGCATACAGTGTGGCTAGAATTGTGAAATAGCCTACTTTTATTCCCCCTTTTTCCCTTTTAATTATGTTTGAATACCCATAACTATAGTGCTACTTTATTTGCAGCAAGTTACTACAATGATAAGTTTTGAAAAACATTATGAGTTGAGTACCTCCCCTCCTGTGGTCTCTGCACGGGGAGTGGGGGCTGGGGTTTCGTGAGAAGGTTTCACTTGCTTTTCACTTCTTACAGGCTTGGTAGAAAGGGAAAAAATGTTTCTCACTGTATGGGAAATGGTGGTCCACACATTGCAAACACCCACACACACACATTTTCAGCATAGTTTCTGTGGTTCTTCTATGCGTAACTGTTTAGTGTTTATTTCTCTAAACACAGACACGTTATCAACTTTCCTTTCCTTCATGCTAAACCCTTTTACGTTTGATGCCCACACAGAGCAAAGATGTGAAAGTGAAGAACCAAGACACCTGTAAATGTTTACCACCTCACACCTCGGCAGTACTTTGCACATTAGCAAACATGAGCTTGCTAATGAACTGTGCCAACTGTTAGCAATTAGCTCAAAGAACCTGTGCATCTGTGTAAACATGGCATGGCAATATATTTTTATACTTTAACATTTGCAAAGACAATGAGAAATAGGAAATCAACTGATTAATTTGCCCTATCACAAATACATACTATACAATGAAAAACAATAGAGATAATACAATATTAAATAAGTATTGAAGTTTCTCATCATAACTGCTTTGCTCTTGTTTTCTGCCCCAAATATTACTGCAAGCCCAGTGTTTACAGTGTGCATGCATTGTCAATAATATCCCATAATACTTTTACATTACAATTACATTTAAATATATCAAATCAGTGTCTGAAGTCGTTTGCCACATACAGTATGAGCTGTGACCAATCAGATTCACAACGCTAGTGTAATAACATCGCTCATCACATGCCCTTGAGTTACTGCAGCTGACTCTTGAAACACATTTTCCCTTCATTGTGACTCACATCAGATACAATTGTAGAAGCAACAGGATGTCAAAACCTTGATGGAACATAGTTGAAATGGGTTGGAAAATGACATGGATTGTGGATCCACATGCATCTGTCTAAAGTGGAATAATAGGTCAGTTGGAACATTTTAATAATAATCTTTAAAAGCATATATTGTTTTGCACCACAGAAGCTTGAAATCATATAATGTGCAAGCCCTGTAGTGCTTAATTGGTCACAAGCTGAAATGTTCTCCTAGCAGTGTGACAGCAAGTACTGTGTCATAAAACTGCAGAACTCTGACACAGTGGACGGTAACAGTGGAGTGCTGCTGGACGGTCATTACAGCCCCTTACTCTCTGAGGTGGAAAAGCAGTGATCAACAGAAATGAAATGGTCGCACTGTCGTCTGAGAGCGCAGATCCACCCGAGACAAACCCTAATGAACACTGCTAGAGCTGCCTGACAAAGAGGTGATGGGATACTATGCACATGTTGGAGTCCCAAGGCCTGACCAAAAATACCACTTTAAAAAAAGGGTTCTTGACAAGGAGTGGACGGACACGTCTTCAAGTTTACAAAAAATGTTTGAGAGCTTCTTGACCTTGACCACGATGAACTGTCTGCTAGCTACCTCTGCATGGTAATTCCTTGTTTTTGTTTTCTTATTCATCTAGGCCTAAGCTCTAGCTGGATCTGCTGTGGCACTGAAGTCATGATTATAAATCCTGGGTAAACAGTGAGCACCAAAACAACAAATCTGGAGAATTATTGGGGTGGTACTACGAGGCTATGTGTGATTGGAGTCGGATGTAGTTCAGAGTCAGGTGATAAGTCCTGCCTTCAAAACTCCTTTCGCCAATCTGTCAAGCATTTCCCTCACAAGGTCAAGGATGAACTGACTGATGTCTGTGCCCGAGTGTGTGTGTGTGTGTGTGTGTGTGTGTGTGTGTGTGTGTGTGTGTGTGTGCAGGGAGGAGCCCTGACATAACAACAAACAGCATGAATGGGGTGGGCAGAAGCAGTGAGGGTATAAGCTCTGCAGGCAGATGTGCTCTCTGAATGTTTTCAAAGTCTCCGTACTGCCTCACTTACTGTTCTGCAATTTCACAGCTCAGGGTGTGCAGACATGGTGGGAATAAATTAGACAGTCAATTGACCTTACTTTGTCTGCAGCCAACTTTAAAATGACTTGCACTCAATGAAAAATTAATAAAAAGAGGACCAAATATAAGGAAGTCAAGGAAGGTTTATAAGATGTATATTGCAGAAGTTGCAGGAGACGGACAGTTGCGGTACAACAACGGAGCCATACATTTATAGAATATTTCTGCAAGGATTTGCCGGAGCCTTGAACGTTATTTTTTTGGTTTAATTACTCTAAAGCTTTTAAAAAAAATCCAACAAAAGGTGAACAAAATAGATTTCAGATAAGATTCTGGATGTTACATCTCTTTTCATACAGTTGGATTCAAAAAAATAATAAAATAGATTAAATGCCAGGCTAGCCAGTGTTGGAAGTCATTTACCAGCAACTTGTGCTGAATAGAATGCTGAAACTGAAAATATATTTTTTCTAATTCAGCCTGGCACATTCACACCACATTCTGCATGAGGGCATATCTGTGAATTAGCGATAAAATATCAACAGACTAGTTTATGAGCTATCCAGACACACAGTATCAGAAATTACAATCCCACTTGTTCTGTTAACAGCTAAAGATAAATGTGTGTTAAGATAACTAAACAATGTTTTATACACCCTATGTACATATTGATCAAACTGACCTTTGTGGTTGCCCCCATTGGCATCATGGGTGCAGGGGAAAATCAATGTGTTCATAGAGAGGCTGAAAAACTGACCCGATATTGAATTGTAATCTAATCGTAAATCACAATCAGCCTCTGTTTACACTAAATTGTGAGTTGCTAAAACAACAGATGTAGCTGAGTTGTTATTGCACTGCAGCGGTCTGTTGAGCACTCTACTGTATATATCGACCTCTTGTTTTCAGATAATAGATTCAGTAAAAACCCTGGCGGGGCTTTGAGAGGTGTTATACAGGGGGTTGAGACGCTGTCAGTGACTGGGAAAAGTTGGTCACCCATGCAGGTGTTGCTACTGGGAATAAACCCTCAGTGGTTGTCCGTACGTCTCAAACTGAACACCGTGTTCCTTACATGTCCGAGCATGTATCACTATGGAATGTATTCAACGCCAGTATTTAATGTTATCCTTTGAGAATGGAACCAACAGGTGTTTCTGCTGCTGCAAATGTGATGCGTAATTTAAAAACCAGCCACTGTTGCTTTTACATTAGTCAAACAGCATAAAGTGCACAGAGAGTGGCCAAACGAGTCAACTCTTTTACCAGGGTTCGGCTATAAAGTGTCTATTTCAGCTATGTAACAGGGGCGTCTGCGGGAATGTCTTGGGGTTTCACTGTATCTGATTGGTCACCGCTGTGATACAAGAGGCATCTATAGCCTCTGTGGCATTTCACATAGCACATCCTGTAAGAGATTTGTGATGTTGATTTGAAATTTAGCATGTTTTGACAATTCTATATTTTGTCCACACAGACTTATTTATGAATGTATCTTTTCTGGTACTGTGACTGTATTTCTGAATTTGTATGGTTTTACCTTTAGCCTGGTCCAACCAGACCATTGTACTTCATTTCATTTGTACAGAAGGTCTGGAACTGCTCTATTTGGCAAACGTTCACTCACTTGGAGGCGGGTGTCTGTTGAAGTTTAAAACTATTGGATCTGCCCAGTGCCACTCTGGATCAGCCAACCAATCGCATAACGTTTGGTCGGGACGTATGTCATGAGCCGGCTTCTGATGGTGTGTTCCAGTTGTACTGGAAACTCGGAAATTTCCGAGTTCTACATATTGTAGTCTATGGATCTACCGGTACCTGGCAACGGTAACGTGTTAGAGCCCAACGTTTAGTTGTTTGGACGAGAAAGGTTGTAGGTGTCCATACTTTCGCGAGCAGATGCGGTGGAACACAGACAGGTCGGAACTCGGAACTACCAAGTCGGAAATCTCCGAGTTCCGAGAACAAAGGAATGCAGCATTCAACTGAAACTGGAGCGAGACTTCAACGTCATCGTTCTCAGCCACTTCCTCTGTTCGCTGATTGGACACTCAGAAATTTGTTTGAGCAAAATCCCACTAATACGCCCCATCCCCAGACTGACTACAGAAGGGAAAATGAAATTTGGGCGGAAGTAGGTGGGCGGGCGGAGCCAGGCTAGTTTTCCTTTGTATGTAGCCTACTTTTGGAGGTAAAAAGCTGTACACTACATTTATTAGATGCCACCTGTTTGTGTAGTGATTAGTAGGTATCTTTTTATTGACACAATTGATACAGAAATGTAAGTAACCATGAGATAATCTAATGTCAATGATTCAACTAGTAGAAACCAAAAAATGGTAAATGAATGTTTTTCCGACTTAATGCCACCCCGGCTTAGTCAGTACTTTATTTAACCCTTGTGTGGTGTTCATATTATTGTTTCACAGCCAGTGTTCGTGGGTCTGGTGGACCCGCTGCATTTTTGGGGTTTTTAATTCAACACAATCTAACATTGTATCTTAAAATACTCAACATATGTTTATTTAATCCCAATAACAAGCAATATAAACAGCATATACGGTTAATATTCACCCTTTACCTTTGTTAGATCACGATTATGAATTAAAGTACCACTTGTTTTTTGTCTGTTTTTAAATAAAATTGAATAAAGAAAGAAAGAAAAACAATTATAATCCAGATATGAGGGGAATACATTCAACACATTTACAAATGAAGCAAGGTGTTTTATATTTAATTTATTATTATTTGAAATGTAACCCATTCAGGTCAGTTAATACTACAAAGCTAAGGGCTGGTCCTCGGGCTGGCTGCTGAAGGCTGGTCCTGTGTCTTCATTTTGGAACTAGCTGATGCTCAATCTCATCCTCTTCTTCAAAATCACTGTCAGACTCTGAATTTCAGAAATGATCCTCACTGTGATCTCATCTCTGCTTTATGCAGATGATGTGGTCCAGATGACATCATCGGTCTGTGACCTTCAGCTCTCACTAGATGGGATGAGAATCAGCACACTTACATCTGAGGCCATGGTTCTCCGTAGGAAACCAACGGATTGTCTACTCCAGATAGGGGTCATGTTTGCGATTGAGGGGAAAATCGATCCTGAGTTTCACCGGAGAATCGGAGCAGTGGGAGCGGTATTGCACTCACTTTACCGCAACGTTGTGACGAAAAGAGAGTTGAGTCGGAAGGCAAAGCTCTTGATCTACCGGTGGATCTTGGTTCCTACTCTCACCTATGGTCATGAAGGCTGGGTCTTGTACCCGCACAAAGATTGTGCAGGTACAAGTGACCAAAATGGGTTTTCTCAAGAGCGTGACTGATGTCTCCCTTGGAGATAGGGTGACAAGCTCAGTAATCCAGAGAGATTTGGAGTTGAGACAATACTCCTATGTGTAGAAAGGAGCCAGTTGATGTAGTTGGTGCATCTGGTAAGGATGCCCCCTGGGCGCCTCCCTGGGGAGGTGTTCCCGTCATGTCCAGTTGGAAGGAGGCTTTGGGAAAGAGCCTCGACTAGGTGGAGTGATTATATCTCCACCCTGACCTGGGAACACCTCAGGATCCCCCAGTCAGAGCTGGTCAATGTGGCCTGCTCTAGCTAATATGTTATGATCATGAGAGCGTGAGTGATCCTCACATTCAAAAACTTCTCTCTCTTCCAAAACCTATAATTTCTACACTTTTATTATCCCCGGGTCCAGTTGACCGGAACATCCTGTATGTAATATAAATGTGAAGGGGGGGGGGGGGGTGTACAGTGTGTGTTCATTGATCATTTTTTCTGATACATGTTCTTCACAGTAAATGAGCCAAGGACAATGAGTCTCAGTTTGAAATTATAATTAATGGTATAATTGTTCTTTTGATAAAACATTAAAACGGGTCCCACAGACCCGAACACTACAAAATAGTTAGTCAGTAAAAACAACAACTTAAAAATATGTGGACATGCCTCGCCATAAAATATATTTTAAGGAATCTGTATTTAGACAAAATGGAGGGAAAACTCTAAAGCAACAAAAAAGCGCTGCGAGGAACTTTCAGTTTGTGTTAATTCTTGCAGCCCCTTTGGACAAAAGTGGTAGTGTTTTTACTACGTCAGCTGTTGTTCCTGGGTGACAAAGGCATTTCGTAAAACTATATAACAATATAATTATTTGCACTGATGGTCTCATTTGCTGTTTCATGTAATTTATGAGGAGGATTATTTAAAGGTTCCTCATAGCACCTTTGAAGACAAGTTGATAAGATAGTTAAGGTATTGTATCACTGTCTAAGATTGTACAATTTCAACAACCTTACTCATTCATTTAGCAACACTATGCAACATGTTAGGCATATGTTAAAATGTGACATGATGACTAACTAAAAAGATGAACCTGGTGAACATTATTGCTAAAAATCTGATTTTAGCATTGCCATTGTAAGCATGTTAGCATCTCCAAACAAGTTCAGCTTCACAGATCAGCTAGCATGACTGTATATATAATCTTGTTTGAAAGCAACAACTTAAATGATTAGGCTTATCACTTACTGTTAACTGATACAGAGGTAATTGGCCTGAGGCTGCCTTTAATGACATTGTTTAACAAATCCTCATAGTACGCTAGCCCCCAAGAGTAGTAGCAACAAAGCTGCAAAGTGACTTGTACTTTCACAGCAATGTTACATAAACACATGTTCCTGTAAGCTGTTGGAACAAATTAATAACCAATTTTGACATTTCATCTCAGGAGAACAGTCTCCAAATGTTAGTACAGTATCTTCAAAGGATTTCAAGCTTTAAATTGATAAAGCATCTATACGATGCACCACTGAGTACAAACTGCCTGCGGCAAAGTGATGCCAAAATATACTGTATGAGCTACAGTAAGGTTGGCATGCCCAAAATATACTTTCAGTTTATACATGAACTGACTAAAAGCCAAACAAGGGGCAATTAGTGCTGGATAGTTTTTTGTTTTCTTTTAACAGCCAACTACTGCAATGCTTTGGCTTAAATGTTTTGAAGGCATCAAAACAAATCAAATGTGCTTAATGTTAGCTACAATTTGGGTTGCTCACTGTTACCTGTCAAAACTCTGCATCAGTATCGTTTACATTTTTAATGCATCCAAAGCTCTCTTTTATCCTTTGAAATGCCTCGCCGATATGCGTGCAAAACTATAAGTGCACAGAGCACAGCCGTTGTGGAGTCCTGGGTGATTAAAGCAGTCACACCATAGGCCAAACTGGGCTGGCTTTGTGTATATAGAAATTCCCAGCGGTCATTGAATAAACAGAGGGTTGGCCAGCCTTGATCAGCAACAATATAACTTGTTTCAAATAAATTAAAAAAAACACCAGCTTAAAAAATGTTGTATCTGCAGCTAAATAACAACCCACCCTCCACCTACACACATATGCAAGCAAACAAACAAACATAGCCTCATCTTGTCAGATACCATCACCAAACACCCACATACAGTGTTAAACTGTTTGGCTCGAGAGAGTCTTTTTTAAGATTGTTTCAATGTTGATTTTTTTTTAATGGTTGGATTTGTAGCACATGCATTATGCGGACATGTCGGGTGCTTTCCCACACTGAAAGATAATCTATTGGTCTGAAACAGGAAATATGTTCTTTAAACCAGCTTCAGATTTTGGTACATGATCATTTACAAAAAAGGACTATGGCCTTGACAGAACACACAACAATGTAATATTGACTGTGTTGTTGAAATCCTGCCCCATTGTTGGTACTGCAGGCCAAAAGAAGGACACCCCTTTAAAAAAACTGCTTCCATCCAACAGTTGTATACACAATCAACCAAGGGGGGTTGATATGCTTGCCCAACACTTTGAAGGTTCTACATAACCTGTTCTTGAGTATGAGTTGTTATTACAGCAGTCAGGACAATACCTCTATCAGTCCTGCACAGTTAGAAAATAGAACGTTTGCTAGACCACCAGTGCCCTCTGTCAGCCTCAACCAGGATATCACACATACAATGTTTTTATTCTGTAGTGGATTTGTCATCTTTGTGTTGGGGCAGATATGCTGTTTCTCTCTTTATTGGAGTTGCATTTTACTGAGTTACATGATAAGGTGAAAGTTACCTTACATAATTAAGGCACTAAATGCTATTTACTGATGTAGTAAAACTATTTTAAAAAACATGTAACGTGGTTCAACCTAAATTAAGGTTAGATATTGAAAGTGTGATACAAAATAAAGAATTTCACTCCTCTGTCTCAATTTGTACATTGTGTTTAATGTATGCCGCACGTCAATTAGAATTTTCAATGAACAAAAGACAAGATGTTTCTCAGCATGCATTTCGTCCTTTGTCTGGCATCACTGAAACCACACTCAACTGAATTATTCTGATCTGTTAACATGTGTATCTGTTAACATTATTGCAGGAGAATTTGCCCTTGTAGATATCAGGATGTGAGAAGTTACCAAATAGTCGTGCAATATAACAACACCTGTGGGTGTAGAGGCAATGGGCTCATTTTGAGGTGCAAGGGTCCTGAGGCAGTTATTAGTCTTTGTTCGTGTGTGTGAAACTGAAAATGTATTGTGGGAAGGGAACCAAGCGCACTGCATCCTCAGACATGTTGATATCTGTATCTACTCTACACCACACCAGACATTTTCCATTCTGGGTCCCTATATGTTATATTTTCTATGAGATACATAGAACAAATGCTCCAACTCTGTATGCTAACCTGAAACCTAGCACACATTACTCACTGCCACACCTTCCTTTTGAACCAAGGCAAGTTGTATTACCTCGTCAAATTGTTATCTCTAATATGTGAATACAAAAGCCAACTGCACTCTGTGAAGAAAATAGTTACTGCATGGTCTAATGTTGTGTGTCAAATTGTGTTGCTGGAATTAAAGGCAATTTATGCATATTCCTGCAAAGGTCCCTAGGACCTTTACTGCATGTCGCATGTCATCCCCCTCTCTCTCCCCATGTCCACTTTGTCACTATACTTCAAACTGTCAAATAAAGGTTAAAACACCTAAAAAAACAAGACATGCTCAAAAAGTATTTTACTGGACTGTATTATAGTGATAATTAGTGTAAAACTGGATCGCATAACATTAGATAAATCTCAATTACATTTATGAATACTGTAACCAAATGAAAGTAACTAGTAACTTGCATGGGGAAAGTTGAAAATAAAGTAATGGTGGAACGTTCTATTAATGTTGTTAGCTATACCTGTACCTACTTTATATACGTTAGTGTTCGTTTATACTACAAAGTCCCTATGATGTGTTTAGGTTAAAGGTGATTTCTGTTTGATCACACTGAGTGACTGTGTTTCAATTGCAAAAGTCATCCAATGCATTTGCCTTGAACTAAAAGGTAAAATACAGTATAATCTCCCTCTCTCATTGTTATATGTACATGTTCAAGTGATATCTCAGAGAAATGCAACATGCCGATAAGTATTAGAGCTAAATGTTTTATCTGGAAAAATAAAGGTTTAAATAAAAAAATTTAAAAAAAATTGTAAAAAAACTATTAAAAACAATTACATTATATTGGAAGAAAATATCCCCTGGAAAAGTTCCTCTTTTGCCGTTCATAGTACTCAAGTTGGGCTAATACACCTTGAGCATTCATTTCCAAACAGTTTCTGCGTGGATGTTCTATTTTAAGTTGAACTCAGTTACAGTTTAGACGTTTTTCAGTGTTGGTATCGGTGGTGTGAGTGGGTGTGTGTATGGGTTATGAGATGAGATAGAGAGAGGGGGGGGGGGGTGGCGGCAAGGGAAAGGGAAGGAGAGCATACTCAGATAACTTTTACTTAAAACGTGTTCAAACGCTTCAACAGTGTCATGATTGCTTCACTGTTTATACTGGAGTATTCAAGCTGCCAACAATCTTCAGTGGCATATCTTATTGTGTTCACTTAAAGGCGGGGTCAGCTATTCTGGAGAATGCTTGTTGACAAAATATATATTTTTTCAAATCAGTGGATATCTCCTCATCTTCTACCTGTCCGTATTGTGTGAACACTAAAATCCAGTGTTAATACACAGCCTAGGGCTCTGTAAACGGGTATGTAGACAAAGGGAATGTAAACAAAGTGGGCCCATATTAGCAAGCAACATGCCTGTTTACAGAGCGTAAGCTAAATATATACACATTTGTTTCAGCACACACACAGTATGGATGGATTGATTGTGGGGAGATATACACTGATTTTGACAAAAACT
This sequence comes from Hyperoplus lanceolatus, assembly GCA_026929865.2. NCBI lineage: Eukaryota > Metazoa > Chordata > Actinopteri > Uranoscopiformes > Ammodytidae > Hyperoplus > Hyperoplus lanceolatus. The sequence continues at coordinate 19,011,021 of CM049405.1, forward strand.
GATTTTGTTAACAACATTCTCCAGAATCGCTGACACCAAACTGTGTTCATAGTTGTGCAACCATGTCCTGTGTTTATATTTTTAGGAGAAGTTGTGGAAGTCGACCTGGTAGTGTAATTTAAAAAAAATGTAAAAGGTTGAATCATTGTTCACCTCATAGACACCAGGGGGAACCACTACGCAACATAATGACAGCTGATCAATGACATGTGGTTGAGGTGACACAGAGGAGAAGAAGATAAAGAAGATGAAATCAGTTAAGATATGATTTTTAAGATGACTCCAAAGTCTAAGTCATAGTTTGGTTGCAAAATAAAACTGCATTCAACACACTACATCGAAAAGTAACTGATGTTATCCCTCTTTTCCCCACAGGAGGGACCTGCTGTGAAAGAGAATAGATCTGCAGTTATGCTTAAAAAGAGCAGCACTAATTGACAACACTAAAGAGAAGGAAAAAAAAACATGAAAACATGCAGTCATTTATAAATGATAGATTCCTGCTGTTTGGATTAATACAAATCATGTGACTGAATTCAACTGCTTAAACTGGCTCTGCTAGTGTAGATAAATGACATTAACCTAATCCACTTATTACATGTGGGCACATTTGATTATTATGTATGATCCCAAAATGGGTAGAATGACTTTGACCATTGTAGTGTGTCTGCAGCAACCAAGAACACCGCAAGATAAATAGCTACAGAAAGAAAGCTGAAACCACCGAGAAACCTTGAAGATGTGAATTTTTTTTTCTTCAATGAGGCAACGAAAAACGATGTAGTAAAGAAAAATGGTTCTTGAGGTAAGATAGTGTGGGGTTACTGAGGTCTTCCCCTTTATCAATTTCTATTTAATTCAATTTCCTAGACACACTCACACACTGTTGCCCTGGTTAATGCAGTTTACAATGATATGCATTTAAAAAAAAAACCTTTGTTCAGTCAAGTGGAATGTTCACAAGATGAGTATTTGGGATAGAATGCTTTTTTCCAAATAAACATGTATTTTTTTGGTTGAGGCTTTGTGCGGGGCAAAGCATTTAAACACAAATAAAAGTATCCTTTCAAAAAAAGACAGGAGACATTTCTATGTACTGTGATCTTTCAGTTATAAAGAATGTATTATGTATTATCCTATTTGCCTTTTTTATTATTACAGAACAAGACAGTTTAGCCACTTTTTACACTTTAGGTAAATGAGGTCTGGCAAGACATAATTTAAATATACAACATTTTACTCTGCTATGTTTCCACAAGGATATTATGTAAATAAGATTAAGGTCCCCTAAACATGAATGGAAATCCGTTAATCCTCTACTGCATAGCGTTGCCATATGGCAACAACTACTTTATCTCAGTTTCACTAAAAGGCTGTATTATAAAATCCTTTTATTCTTGATTAGTTTTGAACAGGGGACATTTAACTCAAATAACAAATAACTCATGGCATCAGATAACCAGGATATCCTGAATGCCACTCCTCTTTTCCTTTGACTTATGAAGCAGTGGAGGCCATGGCCCGGGGGCTCCCAAAATTGACTTATTGTTCAATATTTAAAGCAAAATTCCAACATAAAAAAATGTAAATGCTATCTCAGGATAGTTATCTTTCAATTTGTATCGTTAAAACCAATTTAGATTTAATACTTTTTTTGTAAAGTAATCAAATCTATTTGTTGCCGTACGGCAACAATATGCGAATTGGAGGTGATTTTGGTGTATTCAACCTATTGGACTGCCATTGACTTACATAGGCATATGCACTATTCTAGGGTACTCCAATATTATGTTCACTTATTTGTTTACTTTTATTTGTTTTTATGAGGGAAAAACATTTTATTTATGTTTTGTAAGTTTAGACATTTTGGAATAAACCCGTATTTATCCATACAACATACAGGCTGGATAGTTCATCCTCTAAGGAGTGTACAGTATGTGTGTGACCATCGTAAGGCACTGCTGTGCAATAAGCATGCTGTCTAATCAGCATCTTGATATGCCACACCTGTCAGGTGGATGGATTATCTTGCAAAGGAGAAGGGCCTTTTGAATCCACAGATAAATCTTTGACTTCAGCTCATATATCTAGCTCATGAAAAATCAGAGCAAAAACGAAAGGGTTGGGTTTATATCATATACTATCTATGGTTTATATACAGTATTTAGTTCAGTTTGTATGATTTACAGTGTCCACAGGAACTAACTTACACACATACACTCAAAGCGTGCACACACAAAAACACATACACTCTTTAGAGTACACTATATCTAATACCTTCTGTAACTGTGCCTGACTCTGATGGTGAACTATAACGAAGAAACTGCTTCTTGGACTTTCATAAGGTGTGAAATAAAGGATGACCAAATTTAATTAATGAAAATAGTTAAGTAAATCAAATGAATAATACTGAATTAGATTTATTTGATATCAAATAGGAAATAAATGTAGTTTTTGATGAAGAAAATCATGTCCCATGGTCTTATCACAGGTGTCTACGATGTTATCATTACCATACACAATCCAAAATAATTGAAATTAAATTTATTTAATTGCATGCATATTAGATTATACATCTTACACAATCTAAGATGTATTTTTTGTTGTTTTATTTTCAATAAAATCATGTTTTGACAAAAAACGTGATTTTATGGTACTTTCCTCGACTGCGCGTTGTTGCCATATGGCAACAATTTATCAACTACCCCCCCTAAAACATTTTTTTTTTAAATTTTCAAATATTTCCTCTATTTAAGCTATTTTCAATAATAAGAACACATAGAAATATTTTTATCATGTTTAAAAAATTATTCATGCAGTAGAGGGTTAAGCAGAACTTTACTTTGGGTTCTTTCCTAAACCGTTTATCATCTCTCACTAAGACTTAGACTTAACTTATCTTTTGACGAAGGGGCCCGAACCCTTTGGTTGCGTAACACTGTAAACAACTACCAAACTGAATATAAAAGGAATAGTTCAACATTAATCAAGGTTGTTCCCCACTCCCTGATTCAAGACAAGCGGATGGAAATCATTCTGTTAACTTTGAAGAAGACATGGGCGAAGGTCGCTCATCAATAATTAGCTAATCATAAATACTGGCAGTCAATGGGAAGTGTCAACCTGCCTCCGACGACAGTCAGACGAACTTTACAAAATCACCAAAGTCATGGGTGCTTGTTGTGACTTGTTTATCTACCATGTTATATTTCACTTAATATGTTTTGAAACTTTTTGTCTTTTTAGCATAAAAGTTCATAGTGTGATTGACTAACAATATTTGAGCTAAGCTAATTAGCGATATGCAACTTTTGCCCAATCTCTTTTTCAAAACGCACGTTTAAGCTGGGGTATATGATTTGGGGAGAAAATGGCAGTTGGGATAGAGATTCGAATCTAAATACCTCAACCGCTCCACTAGTTCTCTTTGGTCCCTCCCCTATGGTCCCTCCCTGACACGCTCTACACACCAACAACATCGGCCAAAGTGAATGGACAGTCGCAACAGCCAATAAGAACAGAGAATTGGAGCCTCGCTCTGATTGCTCAAAGTGTACAGCTCATGTTAACTTTGACCAATCAGAAATCATATACCCCAGCTTTAAGTTAAAAGAATGGTTTCATTTGCCTTGTCTTGAACTTGAGAAAGAGGAAAAAAGCTAAAAATAGAAAGAAAGAAAAATTAACTATTCCTTTAAAGCCTCAACTGCGACCAGCCACACAATCCCTGTCATAGTTTTTTTCATATTTAGTTTTGAAGGGAAACATTGGAAATAGTTTGCTGTAACAATAAGTATAGATATTTTGACAAAATGTAGCATACACTGCAGTTGGACCCATAACGATGAAAAAAAAGTAAACCCAATTTCAACTAGATACAACGGTTTAAGGCCAGAGAGAAGAATACAATTCAATATGAAGTGTGAACTGTCTCAGATCTCAACTGCTGCTTAAAAATGCTAAAACAGTTTCAGGGGAAAGTTAAATACAATGCAGTCAATACAATCCAGTTGTTTGTGGTATTTTCAGTTGAACTTCCCAGTCAAGGTTTCTCTCAGCCCTGCTATACTGAACTCTGGACAGCGATATCACTTTGTATTTATACATTTATTCCTGTGTTTGAACTGCTTTGGTGTGCATGTCTCTAAGGTGTTTGAGGTTCCTGACTCAAGTGGGGAATCCAATAAAATCTGGAAAACCTGGGTCAAGTACTCCATAGGAGAAACAGCATCAGCCTTTGTGGTTGGTGTGAAAAGTGAAACGTTCTCCCTTGCCTGTGGTTGAAACCACTTATTGGTTTGGCTTGGCTTTTGTTTTAATGCTTAAAAATGCCCATATATACAGTTTATATAGATATATATAGTTAGCTACATTAAATAAGTAATTGGATCACCGGAGGTGCAGCATGATTTGCAGTAAGTATTGTTATGTGGGACCTAACTCTAACTAAGAAATTAGATACAATAGAATATGCAGAATGGCTAAAACTTAGGAAATGTGCTGCTATAGTACTTTTAAAATTATTGTTTTATTATTTTATTTCAGCAGCCTCTTTATAACCATTATTATCACTATGGCAACATATTGTTTCTGTTATAGTACATACCATAAGTATCATCATAATTATTGTCATCATTGTAACTAACCTCAGAATTCAACACTTGAGTACACTATTATGTGCCAATTTGAGCTTTTCACAGATAGGCCTACAGCTGTTGAAAGCTGGTAAGAAACAAACAAACAAACAAACAAACAAACAAACATACAGGTACATTAGAGTATTGCAACCTGTATGTGTAAAGTAGTTTTGGAACAGTGTAGCCATAGCCTCAAAACAATCTCAACCTGAAAAGATTCATTGTGCATTTCAGTACATATTTGGGATATGATTTGTCAAACAAGTGCAATACATCACAAGGTGTATTAATTAATTAATTATTTTGAAAAAGGGGTATTTGTGTCAAAGATCAACAGCAGTTCAACAATATGAGGTAGCCTATATAAAATAAAATATAAAAAGGGCATATGATCTGTTAAGCCTGCACGTAGACACACTCTAAAAATATGACAGTCACGCCTTTATCGCCACATTGATATAACCTGGCTATACAGCCTCGGGAATAAGATGCACCCTGTAACCTAATCGATTGCCGAACAGAGAGGCAGACTGGGTCCGCACTCTGTGATCGCTTTCTTTGTGTCAGACCAACTTCCAAGAATAGCAACTCGGGCGGGTTGTCTGTCTCTGCTGCTCTCTGCTATGGAGGAGATGGAGGAGGAAGTCAGTGGTGGATTTAACAACTGTTGCTTTTGCTGCTGATGTTGCTGCTGTGGAACCAAACTACCTTTCAGTCCGCGCTTCATGGCGCATGTCGGGCTAGAATGAAGTCTATTCCAAGCCGAGACAGTCAAGTCGGGATCAATGTGCAAATTCATGGGATTATATAAACTCCTACGTGTTTAAGGTAAATGAAAAAAGACAGCGAAAGAGGCACAACCATTCGCTTGCTGCTTTAATATAGCATTTTAATATTATTCGACTACCAATATAGGCTGCAAGGCTGCTGGAGGCGCATGTCTGCGGCAAAGGCAGACAAGGAGCGTCTGTCTGAATGAATGGAGAGCTAGACGGGGCTATGCTGCTGTAGCCTACCTAGACTGCTGCGGTGATCGGATAACCTGTTGAATTGCAGCTGTCGGTCAGCTCCGAGCCAACACACAGCCACCAGAAATCACTTAACATGAGCCTCAATAAAAAAAAAAAACACTGGCTTCCAGGTTTTGCAGCTGATTGTTATTTCCAGAGAAGCACTATCTGTCTGCCATTTAGGCTAAATCCAGCCTGTCCTCGCCTCTTAACCTGTCTGTTCGACGGGTAAATAGAGTTATCCCACCTTTTTTTATGTTTTTGCTGCTGCTGCTGCTGCTGCTGGTGATGACATAACCTACGTTTTAATTCTGATACCTAAGTCGTGTTTTTTTTTGGATATAAGGAATTCAAGTATGTTGAGGAAGGAGAAATTACAATTGTAATTTTCACAATTTTGTCAATCTATTTTGAAGGTAGCATAACTGTGATGCAGAACCACTCTTCAATGTGCCACTACATCACATGTATTCCCATTCATCGCAGTAGGATTTTTTTTTTTTTTTTTTTTTTTTAACGCACGAGGCTCTGCCGGTCAAACATTGAGTCACATCTCCACCGTAGCTTGTCAATTCAGCCTGCCTACCCACGGATTTCCAGTCTCTTTGGTTGTTGAAAATAGCTTGGCTGCTCCCAGCCGCCGCTATGGCTAATTCCTTAGGAACCGGTGGATCCAGTTTGATCCATCCCTCTCTTTCTTTCCTTTTACCAACTCGTCGAGTCTTCCCCCTTTGGAGTTCCAACCGTAGAAAAGTTCACCGTGTACCTGGTGAAATGCCGCAAGTTAGAATAAAGTGAGTGTGAAGTAGGCTATAGACATCGATGGGACGGTGCCGGTGTCGCGTTTAAAGTGGAGAACTCGACGGGACGCGCGCACAAGAGGCTTTGACGCAACAACAGTCACCTGTAGGCACTAGATGCGCTCCTAGTATCCTAAACTTTCCTCTGCTTCTCCGAACTTTCTCAGATTATTGATTTTTTTTCGTGTTCCTTTTGTTTGATTGTTATTGACAGATGCCTACCTGAAAAAAGTTGTTTTATGTTATACATATGCGAGAGATCACAGGAAGATATCGATTATTTAGTCGTTTTTTGTTGTTCTTTATTTAAAGGGAGGTGGAGACAATTTACTACCCCCCCATCCCCCCGTCCCTGACTGAAACAACCATCTCATTTTGCACAGGGGAGACGCTTGAAGGTAATATTATGAATTTCACCCTTCTTTCTTCCTCTAATTATTGCATGTTACTTTCTTATTTTGCTTTCTCGTTTCACTTGCCAATCGCGAAGGGAATTTTAAACAAATTGGTTTCAAACTTTATGTGACTGTAAAGTAGCCGAGGTGTCCTCCACAGTTACAGGGAAACCAAATGAACAACTTGTGTCAACTGCAATTTTCTAGATGGCCTGACTCAGATTACTATCATCTTTGTTAATTAAAGTAAACCGCTATTAAGACATTGTAAAAATGAAGGAACTCAATAAGGATGTATGATTTGGTTCATATAAAATCAATAGAAAAGTGACTGCAATGACAGTTCTGAGTTATTGTTTTCATTTCGTTTTGATGACATTTTCAAACGTTATGTTCTTCAAGGAAGCCAGTTGTGCTGCGGCATAATGTGGTGTGTGGTCTGACCCAGTACTTCAATATAATATTTATGAACTCTATTGCAATTCTCTCACATGCAATGCAAATTATGATAATCATAACTACTTATCTTTACTTGTGTGTTGACTGTAACACATCTTCTATACAGAAATAACAATGGGACAAGGGTTGGAGATGGACCCAACATTAGTTTGCAATTCATAGAAATGTAAATCAGCTAACAAATAACTTGCAATCTCTCTACATATTCCCCTAGGAAGTCTGACGTCTCCACGTCTTATCAACATCCACAAACGTTTTGAAAACCTATACAATTTTAAAAATGAGGCTTGTGTTAAAGTGTATCTATGCACAGTTTATTGCTTTGTCTTATTTCATGTTTATGTTATCAAGTGCATCCGTTGCTTGGTACAATGGCATACCAATTTTGCACAAAACGTTTAAATGAAATGAACTGAATTAATTTCCCCTCTTTTTTCCAATTAAGTACAGCTACAGTGAATGGGTACATTATGTACGTATTTGTCCTGTTTAAAAATATGTGTGGCTTGAATAATCAATCGCATCATTTATGCCTCAGAAGTTGAGCCTCCTATTGATGTCATTTTAATGGACAGTGCATGAAATGGAGAGACCATCAAAGCTACGATTTAAGTTATATTTAGACTGAGAATGTGTATAGAGAATATGAAACCAAAACACGGTTGTTCACACACTTATTAATATAGTTTATAGGGTATAGTTTGCTACGTGACAACTTTTCTAATTAAAAAAACTGCACAGAACAGAGTCTCTGTTTTAATGCACCCCTGCACCCTGGGATGTATGCACCTACATCAGCTTAAAGGCCTTGAATGAACAGGTTCATGGCGTTTGTATGACAAATGACCAAAAGTTAAATACACATCGTTTTTATATGTTATTTTATTATGAGGCAGAGCTAAATCTGCACAACTTTTGAATTACGCAAATTTGATACAACAAATTAAGACTAAGGACAAAAACTGCATGCAGTATGCAAATAAATATGTGTCTAAGCTATTTAAAAGTGACAATATATTTTTCTTCTTACCTGCAGAACTCCCAGCAGCACTTGCAATGGAGGCTCCCGATGACCACTGTGCTAGTAAGTCCCTGTGTTGCTTATACGCTACATTCAATGCAACCATTCTTTATGCCAGTAAATTCAGTGTGTATCTTAATGTATTTCTGTGCTTGTATTACCAGTGACAATGTTTATTGCGTCTGTGTGTTATTAAGCAATTGCACCTCTGACCTTATTAACTCATTCTGACTTTCATATCTCAGCATTTTTTATTATGCTGATTAAAAAAACTAAAACTTTTTATTGCAATCACAACACTGTAAACATTTCGAGGGATTTCCCCCTCGTGCAGCCTTTTTCCTGTTCGCAACATCCTGTTGAATGCAGCAGATACTGGATATGCACTTTGTGGTGCTCCATTGCCCTTTTGCTGGTTTCCTTTGGGCAGGTCTCTTGAATATCTCCCCTGCCCCCCTCCCCCCCCCGCCTCTTGCATTTCGATTTGTTTTGTAGATCTGGAAACAGGTAGCATGTAGCTTCTGACATCAATGGGGATTTTAGGTCTCTGATGGGGGTTAGCGCTCATAGGAACACTTGGCAGGCGGGGCAGGGGTGGTGGCGGAAGAAGAAAAGGAGGCTCTTCCTCCTCCTGTCCGTCCGTGGGTCGCTTCTGAAATGATGTCTGTTCCATTGGCAAAAACTGCAAAAAAACACGCATCATCATGGAAGGCAACGGTTTGGATCCTCCTTACTCCAGTGTATTTCTCCATAGGCACAATACATCGGCAACGCACTGCTGACAATGAGAGAACGTTTAAGCTCTAACAAACATAATCATTATCTTACACAATGTTACTCTACTACACATACTGTTATACCCTACTACATTCAAACCTACCATACATGAATACATATCATTCTACTCACCACCATACAGCGCATTATACACACAGTCATAATAACCTTGAGTTGAAGATATATTATCAAATTGAGTGAATACGTTTTATGGCTTGTTTGTCAGCAGTGATGCTGGATTGAATGTAAAGCAAAATATATGTTGGGAATTTCGTACCATTTGGTCAATTTCCCCCAATGGCAAGTTATAGTCCACTGATTCGCCCCCTCCTGTTCTCCAGCCACTATGATTGAGACTGACAGCACACTGAGTGACAGCACACTGAGTTCAATAGGCTCAGCCTACTGAAGTGAAAGCTGTTGAGTCTAAACCAAATGTTATTTCACTTCATTACAACTAGGTAGAATGTATTTCCTATTCATATTAGCTATCATTCAGTAACAAAGTTGTCCCACAGACTTGTAAAAGCTTGCATCTTTTCAAATAGGTTTTTAATATGACGTTTTCCCAAAGACTTGTTGGAAGACACGCTTCATTACTGTACCTAAGCTTTTGGGGTTGCATGATTATACATGTACTAACAAAACACGAGTCTGGAATTGGGTTTAAGGGCTGAATGCTTTATTTGTCACCTCACACTCTTATTCACATCAGGGGCAAACTGTTTAGTGGTCAGACTTGCACACGTAGAGCAGGCAAAAATTGAGCGCAAAGTATAGCTGCATGGGAGATTACTGTTATGCCCATTCACATATATACAGTATATAACCTGTTATATATTTGTAAGAAAGAATACTACTATCTGTGACTCAGAGTAGTATGTGACTGACAATATTTGTGGTTTCAATTCCTGATCAGCTAACTGCTTACAGCTATATAGAACATACAGAAAAGGAAGGTAAAGTTACAGGTACTTAAACATAGAGTTCCTTGTAATTGCAAAGATAAACCATTGTGTCAGTCAATTCACTGTGGTTGGATTTGAAGGCTTTGCAGCCCAGCTGTGAATAGGTACAAACTTTGTTTTAATAAAGGGTGTTGAGCAGAAATCCTACATTTAAGCTGACTTCCTGTTTAATCAGCCCACCTAAACACTTCATAAACACTTAAAAAACCTTCTCACTCTATTTGTCTAAACCACATGTGCTGTCAATGTCACGGTTGTGCTCTCCCTAATAGGTTTTCACACTCACACACACACAACCCCTTTTTCACACACTATCATCCTCCATCACATACACCGTCATAATGTATCACCTGTGCAATTATTCTCTCACATAGTTAATCCCACTCTCTCTCTCTCTCTCTCTCTCTCTCTCTCTCTCTCTCTCTCTCTCTCTCTCTTTTACTTTGCTTGGATGAATACCTCATCATGGTAACTCACATATGTCTTTCTGTTCCAATTCTTGTGTAATTTCTCGCTTAGAGTAATTAGGTATTTTCGATCTCTCACTCACTCATACATCTCGCTCTTGAACAAAGAGTTGTTTCTCATTCTCGCTACTGTATGGTTGGCCAGTAAAGTATCAAAAATCTTCCAGGCCTAATTATGAATTTTATCTTTCCATATGAAAATAGTTTCAGAAATATAAAATTACAGTTCCCAAGTTGCAAATAACTTGAATGTGTTTTTTGGAGTTCTAACTCTAAATGAGATACCTGCTGCTATGTCAAAAGCATAGTTTTGCTGGCTGGCACTCCCAGAAGAGGCACATACATGATATTAAGTTTTTCATTGACTACATCAGAGATTAGTTTTCAGAAGGCAATTCTCAACTCCTATAAAAAATGTGGGCTAAACATTTGCGCTCACAGGATGAACAGATGAATTTACAGCACGACTGACAAGCATAATTAAAGACCTACTTCAACAGTGGAAATATGAAGGTGTATTGACCTCTGAGATTCTACATAGTATAAATGTGCAAACATTTTAGAAATCGGTTCGTCCTAGCCTGAGAAAAGGCAGAACGAGTGTTTTATGGTCTTACTGTCTAACCCTACATGTTCTGAAAATGTAGGGTTAGGATTAAAATGACAGCTGGGACAAGGGAAGACTGAGAAAAGACTGAGGGAAGAAAAAACTCATTCATTATATTATAATTGCAATTTTATAATGATAGAATGTAGAGCTGCAACGATTAATCGACACATCGATTATTAATCGATTACTAAAATAATCGGCAACTATTTTGATAATGGATTAATTGTTTTGAGTAATCTTTTTATAAAAAATTCTCTGATTTCAGCTTCTCAAATGTAAATATTTTCTGGTTTCTTTAATCCTATTATGACAGTAAACTGTAATATCTGTGTGTTTTGGACATAACAAAACATTTGAGGACGTCAACATGGGCTTTGGAAAATTGATCAACATTTTTCACCATTTTCTTACATTTTACGGACCAAAACACTAATCGATTAATAATCGATTAATCAAAAAAATAATCAACAGATTAATCGATTATCAAAATAATCATTAGTTGCAGCCCTAATAGAATGCTGGTTCCTTATGGGTGAAGTATTCCTTTAATGTCCGACATGACCCGTTACAGTGTATTGCTAGGCAAATTAACTAAATTAAGCAAATGCTAGTTTGACAAACTGACGGGTATCTTACACACCAGTGATTGTTGAAGGTCCCATTTAGGAGTCCCATTTTTTTTCGAGTTGAGAACCTTGAACAATGTCTAATATGTTCAGAGGGGTAAACTGGTGTATTGCAGCTTTTCTTTATCATCATCCGGTTGTTGATCACTGATGCTCGTCTATTACGACCATGTTAGCAGCTAGTCATTTGTCTGACAGTTGCCTGATGCAGTCAATCTGTTTTCATAGTGAAAGACACTGTTGGTCTTTTTTCTAAATAACTTGTACTTTCCAACGCCCATATCGTTTTTAAAAGTCGTAAATGAATGCGACTGTGCGACTGTGGCTCAGTTGGTAGAGCGGGTCGGCCGATGATCAAAGGGTTGGAGGTTCGATCCCCGCCCTGCCCCCTGTGTCATAGTTGTTGTGTCCTTGGGCAAGACACTTCACCCACCTTGCCTCGTGTGAATGTCGATAGTTAGCCTGCTATTGGTGTATGAATGTGTGTGTGAATGGTAAAGTGTAAATGGGAACAGGTCTCCCTTGCAAAAGAGTCTTCGGACTCAATGGGATATACCTGTATAAATAAAGGTAAAAAAAAAAAAAATGCTCTCATTTCTGTATATATTATTATTTACTTGAACAGTGGCATGTGTGTTTTGTGTGATATGAATCTGGAGGATTCATGGTTTGACAGGAAAAACCAGCTAGCTCCCACACAGTGTAGATCCAGCAAGCCAGAAAGGAGAGCCTCCGGAAAATAATCGTTTCCAGTTCCTCAGACAAAGGGGCTGTTGAGCAATTTTCTGTTCATCTTATAGTTATTGCCATTGCAGGCAGGGGGGTGGAGCTTGACAGTGGTTCGATTGTTTTATTCTAATTAAATACTGTTCCTTAACCAAGATGCCATTCATAATTGCGTGTGCTCTCTCTTGAATAAGTTGTACGACCAGAAATTAAATTAACCCCGTTTAGATTCCTGAGAGGATGACTGTACTTAGGAACCTATTCATTCATTTGGTGTCACTGAAGTCAGCATTTATTACACCTACAAGTTTCGTGTGTACACATTTGTTCCTTTCCATTTGCCAGCACATTCAATGATCCCAATTTCATATCTTACTCAAAATACCTTTTCCCCCGCAAATCTTCACTGTTTGATATCCTGATCTTACTGTTCATACAGGATTGACTCAGCAAATGCAGGGCACCAACGCAAATCTTAAATTATGTACGTGTAAGTTTATGTGCGTGGTTTATTACAGTGTTCAAAGTGCTTCAGCCATTTTTCCAAACATTAGAGGTTTGAGGTCTCCATTTGAACAGTTGTGGAAAGTCATCCGTTTCACTAGCTCTCAGTGTTTTTGCCACCGAATGACATGATGTAAGTGTAACCGCTTCATTTGATTGCCAATGATTACCTAAAGACCAGAATATATGGCTCCTAAAAACAAGTCTTAAAACAATGACAAAAGTTTTATGCCTCCCTTTATTACTTAAGAAGTATGATATTGACAGAAGTATTCATAAATCAGCACAAGCTTTTGCATACGCATCTTTTGAAGAAATTTACCCTGACCCTTACATTTTCTACAATAACATCCAGACAGTCCAAATCTATTGAAACAACCTATCTGTAGTGCTGCTTAGCTGCAGTCAGCATCAGCTACAGTAATGGAAAATCCTTCATGACAAATCTGGGCCACTCCTGTCTCTAGGACAGTATTGCCAAGGGATAGCCAGCGTTGGTCACCTGAGATTTCCTCCAACCCCAACCTTTGCAACCTGAGCCCAGGCACAGGGATTGTGTCATGGACAACGTCTCCCAGTATGCCCCACTGTGTGTGGCTGCCACTACAATGGAACAATACCACAGAAGAGGTTGTCAAACTAAAGGAGCTGTCACAGCAAGGGGAGATCTAACACATATGTATTTTCCATGTAAAAGGGACCATTGCAGATATAATCAGCACTGACAAATTAGAACAAGGTCTTCCTTGTAGCTGTTTCAGATGTAGGCCATAGAATGTTCCTTTGATTTATACTTACACATCCATGGCTACAGCTATTGCTACATCATTTTCAAAAGCATGCACAGTTTGGTTTGATTGTAATTGATACTTATTTCACAGATGTCAGTTTGTTTGAGGAAATTCTTTCATCGAGTGTGTTGTGAATGATGGCTTGCTATGGTTCCTAAGGGATCTGGCGCTTGGGTCAGCAGGGGTGTTTGCCTGTTGCCACTGTATTGTTCCGATGACCCTGACGGGGCCTGGGTGTAAGGGGATAAGGGATTGGTTTGCTCTCCCTCTGAGTGGACACAGGGCTATCCATAGCCTGGGTTCTGTACAGACTGCTGAGAGGATGCAATGTGATCCACGTGTGCTGGACATTGGGATACCATATAGGTGCATAAAGACAGTTTAGTTAGTTGCCTTCTGCATTCTGTATGGTGTCCTCCACAGTGAGTTTTCCGATTAGACTTAAATTGAGATCTGAGAGGGATGAAATTGATCATTTTTTATATGAGAAAGACCAACCACAAAGGTTTCTATTTATCATGTCCGCGTTTGGATTAGCTAGACATGTGATTTACTTTTTTTTTTTAGACATTTTTCCCAAGTTAGGAATGGAGTGTAATGGCACACACTAAATAATTTTAATTTTTCTCTATAGGAAAATATACTTAAAATGCTGAATGTTCAAAAATTCTTGTTTCTGGCTTGACCACATTGGACTTTTCCACATAACTACATAACAGCACTGTACTATAACTCGTAGAATCACACAATGACGATTGCTGTGTTTCTTTTTGTCTCCCAGGTAATGGCCAATGCTCTCCCAGTAAGGAGAACTCGAGAAGCTCGAGAGCTTCAACACCTAATGGACAGACAGATCCTAAGGGTCCTAATTCCCCTAGTGGTGAGTGCATTATACATGTCTTGCACTTTACAGTCTACCAAGGACATCTAAAATATCCGCACACACAGTTTCTCCATCAAACAAATACACAGTTCTAAATCACTAGATATGATCTCATCATTGTAATTTGCTTTGTCTTAATGAAACTCAACACAGAAGGAAGGATTATTGCGTCTCTCCTGAACTGCAGGAAGGCCTTTTACTGTGAAGTAGATAGAAGATGTGTGATAAGTTGCAACAGAAAATGAACATGTGTGAGCAGAGCTTGATGGTTAGACCAGTGGTTGCAGTAGCCTTTCCCTCACCCTGTGTGTGTGTGTGTGTGTGTGTGTGTGTGTGTGTGTGTGTGTGTGTGTGTGTGTGTGTGTGTGTGTGTGTGTGTGTGTGTGTGTGTGTGTGTGTGTGCACTTGTGCCTGCATCAACAATGAGTTAAAGAGTTAAAAAGGATCACTCTAAAATGTACACTTGTTACAGTGAGAGAAGCAGTAGTTTTCATAATTCCAATAACTTTTAAACAAAAAATGCCACCTTGCACTTGTCCATAATTGCACTGAGCCTCAATTGTTGATTAGATTAGCTGTAGCAATGTCACCATGAAGCAGCAAAGTAAAAAAGGGGAAACGTTGTAAGACAAGGCTGCTGAGGGAGAAAAGGGGAAGCTTGTCTCCCACAGGTTTAGATATACAGGGAGGAGGGCCTGTGCTTTGGGTTTTCACAGGGCGATAGTCTTCACCGATAAGGGCTGTTGTCATTCTGGAAGTTGCCTAACATGATTTGCTATTTGAGGTTTTGTTACAAAAGAAGAGCTGCATCACATCATCTGTTGAAAAACAAGCATGAAGCGCTGCCTGTTAATGCCGAACTTGTGAACTCTCAAGCTTAAACACAAACTGTTCCTCAGGCGTCTTGCTATGGTTCACTCTGCCTGGTAATAAAAGGTGGGGGGGTAGGATTACACCCTTTGGGCTAGGTGACAGTTTGGATGGCACAGGAGTGACACAATGTCTTCTTCATAACGATGTGCCTCTTTTCAGTCAGGCCTCTCAATCACTTGTGATCTGTCTCCCCCAACATGTCTACAGATCATGGGAAACTCAGATAAATCACAGACCCCATTGCGCTGTATGTAGAAGAGGGGAAATATAAAAAAAAATGCATTTCAAGATTCATATGTAAAGATGCAAGGAGCTGACTATCAAGGACATTCAGGTTCTGCTCCGTGTTGCCAGGATACAGCTGTCAAGGGCTCGATCGCAATGTGGGCATTGGGATAAGTGTTGCATCTGGTACAAACTGTGGCATTGGAAATGTACAGTGACAGTCAAATAATGTAGTTGCTTTGTGGAAGATCTGTGTCTATAGTGTATACAAAGGGAACTATTGACTGCAAGTTTCTTTCACTAGCCTCTGAGATTTAAGCGGATGCAGTTCTTGAGCCTGAGGGGACATGTGCTCGATGCAATCAGTTGGGAGGTTTTAGTAAAACAACCTTATGCGCTCACACTGTGATTATTGCCCCGGTAAATCCTAAAAACAGGATCGTCAGGATCAGTAAGATTTGCTTGGATAGGATCCAGACTTTTTCCCACACCTTGTCTGTTGTCCATTTCACGTTAACATTGTACATATTCAAACCAATTAATTAGTCTTTGTAACAAGACAGTAACTTGTTCATTACTGATTTGCAGAGGTGTGGACTCGACTTGACTTGAATTTGATGACTTGAGACTCGACTTGACAAAATGTAAAGAGACTTGCAACTCGACTTGGACTTTAACATCAATGACTCGTGACTTGACGTAGCCTACCACTTTGTATCTTTCATCATGGAGCCTAGTGTAGCGGAGGAAACCGCGCTCATCTGCTTATCACTGGTTTCACTTCAGAGGTGTCGGCCAGAACACCACTTATGGCCAAAAGCGTCAGACTATAAGCAGTATGGTTTATCCGCTCTTTATTTTCCTTCTTTCACAGGCACAGCAGCATATAGATCGTGGGAAAAGAACAAAAGCTTACATTCCGCTCGTGAGGAGACGTTAGGACAGCTGTTGCAACCTGCGAATCGCGGCCGTTGAGTTAAATGTTAAAAATCACTGGTAAATAGTGCAATTGGGAAGTGCAATGTCCGTCCGTACAATTTTTTTCCCACAATTTCAATTGCACTTGTTTTAATAAATAAATATAGATTTTAAAAGCGTACATTATGTGGGTAAATATATTATTACTTTTTTGTTAAAAGGACTCGAAATTACTCAAAGCTCAAACTGCAGGACTTGGGACTTGACTTGAGACTTGTCAGCATTGACTTGGGACTTGACTCGGGACTTGCCTGTCTTGACTCGAGACTTGACTCGGGACTTGAGGGCAATGACTTGAGACTTACTTGTGACTTGCTAAACAATGACTTGGTCCCACCTCTGCTGATTTGTGTATATATTTTGTCACAGCTGTAGTGGGATCAAGTCAAGTGAGGTTTTTAATCCCTGCGTGCAGTGTGCAAATGGTTTTGATATTGTTGCGTATGGCAGATGTACAAATAGTAAGCAAGCCAAGCACAAAAAGTGTAAATATGTCATACTACTTTCTGCTTGGTCATGGAATGCTTTTTTTACAGCTAAATGTACACACAGCATTTGTGTGGAAATGGGGGAACATTCTTGGACAAATTGAAAATTTCTGGTTGACTGAGCTGTAATCCAATATTTACAAGCCAAAGTGTTATTGGGCCAATACTGTAGGAAAATTAGATAATAATAATAATAATAATAATAATAATAATAATAATAATAATAATAATAATAATAATAATAATAATAATAATAATAATAATAATAATAATAATAATAATGTAATGTATTTATTAAATACAAACTTTATTTTTATAGCACTTTCTTTACAAGGAATTTAGCTTAAAATGCTGTACAATGACACAAGTACATACATTACAAATATGAAGTGCTTAGCTTAATATCAGAATCCAATTGTTGTCTCTCATACTCTTGTATAATAATACAAGTCTAGATGTGTTTACTGCATGTGAGTTGCCTTTCTGGATTAATATGTTTTGTGTAAAAATGCCTCTAATTGCTGGTGACTTACAACTAGGTCTGCAGGTGGTGAATAGTTTCCCGCCACAACCACCCACACACACACACACACACACACACACACACACACACACACACACACACACACACACACACACACACACACACACATACACACACACACACTTATGCAATATTTTACCCTTGTCATCCAGCCAGTCTCCCATTGCTTGTCAGGTGTTCTAAGCTACAGGGCCTCTGACACTCCCTTTCTCCTCAGGGACAGCCAGGAACCAGACCAGCCTGTTTCTCCTTCTCTCTCTCTCTCTCTCTCTCTCTCTCTCTCTCTCTCTCTCTCTCTCTCTCTCTCTCTCTCTCTCTTTCTCTTTTTCTCTTTTGCTCTCCATCCTGTCAACATATCAGTCCAGCCTAATGCTGTATACAAGTTGAGTTGCTAAGCTACTGTTATGACCCCCCTTCATCTATGTATCTCAGCACTATACAAAAAGCATTGAAAATGCCCACAAAATTATCTTTAAAAAGCAAATTCTACAGAGGCTACTACTCAGCCTCTAATCCTAACCTCAAGGCCAACGTAGTTCAACTCCATCCATCGCAACTTAACCATTTTTGTCTAATCCATATAAGCTCGACCAAGTCATGCATCCCAGGGACAAGCAAGGCCACATATTTGCCATATGGTTCATAGTTGCTGTAGAGAAAATGTGTATGCTAGAAGTAATTTTAGGTCACTCCCTAAAGACCTGTATTATTAGAATTTAACAGTATAAACTGTACATGGAATGATGTATTCATTTCTTTAACAGAACTGACAATTAAGCAAGAGGAGGAAGCGACGGAAGACAATGGAATCCCAACACTTGAAGAAACAGGTCAAACAGGGGAGGGAGAAGAAGAGGCATTGGAGGAATCCATGACTGGAAGTCCGGACAATTTACAGGATGGAGACACTGGACCAAATGCAACAGCCGATTCCGGAAGTCGACAGCCACATGGTACAGACAAGTATAATTGCAAAATGCAATGCAAAGTGTTTTGAAGAAGCTACAATAGAATTGTGGTATTCTTTTGTCATGGACATCTTCGGGCACTAATAACATATACACAGGATTGTTCTTTTTTCAAATGATTATAATCTGGAAGGTGTGAACAATTTGCCCATCTTTTAGAGTGAGTCAGAAATAATTTGTTTTCCTTGGCAGTGGGTGTGGAGTGCTTTATGTTCTCTTGCTGTGTTTTTTTTTCTTTTTGTTGAAGGACAATAGCTTAGACTTGGAATTATTATCAGGGAAAAATATCCTAGGAATCCTCCGCAACCTGTTCCAACTGACGCCATGACAGCCGCGGTTGGTTGTCACACTATTAGGGTCAAGTTTCGCTCTTCCAACTGGCTGAAGATCAAAAGATTTGTCACTTGGAAAATCATAAGTGCCTATCAAACTGCATCACAAAAAAATTAACCCATTAACAATATTTATACACAAGTAAATGCAGTACAGGCTCTGTTTTTCTGTGACCCTTGTGTATACTTAGTTTTAAAGTATAACTTAAACAGCATATTAACACATACATACACAGTGAACCCACTTGACCTGATGCACAAGTGTATGGAATCAAATAGACATGGGGAGAAGACACATGGTCATTTTGAATGTGTTTAAGTGAATTCATTATTTTCAATTTAATTCAACACCAGACAGTTTTCTTAGGTTGCCTATGGTCTACTGAATGGTGATTGTGTATGTTGGCATACACAACCACTGTACCCATGCTGATCCAACAATATCTTTATTTCCACACTTTTATAGACAGAGAGAGAGGGAGCTAATGTATTGTAATGAAAGATTGGATTGGAAAGTGGTTTTGTTTCTCGATGTACTTGCTAATTATCGAACAGAAGAAGCCAAAGGAATCATATGTCATGCGAGTACAATTAAATATAGATGTGATAAAGAATTGTGTAGCAGCTATTTGTGCCGTGTGGTTCCTGCACACGAGGAGACAAATTCATCCATCAGTTAGAAAAACAGAAAAGGTAAATGAGTTCAGTTAGAGACAAGAAAAAAAAGAAAAAGCCTGCAGGGTTTTTGATACTTTTCTTAAAACATCTTCTACTAGTGTGTGTGTGTGTGTGTGTGTGTGTTGTGTGTGTGTGTGTGTGTGTGTGTGTGTGTGTGTGTGTGTGTGTGTGTGTGGTATTGACTTCCTGTGCCTGCCTCTTATCAGGTGACAGGCCGTTCCAGTGCAACCAATGTGGCGTCTCGTTCACCCAGAAGGGAAACCTGCTGCGACACATCAAGCTGCACACAGGCGAGAAACCCTTCAAATGCCCCTTCTGCAGCTACGCCTGCCGGCGGCGCGATGCCCTCACCGGTCATTTGCGCACTCATGCTGGTAAGACTCCTCCTATACCCTCCTCTCTTCCCCTTTTAATTATCCTCTGCTAGATACCCAGAAGCCACTTCTTCTCTTTCATTAGATGTGCTTCTTCAGACAATCTATACATGGTATCAATGCTGGGATTGTCTTTTACTTATTTTAAGAGATATAGTTTTTTTTTTCAATATTATGCTTGTGTTACATGTCCTCACAAAATCCCACTGCAATTTGTATGAACTTAATCAGTATTGACATAACGTAGGAACCTTGAAAAACTACTTTGCTCCTTTGGAAATGAATGATCTCATGGCTTGAATGTACCTGTACCTGTAACAATCCATCTTTATATAGACATACATCAGGGAGAATGTGAGAGACCCTGCCGGGTTCGCCATAATGCCAGTCTTTGTGATAAGTGTATTTTTTCAATTTGTCTCAACAGGATTCGTAAGTACCTATATTTCCTCCTACTGCTATCATTATTTTAAAACTTTGTGTGAATTGTTTGGTCTAATGTTAGCAACTAGCAGAACTACAGCAGCATATATGTATCCAGGTTGATGGCTCTATGTCTTGTATTGTCTTTGGAAAGACATAGTGGTGTTTTTCTTTTTTTCTTCTTTTTTTCTTTCTACCTACTACCTTTTGTAGTGTCATGAGTGCTTTGTGGTTAGGTACGAAGGACATGGTGTTCCTTAGTTGCTTGACTCGCTAAGGAGGAAGCTATCTGTCTAGTGACAAGCACATGGGGAGCACTCCCCTGTCTCTCTAAACTGTAACCCACTTTCCTATCAGAGAGGATGTTATCTCCCCTCTTTTGTGCTTTTGAAATCAAGGTCAGACAATACCTTAATTTCTGCCTGTTGTGCCCCCATAGGGGTTACTCATACAGGTTCTCATTTAAGATGTGTTTTGGATGTGGTTCCTTGTGTTTGTGTACAGTGTGTGAGTGTTTTGCATGCATGTTAGACACTTAGCTAGACGCTCTGGAGATAATACCAATTGGACAATTTTTAGACACCTTAGGAATAAATGCACAGCCATGGTCAGGAAAGCCAAATCTGAATACTACCTTGAATTAATCTCAAACTGCTACTCTAACCCTGCACTATTTTGGAAAGCTGTGAACTATAATAAAAACAATTCAAGCACAGTTCCCACTCAGATCAAATTAAATGGTCACACTCTCAATGATCAAAAAGAGATTGGCTTAGCTTTTAATAAACATTTTGTAGCTGCTGGTCAACTCTTTCAGAATGGAGGATATAGGCCTTCTACCACCAGTAGTAACGTACCGCCTGTCTCTCAAACTCCTATTTTCAGCCTTGATCTTCTTCCCACAAGTGTTGTTGTAGATGCGCTCCTCGCCATCAACCCCAAGAAGTACATTGGAGAGGACAATTTGGATCCGTTTTCAATCAAGCTTTCGACACATATAATATCAAAACAAATTACCCATATTTTTAATCTTTCCATCTCCTCTGGAATAGTTCCTAAAATCTGGAAAATAGCTCATGTAATTCCTTTACATAAAGGTGGTGACAAAAATAATCTTAATAACTACAGGCCAATTTCCAAACTCCCATGCCTGGCAAAAATTCTAGAATCACTTATTAATAATCAGTTAAAAACATTTCTAACTAGTGCTTCCATTTTGAGCCCATTCCAACCTGGTTTTAGGGCAGGCCATAGTACTGTCTCTGCTGTGACTTTGGTTGTAGACAACATTGTTGCAGCATTAGACAAGAAAAAGCACTGTGCAGCACTTTTTATTGATCTTTCAAAGGCCTTTGATACTGTTGACCACCATTTGCTTTTACAGAGGCTTTATGACATTGGCTTTGATCAGTCTGCATGTAGCTGGTTTAGGGATTATCTCTCTGATAGACAGCAGTCAGTTAAACTGGGAAGATACCAATCTGAATTCTTAACTGTTACAAATGGTGTCCCACAGGGCTCAATTTTAGGTCCAGTTCTTTTCACAATTTATATAAATAACATTGTTTCATCGCTAAAAAACTGTCACGCCCATCTATACGCTGACGACACAGTACTGTATTGCATTTCCGATTCGGTGCACCAATCTATTGAGAACCTACAAAGCTCTTTTAACACTCTGCAGGACTGTCTAGTAGACCTCAGGCTTGTTCTTAATACAGACAAAACCAAATATATGTGTTTCTCCAGAGCAAGAACTACAAATTTGAATGATTTTAATGTTTTTACAAAGAATGGATTTTTAATTGAAAGAGTCACAGAGTACAAATATCTCGGCATCTGGTTAGATGATAAACTCACTTTTAATTTCCATATAAAAAATCTTGTTTGTCGACTACGACAAAAAATTGGCTATTTTTATAGGAACAAATCCACCTTCCCTTTATTTAGTAGGAAAAGGATTATTGAGGCAGTTTTTATGTCTGTCCTTGATTACGGTGATGTGGTTTACCGGCATGCATCTCATTCATGTCTTAAACTCCTAGACTCTGTTTTTCACTCTGCTTTAAGGTTCATCACAGGAGATGCTTATGACACACACCATTGTCTTTTATATGAAAAGGTTGGGTGGTACTCCCTTAAAGAGAGACGTGATGCACATTGGCATATTTTTATTTACAAAGCCTTGACCGGGAAGCTTCCTCGTTTTTTAACAGAAATGTTGCAAATTTCAGATGGGCTTTATCAGACCCGCTCCACTGACATGCTCATGCTTTATGTCCCACAAGCCCGGTCTGAGCTGGGAAAGACAGCTTTTAGCTTCAGTGCCCCTGACTCCTGGAACAACTTACAGCAACAAATTAAACTAAATACCTTCATATCCTTTAATCAATTTAAACAAACTATCTTAAATCTGCCAAACTCTACCTGTAACTGTTTTAATTAGGCTATATTGTACTTTCACCCATTTAATTTCATTTTAATTGCTGCCACTCTTCACCACTATGTAAATGTTTCAATTGTTTTTTTGCTTTTTGTTTTTTTCTTCTCTTTACCTGTTGTTGTGTATTTGATGTATTTGCATTGAATATTGTGTATGCATTGTTGTTTTTCCTTGGAATTTGTTTGAACTCGACACCATTGAAAATGAGGGTCACCCCTCAATTGGTCTCTCGAGGATAAATAAAAGTTCAAGGAAAATGAAATGAAATGTTATATCGGTCTAAGTTACTGCTCATATGCGTCTTTGATGAATGCATCTACAGTATTTCCCCACATATTAGTTTCCCTCTCGATGACGTTCCTGGCCCGGTCCTCTGCCATGATGAACAAGCGTATCCAAAAGAGTGAAATGTAAAGGCGGAGTCAGCTATTCTGGAGAATGTTTGTTAATTGTCAATATAACTTTTTTCAAAATCATTGGATATTTCCTCACAATCCACTAGGTGGGCGTACTGTGATTACGCTGAAAAAATGGTGGGCCCCATTTGTTAACATCCCCTTTGGTTACATACCAGTTTACAGAGCCTAGGCTGTATATTAACACTGGATGTTTATCAGGGCACACACAGTTTATACTAGGGGTGTAACCGTACACAAATGTCATGGTTCGGTATGTACCTCGGTTTTGAAGTCACGGTTCGGTTCTGTACGGTACGGTTCTCAGTTAAGAGGAAAAATGCAAAAAAAAACGTGTGTAGCATTAACTACAATGCAGCCTAAAGCTATTTTTCAGTATAAAAAAAGGAAAAAACTGCTGCAAAAAAGAAAGGTCTCCAATAAATAAAATACTTCTCAAATAAAAGTGCAAGTTCTGCAATGCAATCAAAAGAAACCTGTACATTTGGCATATTCACACCATAATTATGTATTTATGTACGGTAAGGTTCAGTACGAAATTGTGTATGTGTGAGAAGTTATTCACTGATTTTGACAAAAAGTGATTTTGACAACAAACAGTCTCCAGAATCTGCAGTGCACCTTGAACAAGGACACCCAAGGACAAACAAGACAACAATGAGAAATATTTAAGAGTGGTAGACAGAAACTGTGTCTGATTATCCCTAAGACCAAGTACAATGATGGAAGAAGTCAATGATCTGTTGAGGTACAGTTGATTGGTCGGAGGATAATGCAGGGAAGGCAATACTTGAGACGCAAAGGATTTCACATGTTGTAATGCAGAAGGTTTAAATCTGAGCAAGTTCTGGTTTATTAGCCAAATGCAATCAGTCAAGTGAGTCTGAGTAAACAGTGTGGATCATTTACATCCCATGAATAAGAATAACGTCTGAATTGTTGATTCTTCGGGTCCATCCAACATCTGCACAAGGTTGCATGTGGGCGGTTGTATGAATGTGAAAAATAAATTAAATCTATACTGTGTGTGTGTGTGTGTGTGTGTGTGTGTGTGTGTGTGTGTGTGTGTGTGTGTGGTGTGCGTGTGCGTGTGCGTGTGCGTGTGCATGTGTGTGTGTGTGTTGTGAGCTAGTTAAAGCAAGGGGGCAATACTTGATTGAATACTGCCAACTTCACTGCCTTAGTTACAAGGCTGGAAAGCAGCAGAGAAAAATGATTTCCATCATGACGTGTTACTCTATCACAACTCAGAATTAATATTACTGCAATGACCCCGTAGGAAGACCTACCCACACTTCAATAATATTGAAACCCTTTGTCATTAGCCAACACTTTTTGCTCATACTCAGAAAAAAAGGGTAATGAACCGTAGTTTCGAGTTCTGCTGATACAATGTCATACATAGACCACAAGAGTCCTGAATGACAGATACAACAGAATAGGCCCTACCTATTATCACTCTACATGATTCACACGAAAAAGTGCCTATTGATGCAAGATTGGCCTTGACTGTCATAGCAAATAGTAATTTCATAGCAAATGGGTATTATTTCACTCACTTAAATCATCAAGAAGTCGTCCAGGAAAGAAAATGTAACATTTGCAGCTAAAGGAATATTCAGTTCTGCGTATATTGTAGAGCAAATTCACTGAAAATAATATAAAATGAAACAAAAAATAAATTTTTCGTGGGGGAAAAAGTATTTCACGTTCATTTGTGAACTGTCACCTATCTCTAGATGTTTATATGTGCGTGTATGTGTTTTACGGCTTCCATTCCTCGGACTGATTTTTTTTTGGGGTTTCTTTGTTGTCACATACTGTAATAGCTGTCCCCATTGTGCCAGTGAATGTCTTACTACATCAAAATGCTGGTGTCTGGGTCACTTTAGTACGCTTATGTTCACTCAGTGAATCCCTTTATGAGTCATTACATGGCTTTTGAGAATACTCTGTCACAGACCTGTTTCCTCAGCAGTGTCTGCCTGCGCCGGATTTTCACTTTGATACAACATGTAGCAGTTAAATGTTTACACAATTTATATTCAACTTATTCCTCAATATGGAAACAGCTCATTCCGTTGTACAAAGGTGGTGACACCACACCAGTGAACTATTGGCCTGTATCTGCTGTATGGCTATAATTTTAAGGTCACTGCATTGTGGATAATCAGTCGAACGTATTAGCTTAACGGTATTTTTTGCAAAAAGTGTAATGAAAGTCACTTGCCAATTAAACATACATCACAATTTGTTTTCACATTTTGGAGTTTTTTTTTCCTAAATGAAAAATAGTCATTTGTTGATCCGTTGCTCGAGTGATGAAGAAAGATGGACGGATGGATAGATGGGCCGATGTTACCGAGATAAATGCAATGGATGTGTCTTAATCTTTCCACTTGTGAAGGCAGGGAGGAATTGAATGAAAAATAAATGGCACAATGAATCACACTCCACCTCCATAGCAGTTTATTACTGGAGTTAGTTTCAATACCACCACCATGGGATGTATACGTTATTCACTCATGCTGTGCCCACAGTAGTGGGTTGTTTGCTGTATTTGTTTCAGAGACCAAAGGGTTTTGAAATGCAGACTTGATGGTGCAACTATCTGTCGCCCACAACTTTTTTATTTTTTTTGCTGTCTGGCAACAGTTGTGTGGAATGCTCACACTAGTAGTGGAAAATCCATGATCTCAGAGGCTGGCTTGTTTCTACTACTGACTGTTCACAGTATTTACTACTACGCAGCGCCTGAACACTGCAGCAGCTTGCTTTGGCTTTTTGGACGCTACCCACTCTCTCTGTCCGTACAGCAAGTGCATTAATATGTTCTCCCTCGATTGTCTTCACTTTTAGTTGGCAAACCACACAAGTGTAACTACTGTGGGCGGAGTTACAAACAGCGCACGTCTCTGGAGGAACATAAAGAGCGCTGCCATAGTTACCTGCAGGGTATCGGCTTGGATCCATCCACCAACTCTGGCCCTTACACAGGTAAATTGTTTCGCTACACCTGAAACCAAATTAAAGCCAGCCAAATCTGTAATGGAAACTGTCAAACTGTAATAGAGTAAGGAGAAAAATCAGTATACACAAGTACAGTCCGAAATGACTTATGCATTATTCATTAATTGGAAGAAAATAAAGTTATATAAAATATAAAGTTCCATTATGAAATCATTTCCTTTAAAATGATAAAAAGACTGATGTGGAACACATATTACAATTTTACAAAAGGTTTTCTGTTTTTTTCTGTTTATGTGTTTTTATATTACATTTGCATTCATCTGATTAATACATTTTTAGAACTTCTTTAGTCCATGTTTTATTTAAAACTGTTTAAATAGTTCATGTGTATTGAATCATTCATTTTCTAAAGACAACACAGTAACATAACATTTCTAATGAGATTATGGAGATTTAAGAACAGTTCAGGCCAACATTCTTAATACATTTATTTTTTTTTACAAATGGTTTGGTTTTAATTTCCAAAATACAAATAATATTATTTCAGTTTGAAACATGGAAATATATGATTGCACTTTCTAACGTCCCTTACACCTTTCAAGGTGAGGTCCCCAAAGAGCAGAGGCCCATGTCAGAGGCCAACACCATGGCTACTTTCGATCGGCCGCCTGTTATTGAAAGGCTGCACAACAACCTGGGCAAGAGGAAGAGCACCACACCTCAGAAATTTGTGGGTGGGTATGTCAAACGTAGTCACGCAGTCAACTGCTTTCTCTAGTTTAGTCAGGGTGAATGTGTCAGTGATGTACAGTATTATTTTATTTGAATACACTTCAATGTCATTTATTTTCTAAGAGTGTGAAGTTGAGGTAGTGTCTGAAAATGACTTGTTCTGTTGCGTTGCATTGATGGCCTATTATGCAGCATTTCAGTGGATTTATCTTATTGATATCTTAATACACATCTATTAGTCACACTTTATTGCCATCATTTATTTTGGTAGGGATATTCCTTTTATACCAAAATAATGGGCATGTATTATTAACTTATACATTCCTTGTTGTTGTACTTACTTAATAACAGGAGTTATGGTTTCCCTCTCTTTTAAGCGCCGCGCCATGCACTATAATATCACACAATAACCCTGCCCTGCTTATGAGCACAGCTTCTTTTTTGTTGTTGTGCTGAATTTGGTTTTATTTGCCACACTATTAGAAAAAGAGACTGAGCAAGCTAGAGCAAGCGGTTGACTGCGAGGCAAGGAAGTGTTTTTCACTCTGTGGTTAGGTACACCTGTAACTTTGCCATTGCTTTTATCGAGAGAACACAGCTCACCGCATCCCTGTTTTTGAGGGGTTAAACAGTGCGGTAGTAGATGGATGGGGCTTTCCAGCCCATTCGATTCGCAAACACAGAACATCTTGTGCAAACTATGAAAACAAGCCCTGAAAGAAGACATATGACCGCCTAGAAAGGGAATTGTTTTGAATTCAAGCCATGCTCATATTTTTGCATATCACTTTTGATCTCTTTTTTTTGTTGCTTAAAGCAGAAGTCTTGCCCTCCACTTCTGCTATCACATCTTTATTTCTTCTGTTTGGTGTCTTGCGTTTTGGAAATCGGCATCCTCATTGTTAAATCGATTAATTCCACCCGCTCATATTTGCTCTGCTCTATTTCATGCAGGTGAAAAGATGGTACGCTGCGGCTACCCTGAGCTAAGCTATGACATGGGTCTGAAGTACGAGAAGCAGGCTGAACTAATGCAGCCGCACATGATGGACCAGGCCATCAGCAATGCCATCGCCTACATGGGATCGGACAACCTCCGACCAATGCTCCATGCACATCCGGGTCCCCCTCTATCCATGGCCGAGGTGGTGCCCATGGTCAACCCCCTCTTCCACCACCATGGCCTGCCCTTCAGTCAGAGGACAGAGCATCTAGGAAACTGTGACACGCGGCTGCCACATCATCATCAGCGTGACTTACCCAGCCATCCCACCTCCAACGGCCCCATGGCTTTAAGCAGGCAGGGCAAGACGCACCAACCTAGGCAAGATGAATCCCCTAGCAACAGCGGAGTTGACTCTGTGGACTCGGCTCGCAGCAGCCCCAGAGAGAGGCAGGGCTACCACGCGGCACCACCTCCCGGCCACAGGTCTAGATCCAGTCCGGCGGTGGTCTATTCAGGTGAGCGGGGGACAAGAGAAGAGTCACCCAGAGGTGCTGGGGCAGTGACAGAGACAGGGCTGATGCGGGTGCCCACAGAGAGGGTTGTCTCGAGTCACGACGGGCTGAGGGTGTTTGGGCGAGAGGGCCAGGAGTTGCGGGCATTTCAATGCGAGCACTGCCGGGTGCTTTTCCTGGACCACGTCATGTATACCATCCACATGGGTTGCCATGGCTACAGAGATCCGTTGGAGTGCAACATCTGTGGCCACCGCAGCAAAGACCGCTACGAGTTCTCCTCCCACATAGTCCGCGGTGAACACACCTTCCAGTGAGAGACAGAGGGAGAGAGGATGGGTAGGATTCTAAAGGGAAAGGCTAAAGAAGGGAAAGGAGCAATATAGCCTGATTATCCGTCCTTATCCCCCCCAGACCTCTTAAGACTGTACAATTTTTTAATGGCACTGTAGACAAGTGTAGCACAATCATAGCATAGACTTTCTTTTTAAGATACTTGTTGTGAATCTGAACAGCTGAACAATCATATGAAGGTACGGGCCAAAGAACACATTTTCTAGCTATTTAAGTAAGATTAATGTATAGGAAGGAAGGTAAGTTTGTGTTGTTGTTTCTCTTTCTCTCTCAACATGTTTATGAAGTGTGTAACAGAGCAGCTGTCGGATGACTTTTAATCGTTAATCATTTTAGTTAGTGTCTCCTTTTGTACGTGTCGCATCATAAGAAGTAAAGTAAACATTAGAACATGGGTAACGCTTTACAATAAGGTATAATAATTAACTGTTCATTAATGTTTATTTAATGCTATTAATGGTTAGTTTATGCTTATAAAGCATTAACTGACTTTGATTTACTAATGGTTAGTTAATGACGAGTTAATGTTTAGTATGTATTTACTTAGCATTAACTAACAGCTGATTAATGTACCCCTATTGTTAAGTGTTACCAGAACATGTTCCTTTGCAGAAATTACTGGATACTGATGACATTAGTAAAGATTTAGGTAGTCCCTCATTCAATACATGAAAACTACCACTCGTTAATTATTTCATGGACATAATAGCTACTGAAAAGAGGGAAATTGCCCACAATGCTCATAGTTCTGTCCATGGAAAATGGTGTACAAACTATGTGTTCTCGCTGCAAGCAACTTGGTATCCATTTGGACTTGATTGCCAGCAGTGTGGTTGTCTCTGATTTCTGTTTCTATCTGCAGCTGTAGAATTTTGAACATTTGTGAGTGACATGATCCTCAGTATTTTGTTCTGCTTTAGTGCGTAGCTTAATGACTTAGCTTACATAGATAAATACCAAGGCTATATTCATTTAAAAAAACTCTAGGAAATCCCTTCAAACTTTACTAATGACCCCCAATAATGTAGTGATGTAAATATAAGTTTAAAGAACTTGGAGGCTTGGAGTAAATGAAAATAATTATTATAACATAGAGGCAACTTAATGTGTCAAGATACACAAATAAAAACCAAATTTGCAGATGTATATTCATAAATGGTGTTAATCACAAATGAATGTAACATATATAAATTGCATTTAAAATTATACATATTCATAATAATTAGTTATTTGGGGTTGGTGAAGTTGGAAACATTTTTTATTTGTATTTGTTGACGTTTTTAACTTTTTACTAGACAGATTGGAGAGACAGAGTTGAAATGGGCTAGAGAGAGAAGTTACATGCAGAGAACCAACTCACTCGAACCAGGTTTGCTGCGAGGACTGAGCCTCTAGGGGGGGACGTTCTTACCACCACACCACGAGCGCCCCAAGTTGGCAAAGTTTGGGCAGAAGTAACACCACAAGGCTCTAGAAAGGCTTTTTTTAACCAATGGCAGAAAACTACCTCCCCATGTCGTAGGATTCAGCTGAGGTAATGGCCTATAGAGTTGTGTTTTTCACAAACCTTTGGTGGAGTAATGGGCCAGTTTTACTAGGAGCCAAAATGAACATTGCTAGCTAACTAACTAAGGTTATATTTATTTCAAGTCAACATGTTTTAGATGATCAATCTATTAGCTTGTACTGACACCACCCCCTTGTTTTCCCAATCAATGGCTGTTAAAGCCCTTGTGTAAAACTACAAACAAAGAAGACCTGCCAGTTTTTGTTGCTAGCATACATATTCTTTTATTTTTAGACAAGCATTTATTTTTTATTTATTTTTTATTCAATAACTTGTAAAAGACATTCACTTGAATACTGATTTTTAAAATGTAACAAAGTATTGCATCTGAGTTTTCTATCACAAAAGGAATGAAATACATGTAGACTTGACATAGTTTACATACATGAAAGAAAAATAACAGATCCTTCATTCATACAAGGGTCACATTTTTCATAGGTCAAAAAAAATATTAAATATAATTAATTTAGACTTCACCAATCTAATACACCTATACAATATTTTATTGTTATTGTTGTTATTATTATTATTATTATTATTATTATTATTATTATTATTATTATTATTATTATTATTATTATTATTATTATTATATTAACATATACATCTGTAAATAGGTTTATCTCTCTGTATTGGGACTCTATTATATTTGCACCTACAAGATAGAACTGTGGATCATAAAGCAACATTCACAAGGAAATAAAAAAAACAAGGTAGTTCACAAACTAGCCAAATGGCCTTTGTCTCGTCTGTAACATTTAACAGTGTAGCCATGGACATATTTCCCTCATTCTTTTTCTATTCTAAGCACCCAAGCTAATGCATTCTCTACACCTCAAACTGATCATTTGCGTGTATTCTTGCTTGCTCTTAGAGAAAATTGTTAGATCCTAGTGACTCATGGGTTGTCTTGCTAGCAGTGTTTGAGAACACAGATTCCTAAGATGAAGTAACATAGTGGACGGTGGTAGGGTAAATGTTTTCATGTTGATGACTTAAACATCTGGAAACCAAAGGGATAAATGAGGTTAGATATGCACATTAGTTGTTTTTCTCTGATAAAGATAAAGGCCCATCTTTTTGATCTAATCAACTTTGTGATTTTGTCTATAAATAGTACAAGTGAAGTTCTCTTTTAGTGCTTAGTTTTGGGGTCAGGTTTTGGTGCTTTTTATTCCTTAGCTCAGTAACACATGCTTATATGTCTGGTTTCAATGCCATCTCTCCTCCCATTTGTACCTATATGTCATTACAAGTACACTCCTTTTAATGGCGCACCATAAAAGTGGGTGTTGCGAAGCTTTAATTGAATGCCTGAAATGTATTGCATTATGGGTATTGCGGTATTAGGTGGAATTCCTGCACATGTTGATTTCCTACTTTTGTAACATCAAACTCAAAGTTATTTGAATCAGTCTGCTCAGTCTCTGATTCTCAGCAGCACCATCTCAAGCACAAGCACACAGACAACTAATGTCTTCCGCACTCCCTCTCTCTCTCTCTCTCTGAATCTCACTCTTTGCATTGCCACATTGATGTTGCATGATGTTGTACAGCAGGTATTGAAAAGAAAAAAGAGAAACAGCTGTAGGAATGCTAATTAATAGTTATCCCATGGTAGTTATGAAGGCACTTCCGCCGACGGAAGCATTCCAAGCCACCTCTGTAAAACCTACCCTGACATTAAAAGCTCATGCATAGAACAATGATTATGGCAAGTATAGGAGTAAAGCCACTTTCCAGCTCCAAATGTCTTGTCCATCACCTACAGTATATGTTGTTGAAGGATAACAGATTACGATCAATACACTTGCTGCTTTTTCATAGTTACTGTCTCTCTCTTTGGGAAAGGACTCAGAAAAGACTGAGCTTTTCTTTACAGTTGACCCTGCACTTTATGTCCATACCCTGAATATAGGCAGAATTGTTAGTGTTTTTGTTTTTGCCTTTTTTTGTTCTCTTTTCTTGTTGTTCAAGTGTGAATACATCGGAGAAAACAATCATTACCAGACCACAGGTTACTCTATTATCTGAAAAAAAATTATTATCTTTGTATCAGTACCGTACCTAAATTAAGCCTGGCTTACTGGTGTCACACTGGTCAATATAAACAGTTTATTATCCTCCAAGGTTAAACTCAGTGATTAACTCTTCTATGTTCAGTGTCTACCTGCGATCAAATGGCAGCTTTTTCTCTGTTTACATGTTGCTTCTCTTATGTGCAACAGGTGCCCAGCTAGCATAAAAAAGATACTGCGTGTAAAGTATTGGCACTGGAAGTTGTTTGCACCTCTCAGATGTGATATCGACTCTAGACATTCCTCTATACAACTATTCCTGTATATATAAATTATCTGAAGCTTTATCCTTTTTCTTTCCCTATGATATAAATTAATGCTACCCTGCTTTTTCAATCCTCTTCAGAAGGATTATCTATGAACGATAGAACAAAACAGATTGGTACTGAAGTGAACTGAACTGGGCCTAATGTATGACAGGATGTTAGAATTAAAGTGATTTTTTCTTCAGTTGTTTTTATGTATTCCCCAGGTTATAATTAGCAAGACTTTGGGGGCACAAACATGTATTCTCCTTGTTCGGTGTAAAAAGGACAGCCTTACTTTTACACAAATTCTTTAAAATGAAGCAGCCATAAAAAAAGTTTAAAAAAAGGTCTTGATCAGCACTCCTTGTGGGTAAGGAGTTTACTTGAAAATCAATTGAAATGCTATTGTTTCAGACTATGGGGATGTTTTTGTAAAATTTTAAAATGTGTGTTATAAATGTCTATTTTTCTGCTGAATTGTTAATGCAAATAGTTTTGTGAACCTTTGTGCGTGTTTTTTTTTTTAAGTTTAAATTTTTTTTTTTACAAAACTGTAAATGACTGGGTTCAGGTGAATTGTGTTTTATAAGAAATAATACATGGAAGGTGTCTATATTTTGGCACTGAATATTGAAATTATCCAGAAACGTGTGCGGATTGATCATCTCTGATATTGAAACCAACTTTAAAATGTGAGGGTTCTCAGGTATTTGCATAGCTTGTGTATTTGTATGTCCTAAAACATGTGATTTATTTATCAAAAAGATGCACAGTCATTGAGATTCTTTGGTCCTTTCTAATTACTTAAATCAGTCCACACACCGAGTGTGGTGAAGGAAGATCGGGGATTGTTCAGCCCTGTTTTCAACATCAATGACATTACATGAAGACACATTGCTGTGAAGAATACAATGTATATTTTTAAGGCATGGGTTTCTCTCTATTAAAGAAATTGATTTTACTGCCTTGGCTGTTGTGTTAATTTTGTAAACAGGAAGATAAACATACTGTTGTATAGCATCCTTTAAACATGCAAACTGCATCTGAATATGCAATTCAAATGTTTAGTTGTGAGTACAATATAATACATTGCTTGAATCTTGTGAAACACATGCAAAGTCAAGAAAGTCATGATTTAGACACGTCCTGTGAAGTGACTCGACCACTTTGGTTTATATACTATTTATGGTTTAAACGTATCTGCAACTGTTCAGGATCTGCACAGTCCAGTCAAAATCAACAAACACACACAGGGATGGTCAGGTATCATTTGACGAATCAGCACCTGCTTGGACTTAGATTATTGGTTTGTTATTCGATATCAATGGGTTTTATTTTAATAAAAGACTTTTATCATAAAAACCTGTTCTTATTACCTGTAGTGTTGGAGTTATACTTCGGTCTGTCTCTCTGGTTTTCAGCCTACTGACGGACTTATTCAAATTCACCAACTGCTTTGAGCCATATCTTTAAATAACAGTTTTTGAGGTATATTTAAATGTTTAATTTAAAACCTTGATAGGCCAATTTCCTGTACATAAATCATAAAATGAATAGGATAATTATATTGAGACCAGTAAGCCCTGATTGTGGGGTTAACACACTGACACGCCGTAAGCTTGCCCATCAGATAATATTTATTGTCATCATTTGATCCACTGCTTACATTGAGGAAATTAATGGTATTCTAGCATGAGTAGAGCAATGCAAAACCAAAGTAATTGATGCAATGTCACTTTCTGAACATATTTATCTAATATTATAATTATTTTATTTTTTAAGTGGGGCTAAAGTATCACAGAGATCCATATATGGGGTTGATTACTTGAGCAAAAACATTCCAAACTTTGACGAGAACCTTCAGTGAACATTAAATACTATGTCCTCTGTTGCCAGAAAAAGATTTTAACACGTAATTTTCTCCCAAAAATATTCTATCTCTACATAAATAACGATTTCTAGAAATGTAGTGTGCAACTACAGCATACTGTAAAGCCTTAGTTTGCTGTGTTTTGATTGGTGTCTGTTTCTCTCCTGTCTTTGTCTATGAGCAGGTGGGCGCTTGTTGAAGCCTTTAAATGTCAGAGCAGTCTTGTTCACCCCCTTACTTCTTTAATCTGTGTATAAAACACACACACACACACACACACACACACACACACACTCACTTGCATTCGCACAGCAAACACACAGAAAATCAAAGCTACCTGAGGGTGGTAGCAAAACCGAGAAGTGTAAAGCCTGAACAGACCCCAAACTGTATCTTTTCATCTTCAGATTTCTCCTGTTTACCTGCCTGTCAGTTGATTGTTTGTTCCCGTACAGATCGTATCTCTGTTTGACTCAACCTAGGAGTGATACATCTGCCCAGAAAACCATTTCTCAGATGTTCCACGTATCATGTTAAACTAATTGCAGAAAAAAAGTGAGGGGGGGTATTGCCATTTTCTTATCTTAAAGGTGCAGTTTCAGTGAGGGGGATTTGTTTACATTTGCAGAGCCTGCCGTTAGTTTACAAATCGTATTTTCTCTTCTATGTTATTCTTAGTATTGAATACTTATATCATTATGAATCAGGAATAAATATTTTGAGGTATCTGGAACCAAACTTAAAACTAGACTATGTTTGTTAACAAAACTGTGGGCCCTGCTGCTGTAAACAACAACAGTGAAACAGTCACTAGCTTTTTAACTTCAGACAGTGTTCCGGGTATCCAATTGACCTATAAGGAAAGATTGTTTATTAAGGCATGAGAATATACCTACGGAAATGTTTACTTCTCTGACACACCCACAGTTACATAGTGCACCATAGTGTCGTATTTACATCCTTTTTTCGGGTGGTCTTTGTTGAGAATGCAAAAGTATTCTGAAAGGCGGTCATAATGTGGAGCTGGATGGCCAATGGCAAAATGTTTTCAGAGAAGAGTAGTTTGGAGGACAGTCCACCATAGCATGACGTATTTCATTCTTGCTAAAGGCTATTTTACCACGTTATAAAACTATTTCTACATTCAGTTGCAGCAGGTGAGGATGCGATGTGAATAGGCTTGCATACCAACCATGTGAAATGATTATAAATGGCATTCAGGGGGAAAGATTGTCAAAGACATTGTTTTTTTATGAAATAATAGAGCACTCTGTACTCACCACCACAGAATATACCCAAGCTCTTTGAAATAAGTTAGAGGTTATAAGTAATTCACCATTTAGTTATTATGTGTGAAGTAAAGGGTTATGTATTAATTTAATTCAATGATAATTCCTGATTATTTAAAAGTGCTTTGGGTCTCAGGGGTGTAAAATCTGGACAATTAATCACTGAGCCGATGCCAATGTTTTTTGAACCCCCAGTGAAGTTGATGACACATGAACCAATCAACGAGACAATGCAGACTGTGGCCATAATTGAAACCAACATAGTTTTAACATAGTGAATAGTTTGAAGACGTTTTGACATTCTCCTTTAAACTTTCTAATCAATTAGACATTCTAGACTGAATGGGTTTTTTCTCCTTACATCCCACTTGACATTTCATCACTGACAAGTACAGCACCTCTCGATGTCTTCTTAACGCTTTGTGCTTCTGCATTTTATTTTATCTTCATGCGAATCATTGTGTGTGTTAAAGAGAGTTGTCAAAGAAAGACTTGTTGCATGTTAACCTCTTTGGCCAAATAAATCCGCAAGAGTGCCACTATTAGTATTGTTCTCGTTAGGACAGCAGAGTGGAGGGGGTGCTGTGACAGCTTTGTGGCTCTGGGTTGCGATATGCTTTCTCTGTCGGGTTTCACTGGCCAATGCCGCTGCCTTGGTCGATCCTGTTAGACAATAAGTGTCTGGAAGTGTCAAAACCATAGGAAGCAACTGCCATCCTCACTCTCCACAGACTCTCAAGATTAAGGCCAAAACACACCTCACAGTTACACTGGAGTCTGACATACATCCAGCCAGTACCGGCATGTCAAGAGAAAACCAGGCTTGGCAAAATAAAATGTAAACACACTAGGTTATGTTTAAATGTAATCTTTGGCTGGATAAATGCATTTATTTATTACAAGCCAACGACACATATGGCACATATAAGAATTATATTTTAGCCTTTGGTTCAAAGTATAACACAGTGGATAGTCCCTGTAATTCCTGAGCACATTGGAATCATTGTCACTGTTTTGTTCTAAGCCATAAATCACATAGTCTGTCCTCTGAGTTTCAAGTTACAGAGCAGGGAGCAGTTCCAGATCTTTCTTACGCCGACTGCGAATCCACAGCAAGGTTGTGCAATCGCCACGGTGACAAGTCCTATTCCTGTTTTTCCTGCCAGGTAATGGTGGATGTTTGGACTGGCCCTTCACACTTCACACACACACACACACACACACACACACACACACACACACACACACACACACACACACACACACACACACACCAGCAAAAATACGCACTCACACACACCCTGTTCTTTTTTGTCACACACCCATAACTTCGAAGGCCCAGCTGAACCACTGTAAAAATGTGGTACAGTATCGCATACAGAAGTTTTGTTAAGTGTTTGCGCTGCTCAGGAGAATGAAATGCAGTTCACTGATTGGCCCTAATGTCTTTGTTGGGGAATGTGTTGCTGGCATGGGCGGTTACAGTTATCTGTGTCTGTTTAGCTTTTACCATGCCAACCCAATTGACTGATGTGACATGTTAATTGGTAGGGCTGTAACAATGCAAGCAATGGAGTGAAGTAGTTTTTTTGCCACAAAGTTGGTAAGCAAATAATCTCTATGCAGTATAAGCTGGGATCCGGTTTAGAGTTTTGAGGCCGAGCTCCTTCGACATCCTGTGCAGAAACACCATAATGTTGGTGAGGAAGCCTTGGTGTCATTGCACAGGCCTTAATGTCGGCTGGTTTGTGGTCAGAGCGCACGAGGTCGCCATATTCATGTGGGGAGGAAGTGCAGGGGGGAACTTCCACTTTCCTTCCTTTGCTTACCCGCGTTATGCAGCAATAAGTCTAGTGGGGAGAAACTTTGGGGTGAACAACATGCACAAAGAGATAGAAGAGGGGAGAGGCATTTGGGACAACAAAAAAAACACATTGACGTTCAGCAGTATATGAGCCTATATAAAAGATTTAAGGAGAGAAAAAAATAAGATAGAGAAGAATAAATAGAATAGGAAGAATAAATAGAGAAGGAAATGGCAGCAAGGGTATAAGGAAGGTGAGTCACCAAGAATGGACATCATCCCACACATGCGAGTGGGAAAGGGACAGAAAGAGAGATTAATAGAGAAACTGAGAGATAGATAGATAGAGAGAGAGAGAGAGAGAGAGAGAGAGAGAGAGAGAGAGAGAGAGAGAGAGAGAGAGAGATGGAGGGAGGGATAATTGCATCTGACACATGAAGATAAAGAACGTGACAGAAAGAGAGAAAGTGGGGTTTTGTAGAGCGGCGCACACCTGCTGATCAGCTTGAACTGCGAAAGTGAGATACACTGGGAAGTGAAATAGAGTTTGAGGGCTGTCATGAAGCACACAGCTACAGGTTTGTAGGAGCCTGGCACTGGGATGTGGGGATACATGCACTGGTGGTTTGACATAAATGGATACACAGCTGCAATGAGCTGAACTGAAAACAGGAAGTAAATGTGAACACAAAAGGTTGCTTTCTTTTCTCACACAGACAAATAAAGAGAAGGAAAGTTTCATCAATTCAGTGCCATTAGCTGATTTTCAGTCATACATGTTCGCTGTCATTGCATTTTGCTCAGACTGTAAACAAATGTTTGGTAACATTTTACATTAAGGGTAAATGTGTTATCTGTTAGTTAATGCTTATTAAATGCATACAAACATTAACTCATTGTTAACTAGCCATTAATAAATGCTTAGGTGATGCTTAATTATCTAACTAAGCATTAACAAACTTAGTACTTAGTTATGCAAAACTAAGCATAAGTCAACTAATCATATATAATGCCTAAGCAAGCATTACATAACCTTCAATACTATGCAATAACTAACCATTAATAGTGTTTATTAAGCATTAATTAACAATTAATTAATAATGTACCCTTATTGTAAAGTGTTACCATCTTGTTTGTCATTGTCAGTGTGACTGTGACAAAGCTGCTATTCCTCCACACTGTATATAATCAGTTTTTCGGGGGTGGGCCCTAAAAGGGGTCAAAAGAAGGACTCATGTACAAAAATGCTCACAAGTGATTTAAAGGGCAACCACACATATACTGTAAACTGTAAACCAAAGAGTGCAAAAGTAAAATGTCAGCCTCTTCATGTTATTCCATTTGCATCACATCCACTGCTGCTGCATGTAGGCGGGGTAGAGACAGTGCATGTGTTGGTCCCTCCCTCTCTCTATTCCATCAGGCGACATCACATCAAACTGTGTTCACCCTATAGCACCATAACACAGCAGTCACCTTCATAGGTTGTACCTTTTGTGATGACAGGGTTTTTTGACAGAACCATAACACTCACTCTGAAATCTGTGTTTGAATCGTGGCACATTTCTTGTTCTGCTTTGTAGTCAACATGTGTTTAAGTGACTGTGTAAGCACAGTGGGTCATACATAGCACAGTTGTTTCTGTATTGTGATGGAGATGAGGACTTTTTATGTTTAGTGTGAAATGTTTGGCATTACTGTACTTCTCAGAAGAGGCTGGGACAACAATGTTACTCAAACTGAAGTGTTGTCACTGCTGGTAATTCCGCCATTGGTGGTGTAAGTCATTTCTTAATTGAAAGAAAAGACAACATGCACATGCTTTAAAGGTGCCGTGTGTAGAATGTATTGGCATTGTTCAGAACAGACTTGGTAGAAATGGAATAAAATATGCACAAGTGTGTTTTAAATAACTTTAATGGCTTGAAAATACAGGTTGTTTTTTTCTTTTATTTCCTTAGAATGAGCCTTTTATATCTTATCTACATAAGAGTGCCACCATGGAGTAAAATTGCAAATTGACAGTATTGATGCAATTGCTCAACAGTACCTGTAGTTATTGCTGTTGTTGATCAGTTGCTACTCATTAATTTGAGAAACTGCTTGCTATAGACTGTCAGTGCTTTATTTCCCACATTTAGCTTACCTTGCAACTCAGCGAAAAAAAGAAGAAAGGGAGTCAAGACTAAAATGGTTGGTGCAAGTACTTTTGGCACGCTTCTCAACTTTTGCCTTTTAAATGTCAGCACAATTATTGTGCTTTCAGGCACCTGGGTCAAGAGAACAGTTGAGAGGATGGAAAGGCTGATACACTTCTAACGTGCGCTGAGTCCTACCTGCCTGGGCCTCTTCCAGATCAAGCAATATGCAATATACGTAAAAAGAAAAGGCCTCAATCAAAGCAATGATGCTGTGGAGCATTACTTTGCGTTGCGTGCTATTAGCATATCAAGCTAGCTTGTAGGTCATACTGGTTTAAAAATCAGGCTAATGATCATTTCATTATTTATTCTTTTGCTACACACGGCACCATGCTTATGTAAATTCAAACTGTTTCAGCCTTTGATATGAGCTCCGTTTGGGAAAGTATAACATCCTGAATTGAGTTTACATCCAGCTCCTTTGACCAATCTATGCTTTTATTTCCCTCTTAGTTCTTAATAAGAGGTCTTTGACTATCACATTTCATGCCAAAGGATTTTACAAGATATACTGTAAAGCCTTTTTATTTATGGAACTATTTCACATGAAGCAGCCATGAATACATCTGCTGTAAGGTGAGTTCAGGCTCTACACATTATCTTCCAACAGCTTTACTTAGTAACATGAAATGGGACATGACATCGGAGTCCTATTCTTTCAAGAATTGAGGTGTTATTTAGTCTGGTGTCAATGGTATCAAACGAAAAACCTGACAAACGTTAAAATAATCAAAATCCTTTAAAAAAAAACTTAACTTTACATTGGCTATTCTGTCTTTGTGAATGTTCGTTGTGGTGACTGCTGTGAAGTCCCTGTGAGAAAATGTCTTATCTGGGCATTATCTCTTTGACAATTCATTTGTCTCTGTCTCTCTTTATGTGCATACAAAACACACACAACCTCAGAAAAACCAACTCTTGCATTCAAGACTAGCAGTTGTATTGTTTCCCTTTTCTTTTCTTTCACTTGGCTGCAACTTCAGAGCCTTTCTATGGCTGCCATCCAGTGGTGACTTGCTGCAATCATACAGGAAAAGCCTTAGGTATAGCAGCATGCTAGTTTTCAAGATTTTTAAATAGACAAAATGATATTAAAACAAACGTCTTCATGATTTCAACTGGGATATATTGTGTTGAACAGTTGTTGTTGTAGTGGATATAATCAGGACGCTTTGGCAGATCTTCTGACAGAATTATCCCCACTAACCTTTCTGATGTCGCTAAATACATTATATTATTTTATTTCTTATTGAATTCATCTGTCTCCCTCTATTTGTGCCTTTATTTTTTGTCTGTCTGTCTATGGAGTCTTTAGCAGCCAGAGAGACAGTGTTGATTGACACTTCCACCTTGGTTCAGTAGATGGCGGCATTGTAAAGAAAACCTCTGCTCTCCGCTGATTTGCTCTTCACATCGCCATCACCCTAATAGCACAGTAGCAAAACCCATTTCAGGCAGCCATTAATAACTACAGAAAAACGTCCTCACTCTGCCTCATCCTCTGGTCTCACTTGACATGGTTGGCATCATTTGAACTTTTGACCGGACTGTAATTTGCAATGTAAGCTATCCAATTTACAACACCTTCAAAAGCGGCACACTCTAACAATTATTCATCACAGCAGTGCAGGCCTCAGTAAGAGAGAGAGAGAGAGAGATTTGGTGTGGGTGCTTGATGCTGCAGATGATTTGGTGACACCAGAGGAAGACTTAAAGCTTATAAAAGGGACATACGTGTGTCAAAGCAATAATATATATGTGGTAATAAAGTAAGTATCAGTTAAGCCATACAGAAAAAAGTTGTGCAAACTTTGATTAATTTGACTCACTCCATCTTGAATCCTACAAAAAGCAAAAGAAGCACATGAAATACAAATCTGACAAACATGTACAGTCACACACTGCTGTAGTGTAAAAAGCACTGAGCTACATGACAGAGGCATTGGTGCTTATATGACTTATATGACTGATAATAATATTTAAAGTCTGGTGTCACTACAGTGAATCAGCATGACACATATGAACTATTGCCCCCCCCCCCTCACCCCCACACAAATAACATCACTCTAAAACTGATCTGGTGTTTATTTGAGGGGGTTCGGAGCAATTCCGTCCCAACCCACGGCAGCATAAGCCAATATACTGCACTCATCAGTGGACAGTCAGTGAGCATTTGTCAGCAAACTCTGCAGTGAGACACGACTCGATGGCAGTCAACGTTTTCCCCCTAATGGGAAACAATTACACACTCTGTGGCTTCTTCACTGACTTCTGATGAGACTCATTCACTGAGGAAATGGCCACGTAATCATGTGTGCGTAATGCGCTAACGCTGCTTATTGCTCACTGAGTCAGGCTCATGCAGGGCCAGTCGGAGTTTTCGGTCGACTTCTGTCTCTAAAGCCACCATATGAGTTTTTGAGGTGACGGGAAATATGTAAGGGGAAATAGCCCTAAGTGTACAACACACATTCGTTCAGAGAATTACCTCTGTTGTCGTGCATACGTGTTACTTTGAATATGTCCAAACAAAACAAGTCTCAAATCATTCATGTTGCTTCCTCTGTCTCAGGAGAGCGTGTATGTGACTAGATTACATGGGGAAATAGGCACTTTTTATGATTCATACCCAGCTGGAGTACTTCACTGATGTAAGCACTCTAACATACCCACATTTGTTCCCCTTCAAATGTGTTCCCTTCATTCGAGTTGTCACATTTTGGCTTTAGGGATAGACTATGTCATTTTCACAAAAACTGGATCGGCGGTCTTAAAACTATAGGGCCTCCACTGACAGAAGCTATTGCTTCGGTCAATCCTTCAGTAATGGTTCAGTTATTTGACTGAACTAAGATTTTGAGGTTTTTATATTTTAGAATAACTTGGCTAATCTTGCTAATAAGATTTTGTCCTTAAAGAGGACCTATAATGCTTTTTGACTTTTATGACCTATAAACGTTGTTATGATGATTTATAGTCATGCTTAACCATACTAAATTATCAAATAATGACTTACATGCATTTCGACGTATTCCCTGCTGACCGTCTGGGGTGTCTGTGCAGAGCACTAGACACTATTCTAGCCAGTCGAGAAGTCATGTGTTCAAAGCGGTTTGAGGCTTTGTAACTTCGTGACGTCGCATGTAACTTGGTGTCGTCACCACGCGGATGTTTCCATGTATAGTAATGCTGTCACTTCCCTGTTCGCGTCTGCCTCGCGCCCTTATAGGTCCATGCTCGCGCTTCCCGCCACTGAAAGTGTTCCGGAAGGAAGGTAACCAATCACAACGGAGTGGGGTTTGCAGGGGGGGGGAGCGGAGATGGCCGAAGCACAGGCGGAGGGAGAGGAGATGGCCGAAGCACACACACTCAAGTGTTGACAGGACGTGCTGGATCGCCAAAATAAGAGAAAGAGCTTCCCGAAAATCTACATAGTTTTTTGTGATGTGATTCGTGTCAGGTTGCTCTATAGCAGTGTAAAACAAGAAATTAAGACCAGAAAAGTAGTATAATAGGTCCTCTTTAACACTCTTCTAATGTTTATAATTGAATAGACTCTGCAATGCTTGTGTTCTTGCAGCAGTAAGATAATAGTGTGAGTGGAGAGAGACAACATTTTTGTCAATGGTTATCTTGCCAAAAATCAGAAACTGATATTGACGTGAATGATGGAATGTAACTGCGTGAGGATTTCATGCACCGCCGCTGAAACAAGGCTAATGCCATGTAATCCCGAGGACAATTAATCACATCATTGTGGCTGCAGATAATAAAGTTATCCATCATCAGCAGCTACAATTATTTTCAAGATAATTAAACCTACTGTGTGTAAAGACACAACCCACCGTCATGCCACCATCTCCGCTCATGTGCATT
Source organism: Hyperoplus lanceolatus (assembly GCA_026929865.2). Classification (NCBI taxonomy): domain Eukaryota; kingdom Metazoa; phylum Chordata; class Actinopteri; order Uranoscopiformes; family Ammodytidae; genus Hyperoplus; species Hyperoplus lanceolatus. Next base: position 19,054,884 of record CM049405.1, read on the forward strand.
TTTTTATTCTTCCATGATAAACTAATCTCCTGGTTGTGATGCTTCCGGCTTCCTGATTCACCCCTGAGAATTCAGGCGGGATGGTTGTACAAATATTCTCATTTGGGCTCCGTTACGCAACGTTTCCTGGCATGTATGATAATTACAGTACCAATCATGCATGTGTATCATGTTAGTTATATACACACGAAGGCTGATGCAAATAGTAAGCAACAGAGTCACTGGAAAAGTGTTTAAAAAGAGTTTAACCAAATGCCAAAACACCAAGGTTTCGGTTTAAAGTACTTTCCAAACATTGTTCAATTATCCTGTTTTAGTGAACCACCTACCACCCAACATTTAAGATTATAAAAATGCAAAAGGTTTCACGTGCAGACAAGCCAGGTTAAGTAAAGCAAGTGCATCAATTAAATACAAATAAATAAAGCAGGAAATTACAAATGGATCTTTATTAAAACTATTTTGTCAAATATATTTATGTTAAGGACATGCATGGTGCATACTGATGTCGTTTTGGCATTCCCTCATTGTGTGAAAAGACCGAAACCTCTCGGAGGTGTCGTGATAGACATCTATAGGCCTTCGGGTGCCTTCCTCTGACGACTTTGGCACTATCTATTAAACAAACCATTTTGTTTTGACAATAACAAATGCCTCTAAGTTTTTGCAGACCTGGCATCTACGCAGTGGGAGTTATTTATTTATTTTCTCTGAAAGAAGTATTCATCTTCTTTCTCCCTTATTGTTTTGGCGAGATAGGAAGCACTTGAGGAATGAACGAAGACCTGTGGCGCTATCGGCAATCAGAAGCTCTTTTGTATAAATGCATATGACTTAAGTTGCCTCTGTCCTGCGTCGGAAATAGACTATTTAATATAGAGTGCAACTTTATTTTATCCATTGAAAATGAAAATCCCACTATTTCCATACTGTATGGAACTCGAATCCGGCCTGTGGTCATTTTCTGTATAGTCATTCCCAGTCAAGAATAACATGCAAGAAAAGAATCTTTAAAATGAAATATATATATATATATATCAGTTCAAATAACAGCTTCAATTAATAACAGTTAATGAAAAGTAGACGTTGGCTATGAATAACCAGCAAATCAACAGCACAGGACACGTATTTCAATCCTAAAACCCTCTTCATCTCTCCAACATGTGGCTGGGACGGTTTATCACACTGAAGGTTTATCTAAAGTGTGGGGGGAGAGAGAGGAGTGCAATGCTGCAGGGAGAGATTGCCTTTATACTCGAGCGGCAGCAACAGAGCAAAACAATGTGCCGCATGATAAAAAATTGCTTCATAACTCTCACATTGTGTGTCTGGCATCATTATGAGGCACAATAGCCTCTAGAGGGGCCCCAGCTTTTTATTGGCGTGCCTCTCGCAGCGGCAAAGTCTCATCCATTAAACAAATCAGGGGGTTATGTATTAGATTAGCTGTACAGCAGGCACCGGGGAACGCCTAGAAGAAACACACCAAAACCCTGGTCTCATTCGCTCTCATAATCCCCTGGAATAAATTACCTAATTGACTGCATTAGGGCGATACTGTCAGAAGGTGCCTCTTAAGGCGTAATGTATAATGAAAATACACAACGTGGCTAAATTGCATTTTTGGTATTAAAAATGATAAATGCCAGCCATTTGGGGGCATATGAAGAGTGAAGTCTCTCCTCCTCGAAAGCATGCATGCCAGAGCTCATATTTCCATATTTCTTAATAAATTTGTGGTGTCACTTATATTAAAAGCTTGTCTCTGCTGAGGAATATTTAATAACGTTTTTTCTGCGTGATAGGAAGCCAATGTCACACACACACACACACACACACACACACACACACACACACACAGTCAGGAAGCTAGTTGGTGGCAGCTTGGGTAGCCCACCCCCCACTGTGTCACTCTGCTGGTCCTCTGACCTATGAGGTGAGAAATGGACTGCCCCCCTCTGGTGAAGGGTCAATACTGCAGCGGTGGTTCAGGAAGTGCCCCTCACAGTTCAGTGCACTATTCATTCTGCAACCAAGCTTAAAAACAACACAGCCTTTTGACTTTCTCCAAAGTGAAAACTGTTTGCATGTCCATTTTTCTTAAAGTGTCGGGCACACCTTGGCTCAGGAAAGTTCAGCTCGCTGTTCCAGGTGTTGTGTGTGTGTGTGTGTGTGTGTGTGTGTGTGTGTGTGTGGCGAGAGGTATGCCTTCCCATTAGAAACAAAAGAAAGAAGGCCTTGGATTATTTTAGGGAGGAGTGACCAGTTTTTAGATAGAGGGATGTTTATGGATTTGAGTAGATTATTGCTCAGGCGTATACTTTGATGTGATGAAAAATGAGTTGGAAGGTAAACTGCCACCTCCAGTCATAACAAAGAAACTATGTTCAGAAGAGCATAGATATCATACTTTTGTCCCTTAAAAGACCCCATACATGAAAGGACTTGCTTGAAGTTGAAAGTACTTGTTATAGTGCTTACATATTAAATTGAATATGGCGAAAGCATTATAGTGTGTTTTGTATCAAATTGGTGGCAATTGTGCATACATGAAGGTAGAATGAAATTAGAACAAATACAAAAAAGTATACATGTATACTTGTTAAACAAAAACATTAAAAAACAAGTATATGGCTGTTAATTCTTAAGTTACACTTGCACGCTGTGTGTGTGTGTGTGTGTGTGTGTGTGTGTGTGTGTGTGTGTGTGTGTGTGTGTGTGTGTGTGTGTGTGAAATAGAGAGAGGGACAGAGAGAGAGATCATAGGGTGGGGGGACAGTCATAGGGCACACTATCTGTCCAGATGTGCAGACATATTGTAACTCCAGCAGGCGTTCACCTTTCTCCTAAACTAGAGATCAGGCAGCAGCTGGTTCAGAAAGTAATAACCTTTTCGTCACATTGTTTCCTACGCTCCCGTTATCTTTGTTATTTTTTGCTAAAGACACACTGCAAAGTCACTTCTTCACAACTGTTACATATAGCTCAGTGAACACAATCATAACATCCAAACGTTCTATTTGACTTCTAATTTTTCTGTCATTAATACTGAGCCATCCGAGGGGAAATGGTTACCCTGGATATAAAGAGAAATTGCCTTCAACAGAAATGTACTCCGATTAGGAAAAATTGAAATCTTTGGTTAAAATGCATGAAAAAAAGACCCCCAGTCTATAATTTTGCTGTCAAAATTCCTTCTTTTCATTACCTGGGCATGCTGTTTCACAGTCTTTCACATAAAATGTAGCAACGTTAGCTAGAATGGATACATATTTAGATGCACGTGATCTACAGCAACATGACAATTTAATTCACTACAAACCTGATATTCATGGAATATATTCTACTTGTAGGCATCACCCCCAAAGTGCATTTGCTGCCAGTTCAATTCAATATTAAATCAACAGCACTTGGCGATAAGAGAATATATTTCATCAAATCTGGATAAGATCTACTGGAGCCCGTGAGAAAGCCACCTACAAGTGATATGCAGCTCCATTTGACCCATTACCACTATACATCTTTCTTGCAGCATCTATCTGTGCTGGGTTCAGTGTGGCAGGTGCAACAGAGCCGACGCACACATTCGTAGGGGTTTTGGCATCTCGTGTCAGCCAATGGCAGGGCGCATGGCGTTGTGTCTGGCGGGGTTTGGAGTGATCGCCAGGCCTTAGTGCCAATCACCGGGTCCGTAGGAGGAGTTGGGGGCACTCGGGAGGTGTGTCTGAAGAATACGCGTCTACAGCTGCATACTGTATCCAAGTCGGGGAGTAATGGCATGAGTAGTACTGCTTTATACTGTTTAGACAAGATTTGCAGTGCGCGCGTTTGGAAACTAATATTCGACTGTTTTTTCTTTTGTTTTGCATTCACGGCCAGTCACAAATTAGGACTGCAGGCTCCTGAGAGGCGACGTGGAGGAGGACTGTCGGACAAACTGCGAACTTGGTCAAAAGCGACTAAAGTCCCCCAAACATAGGCTGAAGAGGCTTCAAAAAACGGCAAACGACTCATCCTTTCTTGGATGTTTCAAGGAAAGGATACGTTGCTGGACATGTGAATTTTAAAGGAGATACTCGCCACGCACAACAATGAAACCAACGACTGCCCTGTGTTGCTTCGGCTTTCTCCTGACTTGCTTCATGTGCGGCTCGAGCTCTTCACAATCAGGTGAGTCAGTGAACGCCATCCGTCTGCTCCCCCCCCCCCCCCCCCCCCACCCGGTGCGCAGTTTTGTGTCGGTGCGCACTGAGCTCAGTGGCACAACTATCCACCGAACACACTTTTCCCATACCACTGTTCTCTCCGCGTATGAAACAATGGTATTGGAGCTTGACATACACCATTCGCACCTCTTGCTGTCCTTTTGAAGAAACGTCTAAATCCCAGACTAAACATTTACCTGACAAGGAGGGGGAGCGCTGTACAACTGAGACACAGGTGTTGTTTCTAGCAGATGGCAGGTGGCATCAGGACATATCTTGTTGTGATGAGTGAATACGAGCGAGTGACCTGCTCTGTCTGTCTCCTTCGTGCACAGAGCGGCACTGTTGAATTCGGAGGGACAGGAGAGCGTTTAATGTCCATCACACGTGTGTATGTGTGCTTTAGACACAGCGTGGACAGACGCAAGACGAGTTGACAGCCTTGCTTTACAACAGGCTACTGTGCTCATATCTTCCCTCCCGTGGATTGGCAGGCTGTCAAGTGCACGACTCTGTTTGAAAAGTTGCTAGACTGTGTTCTCTCTTCACTTCGAGACTCGAGAACAATGGTACATGGAATAATAAGCTGCAACCCCTGTGTATTTTTTTTCATTTCTTTGAATATGTTTTTAGGACAGCTGGTTGTATTAGGCAGTTACGCTTCCAAGGGCACCAATTTGAATAAATAACTTAATAAGTTGTAAGTCGTGCAGGGACTCGTTTGGAAACTATAGGCCTAGTTGTTGCATTTAAGCACTGATCGGTGTAACTCCCTAACCTAGACTCAGTTCATTTAGGAATCCTCACGACCACAGTTTGACAGTCAGCGTTGAAGCGAACGGGGCTGACACAGTGGCAGTACCGTTTGTAAAGTGCAGAGGCGCTCTTTACGCACAGGGAAGTAGTCTATAGGTGCGCGCAGTGAGCAGAGCGTGTGTGTGTGTGTGTGTATGTGTGTGTGAGAGAGAGAGAGAGAGAGAGAGAGAGAGAGAGAGAGAGAGAGACACACACAGAGACAGAGACACAGAGACAGAGAGACACAGAGACAGAGACACATAGACAGAGAGATTGGAGGGCTCGTAAATAACAGATATTCGCCGAATAGACAAAAGCAACAACAACAAAAAAACACCTCCACCATCATCATCATCATCATCATCATCATCCTCATGCATAATCCCCTTCAGGCAGGACAACGATTACAATTTGAAGAAAGACATGACCACAATGTATGCACGTTTACACCCTGTATGTATCCATGCACTTGTATTGACGCTCTCCACTGTGTAAAAAATTAAACAATCTCTTATATGTTGATTGTTTGCTGTTATTGTTATACGACTAATGAGAGGAAAAATCGGAAAAAGCGCATACTCAATCATAGTAAGTTCGCTTAAGAGTCGTTGATTTTTTTTCCCGAGCCAGTGTCTATTCAGTGTCAAATTATTCAAGTTATATTTTTCTGCCTTTTTTTCTGTATGTTTGGGGAGTTCCTTCTCATTGTTCCTTGTGGGTCTTGTTTTGCTGACTTCAAATCTTAAAAGAGGTGAAACTTGTTGTATAAGCATTCTCTTTTAGTGAAAATAATTGCTGAATGAAACCCTTTGCAATGTATTCCGTCAAAGCTGATGCGCACATATTTAGGCACAGGCCAACCACGGTAACCTATGGTTATTATTAAGCTCCGTGTCCAGTTAACCTACAGCTTGAAAGGAGGCAGGTTACAATGATGGAACATTGTGAAACGAATTATTACTGTTTCTTATTATATGTATTGAAGTAATAAGCAGCATTTATATTTTGATATGGATTTTTATCTGTCAATAGAATGTTGGTCAAACACTGCTCCATGTTTTGAAAGGATCCCCCGCGTGCAAAGCAAATTGCGGTTTATTGAAATGAATAAAATGGCCAATTTGGTAGACACAATAATTTTTTTGTTGTTGTCAAGGAGGCGTTTTGCAGCTCTGCATAACAGGAAATTAAATGAAATATGAATTATATCAGAACAAATAAAACATACAACAGTGGTTGTCTTTAGGACTAATTCACGCACCTGTGTTTCAATAACTTGCCTGAATCTAGCATGACAGCCACAATTTACATCCACCAACTCCTGTTGCAGCTCCAGGTCTTGTAAATGTACATGGAATATACATGAACATAAAAGAGAGTCAGAGTGTGTGTGTGGTGTGTGTGTGTGTGTGTGTGTGTGTGTGTGTGTGTGTGTGTGTGTGTGTGTGTGTGTGTGTGTGTGTGTGTGTGTGTGTGTGTGTGTGTGTCCGTCCGTGCATGCATGCATTTGGGTGAGAAAGAGCTATCTTAAGTGTGTTTGATTCACTTTGATGTGCATTCGAGCCACTTTCTTTACTGTTAGTCATGATGTAGGCTACCACAAGATGATTATAGAAAAAACTGTGCACTATACAATTTCTTTCTCTGAGCCTATTTCAAAACAAGCTCGCCTCCTGATTCATCGCAAACAAACTGCCCTTTCGATAAAGTGGATGAAATTTCTATTCAATTTTATACCTCTTTTTTCTTGTATCAAAATGTCACCTCTTCAGCAACTGTGAAAACCTTTCCCTCAAGTTTTGTTAACTGCTTACACATTATCTAACTTCCCCAGCTCACATAGGGAACCCTGCTTTCTTTGAATGGAAAACACAAAGAACCTAAACTGGAGCTAATAGGTTTTCACATTACGGCAGGCGCATATGTACCGAACGTTGCCAGTGTGCCGGAGTCCTCCTGCTCTGCACTCTACTCTCTGTCTGACTGCAGCCATACGCACTGTAGCTGTAGGATAGCACTGGGAACTGCAATACAGCTGCCCGACTCTAAACCATATGGCCACATTCCAAAAAAAACTTTGTGTTTATGAATATTCAAATTTTTTCTGTGATGTGTGTGTGTGTGTGTGTGTGTGTGTGTGTGTGTATGTGTGTTTGTGTCCGAAGTTGGGGCTTTTACAATTAGCAAGTGTATGCAACTACAGCCTTATATGACCCTGTTTTGCAGCTCTCAACAGCTTCTTATAGTTCGATGCAGACCAAGAGATTAGTTTGATTTCTGAAGAATTCTGATCACAACTTGTATGGACATCCTTCTCAAAATGAAATGGAAGTTGGAGCATGGTTTGGGTTTGTCCTCTACTGCATCCTCTCCATTTTATGGTTTCCCTCCTGTTAACTGGACTGCATCAGACAGTGCAGTTCTCAGATAGGAGTTCATAGTATATCAAAATGTTTACTATATGGGTGGAGTGAGACAGAGAGAAAAGAGAGAGAGAAAAATAAGGATTTGTTAGGTCTTTTTTCTTTAGTTTTCCTCTTATTTGTCATGCCCTCACCATGCGACAGACTGACTTCTTGTTCACTATTCTTCATCACATGTTTATTCTTGCTATTCCAGTCTAAGGTGTAGGGGAATAATGGTGTTACATTTAGCAGCCCACACGGCTCAGGTTGGTCACAAAACCCCTCTTACAGTCATATCTTCCTGTTTGTCTCCTGATAAAAGGCGCTCTGACCCTCCACTGCCACCAGGCTTTTTATTAGCAGAATGGCGCTCGTTGATTAGGTGGTGATCCACTTCCATTTGTTGGAGAAAAATAAGGGAATGTGAAACCTCTGTGCCTTCATCTCCACTGTCTCTGTCCGGGGGAGAGAGATGAGGAGCAACTTACAGCCATCGATCTACATGGAGAAATCTCTTAAATGAATAGATGTTAACACCCGAGTCTTGCTGTTCTACTCATAATCAAAGTTGATCAAACCCCGATGACAGAGAAGATGTCATTATTTGGTTAACGTGATAAATCAGAAGGTGGAGATTACAACATATTGTTGCTTTCTCCTTTCTTGTGAGTTTGTGTTGCTATCAATGTTATTGACATAGTGGTCTATTATCGTCCTTGCCTTGCTATATGTTACTTACAGTCCATAGAAAAAAGAAAAAAAAGCTTAAAGACATTTGTTGTAGAAACTAAATTCTAACTATTTTTATTGAGTTTTCCTCCCCTGGGGATTTCCCCCTGCAGCCAGATAAAGAATACAAACTTTCTGTTTAGTGTGTGTGTAATCTAGACTGTGGTTTCACTGGGAGAGTATAGTGGAAGGCGTTATGTTTCCTATAAATCTCCCCACTTCTCAACAAACAAACTGCTTTTGAATCACTGGCATCAATAATACATCGGTACAGCAGCCGCAAGGCGGACCAAGAATCCCAAGTGAAAAATCACTGTAATATGCTTTAAAAAAAAGGCTGGAGACTCTGACCTTATTGTTCATAATTTTGTTATTTTATTTCATTTTTAAACTGCAGTGATATTACTTTACTATTATTTAATTACTACCACAGGGACATATAACCTTTATAATATCAGATCAATCCAAAATGTATTAGATAACAAGAGATTTATTTGTTCAGGATGACAGGAAGGAAGTGCTATCATTATTTCTTCCTGAAGACCCAACTGCCGACATTGTTTTTCCAGTTTTGACTTGTTGATGGGCTCATAACCAGTCTCACCGTCTGCAGCCGGCAGAAATTATTGGATCATATCTTGTGTGACCTTTACAGGCATCGCACCCTCATTTATCACCTCCCGTTTCAAGTGCACCATACATGTACATGTGTTTGCCATGCATCAGTGTCAGCTCAACTATTAAATGTTCTTTTGTTTCTCTTGTAGAATGTCATAATTAGATTTGGCCAATCGCTCATGTTTGTACATGCATAATCTGGCCAGCTGTTCACTACCACATGTGTATTTAAGATGCAAATTCTACAATTGAAGCGTGGTTTACAAGCAATTAGATTTTCCGCAGATTTGATAAGGCATTTAAAATAAAAATCCAATGCTATTTTTCATCCCTCCATGTTTCTGTGCTTTTATGTTTTCTCTTTTTTGCTTCCCGTAAATTGAGTGTGCTTTAGCATTTTTATGCGTGCGTGAGCGAATGAAAGGAAATGAGCACAAGAGAGAGTGAGAGAAAGGCACATAGAAATCCTGATAGCCTCCGTGCAGCACAGGCCCTGGGAGCTGAATACACAGCAAACTAAGTCCTTCATTAACAAGGTAGTGCAACAAACACGAGCCACGGTCCTGCTTGATATCTTTGACAATATACCGCAGCTAGTTTAGACGGATTGGGGACTTAAGTTTCAGCAGAGGGGAAATCAATCCGATACGTTTTAATTAGGTTGGCAAATGTGCGTTTAGAGGGCGACCAAGAACAAGCTCTCAGCACCAAGGACAATAACATTGTCAGGGCTTCTGCTGCCATTCAGCCCTCTTGAGCGCTGCAAAATGGGATTGACACCAAGAAAAAAAAAGGCCAAAGGATGCTGTGTTTAGACTGATTCTGTCTGTATCTCCGTGTTGCAATGTTTAAGTCTGCTATCTGTATATATAAGATATTTGTACAACAAAAAAAGTTCTCTATTTAACTGTTGAAAATAGCATATTTCAAACTCAACCAGCAATTCACTGAAACATTGACCAACACTAGACCCTTACATTAGTTTTCCCAATTCAGTTAAATTACATTTGAATAAAGCTTACCTAAACAGTATACCATAGTTAAATACAGTTCAATTAGAACACGCATAACTCTTTTCCATGCAACCCCCAAACATGTTGTTGAAATCTAGCATACATAACAGAGTCCAACTTTCAACTGGTCTGCATCTGTTTACGTGTTCTCAAAACTGAAATAAAGATTCATCAACAACAATACACATACATCAGACATTCATAGAAATGGGAGAGAAAATTGGGCTGTCATCGTCTTTATGATATGAAATTTAAAACAATTTGAAAATTATGTTTGTAATTTTAACATTCTAAACAGTCACATGTGCAAGATGTGCAATGTATTTTTTCAAATGTAGTGTGTTATTTAAATAAGATTTGCATAAAGTTGTCTGCCAGTACCGACTGGTACCAGAGTAACTCACTGGCACACACACACACACACACACACACGCACACACACACACACACACACACACACACACACACACACACACACACTCCGAGACATCATCCCACACACACTTACACACGTACCCACACACTCCTACTGGCTTCACCATGGGCCATCACTGTGAAGTATGAGGCAATTGAGAGCGATCCCGGCCCCGTGTAAGGTGTCCAAACGCATCATGTACCTCTGCCATTTCCGTGATGACTTTTGATCCCTCATCTTTCTTTCTTTCTTTGTTGTTGTTGCTGTTGCTGCTTTTCTCCCCTCAATGAGCTCTGTCCTCTGCATATTCCTGGAGGGCTGCAGAAAAGCTGTCAGACACCCTACCTTTTGACAAGCACATTTTGAGGCTTTCAAAATGTGGTGACAAGAGGGTCTGGGAAAACTGTGCATGTATACTGTATGTCTGTGTGTTTGTGTGTGTGTGTGTGTGTGGGGGGGGGGTGACTGGGTCTGTCAGTTTTTGTTTGTATGGCTGCATTGGTGGAGGGGTAGAGGGTGACTGACAGACTTACCAAGCTCCAGGGACTCACTCTCTCTCTCTCTCTCTCTCTCCCTCTCTCTCTCCCTCTGCTCCAGTGTCTGCCTGAAACAGTTCCTCTTCCTCCTCCCACCCTCTGCCTTCATCTGTGGCTTTTGTAAGCCTCCACATAATGTGGGAGCATTAAAATGACAAAAGGAAATTATGGCTAATCTGTAGTTAAGTCACAGTCATTACTGCCACATATTAGAATGAGAGTCAGTTGATAAGAGTTGGGTCTGCCATGCCCCCGCCCCCCTCTCTGAAGAGACAACCTGACACATTGGAGTGAAGTGTTTTATTCTCACTATATTTTTTTGTTTTATTTTTCTATTCTGGCTCAAAGTTAATAGCGGTGCCGGAACATATGAAAGGATGATAATAGGCTGACAACTCGGGCATGAAAGACTATAGCTCCACCTTCAAACAAGCTTTTCATGCAGTCCCGTGTGTGGGTGTGTGTTAAAGGGAGGGCTGAGTTCTCTTGACTCTCTCTCTCTTTCTCTCTCTCTTTCTCTCCCACTCTCTGTCTCCTTTCTTCTTTTAGTAATTCCCTCAATAAAATATTCATAGCTAATCTGCATTTACAATGTAATTACAGTGGGGCTTTTGAGTGATATCGGATATGGCCGAAGGAACACACACACACACACACACACACACACTTCACGCACAATCTGGATTTGGTGATTTTGCGATTAAATATGACATTGGGATTGGGATGTTGGGTTAAGGTTTAGAGTAATTGTGCCATAAGTTAAAAACAAATTACATTCATTACAGCATTTTTTAAACCATTCAATCAGTTAGTCATTCAGACAGTACACACTGTAAGGTTACATTTCATTATTTACTCATTTGAAAGGAGAAACTTTAACAATCTTCAAATTCACTGTCGCTGTTCATGCAGTTATTATCCCACTAAACTCTCCCTTCTGTATCCCTGTGTTTACCCTCACTGTGCCCATTCTTCTGGACACTGCTGGCCTCCGTTCAGTGGAAAGGTAGTGGTGTAACCCTGTGTGCCGCTCTTGCAGGGCGATTTTTCACTTGTGTTAGAGGAGAGAGGAGGGGGCTAGTGAGGTTGCGCGGGGGGGGGGGGGGTGTCGGGGGCCTTTTTAAATGAAGCACTTGGCGTTTGTGACCTGTAATAAATGAGTTTGCAGTCAGTCATGGCAGCTGTAAGGAGACATCTGGGAGCAAGAGAAAGAGAGAGAGAGGGAGATATTCAGCCTTGACATGGGGAACACTTTATCTATGCAAGGATGAAAAATGGCTGCACCAAACCTATTATCACTTTTATGTGGAAAAAATATAAATAAATAACAGTAATGCTATTGTAAAATGTAAGCAGTTTACTGGGGGAATGACACAGAGAATGCTGCAACTGAAAGGTTATATGATGCCCTTACTCTTTGTAACTGTATCATTTGTAATATTAATATTACATCCATATTATGCTAAAATGTATAATGTTATTGAACAAGTGCATTTGCAAAGGAGCAAAAGCACATAGGTTAGCCTTTGTTTGCATTTAAGGCAGGGTGTTACTTTTTCATCATAGATGAAGGCAATCAGAAACTGCCATTAAGAAGAAATAGTCCATTCAAACAGGCCAATATGAAAGTATATGAATTGCAGAAGGCATGTTCAAAGTAAACATAATGTTCAGTTTTGATTTAAGCTTACTTTTTCAGTATTTATTCATCTGCTTTCAGCTAAATACATAGTTTTACTGACATACTACGGTGTACAACATGATTACTGGAGTGACTGTGCTAACACAAAAAGATCAGCTGATTTTAGCAAAAGATCTCAGGAGTTTTTTTATTGAAATATTGATTTTGCAAAACAAAGAGTACGTGCCACAGAAAAACAGAAATCTCGGTGCTCGGTAGAATAATAATTGAGTTCTTTAGTATTGATCGGCAACTTTTCCAAAGCTCACATTATGATCATTTATGCCACCTCAACACCAGTCAAAGATGCACTCCTCTATTGCTGTGCAGAATGTTATGGTACTTTAGTCGTTTTTAAAAAAATAGAACAATGTACATTCCAATGAGCTATACATTTCACTATTATGTGAATACACGTTAATACGTTATCATTCAACATCACAGGAAAGGTTGGGTGCTCTTTCCTGCCTGTGTTAGTGCGGGCTGTCGCTAGTCTAAAGCAGCAGTCACCTTGCAGCAGAGCAGAAATAGTGCAGCTCTTCCCTGGATGTGAAGGTACATAAAGCACAGGATGAGAGGAGCAGAAAAGGCAATTGACCTTGGCTGCTTTTGGGGGGGCTGGCTATATAGCCGTCCGGGTTGATGCCACGGTTCTGCAGTTTGGCGGAGAGAGAGAGAGGGAGCGGGAGGGAGGGGAGGAGAGGGACAATGCTGAGTATGACAGTTATTCCTCACAGCGTAGAAAAGCAGATACTTTATTTTTTAAAATGTATGCATAATTGTAAATGTTAACCATTGTGCGAAAATGACTATCCTAGATATTCTCTTTGGCCATACACTCTGCTAAGGTTTATGAGAATGGAATGTCTTTAATATCTGTGTGACACGTTAGACATACAGTATTATAACAGTAAAGGGCACGCTTTACATTTACATTGTGTGTGTGTGTCTGTGTGTGTGTGTGTGTGTGTGTGTGTGTGTGTGTGTGTGTAATAGAATTGCTGGGGCGGGATGGGAGTGTATATCAAATGTGAGAAGGAGCTGACTAAGTGCAATCCAGGTCCAAAGTCAACCCTGCCATTTTGGCCTGCTGTGCGATAGACTGTTTACCTGAGACAGGGGTGCTTTATCTCAGCCAGTCACGAGACCACATGTAAACACAAAGGGGGGTGGGGGGGTGTACACTGCACAGCTGTATATCATGCTGTTGTTTTCAGCCCCCCCTAACCCCTCTTGCCTTTGTTCAAAATCCCCCTTCCCACAGAGAGACATGATCCCCCGATGTCAAGGTGAATGGGGTGCTGATGTGCAATTATGTGTCGCAGCGCGTGAGTAACAGAGTATAGACAGGGAAAAGAGAGACCGGATGGGGGGGACAAAATTACAAAATTCTCCAAATTTTTGTACAGGGAAAGGGCAGGGGCAGGCAGGCAGGCAGCTGGATATACACAGGAGGAGAGGTGTCTTTCGGCGGGGATGGGACACGGGCAAAGCGTCTTGGGACTCTTGGTTAAAGTGCTCGCTATCACAGGAGCCGGACGGACAATTAATCAGCACCGCCCCAGAGGGTGGAACTGGGGCCCTGACAGAGACACTTCATTCTGGCACAGGACACGCAAGCACACCAGCACACACACACACACACACACACACACACACACACACACACACACACACACACACTTGCTGACAGCCTCACCCGTAGCTTCCTCTCACACTTTCTTTTTTTGCTTCCGTTCTGATGACTTCTTGAATCCTTCTCCTCCTTCTTGTCCTCCTTTCTCCTAATTCCTTTTTTCTTGTCCTCCTTCTTTTCCCTCACTCATTTTCTGACATCTGCACATTTACCTTCCCTCCTTCACTTTCCTTTGGTTGAATCTTTTCTTTTGCCCTCATCTCCTTTTCTCACCTCTTCTTCCGTCCTTGTCCTTCCCCTCATCTCTCCTCCATCAGCTGACTGCAAACGCCGGAAGACTTTGTGCATGGTGACAGGGAGGTTGGGAGAGAGAGTAAGGGAAAATAATAGGGTGAGAGAGAGGATGGACTGGTGGCTATACTTCACCCTCACCGTCTTCTTTTCTTCACTGTCTTCATCCCTCCATCTCTGCCTCTCCACTCCTTCTCTCTCCTTCTCTCTCATGCTCTCTCTCTCCCCTATGGCTGGCACTGAGTGATTGATGGATTGTGGTTTGACATGGCCCGGTTCACCGGAGGGCATCAGCAAGGACACTGGTGAGATTTAGCCAGATGCTGGGGAGAGGCAGACAGACAGACGGACAGGCAGACAGGCAATGTGAAAGACAAAGAAAAAGGAGAGGGAAAAAGAGGGTGTATACTCAACACTGTCGGCCATCATTGTCTTGACAGGGTTGCCAGGGTGAGTAAGCTTTTTTTTTTTTCTCAACAAGGGCACCTGTTCTCGTTGTTTTTTTTCTATTGCACCACCGCTTTTTTCGCCCTGTGGGCTGGAATGTAATGAACAAATATTATTGTAACTGTATGTGCCCTAAAGGTAATGAGTTTCAATTATGAACCTTATCTCTGAGTGCAAGACGTAGAGACATTATTTTTTTTGCTGGTGGGATTAGAGCCCTTTGACTCCGCTCACTGTTTTATAGCTAAACATCAGTGCATTTTTGCATTTATAATAGGGATTTTAAATGCTTTATTGCACTCGCCCAAAGGGGATTAAGACAATTAAAATGAGCGCAACATTTATATTATGACAATGGCCACTTAATGATGCATTTACAGCACACACACAACATGGCAGGGCTTCATTCAACACATGAATCAGGTAATAGAGGATAGAGAATAGGAGATAGAGAATACAAGAATGACAGTGACTATATAAATGTGTTGAGGTTCCTCAGCTTCAGCTCTACCTCTTCTCTGTTTAAACCATTAAATATAACCCTGAGCTTGAGTTTGTGTTGTGCCTATTGATGCTAATCTGATCATAAACGTACCTACAGTAAGTCCAGTGTACACAATTTTTTTCTGAGTTGAATCAAGTGGAGGCTGTTATGCTGCGTTCCCATCTAGGGGGGTCCTGGTCCTCCTAGTAAGCAAACACCCACTTGACACGGAGCCAAGCGAAGGGGAACAAGGCCCGCAGTGTATCCCAGCTCCAAGTGCTTTGTCCTGGGGCAGGCTCGCAGCCGTGGCTCCTGGCTCCTAACCTCACGTGACACGCCTGGAGATGAGGGAAGCACAGGGATGGGTCCTCTCCAGATCTGGGGATGTCTTTTAAAGGGTCAGTGTGTAAAATTGATTGGCATTTTTTCAGAACAGACTTGGTAGAAATGGAATAATATATTCATACGTAGGTTTTAATAAGTCATATGAAACACTTGAAAGTATTATTTTGTATTCCCTTAGAAGGAGCCTTTTATATCTACATAAGAGCGGGGCTTGGCACCATGGAGGCCACCATTTTGCACTGCCATGATTGTACAGTAGCACTGAAAGGATAAACTAAGGCCACAGTATATTCTGTTATTTTTCAAAAGGGAGGGGTTACCTAGGGAGCCTTTGATTCTAGTACCTTCTGCACTGGATGCCACTAAATATTCAGATATTACACACTGCACCTTTAAAAAAAATTAAAATAGATACATTAAAAAGAAAATCCCTAAAAAGTTCCAAAAACTATTATGCAAATTTTTTGGAGCATGTACTGTAATAGCACATGGGCAAAGCTCTGCACCGACCACTGCAAAAACCCTTGACCAGAAACTCCACGTCCTAACCAAATAAAGTGATGGAAGTTGTATTAAAATTTTAAAGAGCGACCTGGTAGATAAAATGGTAAAACAATCAACACTATTCCAAAGCTTATTTCATTAACTGTAATCTTCATGTGCAAGAACTGTATATATATGTATATCATTTTCAGTGAGCACAATAAGGCAAGCTCAGTTTCCCCTAACAGATGAATAAATATGACCTGTGTGGTCATGGATTTAAACAGTCCGTCCTGTACTAAATTCAATCTATTTGAAATTGTTGCCGCCAGCGTTCCTGCACAAGGCAATCTTTAATTGAATGTACAACTTTGCAAGTGCCACATTCTGATTTGTTCTTCCCCCCACACTAATGGAAAACAACACAACTCTACATCACGGTATTTCAGCTCTCTAAAACAGGCAATCCTAAAGCAAGCACACCCGCTTCACGCAGCAATTGGCCAGTTGTGCAGAAGTGTGTCTTTGAAGCAGAGTATTGAATGATAACCCAGCATATAGGTGTTGAGAACCAGCATGTACAGTATGCTAAAACACTAAAATAATGCATCTGGTTCATCAAATGTAATTGAGATGTCCATGTCAAATAAAATCTAACTAACTAAATATCTGAAGGAATTTTGCTTTGATCAGTACTCATAGTTTAAATGCTACCATTTAATCAGGCAAACAGAATGCTATAGGTTACACTGGTGTATTGAGACAAGTATATGGGAATGACAAAACCTGTGTTGGATGATCAGCTATGCTGACACTTAAAATTATTTATCACAGAAAAAGTTTGAGGTATACAAAGTTTGCATTTTTAACTTAAATGCAGCGTCTTGCCATTCTTACATCATCATTTTTCTAAATGCTACCTTTCCCCCCCTCCACTCTGAAACACAAAGTTGCCCTTGTCAGCTTTACACACTTGGGAGAACAGTAATAGCACCTCGGTTTTCTTGTGAGAAAAATTCCAGCTTTGCACGGTCAGTAGGCCAGAATGGCAGAGAAGAAGATGCCTTTTCAAATATAGCTATACATTTTGTGATGATGTGCCTACAGTTTGCCTAAGGCATGATGCAGTGAATTTCTGAACTTCTCGAGCCTTCACCATACCTGCCCTCCTTGGGTCGTCCCAGTAAATATGCAGTTGCATCCTCTCTAGGTGCTGGCAATACCTCACACTGTCTGCATGGTGATGAGTATATTGTGTATGTCACCCGGCTGTCTCGTGGCTGCATCTGAGGCAGGTAAACGCAGGAAAAAAACAACAGGTATCTTCTGCTGTCCCTCTCACACAGACGCCAAGCACACTTTGGGCTTTTGCTGAGTGTCTGGCTTGGCAGCAATGTGAAGTCAATAGGATGAATAAAACATACCTGAATCAGAGCCCTCTACCTTGGGAAATGTCAAGCTGTCAGTATAGCTTAATGGGAAAACATAGCGCCGTTCCCAAGGGTCAAACAGTTTATTCCATAGCACCTACAACAACAAAAAAATCAGCCAATTGTTGTCTTTGTATATCACACAAATAACACAAACTCTCAAGATTGAGTGTCAAAGACGCTGCATGTTTGCAAATGTTTGGATCCACACAGTAATGATCAAGATGAATGAGATTAGTTAAGTAATTATATATGTCTTAGAACCCCACTCCACTATGGCCTAGTTATGGCCTAGTTAAAGCGGCTACGAGTAACATTTAAATATCTTTTAAACAGCCTCATGTTTCCTCTGATAATCATAAATTACCTTTAACAGCAAACGAGACCATCAGTGCAAAGAAAGACGTTTTTATATAGTTTTTATTACTGCATTTGATCTGGTCGTACACCCAGTCCGATTTTCGGTTCACGCGTGCATGCTCTATGGTCACATATCCGTATTGGTCGCAGATTTCAGTGTGGCGCAGGAACGTGAATTGAGAAGCCTATCCCTCCAGGTGAGGGAAGGGGAGCGGGAGCCTTGTTTGAGACAGTTATTTGTCGTCATAATGACTGATAACGGGGCTGAACCATCAAAGAAAGAAAAGAAAATGCAATGAAGAAAAGCTAAAAGGGAGAGTGATAGTTGGGCGGGAGGGCGTTGCCAAGCAACGTACACACAATTTCACGCAGCGAAACTAGACTGCAGTGTTTACTCCTAAATGAATGAGCGGTAGCCTACTAAAACAAAGTTTATTTTGCCTCACCAGCATCATCAGATGACCATTATTCATCTGAAATAGTCATTATTTACAACAACACATCACCTCATCGTGATCCATACTAACTAACTGCCATCTCTCGTTCATTCGCTTTGTGTGAGGACACGGGGACTCATTCAGCTCCGTGAGAGGTGACAATGCATCAACTCATTGCAATCAGGTGTGTTTAGCACTTACTGGCATTAGTTGATGCTGTGTCACCCATAGACTCACGGAGCCAAAAAGAGTCCGGTGCCCTCACACTTTCAACACACGGACACGCCACGCACCATATTGCTTCCTGATTATTTGACTCTTGCACTCCCTGGACGAGCTACGAAACAGCTTCACGACAGCTGGCGTCGTAATAATACTACCGCTTTTGTTCAAAGGTGTCGCCAACGTGCCGACTTACTCGTAGTGGCTTTAAGTAATTATATATGTCTTAGAACCCCACTCCACTATGGCCTAATGATCCAACAGAGACACACCAGAGTACGTTTTGCAGCTCATCCAAAGTAGTTTTTCCCCACTTAGCTCGACATTCAGCTTGCACTTGGGCTTTCCAGTATGAATACTTGTGCGCACTGAAAAAAACCCTCTTTGGGTAAAAACATCCTCTAAATTGCATGAGGTGTGTGCATTTCAATC
Source organism: Hyperoplus lanceolatus (assembly GCA_026929865.2). NCBI lineage: Eukaryota > Metazoa > Chordata > Actinopteri > Uranoscopiformes > Ammodytidae > Hyperoplus > Hyperoplus lanceolatus. The sequence continues at coordinate 19,073,848 of CM049405.1, forward strand.
AACTGGTCTGTAACTGAACAAACTATACTTTATGTATTTAGAACTGCAACGATTAATCGACAAATCGATTATTAATCGATTATTAAAATAATCGCCAACTATTTTGATAATCGATTTATCGTTTCAAGTAATTTTTTAATAAAAAATGTCAAAATTATTTTTTTTCAGCTTCTCAAATGTGAATATTTTCTGGTTTCTTTAATCCTATTATGACAGTAAACTGAAATATATGTGTGTTTTGGACATAACAATACATTTGAGGACGTCAACATGGGCTTTGGAAAATTGATCAACATCTTTCACCTTTTTCTGACATTTTACGGACCAAAACACTAATCGATTAGTAATCGATTAATCAAGAAAATAATCGACAGATTAAGCGCTTATCAAAATAATCGTTAGTTGCAGCCCTACATACATTACACAACCCTCATCATCTCAGCCTTCAGTGGCGGAAGCAAACTCCTACAGATAATTATCTTTGAAATTAGAGCTGAGGTCTAGGATTAATTAGGCCTATAGCCATGAGGAGGTTCCAAGCTCAACACTAACTCCAGCTACCTCAGCTGCCAAACCTCATCAGCCTAATGGAGACTCAAGCACAGAGGGCCCTCGGGGGCCCGACAGGCTTGCCTGACTCTCTGCCTTATGCCAACCAAGACCTACACACTCCCACACACACACACACACACACACACACACACACACACACACACACCTACATTCGTACACTACTCGTCATACTCAATAATCACGACATGATGAAGTTAGAGCGAGGCGGGTTGTGCATGAATGTGTGTCTAGCAGAGAAGTTGGACTTTTTAATCACCTCATTTGAACACGTTTTTAGGTATAATGCTGAACTTATAGTCCTCTCTTTATTTCGAACATTCACCCTCAACAACTCATACTCCAACTAAAGCCCCTTTCACACACAAACTCTAGACAACGTATGGAAATACTCTGCAGTGCAATACAGTACAGCCCAAAACCACCAGAATATCTCAGATCTCTTCATCTCTCCAATTTGCAGACATTTACGTTGTTGTTGTTGTTTAGAAGGACTGTTGTTCTCTAGCCTCAGACATAGTTTTTTTCCGCTCATGCGCAAGTTGCATGATATAAAGTACATGTCTTGCTTCATCAATATACCCATCCCTACTCTGGAGGGTCACCCGGATTTCAGTCAAGAGGGGTGCTGGGGTAAATTACCGGGTGAAGACCGAGTCTGTATATAATATAATATAATATATTATAATATAATATAATATAATATAATATAATATAATATAATATAATATAATATAATATAATATAATATAATATAATATAATATAATATAATATAATATAACATAACATAACATAACATAACATAACATAACATAACATAACATAACATAACATAATATAATATAATATAATATAATATAATATAATATAATATAATATAATATAATATAATATAATATATTATATGATAATAATCTGGAGTTTTCTGTTCACACATACACCTCACCCAGGTAAACTCTGGATACAGTGCATTGCATGTGTGAACGGCATGAACAGTCCAGCCTGTTTCAAATAAGTAACCTTCATATAGCTCGGGCCATTAACAGTGATGATCAATTTTCTAAGAAAAGTTTCTATGGTTGTCCTCAAACTTTATCCAGCATATATCTCCTCTTATTCAGCAAGTACAACACAAACTGGTCTGTTGGTTCTCTGTAGCCATCTGGTGTGAGGTAGGCTGTTCGCTCCCCCTCCTCTTGGATGAGAACAGGAGGCTGTAGCCAACCAGAGGACAGATCTTGCTCTTCCATGCCAGTGCCTGTTTCTTACCTTTTATTCCCCTGCCATGTCCTTCTGCTGTGGAACAACCACAACTCTGCTGTTTTTCCATTGTTTCCAAACCATGTGAGCATGAGATTTGGAAGCGACGATTCACAAGAAAAACAGACAACTCAGAATGCTTTCTTCACACCCGTCCACTGTATATACAGTATGTTTCTGTAAACACGTAGATGTTCCAATATCCGACACATGTTCGGTACACACACATTACAACAGGTTGGGTTTCATTTTTGCCCCAAGGCTTTAGGTTAGGGGAATGTACATATGATGTATTGTCATTTCTCCTCCTCTCCTCCACCCACCATCTGGCCCAGCATTTCCATTGGAATTGGAACAAGCAACCCTGACAAAGCAGTCATTAGGCCCATATGAACACGCAATCAGTAGGAGAGCGCAGGAGACATAGATACAAAAGTGCAGAGGTCAAACATTGGAGGGAGGGAGGTGAGGATGGGGAGACACCAACAAGGAAGGTTCATCTTGTGGCAGGCCATTATCTTTAATGAGCTGTACATAACACAGACAAACTTACAAGGAACAGAAAATAGTACAGGATGAGATAGGCACTGTTTTTTGGAAAACATCACGACGATCAGCAGATGGAAACGGGGTAGAGGGAGGGGAAATAAATAATTGAAGAGGGAGGAAAAAGTAGAGAAGTATGATGAAAAACTGTGTTATTGTAAGAGACAACGTTTAGACTGGCGTGCATCTGGTTTAATTCGAGTGATCTAACAAATACAAGGGGATGGGAGGTGAGCTGAAGACAGAAGGAGCTCCCAGGAGCCAGCATTTTTCCTTCAGTCAATCATGTATTTTTAGTCAGGAGCTGCAGGGAGAGTTCCCGAGTCAGTCAGTAGCATGAACAGTATATAAACGGCCCATACAAGAAAATTCAGTTTATGTCGTTAAAAGTTAAACCAATCTGCAATGGAAAAGCATTAAACAATAATGTGGAGGAAAGTGAAGAGTCAAATAAACACAGGACAACACAACCCTCAGATGCTATCACAGTTACATACTGGTTAGTAGGCTAGTCGTAGCTTAGAGCGGACGGAAGGCAATAATTGAAAAAAATAAAAAGGTTTTCGCTCCTTACCTTCGGAAAAACCCATTATGCTAGTTAAGTAAAAACAACTATCCAAACGTAGCATCTGAGACGGTTCCCTTTCTTTTTATTGCTCCAACACCACTGTCTCCTCATTGTTAGCGCTTCAGCTCCTTAGTTTGACAACACGTTAATGACTGTAATCAAATCCATGAACACTTTGTTATTACAAACCAGTTATTATTAGGGTGAAGGTGTTGGAGGGGGGAAACACAAATTTAATTAAAAATTTGTTTTTTCTTGGACAAAATAAATGGGTCAGTGAGTCGATGAATTTGAAAGATTTTTTTTTTCTCGCAATTTGTGCATTGACCTAGTGCATCTTGCAACAATACTTCTCTCTCCTCTACCCGTCAAGCCGCAGACAGACAGCGAATGGATAAATAAAGACTGAGCAAAAAACAATTGGCAGTGTGCATGCGTGTGTTTGTTCTGCGGTGCATGTTGGCCGCCTCTCCAACACCGACAGCCAGTCCGTCTCAGAGGAGTGAGTGACGGAGAGGGGCAACAGAGCTGGCAGGACGCTAATGCTTGTGATGCTAATGAGCTCTGAGCCAATAAACAAGCGCTCCCATCACCCCCCCCCCCCCCTCTCACCTCTGATCTCCTCTCTTGTTTGTTAAACACCCTCACAGGTAAGATGAGATGAATTCAGCCAGCTTGTTGCCAAAAGCGACAAAAAAAGAAACAGGCTTGAATAGTTATTTGGCCATAAACCAATTACTCTCTTATTTTTTGTCAGAATAGAATTTGAGGCATTGGATTTATTGAAATGTTATTACCGATGCACCTTAATGTTGAATGCCTTCAGAATGACAAATGTTCAAATGCATTTAAAATGTAAAAAAAGAGAGAAAGAGTGTACATGTACGTGACTGAATTTGACAAGCACTGAGACTGTTTAAAACAAATCTACGACTGCTCAAGAGAGTTTTCAGTAAAAAATATTTGCACTTTTGCCACATGACTAGGACATCATGGTACACTCTACACCTGGGGAAATGACACCAAATCGACTCGAAAATAAACTCACCCTCAACCCTTTATGCTTAGGAACACTTCACTGCATGCCTTTTAACCCTCCTTCTCTTTAACAACCTGCGATGTCTCACACTTTTGTCACCTCCTCCCAACCCGGGAGAAATGTCACTCGGGCCGACATCATCCGTCAAACTGGCATCTCTGACAGAGCGCTCGGCTAAAAGGCCATGCTCCGATTGGCATGGGATCCCCTGGCTGTATTGTGTCAGGCTGCTGTTCTCCTCTCCTCTACTCTCTCTCTCTCTCCTCTCATCCCTCCCTCTCTCTTGCTCTCTCTCTCTTTCTTGCTGTCTAATTTAAACATGTCTGTAAAATGGTCTTTTTTTAAGACTGAAAATAAAGACTTTTAATTATATATATATAGGGGAAGGTGGGGTGATTTGTGCAACTTTTTACTCAAAGTGATTTTAAAGTGAGGCCTTGACAGTTATGTCTCCAACTCAAATATGTACATATATTTCAGGATGTTGTGCATCCCTGGCAATAAAAACTTTGGATCTGGAATAAACTGTTTAAGAAATATAGCTTTCGGAAAAAAGTTGTCTTGTCGCACAAATCACCCCACGTAGTGGGGTGATTTGTGCGTCTTGTGTCACAATGACAAAGTCCCATCATCATCTTTCTGGCCATCTGAACTCTCATCAGTGGTGTCGTTAAGTGGAATTGAGATGTCACCCTCTTCTGAGCTACTGTAGACAATCACTTTCTTTGGTGACCAGCGATACAGCCAGCCACTGGCACAACTCTCAGAAATGTCTTTGCACTAGTTGCTCCGTGCTTGTGGAACCAACTGCCACCTGACAAATGTGATTCCCCCTACATTTCTGCCTTTAAATCAAGGCTCAAAACCCATATGTACACCCTGGTGTTTCCTCCCCATTAACCTCTGCACTACTTACTTACCTCTGCACTACTATCTGTGTTTATGTGGATGTATGGGCTTTACGTCTTTTATTTTGGTTATTGTTATTTTACCTTCATTGTTTACCTACTGAATGCACTATGTACAGCACTTTGGACAGTGCAAACTGTCATAAATGTGCTTTTATAAATACATTTTACTTACTTACTTACTTATAACTCACCCAGGCCCTTGCGCACAAATCACCCCATCCCCAGAATTTTGGATAATAGGCATGATGCAGCAATTTAGGGTTGACATTGTGCTAACTATATAGACTCAAAGTATAGCATACCAAAGCACTAAAACATGTGTCAAATGTTTTCAAACGTGTCTATAATTGTTCAGACACAATAATCAAAAAACCTTGATCATGGAAATTTTACTTTGAAAGGCAAAACACAGTTTTTTGAGCTTAAATGTGCTTATATCTTATTCCTTGTGTCTCCCTTCTTTACAGGATGAGTCAAATGGATGGCTCTTCTTAAATATGTGGTCACATTTCCAATTTCTTCCACGGTTTTCTAGAAACAAGGGGTTTTGCAACTTCCAAAATCACAAATCACCCCACCTTCCCCTATATATATATATAATATATATAATATATATATATATATATATATATATATATATATATATATATATATATATATATATATATATAAAAACACACACACACACACACACACACACACACACACACACACACACACACACACAGATTGAAGCTTGCTTCAGTGCTGCATGTTACAAAGAATCAATGAACTGATGAAGTGCAGCCAGCAGAATTCTCTCAGCGGGCTGACATCACTATTAATTGCTCATCTTGCTTTATCTGGTGCCTTCTTCTCATCACAATTCAGTTTGATAGGAATGAGAAGTGAACATAGAATGTTTCTAAAAGGTGGATTGAGGCCTTAAGCCCATCTCTGGATTTGCTTTTCCTTTTTTCTTTGTGTGCCAGTGATTAATATTGATTACTCACAGGAACCAATAAAGCCGAGTCTCTATGTGACTCCAAATGCAGGTTAGGGCCACTTGTATTCTTTAGGAATTTCCCTTTTAATTAAAAGTTAGCCAATGTATTTGGCCCAGCACTAAACATATAGCTCACCTGTCTCTGTAGTTTCCGAAACTAAGTCTTTATATAAAAACACCTAAATGCTGGAGGGGGCACCTTTGGCTCAGTTGGTAAGGCGTCCCCTCCATGGGCCTCGGACAGCAGCGGACCCGTGTTCGATTCCAGCCCGCGGTCGTTCTCTGCATGTCACTCCCCTCTCTGCCCCATTTCAACTCTGTCTCTACACTATCAATAAAGCATAAAAATGCAAAAAAAAAACTAAAATAAAAAAAAAACTAAATGCAAGCAGGAAATTGTGTTTATAAAATAATCTGCCACATTTCCAGCCCTGCTCCTATTTCATCAAGAAAATAAGCTCATAACTTGACCAGAATGTTAAAGATGGCTTTGGACAACATCCAGCTGCCCTCTTTTTGAGTGCAGTGAGACAGAGATGTGTCAGTTGTTTTTGGGGCAGGCTGCTGCATTGATATGCTCCACTGATTGTGCTCAGTTTGGTCTCTTCCCTCATACATATGGAGCAGGGGCGACACTGCTGTTGGCCCGAACTGGCACATGCCACAGAGGGCAGCTTAACACGTGTGTATATTTGATCCAAGCGCTCATGCATATGTGCACTTCTGTGTTGGTGTGTGTGCATGTTAGCAGATATGTGTGCTTTGGTCAGTAAGATAAGGAGAAGAATCCCAAGGGCAGATGGGATCCTTGTTATTGTGTGAGAGCAGCCCAAGGGCTTTAAACAAGAACTGTGCAGGCAAAACAGTGCAGCTATTTGTGGTGAAAATATTCTTGTGCAACACACCTCGCAGGCATCTTTGATCAAAATGATTTACATTTTGTGAGAAATGCAGGGAGGAGGCCATCGGAATCTTAAAGAGTAACAAACTCCACGCATATAAACAAAGTGCTCAAAATTCTAAAGGAAGAATTTCAGAACCAGTTTGTCTCCATTGGATTCTCAAACGATAACGGTAGTTTAGTATCATTAAAGCTTTCGGACTGAAACTGAACGCTTTTAACTTTTTTGTTGTTGGTATAATTGTGCTCATTTTGGATGGTTTGCTTAGCTTATTGCATACTTGTGCAATGCATTAGACAGCTGAGCCAAAGAATTGGTGGGCAAAGAAGAAACTTTGCCGGATGGTTATGAAGCTGAACTTGCTCACACACTATTTTGAACGTGTTGTGCATGTATAGTTGTGTTTGTACAGACAGATGCAAACTTGGTCAGCTGTGTTAATGACTTTACATCTTTTTGGAGCATGGCACAGTATCTGCTTGTATATCCATTGTGTGTGTGTGTGTGTGTGTGTGTGTGTGTGTGTGTGTGTGTGTGTGTGTGTGTGTGTGTGTGTGTGTGTGTGTGTGTGTGTGTGTGTGTGTGTGTGTGTGTGTGCATGTGTTTGTTTGACTATTTGCTAATAATGAATCTCATTAGCAGAATTCCACGTGCCAGGTGAATAGTTTGTCCTTGCATGCCCTGCAACCAAACTCACATGACATCATTTGGGCCTATAGTTCACGGAATGACAGATGGGGAAAATGTTCTTATCTTTTTGCCATTTAATTTTGTTTTCCCTTGTGCAGACACACACACACACACACACACTTGCAGGGGCACGTTAGTACGTTGAAGCAAAACGTTTAACTTTGAAAGTTGGACTCCTAATTAGCAGAATTAGTGGTAGATCAAAGAGGACAATTAAAGGGGATGTTTTTGGTAGTGAGGGCTCATTAGCATCACAACACATGGACATGGCCATGAAAAAGAAAGCGACAGAAGGAGTCTCATTATGGAGCACCACTGTGCTTACGCCGGGCCACATGCGGGAAGATTGGCCGTTAGGAGAGAGAGAGAGAGAACAACCAGCTTGATCAAAAATGTCGACAAGGACATGCACGCACGCAAGTAGGCATGGATACACAAACACCTATAGTTGTTGTTACAGATAGAAGAAATCCTTATCTCATAGACACAGACACACACACAAACAGACACACACATAGCACACACACACACACAAACAGACACAATCACATATACAGCTGCTAATGTTTGCCGGCGCAAAGGAAAACAAAAGCTGGTCCCCTCTTGCTCTCATCCAATTTCAGCATAATTAAGAGGGGAATTAACTTTGATCTGCCGCAGTGTAGTATACAAGCTTGGTAGCCCAGCCGGTAGAAAAGCCCAAACCCATAAGTATTCTTCAACCTCGTCCTCGAAGTCAGTCCCAGATTGTTTTCCATTCATTCCGTGCTGTTTGAAGTCAATACAGATAAGAGCAGGAAAGATTTTATTTGGACTACCTGAGCCTTCCTCGTTAGCTAGATCTAACAAACTCCTGGCAGCAGGCCACCGTGTTAGGTTCTCTCCACACTAATGGCATAAGCAGAACAAAAGATCAAAGGCTTTGGGATGGCCCTTAATTTTAGCAGTCCCAATCACTGGTTCTTAGTCCTTGGTCCAGTGACATGGGTTAATGATGCACTGAAGCGCATGCTTTAAAAGAAGGCACAGAGCACTTTATTTCCCTCTTTGTGATGCTTGAGTATTCTTATGTATACATACGGGATTGGTCTGTAGACAGCACAGCTGGGTATACAGTCGTATTCCAAATTAATGTCATTAAGAGATAAAATACAATATTGCTGCTCATTAAAAATCAACCCATCATTCACAAAAATACTTATTTTCTTATTTTAATTGCACAAATGTTGACATGGATTTGAAATCTTTAGCACTTATACAAATGTTCAAAAGAAGATATTTTCCTCTGCTTTCATTTCATTCATTTGCACTGAACATATTTCAGGAATATTCTTCGAAAAATGTCTTATATTTTTAAAGAGGGCACAGTTAAGCTGCCAGTAAGTAAGAACTATTGTCTTAGTCCTTTGGTCTCTTTCAGCAGTACTCTTGCACTCATTTGGCATTGTGCCCATCTGTTTCATTACATCTTTATTTTATTTCTGCATGCTGCAAAAAATAAATATAAATCCCTACTACATGATATGTGTCCAGACCACTGATTGATTTATATCCATGTGGAACAGCTTGGTGGATGCTGTTTGGTTTAAAACTGAAATGTGGAAATGAATGACGTATTCAAAAGCATTTGGGTGACAGACCCATGAGAGACATGGTTAAAATGCACTGACAGAAGATTGGACAGGTGCAGAAGATATCAAGAAATGCTTTGATTTAAAAGTGTACACAATAAACTTTCCCAAAAAACCTAAATGAGCACATGATGAGAAGTCAAGATCTGCAATCCAATCTCTTTTAGCCATTTCACTCAGCCGACACTCTCAGGGAGTATTCACGACACATGGCCACCACCTTCTCCTTCAGTGCTCAATGGACATCATCCATATCAAATGTATTTCCCACAGATGAACACCAGCAGAGAGCAGCAGAAACAGCGCCCCTCTCCTTGAAAAGGTGTTGAAAATATTATTTTTCCTGCCACCATACTCCCTCCATCTCCATGGGGGGGATGTTGGATCTGTCTATCAGCGCAGCCCTCCAGGCCAGCGTGAAGGGTGGGGACAGTAGGACTGAGAGGCGGGTGGGGATGTTGGGGGGAGGAGGGTGCTCTGACTGACAGTACTGATAATCACTGTAATGGGTGCAGTCTGAGGAAAGTGAGTGGAAAGCAGCTGTTTCCTAAATGTCAGCGCCAGCACCCTCCTCCACTCAGGTGATAGTGTTCACATTAAGTGAGGGACAGGAGGGACTGAGGGAAGTAAAAACCACGGGGAAGGAGAGAGAGAGAGAGAGAGAAAGAGAGACAGAGGAAGGATAACAGGAGGGAGCACTCACTGAGAGCTGGCAAGACGACGTGTAGACAGAGAAGACGGATCTCATTCGTCTTCCTCTAGTATGACTGTCAAATATACCTGCTCTGTTAGTAGCAGAACTAAACTCCAGTCTGGGAAAAGCAACTTAAACGCTCCACATTCATTAATTGATCAGTTCTCCCGGCAGTCAGAGAAGCATGATAACTTTCTCAAGAAGTTTCATATGTTTTGAGTTATTTAAATGTTCTTTGCTTGCCTATTCTGAGAGGTTGAGCTGAGATCACACTCATTGATGTTGTGGGCATATGATGTGCCCGTAGAGATATAATTCGAGTCATGCCAGGTATGAGTATATCCACATTATTCAGATGTAATTAATACATTAATCATGCTGCGATTTTATAAATTATGTAATATGCAGTGTATCATACTGCATTTACTGCAAAAACAACAAAGCAGTAAAATAAATAAATTCTAGAGAGAGATAGAGAAATAGGGAGAGAGAGAGAGAGAGAGAGCCAGTGAGAGAGAGACACACACAGAGAGAGAGAGAGGGCTGGAAAAGGAGGGACCAGCGTGTGCCTGTTCTGGAAAACTATAATGGTAGTTTGTGGCTTGAATGCAACCGAGCCTAGGGATCAAGGTTTTCTCGCTCTGGATGTCAAAACTTGTCACTTTATCCTCACATTATCTTGTTGTAGTTTAAGAAATGTTACCGTTTACTTCCTTGGACTGAGTCTTCTTGCTTTTCAAGCAAATATACATTTCGGTGTCAAGGACCAATCAAGGACCTGAGTGAATACACAAATACAGTCATTTCCAGTGAATATGAGGTTGAATAAAGAGTGTGAATTGTTTCATAGTTTAGACAGAGCACCGTCTGATGAGAGTCTGACACTTTCAGGACAGAAAGAAATTAGCTAATGACATTTCTTCAAAAAAAGAAAAACAAAGAAAAAGAAAAGCTCTCCCTTTCATCGGCTTTGTGTCTTTAATTTTCTCTTTATTCTACCTTTGTCATTATTATTTCCCTGTCATTCTTTTCTCCAGTCTTGTCCTTTTTCACTTAAATATCTGCTCATTACACTGAATAAATAGTGTTTCTGTGCAGCACCCGTTGAATATGGCAGATATCTTAAAAAACACAGCTGTGAAGGTACAGATATACCAGCAAAGAGCCACCAAAATTTGTGCTGGGCCTTTGAACTAAAAGCACAGCTAATCATATTTTGTCCGCACCACTGCCAGGTCCTTTTATACTGTGTGTTTTTTTATGGTTGTGTTATGTATGTCTCTTTTCGTCTCTCCAGCAAATTGACTGTGTTCCAATTTAATTATGTGTTGTACTGAACAATTATCCGTCAGGCTCCGATTTTCTTTAATTTGCCTTTTTTTTCCTATAACATGTTACATTCTATTTATTTTACATTTTAAATAACATAATAGAATGACCTTCTAACAAATGAAAACACTTCCAGTTACTGCCATATTTGTACTATTACTACATAACATGAACAGTACGTCCTCCATTGTCATCGGACATGGGCATTGCTTATAGTAAATCACAGGGTTGACTAATGCCTACTGTGTTGTGATGGAATAATAGCAGCATTTGGAGGTGTGTGTGTGTGTGTGTGTGTGTGGTGGGGGGGGGTAATACAATAACCTCATATAATGTTTTGGAAACAGAATCAAAAGTTGGCACAACATATGGAGAAATTAAATATAACAACTGGATTTCTCCTCTGTTTTTCCCAGGGTTTCTTCCACCTTTTCGCAACTAAGTGAGTTTTTTGTCAAGGCTCTATAAGATGTCATATGTTGTACAGATTGTAAAGCCTGAGGCTAATTGCTATGTGTGTTACTGGGCTATATAATTAAAATTGACATGACTTGACTTGCCTTAAAAATCACTAACGCTGCTAGTTGCCAATAGCTGTCAGCTGATCAGTTGTTTGTCAGAAGACCAGCATTTATGTCACTAACAATCTGTCCTCCTTGCTATGCCTAGACAGACCAGTTACACCTGTGATGCAGGCTGCAGCACCTGCTGGCACATTCAAACCTTCACATTCCAGTTGGAGTAGTATTTGGTTCAGGCCATTCTGTGGCCAACTCTGTCTTAAAGCTGGGGTGGGGGATGTGGGGAGAAAATGGAAAATTAAAATACCTCAACTGCTCTACTTTTTCTCTTTGGTCCCTCCTCTATGGTCCCTCCCTGACACGCTCTACACCAACAAAGTCGTGCCAAAGTGAATGGACAGTCCCAACAGCCAATAAGAACAGAGAATCTGAGCCTCACTCTGATTGGTCAAAGTGTACAGCTCATGTTAACTTTGACCAATAAGAAATCATATACCCCAGCTTTAACAAAGCAAAATGCCATGAAAATAGTACGTTTCCAATAATCACAAATTCTCCAACTCTTGCTTATAATGAGTTTGATGTTGTGGGTCGGCATACATGTGTTTTCCCTCAAATCTGCTGTTGAATATTCATGAGTTAGACATATTTGATTGTCTAAGTACTTAAATGTTATCATGCCCACAAATCCAAAATGGTTGGACAATATGTTAGAATGCAATTGCTGATTTGAAATGGGGAACAACAGTATATTCCCTCTGGTGGTAACAATAATTTTTCAACATGAACAAGACATGTATTCTTAGATATCTGTAATTGTTATTCTTACTAGTGAATACATGATAACTGATATCATGTATACTATTAAAGATACCAGTTAATCAGTTTTGACTAGTCAGAATGTAATTTGTATGTGAAATTATATTTGTAACATGTCAACGGAATTACGGATATCTTAAATTGATATTAAGCTAGTCAAGAAGAAATTCCAAGATGCCAAAATGTGATTTCTACTCTACTACTACTAAAAAAGTACAAGTTGTACTTCAAACTAGTAAGCCCTACTGATTCAATGTTAAAAAACGAGCTTGTTTAAGAGAGTCAGAGAGAAAGAGAGTGTGTGTATGTGTTTGTGCATGACATGTCCAAAATAGCTTTTGGTTACTGTCCTAGGAAAATCAAAGCCTTCCGGATCCCTTGGTTTTCGCTTCTCGCCTGCCCTGTTTTATTAAAAAAAAACTTCAAACTTGTTATCCCTGTCTTTTTGAATTTAATTTGCATCCATTTAGAAATAGATGAGATGCCAGCACTCACTGTCTCTTTTTTGTTTCTAAGTGATGGGCAGCTCTCAACCCCCGTTACTCTTCTTTATCCAGTAGTGATTAGTCTAGCCAAATAGCTGGAATTAGCAATGTAAAAATCTGCTTATCCACTGCCAGCTGGAGCAGATGCTCAAATTAAGCATCGGTGCCAGGTTTCCAACTGGCATGAAGCTAAGGAAGGCCGACGCAGAGGAGGGGGAGAGGAGAAAACAAAAAATAACAGGTTGAAAAGCCAGAGATGGAAAATGTGCTTGTAAGAGAGAGAGAGCAGGAGAGAAACAAAGAGAAAGACAGGAATAAGAGAGAGAGAGAGAGAAAGATAGAGAGAGAGAGTGAGAGAGAGAGAGAGAGAGAGAGAGAGAGATGGTAGGGGAGAGTGAGCATGGGAATAAGAAATGGCAAATTCTTTAGTTTCAGCCAATTAGGCTGAGAAGCCACTGGTAATTAACTCTCAAGGGACCCACTGAACAGTCATGCACCTAGTTTACATAATGAGGATGAGAGGAGAGGCTCTTTTTCTCCTCTTTCTCTTTCTCCCCGCTTTTCTCTCATTCTCCGTCTTTTGGCCTGTTGAACCAAAGCAGAACAGCCCTTCCTTCATATCCATATGACCAATGCCAAACTGCTCCCAACGACCTGGTTAACCACAACATCTAATTCAGCGGGATTCGACTCAGAAATGACAAGATATTGTTTTTTTAACATTAGATTGTTTGTCACATGGACATCAAACACTGAAAATTGATTATCCTATGGCACGCTGCCATGTATATTAGACACATTATACCTGTGTTCTACTCCTCTCAGATTTCCAAACTCGCTGAATATAAAGCAGAGTGTTTGATAATGTTAATTTATGATAATCCCTTTTGACTCCCTCCTTCTGGCCTTTGCCCCACTCAAATAACTTTCATTTCCTCCTTTCCAGATATGGAAAGTGACAGACCCGGACTTAAGTCCAGAAGTCTTTTGCTTCACTGAAAAGATTCTCAATATGAAAGCAAACTGCCTAGTCTTCTAGTTCTCCATAGCTACAGGTTAAGGGGGCATTCCCCCCGTAATACATTCAATTCAATGAATTCTTCCAAGCACAAATGCCTTTATCCTCCCTTCGTGCCACCACTTCTCCAAATTATATTTTTTCTCCTTGGATATTAAGATTAAAGGATTCTTACTTGGTCTCTAACTTAATTACATATCTAGTATTTCATTCTTTGTTATGAAATGCGAAAAAAAAAAAAAAAAAAAAATACTCTGACTGAGTACACAAATCCCAAAACGCATCAAGCTGAAAACATTGTCTTGAGTGTAAAGACATCATTGAGCTGTAAATAACACAAGCGGGACATATTGTGCTCTGCTGACATATATACATACATGGAGAAGTACTTCAAAACACATTCATTATACATCAGTGTCATTCTAGAGCACACACACACACATGCACACATACACACAAGGCAGGGCTATAGGGTGCACTGCACGTGTGTTTTTAAACCAGGCGCAGAAATAATTGCTTCCTCAAAGAAAACCCCGAGCCGCATGCAAGACGAGAAAAAGTTTGTCACGGTTTCTCAACCGTTCTGGTCTCCATGAACTCCTTCACTCTTTAAAAACTATTTACTTCTTTTTTTATTTCCGGCACGAGGTTGAATGTAGCTCAGGGGTAGCGTGAATGTAACGTAACAGGAAGAAATTCATATCTTCAGGTTGTGTGTTTTTATCCTTTGCTGCCGTATTTTTGTTCCTCTTCCTTTGATGGCGGAGTCGGGATAAAAGCGTTAAGTTCACTTCCTCTTTTATTAAAGGAGGCTTAATTTAATTAGCTTGCACTGCGTGAGCCTGCTATCAGGCCCTTCTGTTCCCATACCCAACGTTTCTGAGCAAGAGAGGGAGAGAAAAAAGGGAAACTGTCGAGTGGTCTCCAAGGAGGAAGTGTCCCTTTAATCAGACTTCTGCCCAGATCCCATTGCTGTCTCCTAAGGGAGAAACAAGGATACACACACATACATACAGAAAAGGAATATAGAAAATATTATTGGAATATTTCAATTAATATCAAGAGAACTTGATCAAAGGGCATGGATTGCATAGTGTGGATGAATGGATGAAAAAGGCCTCATCTGTACAGAATACAATGCAGTAATACTGTATGGTAAAACTTCCCTGTCTAAAAAAGTGTATTCACTTTTTGGTTTTATTTGATTAAAACGCTGGTATTGTATATACAGTATATAGGGGAAGGTGGGGTGATTTGTGCAACTTTTTACTCAAAGTGATTTTAAAGTGAGGCCTTGACAGTTATGTCTCCAACTCAAATATGTACATATATTTCAGGATGTTGTGCATCCCTGGCAATAAAAACTTGGATCTGGAATAAACTGTTTAAGAAATATAGCTTTCGGAAAAAAAGTTGTCTTGTCGCACAAATCACCCCACGTAGTGGGGTGATTTGTGCGTCATTGTGTCACAATGACAAAGTCACCATCATCATCTTTCTGGCCATCTGAACTCTCATCAGTGGTGTCGTTAAGTGGAATTGAGATGTCACTCTCTCCTGAGCTACTGTAGACTATCACTTTCTTTTGGTGACCAGCGTATACAGCCATGCCACTGGCACAACTCTCAGAAATGTACTTTGCACTAGTTGTGGAACCAACTGCCACCTGACAAATGTGATTCCCCCTACATTTCTGCCTTTAAATCAAGGCTCAAAACCCATATGTACACCCTGGTGTTTCCTCCCCATTAACCTCTGCACTACTTACTTACCTCTGCACTACTATCTGTGTTTATGTGGATGTATGGGCTTTACGTCTTTTATTTTGGTTATTGTTATTTTACCTTCATTGTTTACCTACTGAATGCACTATGTACAGCACTTTGGACAGTGCAAACTGTCATAAATGTGCTTTTATAAATACATTTTACTTACTTACTTACTTATAACTCACCCAGGCCCTTGCGCACAAATCACCCCATCCCCAGAATTTTGGATAATAGGCATGATGCAGCAATTTAGGGTTGACATTGTGCTAACTATATAGACTCAAAGTATAGCATACCAAAGCACTAAAACATGTGTCAAATGTTTTCAAACGTGTCTATAATTGTTCAGACACAATAATCAAAAAACCTTGATCATGGAAATTTTACTTTGAAAGGCAAAACACAGTTTTTTGAGCTTAAATGTGCTTATATCTTATTCCTTGTGTCTCCCTTCTTTACAGGATGAGTCAAATGGATGGCTCTTCTTAAATATGTGGTCACATTTCCAATTTCTTCCACGGTTTTCTAGAAACAAGGGGTTTTGCAACTTCCAAAATGCACAAATCACCCCACCTTCCCCTACAAATGGGTTTCCCCAAGTCGAGAAACATCTCAAAATTATCAATAATTCAAATGGTATAAAGATGAAAACTAAAAAAAAGGAAATCAAGTATGAGAATGGAGAAAATATTAAATAGTTCAAATATGTCCGAAATATCTTCAACACATTTCATGGAAGTGAGCAATACATATTGCGTATAGCAAAATAAAAACATAATAACTTACCTGAAACCTAAGATGTAATGGTTTTGTTTTTTTAATCGTCAAGATTAACACTTACTTTTACATTTTAATCTCTGACACAGAGTTGTCTTCACCAAAAATATAAAATGGTCATTCATTGAAAATATAAATTAAAACATGTATTGTATATATTCTTGCCGATAACTGTCCAACACCTCTTTCGAGGCCGTTTGAAGTCAGTGTAAAATCATCCGTCTTTTTATCCATATAACACTTTAAATCCAACTACTGACAGCCTTCCTATTAATAGTTTAATCACAGAGCCTTACAATGTTTTCAGATGGAAACTATGCTTGCCCTGTGAATATTCCTATCAGGATGGAGGGTCTATATTGAGGGGAATGGTCAGCCTCATTCTGTCAGCACTCGGACATTATTACATTACATTACGCCTTGTGATTGTCACTCTTAGCCTTTAAACTGGGCCAAAGTCATGAGTTACCATCATTGTGACTATATAGAGATACGTGGCCTTTTTTTTATATCATGATGCTATATTGCTCCAGTGCAGCAGAGACAGACAATTCAGGCCGGCCCATTGAACTTGTTACACTTAAGATCTGGATGCATAATCAGCAAGTTATTTGTTAGTTCCTTTTGGAAGCACAAATCACAACACATTTTCATTCTTGCAAAAGAAGCCGACCCAGTGTTTAAGTTCATGGGAACATAACATACATGAGAAAAATCAGCTATGAGATAAAGAACTTTTTAGCGATAATGTTGGTTGTAATTCGTCACACGTCCAGAAGTTAGAGGAGCCAAACACAGCGTGTCCAGGAGAGTAAAAGTGAAGCATGTGATTTGTCAGGATAAATGTACTGTACTAATAAAATGATAGTCACCACAGTAGTCAAGTAGTATTAGGATCGCCTTGCAGTGCTGTCATTTTCACTGTCAGGCAATCTGCTAATGACTTGGATGATGGCAAACTGGTTTGTGTTTCATGAATTACATCATGCTTGAAAGGAGTTTTTACTTTTTTTTTACTTCAGTTGTGAGCAGTGTCAAAGCTGTCAATGTCTAAGCTCCATTGAACAGCAGACAAAAGATTCAACCTAATTTAAATGCAAACCTCTTCTTATAGAAGTGTTGTTCTGTTGTGTCCGCTCTGACCGTTAAAATGTGTGTCAATGGGGGAGTCTCCATCTGGGTCAAGTTTTAACTCTCTCCAGACTACAGTATACTCTCTGTCTGATGTATTTGCTCCCCAATAACAAATCATGAAAGACCAAAGAAAAAGTGCATACACACCTTTCTATACTGCTCGAGACCATAACGCTCACTTCTTATTTCGTCCTTTGAATTTGTTGATGGTTAATGAGTATGAATGTATCCTACAAGCGATGTCACTGCAGCCCAGTTCTGTTACTTAAAGCTCCCATATTGTGCAAATGCACTTTTCCGATGTTTTTGAACATAATTATGGGTCTACGGTGTGCCTACAGACTGCCAAAGTATATAAAAAAAGAAAGCTCTCTCCTTTTCTCATTCTCCCCTTTTCTGAAACCCTCCACCTCTCCACCCAATATACTCCAGTCAGAATTCTCCCCGTTTCTGACGTCAAAAACTGGAAAGCCAGAAGCTTCCACTGTGCAGTCCACCCCCTATTTCTTATTGGTCCACGGCCCCGAGATCCTCTCGAAAAAATATTCCTTCACCCCCATGTTGTTTGCTTGTTGCTAAGCGACAAGATGCCTGTAGTATGGCAAAAAATGATGAATGTTGCATAATCCACTAATTTATCTTAACCACAGCAGTCTATGCCTCGTTTTTAATAACACAATGGATAGGAAGCTACTTGTGCTTTTTTTTCAAACAGTGAAACTGAAATAAATGTTTTTATTGGTGTGTTTGCCTGACTGGTGTATAGCTATTAGCTTTGGGACAAGCATTCAGCTTTTGCTCATAAAAACATATTTTTATTCCCCACACCAGTCTGGAAATGCCTCGTTTTTAACAGGACAAAGGATTGGAAGGTATACTGAAGAAGTCTGACTTTGAAGATCATTTTTTCACAGATTTTAGTGGTATTGTTAGCAGCTAGCTCCCAAGCTAGCTTCGCAGTAGCCATCATCTTTTGCAGCATTTTTATTGTGAACATGCCGTTTCCATTAGCGTGTGGCTGTCAGTGCATCTGTATGAACATAGTCTTTCATGTAGACAAGGATAGGTCATGTCAAACTGTTCAAAGTGCGTTACAAGCACTAGACTTGGTTCTTCTCATGGGTAGGCTAAACCAAACTGTGCTAACAGGCTATACGTTATCATTGTTTACAAACAGACAGAGGGCGAGGCGTATCTGGCTTCGCTTCCAGACAGGGGGCGGGGGGAGCTCAAAGATTGTATATTTACGAGGGGAGCTGCAGCTCTTTTAAAAAATAGGCCATTGTGAGATTAACTGAACATCAGCATAGTACAATAAATTATCTGAAAGTTTTTTTCAGCAAACAATTGAAGAAAAACGTATTCGTTATATTGCCACATTTACAATAAAAATATCACAGTTTTTTTTTCAATGGCCTTGTAGAGTTTCACATTTAACCGGGAAATAAAAAAGATACCCTCTCCATCACTATTTACTAAATGCAGCCTTATTTGACATGATTTCTCAGTACTGTATACTGTGTACGTCCCTCATGTCCTGAAATTGTTCCAATACATCTGCCCCATGTGTGTCACCCATCTGACCACATGGTAACGCTAAACGTGATCATGCATCTCCTTTGTTATTGGATGGGCTGCATGCTTGTATTATACTTCCTCTAATGAAACATGCATAGTGCGATATCTCTTTGCACCTATGGGACCCGGGCCAGAAATCAGTTTCTGGGTTTCAATGTTTAATTTCCTATCCCTGACAGCTCTGCAGCCCTACATGTTGACCTGGCCAGGTATCAGCATCAAGAGGTTAGCATCCACATACTAGAAAGGTTAAACCGGGGACAATGTTAGATACAGAGAGGTCTGTTCGTGTGTCTTTATTTAAAAACTGTATATTGGCATTTGGCAATGGACCACTTTCATGTGAAATTGGTTATTTGTGATGAACCAAATGAGAGTGATTGGCCATCTGCAGTGCACCCCAGTTGTATGGAGGTATCATGCTTCAGTCTGGTTCTGGTCTCGATCACATACCACTGAATTTTGCCTGCACATTTTTCAGTCTCATACACAGCACGTCATTGTATGATGAATGAAGCGAGGAGTAAAGCACATGCACTGTTGAAATGGTTTTTCTTACCAGCCATGTCATGCAGGAAAACTTCACGCTTCTTGTACATTCTTCTTTTGCAAAGGTCAAGAGATTTTTGTTTTATGCCACTGTCTATCTTCTCCAAGTGCCTTGACTTTTACAGCTCAAGAGTTCCTCCATGCTCTATATCTTCTTTCTCTCCGCGCTTTCAGACATGGCGGAGGCCCAGGGGCATGCTGTCAGACAGACGCTATACTCCATCGTTTTGTCTGTCTGATGTCGTGAATAAGTAGCTCCACATCATCAGGTGCTGGCCTTTGTTAAGATGAGTTGATGAAGCTGATGGATTACATTTATTTCTCCTTTTCTTTTTCTTTTTTTTGCCTGTGGACAGCAGGTCAAAGCCCTCCTACTGTTTTGTCTTGAAGTAGTTTGACCTTTGTGTTGGCTGTGAGGCAACAAATGTATAGCCATGTTGAGTCAAACAGCAGTGAATGAAGTTTGTTGTGTGATTTATCACAGCCTATAGGAAACAGGTGGTAGCTCTTTAAACTTGAAGACTTGTAACATCAAAGTTCCCTGAAGCTTAAGGTCATGGGTGCGTCACATTTGCAAACTTTAGCCAGACAGTAAAGGACTCAAACCTTTTCAATGCGTTAGGTATTTTTGTTGCCAGGGTAATAAAAAAATATCATTCACAACAAACTTTTACGTCATGCAGACAGAGTATGTTATCCATACCATTCCCATTATTATTATCAAGGACATCTTTGTGATTATCATCATCAAAGTCAACATGCCTGTCTTGTGGACAACTATTATACAATTCTCAACAAATAAGTAATATTGAGCTCTTTTTCAACTTGCAGAAGACTTCACAGAAGCACACCCGAGATCTTACAGTTTATCAGGCCAGGGACAGCATAAATGTTCCCTGACACATAATGCTCTAAAAAATGTGGTTTGTGTTATATCATGACACACACACACACACACACATACACACACACACACACACACACACACACATATTTCTCATTTACTTCTGCTTTCCCTTTCATTCTTTAATTGTTTTGCACTGCCAGACCAGTTACTGAGTTATTGATTATTTCAGCTACCACTTGCGCTTTACTGCTTTCTACTTACCAGGCAGGTCAGGCTTGTATAAACTCCAGCGCTGTAGCTTATGTTGTGTTTACTTCACACACTGATTGCCATAGTTCTATAGATGCAACAGTTTCTTAAAATTGGCAGGAGTAAAGTTGGCATGCTCTCTGTCTGCAGCTTGAAGAGGAAAGATTACTGTGACTGTGTACTGACTCACAAAAAAAAACTCTGCCTCAATCATGTTTATGCGATATTTTGCCAAATGTTCTGTCTTGTGAGGTATAATTCATCTCTGCAGGTGTGTAATGAAGATAGTTTTGATTCAATGCAATGTGTAAAGTAAAGCCATTTTGGCATTGAATAACTTCATAGTGTATTGCTTATTCCACACAACAGTTAGAATGCTTCATCAGTTTTAGTTTAATTTTTAATTTTTTGGTTATTATGTTGTTAGTACATTTTCATAATTTTATCTAAAATTTGACATTAAGTGGTGAAGAGCGGTAGAAAAACAAAATCAGCTTTTGGCAAAATGTTTGCTATTTTATGAAACGGCAATGATCACTTGCACAAGTTGAATGAGTTGTTATCCTATCCACTTGGATTCACTAACACTGTCCTGGTCGCTGTTTGTGTCCATACAAAACATAAATGGACCGTGGGTGCATCATTGCATCAACAATAGAAACAATACAAAACAATACTTGTTAAAGTACTATTGTGTTGCATCTGTCACCATTTGCGGTTTACAAACGAAGCAAACTCAGACTCATTTCAGTACAAAGCATATGGCAGGATGGAATGGAGACACAAGTTTTTAATGTGTGCATATAAGTGTGAGGTGGGCTGCAGATGACCTTTGTTTGTTCTGAATTAGCATAGGATCAAGTCACCTGCATCATTGAGAATGAGAATCCACCTCATTACATAGAGGCAGCAGATCATGAACACAATGAGTGCAAAAACAGATTTTCCTGATCATTGACTTCTGCAGGAAAAAAAGCTGCTTTTACCTGTGCCTAACCTAAGCTGATGAAATTTGGCAATGTTCAACTGAAGTGCTACAGTTTGAGTGACAAACCTCACAATGCTGATGCACACACATACACAAATGTAAAAGTACAATTACATAGTCTGTTTCTCATACCCTTGTTTACTGTGCCTGCCCGTAACTTGCACTTGCTGGAACTGGTGGCAGCTGCCATGCTGACATAAAGCTGCAACAAGAAGTCTCATCATTGTGCCTTTATGGGCCACTGTAAAGATATGCTCAGCTTTGCCTCATCCCATCTTACTTAACCGCCTGCGGCAATTCAGAGCAAGCTGGCTGTGACATTGACTGACAAAGTCCTCGCAGTTAGCATCCAAAGGTTTTTCTACCAGCTGCAGTGCTCAAATATAACGGACATAACACCATTATACTCAACCATAAGGCACTTAAACAGAGTACTTAATACATACTTTATAAGAAATATAGCCACCTGGACAGCTGAGTAAAAACTTTGAACCCATCCAGTGCAGTATCACGAAAAGCCCACCCACGTTCTACATGGAATCAGCTGTTACAGGGACAGCAGGCTTATGCAGGTGACTCATATAAGGACACACAGAGAATGAAGTGTTATTTAATCTGTCTGAGAATGATACAGGGGCCAACCTCACCATCATGCAAAATGATCGCCTCTACAGATTGCTATGCCAACATGTCTGGCAGTTTCATTCCCAACAACCAGGCACACAAAATAATAGGCTGCGCTGGCCAACAGTTATGATGCCATTTCCTAAATTGCAGGCACACTCGACGGAGTGTCTTGAGTTGTTTGTCACCTGGCATGGGATGCAGCAGCCCTCCTTGAGCACCCCGTGAGCCCCTCTTGGATAAAACTCATTATCCCAGTCTGCTGCTCTTCAGGAAACTCATTATCCCATCCATCACCAGTGGACTCTCAGACAACACAACAAATGTGCCCTCTCATCTCTTAATTAGCCAACTTTGCCTAGAGTTTGTGGGAGAGATCAACAGCAGCCCATTCTGCCATAGCAGGTGTAATTATCTATCCAGTTTGACACCTTTAGTTTGACACCTCATGCTACTGTTGGTTATCCTCAACTCCCTATTAGGGGTAGTGTGCACCCATTTCTTGCGACAGCAACATCGCAACTCTGTGTGGTGGCTAAAGAGCTAGATGGTCCAGCCCCTGTCCTTCTGGCACCTGTATTGGCCTTTTCATCGTTGTACTAGCTGGACATTGACTGCATGTAAACAAAGCCCGTACATTTAGTCAAGAAGGATTGTGCATCTGAACATTCAGCAGGTTAACCTTTTAGAGTGTATAACTAGCTGAAGATAATAGCAAAGGTGGAAATAATTGATCAGCAGCAGTTTTTCTTGACATAGTCCTACTTAACAGTAAATCTAGCTGTGTTGAAGACCAGTAAATATAAGAGGCAGAAGGGGATGGGACCTGACCCGACCTTCGCCAGAGCATATAGCTATAGGGCCTAATGCTGGCTATGTGCGATGCTGGCTCACATTACGACCCATAATGAACTGTGACCACAAGTCGTCCGGTAGATGGATTGCTTTTGGTTTCTCAGCCCCACTATCACCTCCCACCACTTCACTTTCTCCCTCTTTCTATTCTATTTTCCCACCCCCATCCTTCCATTCATCGTCCTTCTGCCAAACGGATGTCTAATGACAATGGAGGGCCCTTGGACGAGTCAGAGAATAGATTATTGACTGGGACCAGAGATTTACACTGGAGCCACGGGGCCAGGCGGGCCTCAGCAGAGATAAATGGGACATGTAATTGAGTTTGGTCACTCGGTTGTGTTGAAGTGGCTAAGGCCGGTGTCGTACCAATGGCTGTGCTGGTCGGATGGTGGTGTACTTGCAGGGGCTTGAGAGGCGTGGAGGTTTATGAGCCATACAAAGTGGCAGTGGAGGGTCAGGCAGAGGGCAGCTGTACACTTAAGTTGTATAGACGTCAGGACATTGTGGCAAAAGATTGAAAAGGGGAGGAGAAAAATGTGCCGTATAGATCTTAATAGATCAAATTAGGAACAGAGACTTCATTGAGGACAGAGACAGGACTGGCGCTCTGAGATGTGATGAAATGCCCTTAATATATGGAAAATAATGTTCATTGTGCATTCCAAAACCATGAACAGTTCTGCATGCATTTTGGTTCCTTTGACTTAAGGCCATACAATTCAAAGGGAATTCAAGAAATTCACAGGATTATAATTGAAACCTTCAGTGAAGCATAGGAAAAAAAATTAGGCTTGAGAAAAGTTATAGTAGTAAAGAGAAAACATTTCATTGAGAAAAGGCAAAAGTCAGATCATACACCTGAGATGGGACAACATTGAACAGAAACTGATGGTAAAACAAAGATGGATGTATGCTTTAACAGAAAATATGCAAAAGAGATAGGAGACAAAGTGTAATTTCAATTCTACTTAAACTTGGGGAGTCAGGAAAAAATTGAAGACCAATGAAGTCACAACATTGTGTTAAAGGAAGAATGTTGAGTGTCCTTGTTCGGATTATTCCCTGTCTGAACAAAGATGTATGTGTGTTTGAAAGACTAAGGCCTACTTTAAATAATAATAGTAACGAGTATTAAATAATAGTATAAGCAATACCTTTACCAATTACAACTAAGTCAATCTTCGAGAGAGAAAGACCCTCTTATCTCCTGTGTCATCTCCATCCTATGCAACGGTGCCAGATGAGTGAAGATACACTTTACTTTTACTCTGATGTGGATTTCAGTCAGGACTTAAATCAATGGAAGATATGCACCGTTACCACAGTAACCTGTGTGTGTGTGTGTGTGTGTGTGTGTGTGTGTGTGTGTGTGTGTGTGTGTGCAGTGGAGACTGTCGGTATAGACTCGGTTTGGTGAAGGATGGAGGATGATGCCCGTAGCATATGAATAAGCTCAGTCTACTCTTCCCCCACCAGTCCTACCACATATAGGCAAACTTGCATATATGAGCAGACATACCTGTAAGGAACACAATGATTCTGTCTTTCTTGATCTCTTTGTTAGTAGTGTTAATTAGGCTTGATCGTAGCTTAATAATGAATTTGACAACATGAATTTACAAGACATTTGCAATTTATAAAAGCCACCAGCCTGTAATGGCATGCAAGGTAATGTCAGTTCAGCCACATCAGCAGCGAGGGAATCATAATAACCTCTCAAATGTGCTCTTTACCTCTGATTGGTTGATTGATGTCTGATATGAAGTGATGTAATGTGTCTCCTTTGGCCCAGTTATCTGTGTCACCTGGCATATGTGTGTGCTAGCATGAGTGTCCAACGGATATGAATGAAAGGATTATCTGGTTGCCTACTGGGACCATATGAGCACAACCCCTCTCTCTACAAAACACTCCAAAACATACCCCCATTTCTGTTGTTAGTTTTTTAAGACACTCTTTTATCTTTGTAGTGTAACTAAGCAGTGTACAGTGTTGTCATAATGAATAAAGCCTATTGATATTCAATAAAATCCACATTAATGATGTACGCTTTTTGCACACATTGTTGCATTAAGCATAATGAGTTATAGTAAGATGGCTCAAAACAAAACAATTTGCTCAGGCTCTAATACCAACAAAAAGGATGAACATTGCAATCCTGTTTTGTTCTCGCTCTTAGCTTTCCCACAGGACTGTGTTCGTTCACCAGGCTGGATGGAGGCCAGGCTTAGACATGTGAATACAAGTCACAAGTGTTATTACTCACCTAGATCCTCAATGGCCACTCTGTCTGCTCGGACAGTCGGCCTGCAGAATGCTGAAGTCTCTAAAGTGGGCTTACAGAAAGCATCATGAAATCCCCCAGTGGCTATGCTGGGACACAAACACTGTGTGAGTGTGTGTGTGTGTGCGTGTGTGTGTGTGTGTGTGTGTGTGTGTGTGTGTGTGTGTGTGTGTGTGTGTGTGTGTGTGTGTGTGTGTGGTTTTCTGTATCATTAAGGCAACACAATACAATTCCAAATGGGAGCAATGGAGGAGAGAATACTATGAAGGTATTATTGTAGCATAAGTCTTTAGCACATGCAACTGCAGATTTCGAATGCGTAAACTGAAGTGACAAATGTGTAACAGTAGATTTGAAGTCGTAAATATTTGTTTTGCATGTGTACTCCAAAGTCACAAATGTGTAACAGTAAATTTGAAGTCGTAAATATTTTTTCTACCATTGTGGACACAAAATAGGGGCTACGAGTTCACAAATCGTTGTTACGGGTGCACAAATCCTATCCTGTGCATCGCAACTTCAAAGAGTCATGCGCTTGACACTTTTGCTACAATCATTGCAGCACAGTTGGTGCAAAACACATTTGCACACCCGTGTTTCATAATGTGAGAACATGCCCAAAATTTGTGAATTCGTAAACCCAAATGTGAACTAACGCATCAGAAGTTGCACATCTGTGAAAAATGTCCTCTCAAATAAAATGATATCGAGCACAGCATTTTAATGAGCGAGCACAAATCGATGATACAACTGCTCAAATCTGTTCCTACAAGTCTCAGCTGAGGGTTTTCTCTGCTCGAATCTGCTCCTGCAAGTCTCGGCTGTGGGTTTTTTGCAGGTAGATTTGCACCACGCCCAGGTGGTAAATGTGGTGCAAAAGTGTTTCGTATGCGTAGAACAGATTTGTATCCGTAGAAGGTGGGCGGGACAACATTGTCGCATCATCCAATGAAAGCGCCGGTTGGGACCCGTGACGTCAGCATGTGAACAAACGGAGGAAAAGCCTTTTTCCTTCGTCCCTTTTCACCAGAAATTGTAGGAAATGACTAAATGAGCAACAACAACTATCAAACTAATGCGAAGTAGTAGGTAGTAGTGAATTGAACTCTTTTTCTGTAGTTTTACATAGCATTTTTTAAGTAATGGAGAATTATATTATATGTACTCCAGCCTTTGAGGAAAAGTAGTCCAAGGTGTCTGTAACAGTAAATAAGCCGCGTTAGCTAGCTTTGAGGTGGTTTCCCGATCATTTTAGACAGGACAGGAGGCTTATTATGTGACACGGGGAAGTTGAGGAGGGGATACCCATTAAACACCAGGACCTGCGGTGGTTTAATAAACAGTTGAGCTGCTTCACAATCTCTGTCCGGAGCCGCAGCAGTGTCTGGACTGACGGTCACGGACACAGACCTAGGGTTTAGCTAGAGCCTACAGGACACGGAGCCATCCCACGGAAACTATGAACTGTAAGTCTGGTTTTCTTATGTTTTTAAACTTCAAAGTTGGTCGGTATAATACGTTCAATGATGAGAAGCAACGTGTGGTTATAATGTATTGCAGGCAGCATAGCTAACCACTAGCTAACAAGTCATAATGGGTATAACAGCTAATGTTCGTTAGCATATTCTTTTAAAGGATGTACCGTTTTTTAAGGCATTTGGTCACTTCTAAGGATGTTAATAATTAGCTGTTAACGTAAAATAAGAAGGCTGACCAATGAATCCTTCCGTTAATCAGTTAAAATAATCCCGGCGCTAGCCAGGGAAATATGAGTCAGCTGAATACTGGAGTCTTGTTGCTATAATAATAATCAGCGTGTCTGTATGTCTGCTTTTCTGGGACATCGGCACCTTCATACATAGCCTACTAGTTTTACATCAGGATGTAATGTTAGCATGTGTCGACCTCATATAGAGGGTTTTCTGTCTTAATAGTGGCTATGAAGATCCAAATAAACACATGTGAGCAGTATACTATTCTGCTCAGCCCGTCTCAACATCATGTTGCTGTTTCTGAATAAAAACAGGTAGACAAGCGTCCCATTATGCAAAGGATTTTTTTTGATTGTGCAGCTCCATCGTGTTTAAATCATATTTTATATCTGTTTTTCCAGCCCGAAAAAAAACATTTACAACTAATTTTAAAAGTCACTAATGACAAGATACCCCCCACGAAGAGAATGAATTGCAGGGCTGTTATAATAAACTATATTGATTAGTTTTTAGCTTTGTGTTCTTCATCAACTCGAACCTACATGTATTTTATTTATTTTATAAATCTTAACATTATCTTAACATCTGAATGGCACAATCTGCTTTTCCACAGACTCATCTTGGCTGTCCTGCACAAGGCCTGCACAAGTGTCTGGGATTTCCACCCTGTCAGGGAAAAGCCATTGTACAAGTGAGCAGCTACAGTCAGTCCTAACTATTATCCGTCATGTGTTTACTATAACATCACTAATGGGATCTAACAATTGTTTCCGTCCCCAGTGTATGCATTGCTGAGGGAAGGACACTCCAGATAACTGAAGACTTCACTGCTCCTGCTGCCTTGAGAAGATCTCCGAAGATGGAGCAGCGTGGAACTCACCTGGCAGTCACAGCACATCAGTCTGACTCTACACTCTACACACAATTTGTTTTCAATTTTTAGATTGTGATTATTATAAATCTAGACAAAGTCAGATCATACTCAATTCATAATCATATTGATTGCAGTAAATGAGGTGACATACTCAGTCATGTTTATTTGTTTGACATATTAAAAAGGTAGGGGAGATTTTGATTAAATATGGTAAACAGTTGGGCTACAGACCAAGGACTAAGTTACTAGTTTTATGTTTTGTTTTATAAAGTCTTGTTCCGGCACATGCCAGAGCATTTTGGGTATTTTGTTCATTTTCTCTTAATAAAATAACGCCATACAGAACTTTACTTGGAGGTATGCAATTGTGAGTGCATTCTAGTTTTAAACTGGTAGATTTGTATTTTTCATTTTGACCGTATGTATATGTTTAGTAAATCCACAAATATTTAAAAGTCCAAATCTTGTGATTTGTTTGTGGGAGTAAGCTTTTACAATACATTTGTACTGATTGTGCTTTGATGTGATAACTGCAAATCATAAATATAATTGATATAGGGCATTTTTGCTTTAGCAGCATGCAAACCTACTTATTAATGCAGCACGTGATCTGAATTAACATGTTCTAAACTGCATAAAATGTTATGGTGTGACACTTTGTGATTGTGATTAATTAAAGTAATCACTGAAATGAGGTTATATGAAGCTTTGTACCCTGTTCTTCTGGACACGTCACATGAGGTAAGGTGTATAGCAGAACTGTCTGGGGATAAGCACACAGTTAAACCTGATCATCTAATTATCAGTTTGTGATACAAGTAGTGATAATTTCACATGGAAAATGTGAGATAGAGAAACAATTATTCCAATTCAGTTTTAATGTGTCCTCTATACTTTTCTATTGCCTTGTAGAGTAGGTTACTTATTCACTTCACTATTCACACGTTTAAATTAATTAAGCTTACAACATTTAGAAGACTAAGTGTATGATTTATAAGCATATTTCTGGATTTAGATACATGCTGAATACTCTGCAGCAAGATATGTAGGCCTACTTTATTTACTTTGGTCCTCAATGCCTGCAACGTCCTCCACCCCCTGCGTGTGGTGTGTTTTAACCATAGATAGTTTTAACAGCCAGGAGCCTTAACAGCGGCTGCGGGACAATAAACTATCGTCGATAGTTAGCCTGCTATCGGTGTATGAATGTGTGTGAATGGTAACGTGTAAATGGGAACAAGTCTCCCTTGCAAAAGAGTCTTCGGACTCAATGGGATATACCTGTATAAATAAAGGTTAAAAAAATATATAATGGAAATTCATTCTCTATTTAATAAGACTACTTTTATTAAAATGTAAAGGTTTTAAAGAGAAAAACAGCAGGTTTAAACAGTTACACCAGTGCCAATCACACAGCAGACGTTACGCTGGCCCTTATATCTGCTAAAGTAAACTTGTTTATGACTTTCACTACTGGCATAAGGCTCCGCTGTAGTTCCCTCTTATTCAATTCCCTTATTATTACATTTCCTACAATTTCTGGTGAAAAGGGAAGAAGGAAAAAGGCTTTTCCTCCGTTTGTCCCAACCGGCGCTTTCATTGGATGATGCGACAATGTTGTCCCGCCCACCTTCTACGGATACAAATCTGTTCTACGCATACGAAACACTTTTGCACCACATTTACCACCTGGGCGTGGTGCAAATCTACCTGCAAAAAAACCCACAGCCGAGACTTGCAGGAGCAGATTCGAGCAGAGAAAACCCTCAGCTGAGACTTGTAGGAACAGATTTGAGCAGTTGTATCATCGATTTGTGCTCGCTCATTAAAATGCTGTGCTCGATATCATTTTATTTGAGAGGACATTTTTCACAGATGTGCAACTTCTGATGCGTTAGTTCACATTTGGGTTTACGAATTCACAAATTTTGGGCATGTTCTCACATTATGAAACACGGGTGTGCAAATGTGTTTTGCACCAACTGTGCTGCAATGATTGTAGCAAAAGTGTCAAGCGCATGACTCTTTGAAGTTGCGATGCACAGGATAGGATTTGTGCACCCGTAACAACGATTTGTGAACTCGTAGCCCCTATTTTGTGTCCACAATGGTAGAAAAAATATTTACGACTTCAAATTTACTGTTACACATTTGTGACTTTGGAGTACACATGCAAAACAAATATTTACGACTTCAAATCTACTGTTACACATTTGTCACTTCAGTTTACGCATTCGAAATCTGCAGTTGCATGTGCTAAAGACTTATGCTACAATAATACCTTCATAGAATACTCCGCAGGCGTGCATTCACACAAATGATACATGAGAACGACAACATACGGATTAAAAAATGAACACATCAAGACAGATAGGAATTAGGGTACTGTGCAAAACCCTTCACCATATCCTAATCAGACAAAAAGTCCAAGTGGGTCATGTTTCTTCTATATACTCGGTTGGTTACTATGGGCAAAACCTTTATGATTGCCCTTATTTAATCCATTGTTAATACAAAATATTGTCTAGGGCACCTTTTAAGAACGTTTTTAATTACATCATTTTGGAGTAACTAGGGTTTTTGTATTTTTAAGTAACATAACTTTCACGAAAGTAGGAGTTCTTTTTTACTCTTGCCTTTCCTCGTGTCTCATCATTTCTTTAAATTTTGTTTTTCATCTGTTTGTTTGTTCACCACAGGGGATTTAATCACAAGCTGCTGTTTGTGCATTAGTGAGATGGATCACTGTGCTTTCCCCAACAAAGGGTCTACTAAGCCCATTGTGTCTGTGGGTGGCTGTGTGTGTGTGTGTGTGTGTGTGTGTGTGTGTGTGTGTGTGTGTGTGTGTGTGTGTGTGTGTGTGTGTGTGTGTGTGTGTGTGCGTGTGCGTGTGCGTGTGTGTGTGCGTGTGCGTGTGCGTGTGTGTGTGCGTGTGCGTGTGTGTGTATCTGTGTGTGTGTTTGCACTTGCCTCTATGTACTGTATCTGTAAGACAGATATTGTTTAGTGTTGGCGTGAACATGGCCTCACAGTCAGTGACAGTGTATTCCTTTGTGCTGCATCCTTCTCGTTTAACACATGGGTGGATCAAAGAGGCGTGTGTATACTCTTTCCATCTGGGGATTTATTGTCAGATGTCAGTCGTGATTTTATAGCCTCTTTTTTTCCTCTTCACTGCCCATCTTGCATAGCAATTGCACTCCAACACTTATGTCTACTCGTCATCTGCTTATGGTTGATTTCTTAAGACCAATAGCAGCCTTGTGAACTCTGTAAGACACATAAGCCACCCCGATTGGTCCAGTGATTGAATTACTTTAGTTTTAGTCTTTTTCTTTTAAATCAAAAGGACAATAAACTGTCAAGTAAATACAGTACAGTTATTATTTCTTGATTTTGATGTATTGTAATTTGTCTGTACAAAAGGTGAGTCCAGGGAAAGTTATGATTGGACATAATAAAAAAACAAACAGCATTCAATTAGTGATGATTGAGACGTCCTAGTGCTGTCGGTGGCAGATTGGAAGTGAACGGATAAGAGATTGAATGATTGGTTTTAAAGTAAGTGTGTCTGAAACCTTGCATAGTCCACAAGTAACGAGAGATATTCTCACAAATTAAATGTGTGTGACTTTCCAAACAAAATCTTGGCATTTCCTTCTAATGACTATACCACCATCCAAATTCCCCCCTAGTTCTTTCACAAGTACCAACACTGTCCCACTGTGGTTAACAGCTTCCCAGCCACAGTTTTACTTACAAAAGAAAACCGCAATAGCTGCTTTGGGGAGGGATTCTTTGTGTTATTTATGAGTTGTGATTCACTATGAGTTAGCCACACTGCCTGCTCTTTGGGCGCAATAACACCAAGGCCTGATTTACTAATTCATCACACTTATCACACTTTGCATGCACAGACCTTCCATTTTCCTCTGCAGCCAATTTTTGCTATGTCCTTTCAACTTGTTCATTTTGATACATCTTAACGTCAGTATCAGCTCTGTTGTTACTTGGACGTTGATAGCGGTTGTGGTAATGGAGTTGCTCATTGAAAATAACCTGCGTCCTACAGAAATCCATCAGCTTGAAAAAAAATGTATAAGAAGTTGCTGAGATTGCATGTAGTAAACCTCTTTTACAGAGGCTGTTTGTTGAATATTATTGACCAGTTTCAGACTCGGCTGACTTTTAATGAACCCCTGCAAACCAGCACTTGAAATACACGTCAATACTGGGAAATATGTCATTAAACATGATGAGGTTTTTATTTGTGAATGGTGTTGCGCTGTGCATAGATATTTGTCAGGGGAATGAGATAGAGACATGGCTTACTTAGAACGGATAGCCTTGCAAGGGTTTTCTTACATTGACTTCTGCTATGAATACTGATCTGACGCAGACATGATGGTAATACTCCTAAGGCTCGTTGAATGTTAAGGGTGCTTTTTATGCTTCCAGTTGTTTGTACAAAAATATATTGTCTCGTTGGGTTCATATTAATAAAGAGTGGTGTATATCTTGTCAATATGATTCATGACTATATGGCTTCACATACTGAATCTTTATCAACTAGTTAATGTACATTATATAAAGACTCATCACACATTGGATTGGTTGTGTGATTCATAGCTGCCCTTCTGTTGCCAGCCTGTGATCAAGAATCATCTCATAGAGAATCATAAAGAAATGATTTGGTCTCACAATTCATGGTTCTTATATCAGCATGAGCAACAATGGTCGTCACCTGCATGTGAATTAGTTCCAATAGAGAAAAAAGGGATCTTTATATTTTCATCTGATGTCAAAGTTTCTGTGTTCTTTCATTCTATGAAGATTGCTTTTATTAAACGTTAAAGTGTATCAGTGTGGGCTGTGGCATATTAAATATCCACAGTGGCACAATGATTGCTCTAAAGATGTTCCCTGGTGTAAATCCTGAAAAAAAAGGACCAAAACTTCTACAGCATCCTCACTTTGCACAATGGCCAGAAATCTAGAGAAAGTAACAAATGTGCTCACCCATTTCCTTTCCATAACACAGTCTGTTTAATCCTCTTTTGGAGCAGATGGGGCCTCATTTGGCAGAGTTAAAAGCGCTTTCGTTTTGTAGTTATGCAGTCAGAGCTCGTTCACCAAGTGGTGTTATACTCCATTGCCTCACAAAGGTGACTTAATTGTTCTCCAATATACCTCCTCTCGTCAGTGTCTCATTTACCGTTCTACTACCTAGCTGCTGCCTTGTTGCTTACTCAACTAAATAAACTGCCCTTATTGCTGAGCTTGAGCTGGGAAATGATAGGGGTTCCTGCAGCATGCCCTCAGGGTAGATGTACAACACACGCATGGAGCCACTCACCTACAACAAAGACACACATTGTGTGGTGTTAAGGTAATGGCCCATTCAACAGTGGATACAAAGCATGTATAATAGCAGGTTCTTTTTTTATTTTTAACTGTGATGGTACTGTTGGCAAAATCTATTTCTCTATGATTGTATAACATATTAATGCTAGTCATTCTATTCACCTCACATTGAACTCTGGTGTACAACACTGTGGTAAACTTATTTTTACTCTTAGCCATGAAGAAATGAAACTGCCTCATAAGGAATTGAAACTCAGAAGACCAGGGTCACGCACCTGGTCAGACAATTACGTGCCAGTATGGATATAAATGTTGTAACATCCCTTTCTGACTTTAGTCATTTCTCTGTTATGCTACATGTGTGTACATGATAACTGACTCAACTTGCAAGTTTTCAACTAAAGTCTCTGCGGATGATGAAATCTGACTCCTGACTCTTTGTGCATTATTTCATACTTATATTGAAATTAGACAAGTTTAGTAGCAGTACAGTTTCATTTCTTCTTTGTATTTCACACAAGAGCAGGCTTAGAAACAGACCAACTGTTTGCGGGTTCTCATTAGATTTAGAATACATGGGTGGGAGAGGCAACACAGCTGGTAGAAATATGCCAATGTGAACATGTTACCAGAGCAAAAAAGAGCCATATTGAAGTCTAACGTGTCTGGTCCAGACAGCATGTCCATTGGATATGCAGTATACCATTCATGCTCACAAACGAGTGGTATGCAGAATTCCCAAGTGTGATTCGTCACGCAGAATAATGTCGCAATAAAGATGGAATAAATGTGAGGTGGTACTTCTGGAGAGAGAAAATCACTCTCAGCACACTCACAGATCACTCACTCCTGCTACAGAGGCACTTGTTTTGATAACCCATTACCGTTACCCCGACATCATATCTTAGAGGTCAAAGGCATTGAAGGCAGAGCAGTACGTTGTGAGTAATTTGATTTGTGGTTGGTATTGTTCTTAACATAATTAAAAATATGTCAGTGGGAAAGTTGTCCACACCAATCAACAACACACAGTGATCTCTGGCAGTGTATCTTGCCCCCATATGGAAGATGTCTCAGTGTACGTCTAATGAGAAATGGCACCTAGTATGATTACAAACACAGATGCAAAAAAAAATAAATATCCCAACCCCTGATCCAAGCAACCCACCCCCTGTCAAACAACAACTCCTGCCAACATGGACCTGTGCCTCGTCTTCTACCTCGGAGGGCATGTACGCGGCTCAGTGAAATAATTGATCCCTGCAAAAAGCTGGGGAGATGTTGTTAGGATTTTAACAGATCCCAGCTGAGTGGAGATTGGACTAGGTGTATAATTCCCGTCTGCCTTTGTGTGCAGCTCCCTCAGAAGACTGCATTTCTCTGTCCAAATACTCCATCTAAAGAGGCTAAAGCTGACATGGATATCGGTGTCTGTCTGTTACAATGGCATGCTGCTCTGCCGTGCTGCCAACAGAGAGTCGATGGCATCTCTCTCAAGCACATCCACTTGTATAAATAATCTATGGCCATATCCATCTGGATTACAGTATCATTACTTGATGCTTTATCAACACAGCGGGAGGGAATCGATAGCGTTTCATTCGCTTAATTGTTTGCTTGGCAAATTTGCTTTGTGTGCATTAGTAACAATTTGCTGTAAATAAGATGGTGTGGAAAGTTTGAATGTGTGTTTTCAGGGAAAGAATCACGGTATTGAATGGCTGGACTTCCCTCGCTCTTTGCCACTCTGTGACTTTTGTCTCTGAGTCAGCAGACAGCATCTTTGAGCCCCGCTGGTTTCCAAGTTGTTTCTTCCCAGATTAGCTCAGTCATAGAATACACAATCTGTCAACACTCACAGTTGATACAGCGGGATGTATGTATACAGTTGAGATGGAATCATCCATCTCATCCATCTCCTCATGAGGAGGGAAGCGTGGCACATCCTTCATTTTTAGCAGTCCAGCATAACGTGTTGGCACGGCCAATCTCTGCTCAAATGGATTAGATTATAGTTTGTGCAGAGAACTATTATAATTAGCACAAAGGGCTCAGTATGCGCTCCGTGCCAAACAGCACACCATCTCCACTGTGGCTGTGTGAGCACCATCCATGCATGAGTTGACATTTATTCGGTACACTTTACTGGGCACCGTTGACACATCTAAAACAATGGAAGTCAACAAAAGCATTCTTGTCCTTTAAAATAATTTGTGGACGTCTGGTGTGTTTTTGAAAGAGTTGGAAGATAAATGGATTGGCCCAGGAGTACTTACAGTTGATGCATGCAGACCTGAGTGTATCCCATTTTAAAGGTACTATGTACAATTAGTTAATCATGGAGGTTGTGGGTACATAAAACAATACATAGTTGGCCTTGGTAGGTCTAAGTTAAAGTGAAGCTTTATGTCATCGTACTGTATTGTGACAGTGAATTCAATGTCTTTGAAAGTCCTCACAATTATAGGAATATCCTATAGTGTTACACACACAGTGTGTTTGGGGGAATCTTATAGGGAGGACAATAATAAGCGGAATCACTTTTTGATGGGGATATGAAACCAGATAGAATCTTTCTACATCAAATTCAAAGCATGCTTCCTCTCTCTCTCTCTTTCTCTCTTTCTCT
Organism: Hyperoplus lanceolatus; assembly: GCA_026929865.2. Taxonomy (NCBI): domain Eukaryota; kingdom Metazoa; phylum Chordata; class Actinopteri; order Uranoscopiformes; family Ammodytidae; genus Hyperoplus; species Hyperoplus lanceolatus. The sequence continues at coordinate 19,110,054 of CM049405.1, forward strand.
CTCTCTCTCTTTCTCTGAGCACTTAATGGATGTGGTTTGTAATCTGTCTCGGGGGGAACAGCAAGAGTTTGCTCAAAGCCCATCTGTCTAGCTAGGGCGTTAACCTGATGTTTAAGATTCTCTGGTGTCTTATGCTTGGTGAGCTAAGCAGAGGAAAGAACATTAGGAAAAAATGTAGGGTGAGTTAAGAGTGCATGTGTGTGCAAGTTCCTTTATTAGCCTGTATGTGTTTTAGTATATACTGTTAATGTGATTCAGGTTGCCGTTCTGAATGAAGTCAGTCAAAACAATGGTTGACCATTCCTTGAACCATAAGTATTCATAAGATGAAGGTTTTTTTTTTGTTTTTGCAAGGTATTTCAATCAGATGCACTCTCAACTGTTCCTCTGATAACTGTTTGTAACATTAAAATGTAATGTCAACAAACTACAAGGCTTATCATTCCCCCACTGTTTAGAATATGCCAGAATGAAGGACATTCTTGAAACTAGTCAATGTTTCACTTGGTACACCAAGTACAATGTTTTGCTTTTAATTGGAGAAACGTCAGAACAGTCATTATTCAAGATTTTTTTCTTTTTTTCTTTTCATATACAGTACCTGTACTCTCCTTGGGGTTGCTTTCTTCCTCTGATTCCTTTCATATTGATGGTTTTGAAACACTTCAGTTAAACATCAACAAGGCATCACCATACACCGTTGGGGCAGCACTGTATTCTCAACTGCGGAGCGGAATTACCTTCATTATAACATTGATTTTGCTGTCCTGTATTGTCCACTGAGACACTTGTTTTATATTACAGCATTGGCAGAGGGGGAGCATTATATCTCCTAAGTGTCTTTCCCACAAACATACATAAAACAGCTTTATTGCAAAAAAAAAAAAGTCACATTCACATTTGATTGTATTCAAGCGGTTGTGTGAGGGCTTCATGAAAGCAGGAAGACAATAAAAAATCCGCCTATCACATACCTGTGCATTCGCATACTGACCACTCTGTTTATGAGGCAGCCAAAAATGTTATACAACAGTTAAGACTGTTCTTTCCCATGAGAAAAATGATTCATGTTTCCTCTTTAATTGACTGTGGTCTTTCTTTATACACAAATGATGGGAATATTGTGTCAAAAAATCTCTTAATTCGGCAGAGAGGTAATCAACTCACCGTGTTGGAAAAGTGGAGCAGATGATGGTACAGATGGCTGAGTACAGGGTGGTTGGGGGTGTTGGGGGATTTTGGGGTGGGCAGGAATAACATACCCTGTGAATGCCCAACAGGCATCATGGGCTCAGTCTTGCAGTTGATGAGGGAGCTTAGTGTAAATGAGTGTGTGTCAGTGATTTTAACAGGACACAATATTCTGTGATAAGCCATTTGACTCATGTACAGTATATGCAGCCACACACAAACAATAGCCTTCTCTCCCCACACCTGCACACATGCCCATATAGCAACACACACATATTCGGACACACACACACACACACACACACACACACACACACACACACACACACACACACACACACCATTAGTCCCCCTCAGCGACTTTTTGTTTTTATTTTTCACCTGTGTTTTCTGCTCAACCTTCACACTTATCAAAGCCCATATTGCTTGTGCTCCGCTGTCTAGGGCAAAGTGATTTGTCTCGATTTCTGTGGACACACACATTCTTTTTCCTCTGCGGATGTGCTGTCTAGACACTGCGTTTTGCTGCAGGAGCGTGCTATAGAGCTAGGGCCATCTCTGTTTTGGCCACTCTGTCAGTTTATGAAAGCGTCACACACTGTGGCCCCCCGAGGGGAAACTTGAGGAGCTGTCAGACAGCACACCGTAAAGAGTAAGCAGTGGATACTGTGTAAGTTGTTACTTGTAAGTTGGTTGTGCCAGGTCTCTTTTTCTCAGCATCATAAAAACAGAATATGCACAAATTAAAACTTAAGACATATTCAAACTAAAAACTTAAATCACACACACTTATATAGCATTATCGGTCATTTACATTTTTCGAAATTGTGCCAAATGCACAATACGTTTTTGGTAACTGCAGCACTAATGTGTAATGATGTAATGTCTCAATTATGCCATCATTAATAACACATCACACATCAGTCTTAATGAATGAACTATTCATCATTGTAGATGAAAGGCCAGAAACATGAAACAGTCATGATAAGCTAATGCCGTTTTAATGATGATTACAGTGGAGTTGACAGTCAACAGAATACACAAGCTCCTTCCTGTTATAGGTCTTACTAGGTCACCTAAGTGCTGTGGTTGTTTTACTTTTCTTTTCTGCCTGCCCATGTATTGAGAAAACGCCTGAAGGCTTCTTTTCTTATGGACATTCAGTCATTCCCTACTCACACAGGTGCGCCAAAATAGAATACTATTCATTTTTCTTTGGAATCAATATGATCTAAAAAATTTAAAAAGTGCAATTCAATGTTAAAACGTCTTAGGAGAGGAGAGCTTGGATAGTGATCGGGATTATGTCCTCAGAAATCCTCCACAGCATCCCCTTAAAGCACTATGGGTAGACAAGGCAAGCCCTATGCGGTAATTGTGCTCATAAGTGAATGAGACAGCACATCCCAAAGGGACTGTATCACTGCTTAACACAAATATGTTTCTCTGTCTAACTCTTTCTGGTTATCGATTGGCTCTGTGAAACCTGAATGACTCCAAGCCACCGCAGGTCTTATCTGCTCTGATCTTATGTCGCTCGCTCTTTCTACGTATTTCTCCTCTCTCTCTCTCTCTCTCTCTCTCTCTCTCTCTCTCTCTCTCTCTCTCATATATTTCTCTCTCACTCTCTCTCATATATTTCTCTCTCTATCCATATCTCGCATCTACTCTCTGCTCGGTCTCAGCGATGTTTGAGTGCATGTGTGCGTGTCCGTGAGCGTATCTGTGAGCGCATCTGTGTGTGTGTGTGTGTGTGTGTGTGTGTGTGTGTGTGTGTGTGTGTGTGTGTGTGTGTGTGTGTGTGTGTGTGTGTGTGTGTGTGTGTGTGTGCGTGAAGGAGAGTTTGATACCTAGCTGTGAAGGAATCAATAACCGTCTCTGTGTGACAGACACGGAACAATCGAGGTTAAGTGAATTAACACAGCGCTGTGTTTCTGCCGCTCACACCCCTGAATGTTCTTGTAGATAAATCAATTCCGGGCAACAATATACGTGCCATTGTGTTTGTTTAACAATCCCTGCACTCAACTACAACCTTAAGTCTTCTCTTGTATTGTCTATAGCTTCAATAAGAGGATGCATATACTTTACCTACAGAGGCATCCATCTTCTAGTTTTAATTTTGTGTTTTTTTGATGATACAATTAATTCACAAGATTTAGAGTTTAGCATTCTACAGTGGCACTTTACTTTTAAAAATATGATCTACCCAGCTGTGAACTTGAAAGGCTGTACAATTGATGGGGAACTAAGGGTGTGAAGAGGTGGAGTCCATTATAGATGCTGTGGATTCAAGCTGACTGAAGCCAGCTTTCATGAAGCACACCTTTAACTTTGTCATCTTCTACATGTGGTGAGTGTGTTCTAATCAGACACTTATTTTCAAGGATAATATTTTAATACAAGTAAACACCTATGAGATAATCTAGTTCTGAAAGCAGTTCAAAATCTTAAATGTCCACTGGAACAAATTGTACAGTATATACCTAAAAATGTTGTTTATTCACAATTGGACATTTCTCCCACTGCAATGCCTATGCTGGGATTGCCTTTGTACTTTCTTATAGGAAATCCTGTGAGTCCTTCACAGAAGAGCTGAATGTTTATGACAACTGGTTTTCGCCATACAGAAGATGTAGTCTGCTCCAGAAGCTCTGGAGAGGGCCTTTTGTGTGGTTTATTTGCACTTGTGCTTTCAGAGCAGATGATTGCTGAAATGATCTACACTAACAATAATAAGAGAGTTAGACCAATGGAGGCTAATACAATTTTCTATCTGTCTCACGGGGATGTAAGCAGTGGTTCGCAGACTGTAGGAGAAACGACATGCTAATTTACAAAGGCCACCCAGCGCATTTACAGTTGTCCCTGAATACACACTAAGCAGTGTCTCTTTTTGTCATTAACCAGGATTTTTAACCTTTTGCTGATCACCGTGGAGTCGCGACTTAACAGCTGCTGTGTGATTGATGCGACTATAGTGTTACACATCTAAATGCCACCCCGTTCCCCGGACACAATGGATAGCTAACCTTTCTACTGGAGTTACTCTATGTAATGATTGTGTATTATTGACACTCATTAGGGAGGCCTGCTAAGTGTGACCGTTCTCATCATATTGTACAGGGGGGGAACAGTGGCAGTTGTGGGCATTGTGAAAAGCAAGATCTAAATCCCCCAGACCCCGACTACTGTCTGTCTTCTTAAATTACTGGCAGCTTAGTGATAAAGGACACATTCAATAAAGTCTTACACCTTGATTAATATCTCAGTCATTGTATCCTGTTTGCTTTTGTAAAGCTTGGATGTAAGATGAGTTTGACTGTTTGACAGAAGGAAGAAGTGTCTCCCATATCACTATAGAATAATACAACAACATTTGCGTTGTGACATTGGTGCAGATACATTTATTTGAAATGACTATCCAATTTTATAAGCAATTGTATGTTTTGCATGTAATACCCCATTATAGAATTAAATCAGTAACTAGATGTTACTTGATCAGTTGTCTGATTATACCAAATTAAGTAACACTTCAAATGCTCAATACAATGCAATACAATACAATACAATACAACGTTTTCATTATGAGACGTTGTGATACAATGTTTGCATACAGACTGTACGTCAATGCAATGTGTGAATATTGTATGTCTGATCATCTGACCTCTTGGCTCCTTGTGTATGTGCAAGTGAATGTGTGTCAAACCGTAACAACAGCCTGGAGAGTCAAACCCATTGTATCTGCAGACAGTACTACACATCTTTGGCCTTTTTTTTGGGTTTGTTTAGCAATCCTCAGAGGGACGTTTTGGGTGTAATCCTTTGTAATGATGGGGTCCTGTTGGGACTGAGGTGTCACACTAGTTGGTGAATGTGTGTTACAAACTCACCCACTCCACCTCGCCCCCAGCCCTGCAAGCTTATCCATTTCCCCAAGCGCATACGGGCACGCTAGGTGCCTGCTTGCCTGGCTGTCTGGAATGTACAGCTGGGGGAATTCACTTCCACCTGTTCTGCTCTGTGTGCAGTAGGTTGACCTTGCCAAAACATACCCATGTTTCTTGGCACTCGCGCAGAGCTATTACGTACTGTAAACACCCAGAGCCAAAAACAAGCACTCGGACGAGCGGTGGCTGGGTGAAGCCGGCCGTGACCAAGTGAAAATGAAACTTTTAATGTAGATTAAGATGGTCCTTATGTTTACTGGCTGATTAATCCGTCTGGATCAACAACTGATCAACTGCAGTAAAACAAAAAAACTTCTATATTCATGATAAATAAAAGTAAATTAATGTAGGTGCCGCTTCAGTTAATGTCAGGCTTTTATTTTGTTTTGACTTCAAATTGCCAGAGTGTTTCCCTAATTAAAATGGAATCAGGGACATTTTCAGATATATTTGTTAGATTAAGCTAATAACGTGATGGAACACATCTTCTAAACATCATTAACCTGTAATTTTGTCCGTTTAACTTGGTTCTCGGGAAAGGATGGACTGTTTTTTGTGTCCATCAGTATATTGTTTTTTACTGGCCACGTGTGCATACTTGAACTTAAGCTTTTTTTTGGTTCAACATTTTTTTTAACATGTGCATTGATTTGATAGTATAATCTAAGATGTACTGACATGTTATGAATGTGATTCAGTGTATTTCAATTTGGACATAACATAAGATTTCCAACTCTGCAGATGGATACAAGCTGCCGATATTATGGATACCCAAGAGATCAATTGCTTTGCTTGAATAATCTTATATGCTTTGAAGAAGGTTAATGATACCATCGGTTTGCAATGGTGGGGTCATATTGAAGAAACCAGGCCAGTCAATTCCTTCTGAAGACATGATGTCTGCTACATTGATTAGTCAATACTGGGACCTTCACACATTCAGGGCAGTTATATTGCCTGGTTGCTAAAATGTAGTTGTTTATCATACGGCAGTATACTACCAGGTGTGCCACAGTTTTTTCAAACATTCAACCTGAACATTTGTTAAGAGGAAGAGAATACACAAGACATTTACAGTTTAAAAAAAATCCACAGTACTAAATTGTTTGCAGAAAACATATTTAAACTAATGCACATTGCACTCAGTTGATATTTGCATTAAACACTAGCCATTTGAAATATAGAAAAAAAAGCAGATGATAGTTGTAAAGGATGATGATGATTTTGTGTGGACATGACATGACATGGTCCCACCTGTAGGAATTGATGGTGTTGAAGAATCTCTCAATCTCTATAATTACGGATCTGTTTGTGTTTTAATACTACATATTCCAATGATGTGCCTTGGGGGCTACACAAATCATTTATGCCTGGCTGGATGTGGCCTCACCAGAAGCCTCAAAGCAAGATAAAGACAAACAAATCGCTCACTTCACCTCGGCAACTCTGAAACCTCACTCCTTAAAGGCATCTTTTATTTATTTTTGAGACTCACAGAGAAAACAACCCCTGAGAGATTTTCCAAAATACCTTTTGACAGGTCTTTGTTTTTTGCCTTGTGAAAGCCTTATTGCTATTCATGTCGCCTCTTTGGGCCTGTCACATGTTGCCACCTCAGCTGATTTGATAGACACTGTACCTGCTGTTTTTCGAATTTGAAACAATGCTTTCTTTTCGTCTTGATATTTTCCAGGACACCCCCAACTTTATAGAGCATGCGTGGGCTTATTGAAGCCACCTGGATCAACTAAAGAAGATGCAAACCTCAATGCTAATTCAAAGCTAAAGATCCCATTGAATAATGTATGAATTAGCACAAGTGACCTGATTTAGATTCCAGTGTGCACACTGTATCTCTATTTTAGAAACTAGACTTTGAAATGTACTTTGAAATGTTGTAATCACATTTAGCACACATTATGAGGGTTCTGGCTGGCCTTTTTTGACTTTGAAATGAAAAGCACGTCTATATCCACATTGACTTAATTTATTGGTATATCGATATTCATTTGTACTTGTATGTCTTGATCAAAGCATATGTGTGCTTATATTCTTCCCTCTGCGATGCATTTATTTTTAGACAAGTATTGCATTAATTTGATCAAAGCAGCAATATAGTGAGACTGCAATTTATTCAAAGCTCCTAATGGCAAATATGACCTCTGGTGTGTACTTTTCCCGTGATCATACAAGTTGATTTTAGGGTTCATGTCTTCTCTTCAGTATCTTCTAGTTGGTTACCAAGATAAGAATGGATGAAAAAGAAAGTATGTTGAAAATGAAATTATGTTGAATCTTTCAGCACAACTACTGCAGTTTTTCATGACAGTGTGAAAGTTAAATAGACATTCCGTGGTTATAGATGGCCCATTTAAGTCAGTTGTATTATTTATTTTGTGAATTGTCCATAGATTATAAAAAAAACATTTGACGGCCAGTGAATATTGCACGTGCAGGGTCACGCTGAGGCTAGCCAACAAAAAACTAAAAACTAAAAGTTGTCTCTCCATTGACTCAAGTCTCTTTCACACCTTCCCAGTAAGTAACAGGGCTTACATGCCAGACCTCATGAGTGATTTTAACTATTCACACATTATTCTCCATTCTGAAAAATTGCCGTCTTGCAGATGTTCACACATGACATTGCAATGCCGGTAATAGGTGGGGCTGAGATGTCCAGCTGGGGGCAGTAATATGCCTCGTCCACAATGCAAAAGTCAACACGAAGAAGAAGGTCGATCAAGGCCGGATATGGGCCGACATTTATTGTACACCGCTAAAAACAACATAGCGGGCTGCGGAGAGCTGTTTTTGTACAGAGAGGAGCTCTATTGTTTCAGCATCTGACCAATATCCAGCTATATTTGAAGAATGGAGCTTAACAAACATACATGGCACTATATCTGACTCTGTAAAAATGTAATAACGAGGTTGGAGTCTTTATCAAAACCACCTCAGCTTTGATGGTATGAAACTCCAGCTGTTCCTATGATTGTGTTATTGTAGTATTTCCCCAGCTATGGAGGATAATCCCTTGTCATGAATACTATCATTACTAGTCTACCTTTGTATCATATGCCCTGAGGCCAACCTTTTCTGTCATTCATACCTTTATAACAGACTTATTTCACCCTCTTTCACTGCTCCTTTATCACACAGTCCCCCTCTCTCTCTTTCTAGTTACCAGCATTTTTCTTTACCCTCTTTTTCTATTTCTATTTTTTGTATCCCTCCCTGTTCTCTCCCAATGCTTTCTTCCTCTCCATCCACTTTTCCAGCCAATTATTTCTGCTATTTCTCCTTCACACTTCTCTTCTTTCCTTTCTCTAAATACAGTTTTTCCTTTTGCTCCATCTCTCTCCCGCATCCCCCCTTTCCCTATATTTCTTTTCTTTTGCAGCCCTCATGTGATACTCCCATAGTATTTCTTTCCAGCATGCTTGCTCTCTATATGTCTATCTCCCTGGCTGCCCCACCCTCCCTGTCTCTCTGAAAGAAGGTGATAACACCCAACGTTAGCTCGACGCTGCTCAGTCAGGGTTATCTTGTTCCTCTCCTCTTATCGCTGTAATGTGACACCACCTCTTATTCCTCCACAACAACCTCCACGTCAACTCAAATGGCTGCTTCCCTTACGCCATGCAGCAACCCATGAGTCCGGAATAATTGTTTACGATCCAGTGCCCAGTGAAATTTGCTTTCAGAGAGAGAGAGAGAGAGAGTGAGAGCCGTTTATTGAGGGGCACAGCTTGTAACATTGATATTGCTCTCAACCAGCAGAGTCTCGTGGGGGAATTATTGTAATTTTATTTTTTTGTTTGCCTCCTGCCCTCAACTGTTGTGAACGTCCTGACAGAGATTGAGAGATTAATTGATTAATCATAGTCAGTTTAGTTGCTTTGCCTAATGTAGCTCTGCCTGGTACATGCCGTACTTTTTTTGAATCATTTTCCCATTCAGTTTGCACACAGCTTAATAGAAGAACAAATGCTCAACCCTGTGGAAAAGCAGATAAGGATTTTTTTTACTACCTATTTTTTTAACTATATTTTAACAGCGGTCCCCAAAGGTATCAAATTAATTTTCTTCCTTTCTCTTCTCCATTTACGATCTATACACAATTTCTAAACTTAAACACTGGTCAAAGTAATGCATTCCAGTAGCCTATGTTAATACAGCATACAGGTGGGAGGTAGATTACACGTCTCTTACTTAGGGTTACTTTGGGTCTCTCCCATTGGATTTCAAAATATGTTGCCTCGTTGGCTCTTAGCTGGGTTGAGATCTGATGGCCAAGGCCATAGTGTATGATTCACACCAATTTCATCCAACCATTCAGTGACCTTGTGTGTGCTGTGTGAACGCACGTGTTGTCGTCATAGGCAAGGCCCTTCAGATCAGGATAGAAATGGAAGGTTAAAGGTGATCACTCTGAATAACTCCGCGATGACAAGTGGGACAAGTGGAACCAACCATGTCAGGAAAATGGCCCTACATAGGATAACAGCGCTATACCACACCAACCTCAATGTAAGGGTCAAGCTTTTGAGGCCCGTAGCAATCATACAAGTACAAATGCAAATGTCACTTCAGCCATTATTGCTATTGAAACACTTGCCAGTCAAAGACTCTCAAAGATGTCTTCTTCCTGCCATCTCATAATAAGCTCTTATGTTCCTGCTTAACATGCATATGAGAGCATGATGTCATTAACTGTACCATGCAATTAACTGTACCATGCAATACATCTATATATATATATATATATATATATACATTTTGAGTTATTCAAATTCTATGTTTCTCCAATTAGCTTATTATTTAAGTTTTTTATTTCAGATTTTTTTTTATTGTATTGTATTTCATTACATTACAAAATATGCCCTATGCTCCTAACTCAGTCATTGTCTAAGTTATCAAGGCTATCAAAGTGACACAATTGTATTCTGAAGCTTTCCCATGGATTCTACCAGAATATTAGCACTGCAGAACTGAAAAACGACCGCAAAGTACACTGACTATCTTGTCTTAGGCCTTACTGAGACTATAACAATCGTCTTGATAATGATCGTGGATGTGGCTGTTTACCTGTGTGTGGGTATCTCTGCCTTGTGCGTGTTTATGTGAGAGCCAGTGTGGGCTTGCTAATGGCTTCATTATGATCAAATAACATATTCACAGCCAGCACTCCACATGATATATTTGCTTTTTTGAGGTCTGTCAGCAGGGTGGGCAGTGACAAGGCTTTTTGTTATGGCCTCCTAAATCTCAAAGGACCACATTGACTGCCTATAGTGAGCTAATTATTGATGCTAACTGCCTGTCATGCTGCCACTGTTTAAAGGATTATATTTATATATTACTGGCGCTACTCAGATAAACCTCTCAACCTGTGCTGTTGTAACTGTCAAACACTGTTAGGCCCATGTATTGACGTACAGCACATATAGCCCGATATACGGTCAGATGAGAAACAAATATATAATATAGTTTATTTCTATTTTCTGGAAGTCACATTTATAATTTCAATGAGGTAAAACATTTGGACTTAACATGTGTTCTTTAATGGTAGATCCTACTTTTTTATCAAAGGAATAAGTGCTGTAAGTTCCCATTTAATTTTTTTAAATTACTAAACAAAAGGTATATTTTTCAGGGGTTTCTTTACATAAAATAGTAGGAATGCCTTCTTTCCTTCTTTCTAAACCAAAAAGTATCTATACAGTATCTTATAGATAGCATTTTACACTGAGGGATTAATGCTCTTTTATACCCTCTGTTGGAAAACGGTAGACTGTCCCTTTAAAGGCCGGAAGCATGAAAACATTGTATTCGACCCCCTTTGATTTTCGTAAACTTTGTCTGTAGCGTTGACAGAAATGCCATTGGAAGACAGAGGGTGCTGATCTTCTTCATCATGTTTTTCACTTGTGAAGTATTTTTAAATTTCAATGGGAGTGGACATCTACAGAGCCCCATCCCCATTTCTGCTCTAGCTGGCTCTATTCAAGTCCCTCTTCAACTGCCCTCAGTGTCCACACAAAAATGCTCACGCACACACACTGCTCATTTCACACTCAGATACCCCGGGTGTCTTTAATAGAGGTCACATTGAGAGGGGCCTCCAGTGGGGATTTACCCATGGTTCCCCTTTACGATGATGAGAACCCCCTTCACGCACGCACACACACACACACACACACACACACACACACACACACACACTAGCCAGCTACGTGTATGAGAGAAAAAGGGAGAGTTTTCCCTTTATTTATTTTTTACCATTTGTGTCTTTGCCTTTCACACTGGGTCAATGTATTAATAGACTATGTGTACCTAAGAATAGCATTTTTAGCTTATCATGATAAACCCATACCCACTGTATTTTTTTTTCTCTCACACTTTTATCTCTCTCCCTTTCTCTCTGTCAAATGTCAGTGATACCCCAGACTGATCTGTTGGCCCAAACAACACGTTCGACCACCCCTACCATTTGACACCATTGACAAATAGATTGCCGACCAGTGAGTCAGGCCTGTGACCCTGTCATTCCCTTAGCAAGACTGATTGGATTCCATTTGTCCCCACAGAGGAAAGGCAGCGATTACAAACAGATAAACAGAGTGGTACTGCATGGCGGTTGGCCAGCCACTGACTGCTCCCAAATCCCCCCTGTGACAGGGAGAGGAGATTGAGAATGTGTGAAAGTGGTGGGCTCGAGAAAAAAACAGAGAGTTTCAAGGCCAGGTTGTTTACTGCTGCGACGGTGTGGGAGGGTTGATGGAAGTAGTACCTACGACGATGTGACTTTTTGAGAGTTTAAGAGTTGGTTTGGAATTGACGATTGTCTTCAGCACTTACTCAAATATAGCAGCGGAACAACATCAATCCTACAAAATCTACCAACAAAAGAATCGCATACTGTACTTTAGAGCAATTGGAGAAGTGGCGATATATGAGGCCCGGTTAGATAGTGCCATACCACATGGACGTTTACTGTCTTACAGTTTGTATATGCTGACATGATAGCTTAAATGAGACACTTCATCCAAAAAGTTCTTGTAGGTTAGGGTTAGAGATTCATCACATCACAAGAATGGTCATTTCAGTTACAACAGAAACACAGTTTAAACGCTCGATTGAACATATCTATACGATTTGTTCTCGTTTCACTTTACTGCAGTTTAAAAGCAAATGCAAACTTAATCGAAGTGTGTTTACTTATCTACCGAAAGCTTTCATATTATTATTTTTTTGTATCGGTCAGGGCCTTGTCGTAGCATTGTCTGAACACAGTGCAGGCAATCCTCGTCTGACCTTGCTTATTCATTTCCCTGTTATCATGGTGTCATTACGAGAACTATCCAACCGCTGTGTGCTTAAGAAATCGGTTTGGATTTTTGTTGTATTGGTTTTGTATTAAGAAGGATAAGTAGATTACAGAATAAAGACTGTCCTATATTCAAATGCTGCATCAGTGCCTGAAATGGCCATCTATTGAAGGATGGGTAAATAGTCCCCTAAAACCCTGGCTTATTTGTTTGAATATCAGCTCGGATAAGATTAGTTTTTTTTACTAGCTTTGTGTACCACATTACTGTAGTGAATCAATGTGTAGTTAGTTGAGGGAGAATTTCTATGTAGACTTGTTCTAGAGCATGGCCAGTGCTAACCAGTGGTGTCTGGGGCCTTCTGTAAGGAAAACAAGGTGCATTCATTCTTCTTTTTTATGAAGTGGGGAACCTTTGAATAATTACTATGTGCAAATCACAAAATAACACTCCTACGCACTTGTTGTTCGCTGTGGCTGTGATGGTGGTTCAAATCTCTTTATGGCTCATTGCACCATCGGCATAATGTTTTTTTTTTCTTTTTTCATAAGCAGGTATAACAAACAGGCTGCACGGGTTAGTGGAGGTTAGTTCTTTTGTTTTTGTTATTGTTGTTTCAACCTTGGTTTTGTCATGGTGAACTACATGGTGCCTCAGTGTGTATCCCCATGTCTCCAAGGTGGGTTAATGATAAAGAGGGATATCTCTTGTGCTGGTGGGGGCTAGGACAGGTCCTGTTAACTTGGCTCTCTGGCGAGTCCCAATGACAAGAGGCTTCACGGGCCATAAACCCAGAGGGATGAGGGAGAGACGAAAATGGCCGACTGTCTCAATTTTCTGCCAGACTGCCTCTTGCCTTCTCTCATATTTTTATGCCATTGTGCATATGCGTGCATGTGTGCCTGTGTGTGTGTGTGTGTGTGTTGCTTATTCAGATCACCTCCACCCTCTGTTGTAATTCAGATTGTTCACTTAATGTTGTCAGTCTCTCTTTCTCTCTATCTCTCTCTTACTTGCTTTCTCCATTGGTCACACCATACAAACACACAGAAACCACATGACAGTGATCCTGACAGGCGCATATTGAAACTCAACCCTGAAGGTTAGGATAAGTGTTTGTAAAGAAATGATTCATAGTTCAAACTAAGTGGTGCATGTTACAATACGAACAAACAAACGCAAACACGCACGCGCACACACACACACACACACACACACACACACACACACACACACACACACACACACACACACACACACGCATACACACACGTGCTAGCTTGTGGAGCTTTACTAAACCAGCCGAGCAGAATGGCAGCTTCATTATGATTGCTGCCGGCATATCAGGTTGTAATTATCAACGCTGGCTTATTCACTCTTTAATTGCCTCGTTTAATTTGTTCACATTTGGTGCTGAACAATGTCAACCTGCTGCAGTTGCAATTTGCTCCAAGGACATGAAACGTACACGGCCACAAGTCTTCTGAGTGTGCGTCTGTGTATCTCACCATGTGCTATCTACTCTTACCTACTCATTGTTTATTATTTTCTCATAGACACACTGGTCAATTTGTGTATAAGCCCAGTGCTTGTACTGCTTTTTCATTATCACTTTGAAGGTCTTGAAATTGTGTGCCTGCCCTTTAAGACTTACTTACTTCAAATCGACATTTAATTTCCAAATCATAATTACTTTTAACATTAAAAATCATATTACAACATATAGCAAGAGTCAATGTGCAGTAGAAAACTCAACTCATCTCACCTGATCACCTTCCATCTGCCATTTGAACCTCAAGTTTCAATATTATACAAGCAATAATATTTAATTAGTGGAGGTTAGTGGAGTTCAGAGTGAGAGGGAGAAGGCAGAACTCTTTCACATTTTCAGGGTGTAGTTAAGATAAGCTTGTGGACTCTGTTTATTATGACAGATGTCAGAGAACCTATTCCACCCAGCATAGAACATTGTATATGGTGGCATGAATGTTTCTTGACAAGACTCTGCGGCGCTGATTGTCAAACTCAATGGGTGGCTGCCTTGTTGACAGGTCATGGCAAATCGGTATTTAATAGGAATGTCTATGAACCCTGCTTATATGTATGGTCGCATGGGGATTTTCAGACATATTTCTGTATCATTCTGTGTCACCTTTACTCATTGATGTGGCCACCACACCTGTTCATCAGTGTATGTGTGTATCACAATAGCAGAGGCAAAATCTTCAAACTGTATGTTTGTTTTAGGTCTGTTTTTCGATGTCAGTCAAAAATACGTGTGGGGGTGTCAAACAGGTCTCAGATGTGTGTGTGTGTGTGTGTGTGTGTGAATGAGTCTCATTGTTGAGTCCAGTGGCGATACCGGACTCATTAAGACAGATGAGGAGCGCCCAATGTCATGGTTGGGTTAACAGCCCATTGGCAAGCCCCGCCATGGAGCTCTCAGCTCTGCCACGCACCACATATTTATCTGTTGGAATGTCAAATGAACAGGGAAATTTATTCACCCGAGTTATTGTTTGAGAGGAATATGGTGGTAGTGGTGGGGGATGTTCTTACCAAAAAGTGAGAAAAACTGTTTTAGATTCACCTTGTTATTAAGAACAGCCAGTAGACGAAGGAACTGCTGTATTTCGGTCTGATTTTAGCAGATTCCTATCACTAAAACTGATATGACAGCTGTCAGTGTTCAGCTCATGCTTAATATTAATAACATGTCTTTTGAGATGTCAAAACTGAACAATTTTAGGTTTTCTGGATGACACACATCACATCCAATGTTTTGGAAAGGTTTGTATCATTGTTTTACCTAAATTACATTTGCGATGTAATGACTCATTATTTTTCTTATTTTCTAAAAACATTTATATTTACATTTCTAAAATTCTATATGAATAACTGCACACACTGATGCCATTTTCTCCTCATAATCGTATACCCTTCGACTTGGTCAAGAGGTGTGTCTGTGTGTGTGCTTAACCTTTCAGTCCCCATTGTACAGAGGATGACCCCATCAATAATAGAAGTGCCCTGGCCTACGTGTTGCACATATAAAACAGGCATTCAAATTTAAAGCTTGAATACAGAATGATTTTTTTTTCTTTTTGGGCCTGCATAAAATGTGGCTTAATAAATACATTCAAATGTATCCCATCTGCCATTTATCTTTTTTAAACCTCTACAGCATCATTGTGTAAATGCATTAAGCAAGTCTATAAACTGTGTTTAAAAAAAACCTTAACACAAAACCATTGGATGATTTACACAGTCTCTTGCAATCACTTCTCACCAGGATATTCGCCTGACTTAATTGAGGGGTTAGAAAGAAGAAAAGAAAAAAAACAACAAAGAAAACAAGTGGAAGACTTTGGACAATCGCTTCTCTCTTACCTAAATCCTTTTGTAATGCCTCAGCTTGGCTAATAAGCTCCCCCCAGTGCACAGAGGATTGATTGAAACAAAAAACGCAAAGCTTCAATGATTCAAGGAGACTTTCTTTTACAAAGTGGGCCAACACTGTGCAGTGAATTCCTTATGAGTGTGTAGGGGTGGGCTGGGTCTGAGAGGGAGGTGGGGGGGAGGGTCTTCCTGTGGGGAGAGGAAGTGAAAGTGGAATACTGATAGCAGCACCCAGTACCTCATCATTAAGAAACACCATATGGTATCGCAACAAACGTGACTGTAAGCCAGTGGGCTGAAGCCTGCAACCTGGTGCAGATTTGTGTTAACTTTGGAACCACAATGGTGAGGTTTCCCCTTTAAATGGTCTGTTATTTTTTAAATTTGTTAAAAAATGTTTTAATTAAAAATGGTTGAGAGGGAGGCCTCCTACGGTACCCAAGATGTTTCACATCCTCGATCAAGTCCCTGTCTTGTCTTTTTGTGATGAGAACATTTAAAGGTGCTCTAAGCGGAATGGTTATTTTAGCTAACTTCCAGTTATTGCAGTTAGCAGTCCCCTCGCTCGTCCCTACGTCACCACATTAATGCACTGCGGTCTTCAAGCAGCGAGTTATCTAGCATCATCTCAGATCCTTAAGTGTGATAAAAACATTGGGAAGGATTTTTACCTGCTCCGCCATTGTAGGCGCATACATTCACTCATCTGTTGCTCTGGCGTGCACTGGCAGTGAGACCATGAGTGAGACGGGTGTCGGTTTGTAGCGTTCTCTCTTGTGATTGGATATTAATTTCGGGATCCCCGAAAAGTTTATTAGCCGATTACATGCAGAGCAGCTGAGATCGGCTTTATGAAACGCGCACATTATGAAAGTGATCACTGTATGAATAAAGAACAATTTAACACTTATATTAACATAAATAAACCGCTTACTTCACCTTTAAGATATATTATAATGTCAATTTCCATTAGGATGTATTACTCACACTCACAATCAGAATTATTGGTTGATCTAGCTTCTTTTTTTCATCCAGTTACTTGGAATTATGGCACCATATTTCATATATGAACTGCAGTTTCAATTTTACAACTGAACCGTGTGGTATGAATCAGAATTGATACCGTCCCTGATGTGATTAGACCGCCAGATCAAAGGTTAACCATGGCGTGCCCCCAGCTACAACGTTATCTTTTGTTAGTTAGTAAGTTAAATAATGTGGTCATGTTGAGAGCATGGAATGGAATGCAGGAACTGACCATTGAAAAAAATGTACTCTAAAGGGCAACCATGTCTAGCTTAATATCTGTCAATATGAAACACAACACATATTCTGGCTTGAGAAAAGAACATGGATAAAGCAAGTGTTTTATTTGTCATTGTATAGTTCTTTAACGGAGAACATACATTGCATTCTTGTATGTGTTTTTCTAGGTTTCTGACTGTGTCGTGAGTCTAGTATTCTGTGATTCTTCTTCTGTCTAATCCACAGAAGAGAACAAGACCCAGTGTAGCTGAGAGGTTGAAAGGGAATTCTTAACACAATTTATGCCCTTCAGCTGTTTTTCCTGTATCGGACAGAGATGGGAGAAAAATAATAATACAGTTGGCATTATGTCTACATACATAATCTCTTTCAGCATGATCGCAGAGCACCCATCCATCTTGGCTGACCGGTGTTGCAGTAGGCTGCATCACTCAGACACGATGGCTGCTGGTGAAGTCTTTGTGTTTCGTTTTGTTACTGTGGAAAGTATAACATTCACAGTGTTGGAGATCAAAAGCTTATCAAATGGCTTTGGAGAGAGAACTGGCAGCCCAATAGCCCTTTTTTTCTGCACTGCTTTAGAAAATGATCATCAGTTTCCCCTTTGAAGCCTTCCTCATATGAGCTATCGTGATACTCTAGGCTATAACGTTGGAAAATGCATGTTAATCAATGACAACTCATTAGACTTTAATTTGTTCTAACTGTTTCTTAAGGTCCTAAGAAAAATGGCAACTTGAGTTGGGGAATAATCTCCTGTACATTTGTACAACTTTCCTACAGTATTTGAAACTTTTAAATGTCAATGAAACGGTTTCATTATTAAAGTATATATGTTGTTAATATTTTTGTACAGGTCCAATTTAGCAGGAAGTTAGACAAACGGCTGGCTGACCAGAACATCCTGTGTTTTCAGAATGGTACAAAGGTGTCTTTGCATCACCATTGTCATACCATCATTGATCTAACATAGTCACATATCAATATACATTACCTGATTGCGGTGCATCTTGCGGTCTCAATTCCACTCCTTTCCTAAACAAATGCATGTGCCACTTGGGGCACTGGTGTCATAAAAACACCACCGCTTTTGTCCAAAGGTGCCACTAGAATGAACAAAAACTGAAAGTTCCTCATATAAAGTTAAATGTTTGGTAATTGTTCCGGTCTGTCATAGAATTTGAGGATTTCCTGAACTCACATTGAATGTTGCACCGCACTGATAATAATATAAATGCATATACAATAACATTTTAAGTATCCTGTCATGAAATTGTGGATTGCATATAGAACAATAGATATTCTCAACACAAAAATATAAAGGTATTTCCAATTTAATTTTTTTTCCCCCAGAATTTCACATCTCTGAGATATAAAAAAAACTATAGCAAGGTAGATGTCATCGGAGCGAAAAAGAAACATAACCGCCTGTTACACTCTTCTGGTGGCAGACATTCCAACAGGCTCAGGTGTGCAGAGGGCGGGAAGTGAATTGTAAGCTCTCACTGATTTACTATCTGTCTACCTGTATCTCTCTCACAGTGAAATGTACTGTGGAGATCTTAAGAAGATACAGTTTGTGTAACTGTGGGAAGGCAGCTCACTGTTCATGTCTAGATTCTTATCTGTCAAGGTAGTTTACCACACACTCAACAATAGTGTCACCTTTCAATATCATTCTCTGTGAATGTTCCTTCTTAGTCTGAGTGTTACATTCAAAATCACAGTATGGTGTGTGTATATTAGTCCAAGTGCCATACACATTTAAGAACAGTAACTTTTTAACAACAATATTGTTTTGTGTTGAATAATAGATGTAGTTTGCCGGAGTTAATCTCAGATCATACGGCTCTAACAGTTTTCAAGCATAGATCAAATCAAATCAGTTTTATTTGTATAGCCCAAAATCACAAATTGACATTTGCCTCAGTGGTCTTTACATTCCATACAATATGATACAATATGACACCCTGCCCTTACACCCTTAGCTTGGCTGAGAAAAAACTCCCAGTAAAAAACCCTGTACCGGGATTCAATTTTTTTGAAGAAATCTCAGGGAGAGTTGACAAAGTAAGGGATCCCTCTCCCAGGACTGCAATAGATGTCATAAGTAGAGAAAATCACGAAGGATTTTGGTCATTGTCCAGATGTTTCATAATACTAAAGTAGAGTGCAAATAGTGTGGATGCAGGAGGACTTCAGATGCTGCCAGAGGGGGAGCCGGATCCACACCGTCTCGTTTCACCAGGGAAATCTAAGGTTTCCAGCGCCAGGATTACATCCAACGTCTCCAGGTGGCGTCCTTAACCACTGCAACATCTTACACGTTGATGGTCCATTCTCAGCTGCTGTCAGAGGGGGGGGAGGGGGGACCAAATCCACACCGTCTCGTCACCACCAGGGAAAGCTGGAAGAGGACAGACAGACAACCAATGAGCGAACCAAAAATTAATTTAAAGATTTAAAAATGTAACAAGCATCATCATCATCATCATCATCTTCAAACGCTCATCCGAAATCGGGTCGCGGAGGCAGCAGCTTGAGCAGGGAACCCCAAACTTCTCTTTCCCGGGCCACCTCAACCAGCTCTGACTGGGGGATCCCGAGGCGTTCCCAGGCCAGCGTGGAAATATAATCTCTCCACCTAGTCCTGGGTCTTCCCTGAGGCCTCCTTCCAGCTGGACGCTCCTGGAACACCTCCCTAGGAAGGCGCCCTGGGGGCATCCTTACCAGATGCCCGAACCACCTCAACTGGCTCCTTTCAACGCAAAGGAGTAGCGGCTCTGCCCCGAGTTCCTCACGAATGACTGAGCTTCTCACCCTATCTCTAAGGGAGACGCCAGCCACCCTCCTGAGAAAGCCCATTTCGGCCGCTTGTACCCGCGATCTCTTTCTTTCGGTCATTACCCAGCCTTCATGACCATAGGTGAGGGTAGGAACAAAGATCGCCCGGTAGATCGAAAGCTTTGCCTTACGACTCAGCTCTCTTTTCGTCACAACAGTGCGGTAAAGCGAGTGCAAAACCGCCCCTGCTGCTCCGATTCTACGGCCAATCTCACGCTCCATTGTTCCCTCACTCGCAAACAAGACCCCGAGGTACTTGAACTCCTTCACTTGGGGTAAGGACTCATTCCCTACCTGTAATAGACAATCCATCGGTTTCCTGCTGAGCACCATGGCCTCCGATTTAGAGGTGCTGATGCTCATCCCAACCGCTTCACACTCGGCTGCAAACCGATCCAATGAGAGCTGAAGGTCACAGGCCGATGATGCCATCAGAACCACATCATCCGCAAACAGCAGAGATGAGATCTTCAGACCACCAAACTGCAACCCCTCCCCACCACGACTACGCCTTGATATCCTGTCCATAAATATCACAAACAGGATTGGTGACAAAGCGCAGCCCTGGCGGAGGCCAACCCTCACCGGAAACGAGTCTGACTTACTACCGAGAACCCGTACACAGCTCTCGCTTTGAGCGTACAGAGATTGGATGGCCCTGAGAAGAGACACCCTCACCCCATACTCCCGCAGCACCCCCCACAGTATCTCCCGGGGAACCCGGTCATAAGCCTTCTCCAGATCTACAAAACACATGTAGACTGGATGAGCAAACTCCCAAGCTCCCTCTAGGATCCTTGCGAGAGTGAAGAGCTGGTCCGTTGTTCCACGGCCAGGACGGAATCCGCATTGTTCCTCTTCAATCTGAGGTTCGACTATCGGCCGAACCCTCCTTTCCAGCACCTTGGAGTAGACTTTGCCGGGAAGGCTGAGAAGTGTGATACCCCGGTAGTTGGAACACACTCTCTGGTCCCCCTTTTTAAAAATAGGAACCACCACCCCGGTCTGCCACTCCTTCGGCACTGTACCCGACCTCCACGCAATGTTGAAGAGGCGTGTCATCCAGGACAGCCCTTGCACACCCATTGCTTTCAGCATTTCTGGACGGATCTCATCAACCCCCGGGGCTTTGCCACTGTGGAGTTGTTTGACTACCTCAGTGACTTCCACCAGGGAAATTGACGATGATCCCCCATCAGCCTCCAGCTCTGCCTCCAACATAGAGGACGTGTTAGTCGGATTCAGGAGTTCCTCAAAGTGCTCTTTCCACCGACCGACTACCTCCTCAGTTGAGGTCAACAGCGTCCCATCCTTACTGTACACAGCTTGGATGGCTCCCCGCTTCCCCCTCCTGAGGTGCCGGACGGTCTTCCAGAAACACTTTGGTGCCGACCGAAAGTCCTTCTCCATGGTTTCTCCAAACTTCTCCCACACCCGCTGCTTTGCCTCTGACACGGCAGAAGCTGCAGCCCTTCGGGCCTGTCGGTACCTTGCAACTGCCTCAGGAGTCCCCCGAGATAACATATCCCGGAAGCACTCCTTCTTCAGTCGGACGGCTTCCCTGACCACCGAGGTCCACCACGGCGTTCGAGGGTTACCGCCCCTTGAGGCACCTAAGACCTTGAGACCACAGCTGCCCGCCGCGGCTTCAGCAATGGAAGTTTTGAACATCGACCACTCAGGTTCAATGCCCCCAACCTCCACAGGGATGCTAGAAAAGCTCTGCAGGAGGTGCGAATTAAAGATCTCTTGAACAGGGGCCTCCGCTAGACGTTCCCAGTTCACCCGCACTACCCGTTTGGGCTTACCAGGTCTGTCCAGAGTCTTCCCCCACCCTTTGACCCAACTCACAACCAGATGGTGATCAGTTGACAGCTCCGCCCCTCTCTTCACCCGAGTGTCCGAAACATGCGGCCTCAGATCAGATGATACGATCACGAAATCGATCATCGACCTTCGGCCTAGGGCGCTCTGGTACCATGTACACTTATGAGCATCCTTATGTTCGAACATGGTGTTTGTTATAGACAAACCATGGCCAGCACAGAAGTCTAACAACAAACGACCACTCGGGTTCAGATCAGGGAGGCCGTTCCTCCCAATCACGCCTTTCCAGGTGTCTCCATCATTGCCCACGTGCGCGTTAAAGTCTCCCAGCAGAACTATGGAGTACCCCACCGGAGCCCCATGCAGGACTCCGTTCAGGGTCTCCAAGAAGGCCGAATACTCCGAACTGCTGTTTGGTGCATACGCACAAACAACAGTCAGAGTCTTCCCCCCCACAACCCGGAGGCGTAGGGAGGCGACCCTCTCGTCCACCGGGGTAAACTCCAACGTAACGTAACAAGCATGCGAGTAGAAATAGTGCTATCCTGATGGACGATGAATCAGTGCTGGTGTAAGGCAACAGCAGGCAAGGAGGGTCCGTTCCTAGGATGGCTGATTCCGCACAGAACTCAGAGTCAGTCGTGCAGCATGGGGAGTGCTTGGTAAGGTCCCCGAGTGGCACAGGGCAAGCAGTCTTCCGTACACCATAATTCCCATGCCTGCATAGAGACCTTCTAGCAAGCTTTGTAACTTGAAAACCTCACGCAAAGTACCTTACTGTGCTGCACAGTTAATATAGTAGATGGGTTCAACTTTTAATGACCCCCATGTTAAAGTTTGGTCTTTGTAGTGCAAATGCATAATTTGGCTGTCACGACTATATACATACACTATAGCATCTGTATCATTTTCCATTTGCCCCACACAAACTGCGTTGGCAAATAGTACATAAGTGGTACTAAATAAGCAGGTTTCTAAATCGATGGAAGGCTGTGTCTGGGGTGTCCCTTCTGTAATCCTGCCATAGGAGATGCCAGATCCTGAGAACCATCATCCCCTCCATGGAATGATGTGTGTACATGTGCGAGTATCAGGCTTGCTGCCTCATGCAGGGAGGTTTTATGACAATCATTGATTCCTCAACACCCCTCACACCCGGGGGAAAGACATGAACTCATCATTATTGGTCCCAATACTCCCTGCTGCACCCACAGTGACAGACCTGTAGAAAGGTCAGAGAAATTACCTATCCTGCTTCTCTCAGAAGGATTTGGCTGCTTGTGCCTGTATTGATTTGTGCATATATTTTATTTTTATTTTTTTGCAGTAGCACCCATTGGGGCCCATTTGAGTTCCTACACCCACTGTGCAGTTGACGCTCTGAACTGCTCCCAGATGTGCTTATTCCAGCGTAGCGCTTCATTTGAGAAACTTGGTTAATTAGTGTGTCTGTATTCGAGCGAGGCTCTTTTGTGTTTCACTCTGTTGAGTTTACACACATATCTCTGAATGTGTGAATGAATGGATTGTGGATAATATATTCTATTGTGTGTGTGTGTGTGTGTGTGTGTGTGTGTGTGTGTGTGTGTGTGTGTGTGTGTGTGTGTGTGTGTGTGTGTGTGTGTGTGTGTGTGTGTGTGTGTGTGTGTGCTTGCCTGTATACTTGGTAAGCAAGACGCTCTAAGACGTTTCACTCTCATTGATTCATGGCAGAATGTTTTTTTCCATACCATAAAGCATTGAAGGACAAGGAATAAAGTTTCCAGTTAATCAGTATTTGCTGTGTCTCTACCTTCTCATTATATGTGTGTGTACTCCAATTATTTATGTTTTTATGTATGCTGATGAGAATTGATTTACTGATGCCTATCTGTTTTTTAAATAAGCCCTGCCAAAACCGGTGGAGTGCCAAAAACTGTTGAGTATTTGAAGATCCTTTTAATCATTGCTTATTACATTTGTGTCATAATGTAGGTGACATTTGCAAAAAAGATGTTTTATTGGTTGCAACTGCTGCTCATGTTGACAACGCAACTCAGGTTTCTTCTATTTTCTTAGGTAGGTGTCAGGTATCCAGTTCTAAGCTTACATGGGCATGTCGTAAACAATTACCACAAATATCCCAAAGCATTTTTTTTTAATACTATTGACTTTGACTTGTTGTCTCATTGCACAGAGTTACACTTTCCGGAGCAGGCCTAACAACATGCTGTCCTGAAGCAAAATATTTAAAGAAAAGGTGTTGAAATGTACTGTGCGCCATCATGTTATCTTCTTTTGTATCTGCTCTGTACCTCTGTAATCAAAACAACAACAGTATTGCTTTGGCAAACCACTTACTTATCTTACTTGCCCTTAACACGTTCCTTAAACACCTGCTGTAATGTCATTATTGATTGTTACTGTCCATTCAAAAGGCCAGCTTCCCATGGTAACACTACCTAATACATCTTTAACAGTATTTTGCTAAAATGTTGTTGATGAAGGCAATGGTGTGCATATGTGTATGTGCACGGATGCAGGGCTGTGTACTTGCGTCCCGGGAGTTGTCCCAGATCAATAGGTGGCGGACGGGGCAGTCATCGATCAGCTCAGCGCATGGAGGCTAATTTATGCCACTGCTCCGGCGATCCCTCCTCGCCCAACGCACCGGCGCGTGAAATTCAAATTATTATTACAGCCAGGCAATTCCATTATATGGGGGAAGGATATGTCGCTCTGGCACATATTGGCTGTCTTCCTTGTGTAAAGGGAAAGAGGAGGAATGGGGGGCCAAGGCTAGCCCTCTGTGGCAGTAGCACTGTGTGTGGGGGGGTTGGGTGGGATTATTACCCCACTTTATCATGGTGGCCTCAGTTTTCTGCTCTTCCTGTATTGCCCACAGCCCCACTCATCCACAATCAACAGAGCTAAAGCAGCTGCACAGTCATTTTTGTGACAGGTAATGGTGCTGTAATTTGTTAGGAATGTGCACTGTTTTTTTTTATCCCCTCTTTGAAGCTTGTATTGAAACATTCATCCATTTTTTTGTGGTGGTAAGTCTTAGATGTCATTCATGGAGGTGAAAACTGGCTGCCTTTACGGGGTAGGATATAGGGCTGTGCTAAAAGATCACTATGGCAAGATATTGTGATATTTATTTTCATGATATCTGTATCGATTTCCAGCTTGGACATTCTATATACCATGCAGAAGTCTTCTACATTGCTTGATAATGCAACATAGCTCACTTTTCATGTTTTTTGATGCACTGTCATTGAAGGCTCTTGAGGTAAATATTTGAGAGACAGACTTATTGGTGTCGGATGTATCACGTGAGTACAAGGTTGCTTGCTTGGATCCTTACGGTGCCATTACTGTGCACAGTATGACAAGACCTCAACAGACTTGATTTTGTTGAAATGCTGGTATCTCTGCATACCTGTTAAGGCCAGGACACACCAGTCCGACTACCCGAAAATGGAGACTGCTGATTCAGGGAGCTCGAGTCTTCCCGTTGCCGCCGAAAAACTGCAAAGAACACACCAAACTGACTGCTGACTTTCCGTACGCTCTGCGCTTGCGCGGGACGTAATGTCTCCATAACAGCAGGTGGCGCTAATCTGTATTGTGGCCCGAAAAAATACGGAAGCCGAAAATGATGGGACGGCTCTCTAGACCATAAACATAGATAGAAATACGTATTTATATTTATGGACCATAAAGAGTACCATTTTTAGCAGAGAGTGTCGAGCATGGTGTCAAGCAGTCAACAAGGGTTGATGCATGTGAGTACTCGCTGAACGAAACAAACAAACACATTAAAACGATGGCTTACTGTTGTTAGCTGTTTGTGCTACCCGCCTCACTTCTGGGCTTCACTGATTCGCTAGCCCTCCACAAATCAAATTGCTCCAACTGAAAGACTGCCCGCCGCCGATTGAACATGTCGGCTCAAAAGAAGCCCGACGACATCTACGACGACCGATTTCATGGCACACACCAAACAGATTTGTGTCCCCGCCCCCTCCCGACTCTACGACGGCGAATATTGGTGTGTCCTGGCCTTTAGCGAAAGGTCTTAGTGCGGCCCTTAGGTTGGTTTTTTCTTGCAAAATACTTGTGAGTCCCTTATGTTGGTTTCTACTTTGTGAATGCTCTTTTAGACCCATGTCGTGAGTTTTTGACTAAAAATGTGGGTTTGTTGAAATTCATAGGGGTTTGATATTACTATTGTTATGTGAACACAAACATAACCTGCATTTGTGACCCGGCTGATCCCTACTTTGCTGATGCCTGGGATGCAGGTTTTGGGTATGACTATTATTAACAGCTTGTGCTGTATTGGAGTTGGTGAAGGGGTTCATCCTGAGATACTGTTTATGCAAATGTATCAACCTTGCTCCGGGCGGGAGAGCAGACAAGCCTACTGAGCCCATTAGAGGTCTTCGCCTCTGCTCATCCAAGTATGGTTAAATGAGTAACCTTTTTTTTCTTTTAAGCTGCAACTAGGGAGATCTGACTAGCTGTGAATGGAGTGTTTTGTAACTTTTACAGCCAATGTGGGGCCTTTAACATCAGCCTGATATGTTTTGGGTCTGCAAAGTGAGGGGAGTTGGAATAGGAAAGCTATATCAAAGTGTGTATATATATATATATTTATCATTTTTTCATTTCATTTAACTTTTATTTATCTTCGAGAGACCAATTGAGGGGTGACCCTCATTTTCAATGGTGTCGAGTTCAAACAAATTCCAAGGAAAAACAACAATGCATACACAATATTCAATGCAAATACATCAAATACACAACAGGTGAAGAGAAGAAAAAAACAAAAAGCAAAAAAACAATTGAAACATTTACATAGTGGTGAAGAGTGGCAGCAATTAAAATGAAATTAAATGGGTGAAAGTACAATATAGCCTAATTAAAACAGTTACAGGTAGAGTTTGGCAGATTTAAGATAGTTTGTTTAAATTGATTAAAGGATATGAAGGTATTTAGTTTAATTTGTTGCTGTAAGTTGTTCCAGGAGTCGGGGGCACTGAAGCTAAAAGCTGTCTTTCCCAGCTCAGACCGGGCTTGTGGGACATAAAGCATGAGCATGTCAGTGGAGCGGGTCTGATAAAGCCCATCTGAAATTTGCAACATTTCTGTTAAATAACGAGGAAGCTATATATATATATATATATATATATATATATATATATATATATATATATATATATATATATATATATACACTTTTTTATTGTTTTGGGCCATTATGACACGTGCATTGTGTCCCTTGCCCCTCTGCACGCCACACATTGCCCTGTTCAGTCTCTGTTCCCTTTCAATTAGCTCTCTATCCACCTTCTCGAACAGCTGTTGTTAGTTTAGTTCAAAATTATGACAGCATTGACTATAAATGTTTTTCCTAATTTGAAATAATCAAGCAAAAGCATATCATCATCAGCACGAGGCCTCATTTCTTTGAAATCTCCCTATCATTCAAGAGAGGGCAACCTTGGATTTTGCTCCTGGGTGTAATACCTTTGCTTTGAGTGTGAGTGATATTTAAAAAAAAGGCAATCACTGACCACACAACTGTGGACTTATTTTGCCTTGTTGATAAGAGCATCAGATCAGAAAACCCTCATATGGGGTCATTTTCAAAGGCAGAAACAGAGGATATCCATTGGCATGGCGAGATTCAGTGTGGAGAGGCAGGAGATTAAAAAAGAAAGTAGAACAGATAAGGAAACTGGAGAGACTCATTAAAAACAAGAAGAACAGCGAGTGCCGGGCAGTGGGCTGCTCAATGTTCAAATGAAGTGGCCTGTTTCTTGGCCTTGAGTCACAATTAATTAGCACCGCAAGGGGAACCAACTCCGCTATATTCATCTACAGTATTTGTGTAAAGATGCAAAAACTCAGAATTCAGAAATTGCTCAGAGATGCGCCATTATTGGTGGGGCCTGATGGTCATGGCTGTGTTGTTATCAGATATTAACCATGGATAGTATATAAAATGGATGTAGCGTCCGGACTGAGCTCACTTATTTCAACTGAGTCCAATCGTCCTCTCCTATGCGCGTCGCCATCTTGTCAGATTTTGACTCCGCCGCATTTCCTTTTACCAAAAATGGGCATTGATGTGATGTTGTGGGAGGGGAGGGAGATACGCCCATCTAGCTGGCGTATACCTCCGAGGGCCATCGGCTAGCTTTCACTGAAGAGGCCGTGTCCCTAATTTTTCATACATTTTAACCTCCAATAGAATAAAAACTAGCCTGGTACAAAATATATCTCCCACCACAGTGTTGTCATTGAGATGTGACCTAAACATACAGACTAGAATGTTGTTTTGTACCAGGCCTTAAAGGTCACTATTATGCTAAATGCACTTTTTAAATGTGTTCTAACATAAAGGTTCGCAGTCACGCAGTCTCTCTAGTATCGCGATAGCACGGCAGAGACGGTGGGAGAGCCCCATGGACATATAAAGAAAGCCCGGCAGAGAGGTGGGAGGGGCCAGCCAGATTGCAGGCTGCAGACACAAATATAGGTCATCCTGAGACCAGAGGACAATCAGGGTATAGAGGCTTGCTACAATAAATGATCTGAACGGGTTTTTCAGCAAACATCTAAAAAAAAAGTATTAGGGACTACTTAGACCATATAAAATTGACAGCAAAGTGCATAATATGGGAGCTTTAAATAGGTTTAATAACGCTATGAAAATGGCCTATTTAACATGGGGGTCAATGAGAAATTCCTCTATCATGAAACCTGCCCCTAGTGGCCACTCTGCAAACTGCATTTTTGGTCATTTCCGCATGGGGATGCTGGTAGAATTTGCTGTTGTTGGGGCTTGATATTAACATGGTCTCAGAGGCAGCTTTCTATAGGTGGTAGTTTGTTTCAAATATTTTTACTTCTCTCTTTTTGTGCAGATTATACCCAAATGCGTCCACCTTACTGTTATGTACAGTATAAACATTCAACCTAGGGCTAAATTATCGCGTTAACGCAGGGTGATTAATTTCTGGAATTAACAGCGTTAATTTTTTTAACGCATTTAACGCATGCGCAGAATGATCCGCCCCGTACATCCCACCGGCTCTGTGGGATGTAACGTTGTAGCTGACCCAGGATCAGTAGCTGCGCGCAGCCAAACATAGAAGCACGTTAGCCCGTGCCGTGTTTTATAGTTTTAAACCGCTAACGGTCACGTCTGTGTCGGGGGCATAGATAGAATATAAAATCAACTTCCGCGGCTGGCAGTTGATGTCGGGAGCAACAGAAGGAGAAACATTGTCCGCTCTGTTCAGAGCCATGAGGACACAAACGTCTGCAGTTTTCAGAGGTGTGTGTGAGTAGACATCAACATAACGTTGGCTTCCTGGCACAAATGAACAGTCCCCTAGGACGTGGTCGCGTCTACAAACGCACGCACGCACAGACACACACACACACACACACACACACACACACACACACACACACACACACACACACACACACACACCGCGGACTGTAATCAAGTTGTATTTAATAATGCACAACCTACAGGTTCACCAAATAATGGCATTCTATAGCCTATCCTATATTTGCCCAAAGACATAGAAAAGAGACAGACCAATTGAATTATGGTTTGGTTTAAATTTATTTTCAGTATTAACACCATAATTTGGATTTTCAATCAATAAATGTAGCCTACTAATTTTAAATGTACATATCCACCTTCTGTCATTTATCTTTCCGTTCATACAACAATATACCGAGAAAATTCGATTTTTTTCGGGCATATTTCGAATGGTAAAATGAATCGTGATTAATCCACAGAATCCCATGATTAATCTGATTAAAAATGTTAATCGTTTGACAGCCCTAATTCAACCACATGTGACATTAATGCAAGAAAAAGGTAGGAGTCCTTGTTTGGAATGCTGGTTTGCCTTTCCCCCACCTCCTTTACCCCATCTTTCCAGAATCAATGGCCTCTGGCATAAAGCTCTACTGGAGCAAATGGTGGAGCCATCAAAAATTCACCTAGATACTATATGAATAATAAACACTTATTTGTAGCTGCTTGCACACACACAAGCTCACAGTAGGTGCATAAACACACATACTGGAAGGAAAACATTAACGTTCTCAGGGTGGAAAAAACATCCTAAATAGCATTCAGATCAAAGGATACAGACCAAGTCCAATTAGTTTATGAAAAGTAAGTTGAACCGAATGGTCATTTGGACATCTGTTGGCCCACGATTTCTCAAACTACTAAAGCTACTGTAACATAGCCACCCTATTTCTGCTCTAAAGCATTCACAATTCAAATTTAGCAATTTGGTCTTATGATACATTACCAAAAACATTTGCCAAAACATATTAGTGCTGTTGTAAATTGTATTTAGATGTGCCTGTCTAAATAAAGGTTAATACAAGTTTGAGTGGAACAGTGAATTCTAACAAAATAGTGCATGTGATATGATGTAGGAATTGGTGTGTTTTATGCTAGGACCACTGTTTTAGATGACATTTCAATATGTGTTCTGTCAGCTTGGTTGTTTGCTTCATCTCCAAGAATAAGGAGCAATCATTTTCTAGGGGTCAACTATTTAAATGCATTGTTTTTGTGTGACATTTCCCTCATGGTTGTCTAAATGGATTTGACCTCGTTCTCACTCCCATCGGTGTCCTTTCCATGTCAGCCAGCCACAGGAGAAGGTGTTAAGGCAGCAGCTGGCAGACTTTTTCTTTCTTTTTTGTTTTTTCTTGTTTTTTTTTTTACCTTGTGATTGATTTCCCCTTCACACTGCCATGAATGGGTTAAACATCACTAGGACCCCTGTTACAGAAAGATTACATTTAGCTGCTGCTGCCAAGCCAAATAGGCAACCAGTCTGTCTGGTAAAGGAAGACTTAAGAGAATGGAGAAAAATATGCATAAATAAAGAAAGGGAAATAGGGAAAAGTGGCGTAAAGAGACATGTGGGCATTAACCTTCCAGTCTGGATCCTCTGTACTTATTCTCTTTGCCCGTTATGAAAATAAATCCTGGCCAATACATTTGCTTTGGTCTTTGTTTCCCATGTGACATATCTTTGCACTGGTGTACTGTAACAGTAAAGAAAAAAAAATGTGAAGGAAAATCTAAAAGACATGGGTATTATTTAATCATTATTATCATCCAGGTGGAATTAATGTAAAGTTCGCTCCAACTTTATCTGTGTATCTCTTACTGGTAGCCCAGTTATAACAAATACGATTATGGCAAAATGCGGACATAACTCATGTCATCTGACGTTGTCCTTTCTCTGTCTTGCAGGTAAATGATCTTTGTTCATCCCCATGGGTGCAGCCTCAATGATGACCGCAGATGTGATGAGTAACCTAGCTTTATTTCATGGGCCACACTTGAATGTGCACACAGAGCAGTGTGGCAGAGTGACATTAACACCACATGTAAACCCATACAAACACATATGGGCACACACAGATAACGCACATATGGGACTCAAATGGAACATGTGTATGTGTGCAGATACAGTGCACAAAGATATATGAATACTTTACTATCTGAAATGTATAAGGTCTGAATTTAGGTGCAGAGGGAGAATAGTCTTCACTTTACCAATGACCTTAATCTGCAAGTGTCTAGCACTTATAATACAAATACATACTATTTGATATGTGAACATATCACTGAACCATGCACACACACCATGCATATCACTGAACCATGCACACACACACACACACACACACACATACAGACACACATAGTCAAAGAACAACTCAATAGCAGGCACACACATCTTTATTTACATTGGCACAAACAGGTTTGTTTGCCTGATACAGATAAAGCAAACATGCGGAATCTGTGTGCAAAGCCGCTCTCCTGATTTGAGTGGTTGGGACAATGTTTTGGTTGGTCATGTGCCTTAACTTAGGTAAACAATGTTATCAAATACAAATGTGTGTGTCTGCTTTTCCCATTACATGCTTGCACCGCTATGGTACAGTATCTACTGTAGTTCATGACAAATGCATTTAGTGGGAGTGTCGGAGATGCTCGTGGGAGTGTGTCACACACACGCGCGCACACACACACACACACACACACACACACACACACACACACACACACACACACACACACACACACACACACACACACACACACACACACACACACACACACACACACACACACATTTTGAGAGTTAACTGCCACAGTTGTGCAATTTTCTCTCCTTTGCATTGCAATGTGGTGTAACAGGTTGGACATACAGTGTGGTAGACTTGACTTGCACAGGCTTGACCTCCAGATTTCTAGATAATTTGTACCTTTGTTCTCATGTCCTCATAACAGTTGCCTTTGTCTTAATTCGCCTGTCCACGTGGGCCCAGGCACAGACAGGGGAAGCATACTTTTATTTTGATCCCAACTTGGAATAAAAACAGGTAATTCAACAGGGACACAAGAGAGATTTTTTATCCAGCTTCTTATAGCGCTGCTGTGCTGAGCATACAAGTAGGTGTTTGTACAGACTTTAGGCAGATGCAGACAGGCAAAAAATACAGAAGCCGGAAATGATGGGACGGCTCTCTAGACCATAAACATAGATAGAAATACAAATGTATATTTATGGACCATAAATATAAATTCATCTTAGGCTTCTTGGGAAGGTGAAGCGTTACTTGCCCTCTGACCAATTCCAGACAGTAGTCCTTGCTCTTGTAATTAGTCGCTTGGACTACTGTAATTCACTTTATTTTGGTTTGAGCCAGTCCTCAATTCAGCGCCTCCAGATGGTTCAGAGTGCAGCTGCACGCTTGCTCTCAGGAGCATCACGATATGATCACATCACCCCTGTCCTGGCATCTCTTCATTGGCTGCCTGTTGTTTTTAGAATAGATTTTAAAATCCTTTTGTTTGTTTTTAAATGTCTAAATGGTCTAGCGCCACCTTATCTGTCAGAGATGATCTCTCTGCACAGTCCTGTCAGAGCATTGGTCAGAGGTCCTCTGACCAATGTATTCTAGACTGTCCCAGGTCTAAGCTGAA
Source organism: Hyperoplus lanceolatus (assembly GCA_026929865.2). Lineage (NCBI taxonomy): Eukaryota > Metazoa > Chordata > Actinopteri > Uranoscopiformes > Ammodytidae > Hyperoplus > Hyperoplus lanceolatus. The sequence continues at coordinate 19,142,903 of CM049405.1, forward strand.
GAGCAGGGGAGACAGAGCCTTCGCTGTAGCTGGACCCAAATTGTGGAATTCTCTTCCTTTATACATCAGATCTGCCACTTCTTTGGAAAATTTTAAATGTCTGCTGAAGACACATTTTTTTGCACTGGCCTTCGGAACCAGCTGAGCTGAGTATTTTCTTATGTGTTTTTCTTTTGGTTTCTTATTTGTAATAAATGTGGATTATTTTATTATAATTTAACCTGTACAGCACTTTGGGGCAGTACCCGCTGTTAGTAAATGTGCTTTATAAATAAATTTGACTTGACTTGACTTGACTTAAAGAGACTTAGCAGAGAGTGTTGAGCATGGTGTCGAGCAGTCAACAAGGGTTGATGCATGTGAGTACTCGCTGAACGAAACAAACAAACACATTAAAACGATGGCTAACTGTTGTTAGCTGTTTGTGCTACCCGCCTCACTTCCGGGCTTCACTGATTCGCTAGCCCTCCACAAATCAAATTGCTCCAACTGAAAGACTGCCCGCCGCCAATTGAACATGTTCAATCGGCTCAAAAGAAGCCTGACGACATCTACGACGACCGATTTCACGGCACACACCAAACAGATTCGTGTCCCCGCCCCCTCCCGACTCTACGACGGCGATTATCGGGCCGGTGTGTCCTGGCCTTAAGGAACGAATGGTAGAAAAGACAGCACAAATCAGAAAACAGTTTCTTAGCCAGACTCAATCGTTTGTTGATGAAAAACTCAAAAATATGCCAATCAGGACTTCAAAAACATATTAATTTCCTCACTGTATTTTTTTATTTGAATTTTTTAATACACAAGCAGAAATGTAAAATCTGCCGGTTGTGGTTCTACTTTGGTTCCTGGAATCACAGTGTGTTGCCTGGAGACCTTGTGGTACAAACAGTAGTCCAGGATGTTTTGCTGACTACCAGAAACTACAATACAGTCTCTGTTAAACAAAAAAGGTGATCATTAATAAGCCTTACTAGTTTTAGGAGTCAGTAAGTGTGGAAAGATCTATAGCGAGCTGTTTTTCCTATGTTTCCAGTTATTTTGCTGAGCTAAGCTAACCACCCCTTGTCTTAAAGGTGCTGTAAGCGGAATGGTTCTTTTAGCTAACTTCCTGTCAGTTACTGTAGTTAGCAGTCCCCTCGCGCGTCCCTACGTCACTACATTAATGCACTGCGGTCTTCAAGCAGCAAGTTATCTAGCGTCATCTCAGATCCATAAGTGTGATAAAACATGATAAAAACCATCAACACAGATAGGGCTGCAACTAACGATTATTTTGATAATCGATTAATCTGTCGATATTTTTCGATTAATCGATTATTAATCGATTAATGTTTTGGTCGTAAAATGTCAGAAAATGGTGAAAATGTTGATCAATTTTCAAAGCCATGTTGCTCTCAAATGTATTGTGTCAAAACACAGTATTTCAGTTACTGTCAAATAACATTAAAGAAACAGAAAATATCACATTTGGGGAGTGAAATCAGAGAATTTGGAAAGTTTAAAAATTAAAAGGTCAACACAGACATTGGGAAGGATTTTTACCTGCTCCGCCATTGTAGGCGCATACACATTCACCCATTTGTTGCTCTGGCGTGCACCTGCAGTGAGACCATGGAGTGTATACTATATATGAGTGAGACGGCTGTCGGTTTGTAGCGTTCTCTCTTCTGATTGGATAAAAATTCTGGGATACTCCAATAAGTTTATTTGCCGATTACATGCAAAGCAGCTGACTGAGAGATAGGCTTTATGAAACGCGCACATTATGTAAGTGATCACTGTATGAATAAAGAGCGATTTTACACTTATATTAACATAAATAAACCGCTTACTTCACCTTTAAGCTCCATACTTAAGGCAACAACATGAGAGTATGTGTTGATCTTCTCGTCTGAAAGAAAGCAAATATACAGGTTTTTATTCCATGATGTTAAAATATTCCTAATTCAAAGTAGCAGAAACAAAGAATATAATGTATAATGTCAGACTCTACTTCAAGCTGGTGACCAGTTTATGGCTTCCCATTCTGTACAGTGGAGTGCACATACACAAAGGCACTGGAAAAAAGAAATAATTGGATTGCCTATAGAGAATGCTGTAGAACAGTTCATATACTCACATTTGCATATAAAACACGGTATACTAATGTTAGTTGAAATGTTTTTTCTGCATTAAGTTAAGCAATTTGCTCATGATTGAAGGTCAAGGCAGCCATATCCTCTCTGGCCTTCTAAACTAAAGCTACCTACTTGAAATATTAAAATAGTGGAGTGGATGGAGCACATTTTCTTATTGTTTTAATATTATACATTTTCCTTATCCTGAATCTTACTGGGTATCCTACACAGCCTCCCTGCATTGAGGCACTTGGGTGTGACTGGTGACCTGTCATTTATCATAATTCTCCTCTCCTGCCGTGACCAGCCACAAAGGCCATCCCTGCAAAAAAAACAGCATACTGTAAAATTGTCAGTAACTAATTTTTGATTTGGTGTTAGTTGGAGCAGTTGTTTTTTTCAGCATCATCATAGGAATAGATGACTAGAGGGTGCTGACAGTAGAGTTAAGTTGATTTTGCACATGTGACAAATTAAACATGCAAAATGCAGAGGGTGTTGATACAGTTTGTATGGAGTGACACAAAAGTTCCAAAAAAGTTGGCCTTGTGAATATGGTCACACAGTATTGCATATGTACATTTTTGCAACGTTGTTGATCTTGTTTCTGCTCACACATCCTTCTTGTCAGTCGAAATCCATTGGGTGAAAACGTCTCTATCATTACACACACCCACATGCTGCACATGCATGTATTGCTTTCCTATGAGACTTAAATTTTACATTAGTTTTTCGTTCAATTAATTTAATTAATGCTGCTTGAAGTTCTCAAATCATAGTAGCAAATTCTACACAGGAACAAATAAATATATTTTTAATGAGTTAGCCCCTTAATTTGCAAAAGGGTTTGTATTTTCAGATTAATTTTATTGGATTCTTTTTGAAATATTTATACAGATGGAAAATCGAAGTTGGGCAAATGAGATTTTGGAACAGCATGAGAGAAATGTCAAGTTATTGAATAAAGAACAGAATTAGTCCTCATCTACACAACAGTAAAACCAACAAACAACTGATCTGGAATCTGCTGTGTGTGTCACACAAGGGCAGTATTCTTTCTTGTGTGTTTATATGCAAGTGTGTCGCCGTCTCGCAAAGCGGTAAGTCCAGTCACCGAAGCTCATAAAGATGTCAACACACATACACCCTGCCATTACACTGTTGACTGTTGGCATGGCTACCTGGAATGTATCCAGCAGAAAGTATGTGTGCGTTTCTGCGTGCCTGTGTGTGTGTGTGTGTGTGTGTGTGTGTGTGTGTGTGTGTGTGTGTTGCTGAGAAGTAAACAGTGGGTGCGCTAAGCCCCAAAGCTGCAGCAAAGACAGTGAAGCACAAAGAGATCCGAACAGTGTTTTACATCTTGGTAGGAAGAAAAAAGGTTGTGTAAAGAAAAGAGTGAGGAAGATAGACAGAGAGAGCGAGTTAGAGGGTGAAAGAGAGGGGACAGAGCAAACTCAATCATGGCGAGTCAATTTGCTTTGATTTGATCTCCAGGCTCATCTGGAATTTAAAACATGCCGTAGTTTGAGCTGATGTGGTGTCTAAAATCACTGCATGGTTATGACTACTTAATAACATATCAAGATCAATGTGACAGCCTTGTGCATGTGTACATATGTGCTGAATAAATTTGATTCTAATGACCCTGTGCGTAGACAGGAAAAATGTTATGGTGAGTAACTAAATGTTAGCATAAAAAATAGAGACACATAAGAGCGAGAACTGGTATAGGGATCAAACTGGGAGGAACACAGATAAACCAGTTTGGGTTAGCGAAACATGATTCTTGTATGTGTGTGTGTGTGTGTGTGTGTGTCTGTGTTTTTGTCTGCGCACAAATAAATAATTTAATCTCACATTCACAAGCGCAACATTTCCAACCTCTGTTGCCAGCTTTGGTTTATTTCATGACACATCGCACACACACACCATTTATCAAATATGTCATATGAGCATAAAAACTTGACTGAGAGCAGAGTCTGGACCAATTATTCAAGCAACACAAGGTGGGGAGGCAGATCCGTCAAATGTATAACAAATGTCTGACTGTTGCTGTGTGTGTGTCCGTGTGTGTGTGTGTGTGAGTGTGTGTGTGTGTGTGTCTGTCCTCTTCCTGCTGTGACTTGACCTGCGATTTCACTCTTCACCTCACACCAATCACCTACGTCCTTCTGCTCGCTCAGACACGCTCACATAAACTCGCAACTTCTGACATTCGGCCATTTTAGGGCATTTTCATTTTTCTAATTTTCGTCCAATTTTTTTTTTCCTTTTTTTTAATCAGCCACAACATCAAAGGTTTGGCCAGCGTTTTGCGGAGGTGTTCATGTGTGGTGGCAGGAGGGTCACTAGGACCTTGGGTTGACCTATAGCTTCCCACTACAGCGACCTGCCACTCATTAGTGCTGACCCGTGGTTGGCTGGCAAGGAGGTGAAGGGAAAGGTCATGACCGGAGTGGCTGTCAGTTGTGTATCTGCCTTGACTGAATGACCATATAAGGGGACAGGAGCAGGTGAAGGAGCCTGACAGCCACGGGGGCTCAAATTAGTCCTTTAGAATGCACTCACGCACACACACACACACACACACACACACACGCACACATGTGAAAATGCATGCACATACACAAGCAAATATGTCTAGCTATAGCATCGCTGTATCATTATCACAGTATAAAACTTCTCTTTCACTCTTAATGTCTGGAGATTGACGGGGAGAAGACCTTTATTTTGGTTTACCTTATTGCTTGAGGAGTTATTTTAATCGATTATACATTGGTACAATGTTTTTAATGTAGTTAGTTCCAGTTCCTGATTACCTTTTGATTGTGTCACATACTACATAAAATGACCTCTTTAAGAACATTATCATATATGCAGTAAGCTTTTCTAATGTTTTCCCCTCAATTGTTGGCTAGGAGTATACCAATGGGACTCCATAGATGGGAGAACATTTCTAATAGCTATCTCAAATCTGCACATATGCTGTTAGGTAGTATATCCTGCAACCCTATTTTTCTCTGATCTTTGCAAAAAAAATCCACTGGCTTGCTATTTTAATATAGTTGGCTATTTGTTCCCCTATCCACTTGATATAAGAACAAGGGAGTAGTTTTAATGATATAAGCACCAGCATGTGTTTGAGGGACTTTTCTTTCTTACACCATGGATCTCTATCACACATCCAGTTCCGCACGGTTGAGTTGTCTTCAGGTACCTGGATTTAACGAGCATCACCGATCCTGCATAACTGGTATATCATATCTTAAAGATAGTTGTAAGCTGTTTCTGTTAACCCTGAGTGAACCCAGCCAGCTATGACTGTATTCAGATGTGGAGGTTGTAATCACACACAACATGTGCCACCCCCCCGCTATCCCTGAAATCATTACAACAAGCCATGGTGAAGTTAGGGGTAAACAAAGCATGGTAGATACTTTCAACGAGCACTTTATTAATGCAGGAAGAGATACTCAGTCAACACTTCCAGCCACCCCCATGGATAGTGGAACCTCCATCATTGATTCATCTAATGAAAGTCTAAATAATTTTAACTTCATTCCAATATCTGCCGCGGAAGTACAAAAGGCCCTGTTGGGGTTGGACTGTAAAAAGTCTGCTGGGCCTGACCAGATTGAGCCATATTTTCTTAAAATTGCTGCGAACTTGATTGCTGGCCCTATCTCCTCCATCTTCAATCTTAGGGTGTATTCACACATGCCGTGTTTAGTTCGGTTGAAACGAACTCAGATGCACTTCCGCCTTTGGTGTGCATCTTTCAGACATGTGTGAATACAGCAATCGCACTCGGGGGCGGACCAAACAAACGATCTGAGACCCAGCTGAAGAGGTGGTCTCGATGCGGTTCCATACGCACTCTGCTGCAGTTCGTTTGTGGTGTGAATTTGTCCGGACTCGATCCGACCCAATTGCAGGAAGCACTGTGATTTTTCTTTTTTAATAAATCACCGTCAGCTTCACATTATGGGAAAGTGTTGCCTTTGTTGGGAAGATTAGTTGTGGTTTGACCGGGAGCCCCGAGCAAATATATTACATTTGATAGACAGGACGCGTAAACATGCTGATGTGTTCAGCGATCAGGTGAAGGAGAGGGGAGCGTCCCCGCACAGTGCCAACAGGTTCACGCTACGCTTTGTATGAAGTGTGTGTTTTTATTTTGCTTCCCATGTTACGGGACCGTCAATACTACCCCCCTGTCAGTTTGGAGCTGAGCTGCGCCGAACTCACACCCAGCTGACACACGGCAGCTGTGTCAGCATGAGCCTATTCCTCGCGAGCCGCGCGTCCAGCAGCAAAAATACACTAAATATTATGTTTCACATCGTAGGCTACAAACCACATCATTGACACAGGCCTACATTTTATAAACATATGAAACAACAATAATTTTATGTTTTTTTTATTTTATTTATAGGCTAGATGTAGGCCTATTTATTTATTTATTTATTTATTATTTTTAACCCCATATCGTATCAGTTATATATTTCGCAGTTTTCACTTCATGCTTCCTGCTTCTCTCCACCCCAGAATGTCTTTCCAATGAATGAATGACCTCAGATCACGTGTGGTTTTACTTCTTAATGCTGGTTCACTTGCAAAAGGGGCAATATGAAAGTGGACCACACCAAAAGAAAAAAAATCTAAACTTTATTTGATCTGGACCAAAGCAAGTGAACTAGCGGACCTTCCCAGTGTGAATACACCCTTAGTCTACACTTTGGTTCTATCCCAAAGTCATGGAAATCTGCATTTGTCCTTCCACTTTAAAAAACGGAGACCCTTCGGTTTTTGATAATTATCGCCCAATCTCCAGACTGTCTGTCTTGGCCAAACTGCTTGAGTCTTTCATAAATGAGCAACTAAAACATTTCTTATCTGACAACTCCATTTTGAATCCCACTCAGTCTGGCTTTTGACAAGGACATAGTACAATTACTGCTGTAACCTCAGTTACAAATGACATCTTACATACTTTAGATAACAAGAAGTCTTGTGCTGCTTTATTTATTGACCTTTCTAAAGCATTTGACACTGTGGACCATCACCTTCTCCTGCAGAGATTGCACAGTATAGGCTTTAGTACCACTGTATTAAGCTGGTTCACTAATTACCTGAGTGGTAGAACTCAGTGTGTGGCATTGGATAACTATACCTCATCTTTGCTGGAAGTAAAAATGGTCAAGGGTCAGTTTTGGGCCCCATTTTATTTTCCATTTATATAAACAATTTAGGTAGGGACTTAAAGCAAACAAAGATTCATCTTTACGCAGATGATACCATTATGTATACATCTGCCACATCAGTCAGTGAAGCAATTACATATTTACAGTCTGCTTTTAGTGTAGTACAAAAATCTCTGGTAAGCTTAAAGTTGGTACTAAATGCTACAAAAACTAAGTCAATGATTTTTACCCGTTCACACTCTCCAATAAACATCACTTTAACAACTCAGGATGGTACGATAATAGAGAGAGTATTGTCTTATAAATACTTATGTATCTGGCTTGATGATAAGCTCGGGGTCCATATTGTGAGCCTTTTAAAAAAACTTAGAAAAATTAGCTTTCTCTTTTTGCATGAAAAAGTGTTTTCCTCATTTAGCAAGGAAAAGGTTAGTGCAGAGCACTTTCTTATCAGTATTAGATTATGGTGACCTCATTTATATGCATTCTTCCTCATCGCTATTAAACAAACTAGATGTAATTTACCATTCAGCCCTGCGCTTCATCACAGGTGCCCCAGCTTGAACTCACCACTGCATTCTGTATGAGGCTGTACAATGGCCCTCCGTCTCCCTTAGAAGGAAACTACATGCACTGATTTTTATTGCGAAAGCACTAATGGGTAAACTACCCCTTTACATTTCAAATGTACTTTCATTCTATAACAGTGTTTACAAAACAAGGTCATCAGAATATATGTTATTAACCACACCACTAACCAGAACACAACTGGGTACAACAGCTTTCTCATCATATGCACCAAAGGTCTGGAATGAACTTCAAGCCACTCTAAAGCTGGAATCACTCCCACCACTCAGTACCTTTAAAAACATGTTACAATAAGCTCTAAAAGAACACTGCAACTGTTTTTAACCTGATGCCTTTTATTTATTTTTAATTTGTTTTCAATTTTAATTTTTTAATTAATTTTATTTAAAAAAAAAAAAAGCTGTGTGTATTAGCTTGTTTCTATATAGCCTGTTATGAAGTGTAATTTTAGCATTATACTGTGTACTTTGTTTGTGTGTGTGTGCGGCTTTGTGCAAATTCTGCAACTTCTTTTCTGCTGCCTGTCTTGGCCAGGACTCCCTGTGAGAAGAGTTACTGTAACTCAATGGGACCTTCCTGGTGAAATAAAGGTTAAATAAAATAAAATAAAATAAAATAAAATAAAATAAAATAAAATAAAATAAAATAAAATAAAATAAAATAAAATAAAATAAAATAAAATAAAATAAAATAAAATAAAATAAAATAAAATAAAATAAAATAAAGTAAAAGTAAAGTAAAGTAAAGTAAAGTAAAACAAAGTAAAGTAAAGTAAAGTAAAGTAAAATAAAATAAATCAACGGACTGAGAGAAGCACGTTTAATACGAGATGAGAGGTTTATCCCTGTGGGGAAAGTCAGTGTGTGAGTCATTGTTGATGGATATATAGTTAAATGTATGTGCAATTATTGTTATCATATCATTATATATATCAAAAACTAATTATTTATTGCTATCTATGCTTTTATGTCTAAAGAAGGAAAGGCGGTTATAATGAAGAATACACACAATGCAGAAGGCCTAAGTTAACATTGTTTTTCTGCTGCACAGGTGGTTAGAGCACCTGCCCATAGAGGCTTAGGGTGTATTCACACTGGGAAAGTCCGCTAGTTCACTTGCTTTGGTCCAGACCAAATAGAGTTTTGATTTTTTTTGTTTGGTGTGGTCCTTTTATTGCCCCTTTGCAAGTGAACCAGCTTACGAAACAAAACCACACGTGATCTGAGGTCTTCTTCATTGGACAGACATCTGGGGTGGAAAAAAAAAAGAAAATAAAAAAAAAAATACGAAATATGTATCATTGATATAATATGGTGTTAAAAATAAAAAAAATGGCCACATCTAACCTATAAATAAAGAGGAAAAACATCAAATTATTGTTGTTTCATATGGTTATAATATGTAGCCCTATGTCAATGCCACGTTATGTGGCTTGTAGCCTATAATGTGAAACATAATTTTTACTGGATTTTTGGTCGGCATAAGCTGACACTCAGCTGATTAAGCTGTGAAGGTCGGCGCAGTTAAGCCCAAACTGACACGGGGATAGTATTCACGGTCCTACATGGGAAGCAAAATAAAAACACACATTTCTTGCGAGCGTGAACCTGTTGGCACTGTGCAGAGGCTCCCCTCTCCTTCATCTGATCGCTGACACATTCAGCATGTTAATGCTCCTCTCGATCAAATGTAATATATCATTCTGGGCTCCCAGTCAAACCACAACTTATCGTCCTAACAATGGCGAACAACACTTTCCCATAATGTGAAGCTGACGGCTATTTATTAAAAAAGAAAAGGCACGTGCTCCTGCATTTGGGTCGGATCGAGTCCGGACAAATTCACACCACAAACGAACTCTGAAGTCACCAACTACCTCTTCAGCTGGGTCTCGGAGCGTTTGTTTGGTCCGCCCATGCATTGCTGTATTCACACCTGCCTGAAAGATGCGCAAAGCAAAGTGCATTTGTTTCAACCGAACTAAACACGGCATGTGTGAATACACCCTTAGTCCTCAGAAGCAGCAGACCACAGGTCAAGATCCGGGCCCTAGTAGTGCATGCCATGCCCTGCTCTGCCCCATTTCACCTAAGTCTCTCCAAAACTGTCCAATAAAGCATAAAAATGCCAAAAAATATTGCTAATATTTTTTTATTAAGTGGCCAGAAGTTATGTACTGTCATCAACTCAGTGAGTCCATAAAAAACATTGTCGCAACAGAGTTGCTATAATTGAATAAGATATTTGATTCATTTTTGAACATAATCTTTGTGCTTCAAGAGTTGCTGTGCAATTAATGTTCAATACTGATAACTAAGTGGACACTCTCCCTGCTGTTAAAGGTCAGAATATAAATAGTAGTAGTTACAAACTGATTATTTAATCATGCCACTCTGTGCACATTTGTCACTTAATTGTAGACACAGTAGTAGGTATGTTTCAAGACCACAGAGGAATGGTGACTCATGTTTACCACGGAGTTGATTGATTATCTGGCAGACCATTGGTGCATTTTGAGTAGATCCTTCGAACTGCACCTGCTTCAGAGCAGGTCGGCCAGGCATTGTAGGTTTCCATGGTGATCTACTCCAGTTGAAAGAGTGCAAGCTTTGTGAGCCTGAGTTAAACCCAACGCTTGCTGGCAAACCCATTTATCTCCCATTTATCTCCGGGGCCAGTGTTTTGGGAGAGTGTGTGTGGTTGCATGTTTATACTTGACTACTTGCACATGTAATCACAGTTTGCCTGCTTTTGTCTAAGCGTGTTTGCAAATGTTGGTTTAGTTTTGATTAATGATGTGAGTGTGTTTGTCTTGTGGTATCAATTCTACATGGGATTTCAATAGTACAATGGCAAGATGCCAAAGGCCCTGTTCTCCCAGTGTAAAATTGACATAAGGCATCAGCATGGGTAACTGTATTAATATCTTCTACATGTAAGTGAAGCATTCAGTTAGTTGTTCTCAAGTGTCATTTTCCATCTTACATTCTGTCCCTAGATTTAAATAGTTGGATATAGGCTAAGGCTGCATATGCTGGTCATTGTTTAACATTTCAGCTTGGAATACCTGGAATGGGTATTCCTGTGAAGGTCTATGCTACTCTAATGACTGTGTAATCCATATGCTAATACTGCCCTGAGCTACTCACCATGCTGGATGTTGATCTTAGATTTAAATACTTACCTTCCATAGTAGCTGTACAAAAAAGGCATTAAAATGCATGGGCATTACGAAAGTGTTTTATGTCATTACATTACATTACATACATCCATCCTTCAGCTATGCAATTGTGAGAACATATTGCTCATCATGTGTTTTCCTGTTGACACTGATGCAGAGAGGCACATTACAGGCAACAACTGACTGATTGAGAGTACTCTTAGTGAGTTTGTAGTGCTTTAAACCATTCGGAGATCTAGGACCTCAATTTGTTAATCCCGGGCATTCTGCCTCTCTGAAATTTTGGTATGGAAATGTCCAGAGCTCACCTGCATAGTACTCTTTTGAGTAAGACAGCTGAATTTGAGGTGAGAGGACTTTTAGTTTTTTCCATGACAAATTGTAAATATTTAGCTCTTCAGTATTTTTCGTCTAGGCTTTTACACAATGGGTTTATAAAAAAAACACTTGTTACCCTTAACAAGTGTGAAGGGAAAGCTATAGTTTAGATTGTTGTTAGCTAGCTTACTAGTTGTTAGATGGTTGTAAGCCTTGATGCTAGCAATACATTCCAGTTGAGGTTGGTCGTCACATTCTCTTTAGGGTTGGTTGTCACATGTTATCCAAAGGCTGCAGCCAGGAAAGGAAACCAATAACGAAAGAAAATGTCAAGCCTCACTGACTCTCCAGAGAAGGAGAGAATAGAGCAGGAAAAGGCAGCTATCATGCAAAAGTAAAATGAAGAGGATAGTTTATTTTGTATTTGTTTATGGAAACATTCTCCAACAGCCGTCCAGGGGAGGTATGGGAGAAGTGTTGGATGTGCAACCAGTGGGCCCACAAGCTTTGCTTAGTTGGAGTCAGCAGACCCTACATTTGCCATCACTTTAACTGATATAGTGAATGTGTGTAGCCTAGTTGACTGAGCTATTATTGCTAGACCTATTTGTTTTGTTCTTTATGTTCTTACTGGTCTTGATATGGGTTTCCTGTTTGTCGTCTTTGCTAATTTTTTGTTAAGATGCATTACGTTATGTAGGCCTATTTGTCAACTTGACAAAGTAATTAAACTTTCAAATTTAGTTCTGCCTTCATGCCTTCTTTTAACCCTCCTGTTATGTTCCGGGTCAAATTGACCCGTTTCAAAGTTTGAAGATCTAGGAAAAATAGTTAAAAATATTTTTCTGCTTGCCTTTATTAGGGTAACCAACATATAATATGAAAATATTTCATCTCAAACATTTGCAACCACCCCCTGCATGTTTATATCACATAGATACTGTTCGGGTCAATTTGACCCGGCAGTAAAACTGGAGGTAAAAGTGTGTCAGAAATGTAAGACTATTTCTTTCTTTACAACTGTGAGACATATTTCACCAAAATCTCACACACAGACACACATACACACGCCCACACACGCACACACACACACGCACACACACACACACACCCACATCCAAACACACACACACACACACACACACACACATCCAAACACACACACACACAGTTGCAAGTGTTATGACTTTTGAGGGGAACCAATTATGTTCCCTTGGGAAAACTCAACACACATTCAGTGAACACTCAACAGGGGATGGCCAAAACATATAAAATATTCTCTGCATGGTCCTACTAACATTACACTCTGTCAGGCAGACCTTTACAAAATGAGAAGCAGAAGCAAAAGGATGACAGTCCAGGAGGCTCTGGAAGTCATCATTGATCATGCTAGTGAAATAGAGGAGGATGTGTCTAAATTCTGATTCTAATGATTCTGAATTTGAACCAGATGAGGGAATTGCTATTCCTATTCCTCCAAGCAAGACATTCATGTCAAAAAATGGTTAAATTCATCCCCAATATGCGTCAGGCAAACCTGTCTGCAGAAAGCATACAGGTGAACCTCATATAATTAGAATATCATGGAAAATGAATTGGAATTGAGGCAATAAGTCATGCAAAATGGACCCAAACCAAGTACTGAGTACACATGCATGCTTATACTTTATAGATGGCTGATATTTCTGTATTAAAAATAATAATTAAAAATTATTGATTTCATGTAATATTCAAATTTTCTGAGATTTTAAATTTGGGGTTTTCATAAGCTGTGTACACCATAATAATCTAAATTATAACAAATAAAGGCTTTGAATATCTCAACATTCCTGTAATGGGTCTATGTAATATATTACTTTCACCTTTTGAGTCAAATTACTGAAATAAGCAATTCACACTAGAGTAAAAAGTGTGCCTACCAACCCCGTTCTCCCCTATAAAACATCAACAGACCATCCGGGTGGGTGAACAAGACATCAGCCTACAGGATTCCTGGATTTTGAAATTCATTTGAAAATGATTGCTCCTTGCATCCGTCTTTGGCTTCTAATGAACAAAGTTTAGCATAAACTCATAAAGTAAAACAAACCATTGCATACATAGAAAGTGAAAATGTACATCATAAATCACAGAATGCAGCAGATGTCATTTCTCTCTGAGCATTAGCCGTAAGTGCTGAAAAGAATGTGTAATGCCTCCGGGAAATAGCCATATGCTCACACTCTTTTATTTCTATATAGTCTATTTGTTGAACATGTTCAAATAATACAAATGCATAATGTATACAAATGGGTTATTCAGCAACCTACAGCATAAGCAAAAAATAAGCAACTCGAATAATATTGTTCATGTTAAAAAGAACGAAAGTTAAAAACGTATCGGGTCTTTCTGAAAGAGGCTCTTGTCTTCTCCTGCTTACTCAGCTTTTGTATGTTACCAATGTGGGTTATGTTCAAAACAGAATTCATTACACACCTGTATTTACCACTCTACCCAATGATATACAGCACACGTAGCATCAACACAATTAGCTCAATAAGTAAATACAGCCCTCAAAGATCTTATAAGTTACCAGCTTTATGTAGCCTTTTGTTGATATATATGAATACAATGTGTTGAAATGAAAAATAACTGTTAATTGCATCAGAATCAATAGATACCTCACCCTGCAAAACATAATACTCTGGGAAGCTGGAAAGTTGATACTTTAAAAGAAATGGGCACGCAAAGGCAAACTAAAACTCAAACCTGCCAGAACTGTTAGCCATAAAGGTTGCATGTGTATGTTGTCCACAACATTAGCCAATATTATATTCATTGTTGAAGTTATATGTAACAGCCGAGTTTACCTAAATCATTATCTAATCTATTCGGATACCAGTGGGCAGAGAAAAAGAGAGGGAGCTTGGGTTTAATTCCTCTGCATGGGCGCATCTCATATCTCATCTTTTGAAGCTGAGAAGCGCATTCTGGACGGCCAAACAACTTTTCTCTATAAATACTGTATGGACAGAGCATTATGGATTGTTTTTCACGTTATGTAAGGTGTAGTCAGTGTCATTGCGGATGTTTAGTTGGCAACTCATAGTTCAAGCAGGGCAAGGCAGATCCGGGCTCAGTCTTCTATACTTTTAAAGCTGCTTCCCAACTTGTGTCTTGCTTGCCAGGGAGCAGCAGTAGCAGCAGTGCTAACTTGGATGATATGGAAAAGAAGCCACCAGGAGAAGGCAGTGACTGTCGCTCATAGAAAGCAGTCGACTGTGCCGTACACAGCCTGTTTGTCTGTGGGCTCTGTTATCACTGCCAGTGCAGAGAGAGTGCTGATAGTCAAAAGGATTATTTTAATTTTTGTGGAAATATGCTCATTTACTTTCTTTCCAAGAGGTAGTTGTGTAGTAGATCACATCCACTTTCCACAATGCTTTGTGCTTTTAAAATAAATTAAATGTGAAGTGAGCAATATATTTATGTTAATATACGTATTAAATCGCTCTATAATCATACAGTGATCACTGATAGTGTGTGTGCGCTTCATAACACAGGTCTCTCAGTCACCCGCTCTGGATGTAATCGGCAAATAAACTTTGCTGGGATCCCACAACTTGATATCCAATCAGAAGAGAGACCACTACAAACCGGCACGTCTCACTGCCGGTGCAGCGCAGAGTGACAGAGGGGTGAATGTTTATGCATCTACAATGGCGGAGCAGGGTGAAAAATCCTTCCCAATGTCTGTTTTGACTGCAGTGTTTACTCCTAAATGAATGAGCTGTTGGTACTAACACAAAGTTTGCTTTGCTTCACCATCATCAGATAACCATTATCTGAAATAGTAATTATTTACAACAACATAAACACATTACCTCATCGTGATCCATACTAACTGCCGTCTCTCGTTCATTTGCTTTCTGTGAGGACACGTAATCTTTCAGCTCCGTGAGAGAGAGAGTAGTTAGGTGAACCTGCATCAACTCATTGCAATCAGCTGCGTGTGGCAGTGACTGGCATTAGTTCATGCAGTGTCAAAACCACTCTCACGGAGCCGAAGAGTCCTCACACTTTCAACACACGGACATGCGCTATATTGCTCCCTTCTCAGTTCACACTCACGCGCCTGGCACGCGCTAGAAAACAGCTTTGCGATAGCGGGCGTCGTAAAAATACTACCGCTTTTGTCCAAAGGGGACGCCAACGTGCCATGTTACTCGTAGTGGCTTTAATGTGGTGCCGTAAGGACGAGGGAGGGGACTGCTGACTCCAGTCACTGACAGGAAGTTAGCTAAAAGAACCATTTCGCTCACAGCACCTTTAAACATTAACAATGTGTCGGTAAACAGCTGGGCACAGTGACTCCTGGACTCCTGTTGTCACAGCGAGGTTAGCATGTCTGTGAACTCAATAACTATATACTAGGCCTAAAGCTAAAAACTGTAGCTGTTTACGCACGCTTTAGTGTGAGTACTGCTCATAGGTTTTGGATGGTTGGAGAAACTGATGCATCATGCAACAAAGCACATTTTCACCGATACATTGGCGTTGACACTGACAGTCCACAGGCATTTGAATCAGACTCTGTCGTTTGAATCTGATAACACCTGACATGGCCACTGGGCTTTAATTTGTATTCCCCTGAAATGAATTATTTATGTAAAAAATTATTGTGTAATTTTATTTGGAACAGTTTCTGAAGTAAGGCAACAATAAGGAATACTTCACTCACGCATAGAGGTAAAACATTTCTTGCCATGTATGTTTTGGGCCTTGTGACCACAGTGCAATGTAATAATGGTTGAATGAAGGAAAGTAATATTAAAATATAATGTGTTTTTGTCAGTTACACAAAATCTTCAGGGCTCTCTGATGAAACCTGTCTCAAGGTTGTAAAAAGTCTATCAGATCATAAAGGATAAAGCTAGCTTTCACAACATACCCCAAAGGTGGGTAACAATTTGGTAAAATGCAAGTAAATTAAATACATAGCACCATCAATGAGATTAAAATGTAAAGTGTCTTCACAAACAGCAATTGTTGCGGTTTGAGTGACAAACAAGCTATAAAGAAAATCAAGTAAACACTGCATAACAAGAGATAAACTTGTGCACAGGAGAAAAACATGGGGAATAAGGCGAGAAACAGCTGGATAGTGAGAGCTCATTATTTAATAGCCGTGCGCAGAAAATCAATTTTATGTGTGGGATTTAGCATGGGGATGAATTAGCACATGAGTAAACAGAACACCTTGCTTGTGCATACGTATGCAAAGCCTCCACTGTCTCCACAGGTTATGCTTTTAACATTGTTACATTGTTGTGTATTGGTGAATTGCTGTGGAAAAAGAAGTATGTATACACAAATCCAGCAAATTAAAATGCACACCAAAGACTGCCGCTTTTTTTACAACTAGAAAATCAAAAAGTATAGACTGAAGTTTTTCTGAAATTATGTGGACGTGAATTAGTTTTCTTAGCCCATAATGGCAAAGTCATTTGCACACTACACCTACAGTGGAGGAAATAAGTATTTGATCCCTCACCGATTTTGTAAGTTTGCCCACTTACAAAGAAATGAGCGATCTATCATTTTCAAGCTAGGTTTATTTTAACAGTGATAGACAGAATATCAAAAAGCAAATCCAGAAAATCACATTAAAAAAAATATATAAATTATTTTGCATTTCATTGAGTGAAATAAGTATTTGATCCTCTACCAACCATAACGAATTCTGACTAACACAGAGTAGTCCTCGTGCTTTAAAAAGGTATTCCTAATCTCAACTAGTTTCCTGTATAAAACACACCTGTCTCAAGTTGTTACCTGTATAAAAGACACCTGTCCACAGAGTCAATAAATCAAACTCCAACATCTCCATCATGGGCAAGACCAAAGAGCTGTCTAAGGACGTTATAGACTACAAGACCATTGGCGAGAAGCTGGGTGAGAAGGAGACAACTGTTGGTGCAATTTTTCGAAAATGAAAGATACACAAAATGACCATCAATCTCCCTCGGTCTGGGGCTCCATGCAAGAACTCACCTCGTGGGGTATCATGAGAAAGGTGAGGGATCACCCCAGATCTACACGGGAGGAGCCTGTTTATGATCCCATGCAGCTGGGACAGTCACCAAGAAAACCATTGGTAACACATTATGCCGTAATGGATTGAAATCCTGTTGTGCCCGTAAGGTCCCCCTGCTCAAGAAGGGACATGTACAGAACCGTCTGAAGTTTGCCAATGAGCACCTGAACGACTCAGAGAATGCTTGGGAGAAGGTGATGTGGTCAGATTAGAACAAAATCAAGTTATTTGGTATCATAATGACTCGCCATGCTTGGAGGAAGAGGAATTCTGACTATAATAATAATAATAATAATAATACATTTCATTTATTGGCGCCTTTCAGGACACCCAAGGTCACCTTACAAAGCATAAAAGAAAATCATCATAAAATCATTAAAAACAAGACATTGTGGGAAAAACAAGACAGTGACCAGTTATACTCTGTGTGCGAGTTTGAAGAGGTGAGTTTTGAGTTGTGACTTGAAGGTTGTAATGGTGTCTGACTGTTTTATGTGTGGGGGGAGGGAGTTCCAGAGCCTGGGTGCTGAACAGCTGAATGACCGGGCACCCATTGTGCTGAGGCGTGATGTGGGGATGGATAGTAGTCCTGCAGAGGATGAGCGGAGGGAGCGGGAGGGAGTGTATTCTTGGAGGAGGTCGCAGAGGTAATTGGGGGCTGGGTTATGGAGAGCTTTGTAGGTGAGGAGGAGGGTTTTGTATTGGATGCGGTAGGGTACTGGGAGCCAATGAAGTTGGATGAGGACAGGGGTGATATGGTCAGATGATTTGGTGCCGGTGATGATCCGGGCGGCTGAGTTCTGAATGATTTGCAGTCTGTTGATGAGTTTGGTGGGGAGTCCGGTGAGGAGGGCGTTGCAGTAGTCTAACTATGACCCCAAGAACACCATCCCCAAAGTCAAGCATGGAGGTTGAAGCATTATGCTTTGGGGGTGTTTCTCTGCTAAGGGGACAGGTGGACTTCACTGCATCAAAGGAAATATGGATGGGGCCATGCACCATGAAATACTAGGTGACAACCTCTTTCTCCAGGTCTGGTCTGTAAAAATGGGTCATGGATGGGTCTTCCAGCACGTCAATGACCGTAAAAATACAGCAAAGGCAACAAAGGAATGGCTCAAGAAGAAGCACATTAAGGTCATAGAGTGGCATAGCCAGTCTCCGGACCTTAATCCAATAGATCTGTGGGGGGAACTGAAGCTCAAGTGACAGCCTCAAAACCTTAAAGATTAGGAGAGGATCTGCAAAGAGGAGTGGTCCGAATATCCTCCTGAGCTGTGTGCAAACCTGGTCTTCAACTACAAGACATGTCTGACCTCTGTACTTGCCAACAAGGTTTCTCCACCAAGTACTAAGCAATGTTTTGATAGGGGATCAAATACTTATTTCACTCAATGAAATACAAAATAATTTATATCTTTTTTTAATGTGATTTTCTGGATTTTCTTTTTGATATTCTGTCTATCACTGTTAAAATAAAGCTTTAAAATTATAGACCGTTCATTTCATTGTAAGTGGGCAAACTTACAAAATCAGTGAGGGATCAGATACTTTTTTCCTCCACTGTACACACACACACGCACGTGTGCGCACACACTCACACACTCACACACATACACACACACACGCACATACACATACACACAAACATGAGCAATATACCCATAGACACGCACACACACACACACACACACACACACACACACACAAACATGAGCAATATACATTCCTGCAACACAAACCCATAGACACACACACCTACACACACACACACACAAAAAAAACACACACACATACACACACACACGTGTGCTCCATCTTACATATCACAATCAATAACATTCACTGTTCCAAACAGAGGCTGCCGCTTTTGTTTCAGCTCTACTTGCCTTCACAAGGACAGACACGTTTAGATACATTTCATTAGATGACAGACAGCCCAGCCCATCAAGGCCTTACTCATATGTCCCCTTTAATGATCTAAAACAATGTGCTGCCATGCCTGATGGAAGAGAGCTTTTGGTTGGAAGGTTGGAAGCGCAAACACAGCTGACCCAAGCAGAGGCACACAGGCAAGGCTTTGGAGGAGATGAGAGCAGTCTCCAGTAAGAAAGAACATCTTAATCAAGTGTTTTTACACCCCAATTCCCCTTTCAACACCACTCTGTCTACCACCTACTATAGTGGACTTAAATTAACTTTTTTTCAGCAGCCGTCTCAAGCAGTTGTCATCTCCTTGACTTCACTGGTGTCTGGTGTTATACAAGCTCTGTTTCTATGGGAGCTTGCAGGGTCTTTTATATTCCTTTCAGCAGATCTGAAATGTCCCACAGTGCCACAGTTACAATGTGCCCCCATAAAATGTTCTCTATGAAGTGACACTAGTGCAGTTATTTTTTTCTCAACACCTTGAAATGGTACAACTTTGTCCTTTGTCTAGGCTTTGTGTGTCTTTTCACGCCTTGCTCGGCAGCCCAATTCATCTCCATTATAAAATGTACATGTCAAATGTAATCATTAAGCAATGGGCTTTTCAGACTTTCAATGGGCATTTTAGAGTGGATCCTTTCCTGGCAGAAAATGTGTTATAAAGAAGAGTGAAAGCACAGTGTAGATCTGGCGTGTCTCCACTCAGCGTCTCGGTAAATATGGCATGAGCATGCTCTGAAATAAAAAGCAAAATACCACTGCTAATTTTTACAGAGCAGTTTCTTCACAATCACAATTCTTTTAACATAACCTTATTGGCTGACCGTGAGGATTGATGACCTTCATTGAGTTAACATGTGGGAGGTACAAGTATCCTGGCGACATGGATACGAGGAAGGTACCCAGGGACGGAAGTTCTCACAGTGCAAAGCAATATGCCAATCAACTAATCACACTAAAATGCACTGTGCCACAGCAGTAGAGCCAATGGAACAGCTTGCTCATGTAAATCATTTGCAGGTATAGATTTTAAACTGGAAATTGTATTTGCTCGTGGTTAATGATACAAAAAGAAACTGTTGTGACATCATCTGTGATTAGTAGGCATCTCTGCGGTTGTTGTTTATTACATTAGCAGTTAAATCTTATAGTGAACAACTGAGTTTCGCCTCTGGGTTAAATCCCCTCCAGGATTGCTAAATTTATAAAGTGCATACATATTGCTAACAATGGAACACTACTTGTATGAATTGAATATGTTGTAACTTTAAAGCCACTACGAGTAACATGGCACGTTGGCGTCCCCTTTGGACAAAAGCGGTAGTATTTTTACAACGCCCGCTGTCGCAAAGCTGTTTTCTAGCGCATGCCAGGCGTGTGAGTGTGAACTGAGAAGGGAGCAATATAGCGCATGTCCGTGTGTTGAAAATGTGAGGACTCTTTTCGGCTCCGTGAGAGTGGTTTTGACACTGCATCAACTAATGCCAGTCACTGCCACACACACCTGATTGCAATGAGTTGATGCAGGTTCACCTAACTACTCTCTCTCTCACGGAGCTGAAAGATTACGTGTCCTCACAGAAAGCAAATGAACGAGAGACGGCAGTTAGTATGGATCACGATGAGGTAATGTGTTTGTGTTGTTGTAAATAATGACTATTTCAGATAATAGTTATCTGATGATGGTGAAGCAAAGCAAACTTTGTGTTATTACCAACCGCTCATTCATTTAGGAGCAAACACTGCAGTCTAGTTTCGCTCTCGTGAAATTGTATACACGTTGCTTGGCAACGCCCTCGTCCTGCCCGTAGCCTATATCACTCTCCCTTTTAGCTTTTCTTCATTCTTTCTGCATTTTCTTTTTTTTCTTTGATGGTTCAGCCCCGTTATCAGTCATTATGACGACAAATAACTGTATCAAACAAGGCTCCCGCTCCCCTTCCCTCACCTGGAGGGATAGGCTTCTCAATTCACGTTGCTGCACCACACTGAAATCTGCGACCAATACGGATATGTGACCATAGAGCCTGCACGAGCGAACCGAAAATCGGACTGGGTGTGCGACCAGACCAAAAGCAGTAATAAAAACTATTTAAAAATGTCTTTCTTTGCACTGATGGTCTGGTTTGCTGTTAAAGGTAATTTATGATTATCAGAGGAAACATGAGGCTGTATAAAAGATATTTAAATGTTACTCGTAGCCGCTTTAAGAGCTCTTTATATATGTGTTCTAGTAAGGAAAAGCCAGAAATGGCTTCAGGACACAGAGGGTTAACTATTATAAATTGCCATGGCCATAGTAATGTTAAACAGTTACAAGATGTTGACCTTTGGTTGCTTGATCGGTCTGAAGGTAAACATTTTGGTCAAATGGGCTTATTTTTTATTGCACTGGACACAGGTATCCAATGAGTGAACGTGTTTTAAGATTATATCAGAATTAATCCTGCACTAATCCAATTAGGCTGGGACAAACCGACACACTCACACACATACACACACACACGCACGCACACACACACACACACACACACACACACACACACACACACACACACACACACACACACACACACACACACACACACACGCACACACACACACACAAACACACAGGTTTGCAGGTCTATAGCAGTACAGAAGTAGTCAAGGCAAACACATACATCATTGATGCTCAGATGATATGTAATTGTTTTCATTGCATCTAGTCAAACGCATATGACAAATATGACGCTTGTGGCCATACAGCTGTGCAGAATAAATGAAGGCAGTGAAGGACATTCAAAGGACAATAAAAACAACAAACAGCAGAATAACAGGTGTGCACAGCCACTGTTCATGACTGATTGCCTGAGGGTAAACACTGTATGATCAGCAGTGTGAAGTGTGTTTCAGTTATGTGCTTTTATTACTGCATCGATTCCTTATTTAGGTCTTATCGGAAAAATATTGAATATATCTGGGAAAACATTTTATGCTGTCAGTGACGTGCGTTGGGTTTTGTTTGAGTAGCATTCTGTTATATGTTCTCTGTTATATGTCCAAAGCCTGCATTCTCTCCTAAACATGTTAATTCAGTGCTAACCCCAAACCCTTTTTTTTGATACAAGTGTTTCAAATCCCGTCCTTCAACAGGTTTTCCGTCCTCTTGAAACCATGCATCACATATGCATGTTCTGCGCACACACCTGTGTTGGCTGAATGTGTGTCGTTGTTCACGCTGAGTGAATCTTAATCTTTTCTGATTTCACTCCAACCTTTGTATATGAATGCAGCCTGACAGACTCTTCATTGGCTTGTTGAGATATGACAGCGCCTTCATGCACACACACCCACACACACACACACACACACACACACAAATGATGCGGCTGGCCGATTGTTAAATTAAGCAGCAAACCCTCAATTCATCATACATTTAAACCTTTGTCTTGTTTTTGTGCATTATCGGGGGCTAGTAGGCTTTAATTAAAAATAAACGCATCTGTCTGTGTAGAACAAAAACCCACTGGTGTGTGTGTGTGTGTGTGTGTGTGTATACACATGTGTGTCTGTTTGCAAAAACGAAGTGCAGGGGTGCTGTATGGACTATGTACTGAATATATTAGTGTGTGCAAGGGTGCTATGATTGATAGTGCAGAGGCTAGGGTTGTTCAGCGGCGGGTTGGAGTTGACGTGAATATTCGCTTGCAGCCATCAAACATGATGCATGTTGGTGTGATGCGGATGGGAGATAACCCCCACAATAGGGAGGTGGACAAGAGCAGGGACACTAATTTATCCATTTGACTGACTTAAAAAAAAAGCTTGGGCATGTGTGTGTGTGTTTGTGTGTGTTTGTGTGTGTTGGGGGGGACGACTATTGTTTGCCACAAATTCTGCAGGAGGATAGATGTTTGGAATAATGATAGATAGCAAGAACTATGATGGCCATTAACAAAAAACTGCACACAAAGATGAGTAAACAATGTGGTGTATTATAATATGTCTACAAAATGCTGTATTGCACTGAAGGTGCACGGAAAGGTAAAACATTATATTGACATCAAGGCAAGATGTGTGTTGTCTGAAGTGGGGACAAAAATATAAAACAAATATATATATATATATATATATATATATATATATATATATATATATATATATATATATATATATATATATATATATATATGTGTGTATGTATATATATATATATATATATATATATGTGTATGTATATGTATATGTAGTACCGGTGACAATCTTTTTGATGTATTTCCTGGAATCTCTGCTGTGGTGTTTTGTTGGAGAGATGAAGCTGCGGGTCCTGGCTTATTTCAGTGGCTACAGACAGCTAAGTGCTAGAAGTGAGTTGCTTTTTGATGTGTGAGATTAAAGGGATTTAGTACTTGAATACCTTCTCGTCTGGACGCTCCTGAGGGTTCTCTGAAAAAGGGAAGGGAAGCCAAAAGCTCCTCTCTTTCTCTCCTCTCTCTCTCTCTCTCCCTTATTTTGAAGAACTCAATTAAAACAACTTCTCACAAATCAACATCATCATCATCATCCTTGAATTTAAACAGGTAGGTTGCTTCCGATACGATTCAGGCGTGTTGCGACGTGGGGTGCATGTGCTCGCCTTGATGTGTGCTTAAGAGGGGAGATTATAACAGCAGGATAGTTCCCCTTTCATGGTTAGATCTGCAC
The DNA here is from genome assembly GCA_026929865.2 of Hyperoplus lanceolatus. Lineage (NCBI taxonomy): Eukaryota > Metazoa > Chordata > Actinopteri > Uranoscopiformes > Ammodytidae > Hyperoplus > Hyperoplus lanceolatus. Next base: position 19,167,008 of record CM049405.1, read on the forward strand.
AATTATACAGTGCATGTCCAAAGAGGCCACATCACTGGAGTGAGATCGTTTTGATTTATGTCTTTTTGATTTGATTTTCTGTAGCTGACCAGTGCATTGTTGAACCGTCAAAAACGTTGTTTAACCCTAACCCTTGTCCACATTCTCTACTTTTACATTTTGTTGTACAGCATTTTCAGAAAATCCACAGACTATACATTCCAATGAACATGGTCATAGAAAGTGTCAATTATTTTATGGCTAGACACCCCAATACATGTACAAGAGTTTTGTCTGTGTGTTAAAGCAAAGAAGGTGGTGATGATTCTTCATATTCATCAGTGTGGATGAAGGTTAAAAGGCCACTGGAGGTCAGGCAGAGCGAGGAGAAGCCGTGCTTAATCTGTGACTGGAGGAATTAGGTTGAACACATTGATATTCTTGGTGAACTCAATACGAAATGCATTAAAAAAGTAGTTTATAATCTCTCTGTGTGTCATCCCTCTCTCGTCCGATGACACAAAGAGCAAACAAAAGGCCTCGGCAAACTTTTTCCACATTCAGGATTCATTTACCAGAGCAGCTTTTACTCCCTGTTGCTCGGTAACATGATGACGGTGTGTGCAGAATTTGCACCAGACGGACTGTAAAATCCAGTTTGAAGTGTGGTTTGTTGCATACAGCAAGAAGTTTCATCATTGAGCTCAAATGGGTGTTCTGAAGACTACTAAGCAATACTTTGAAGATTTCACTTGAGGTAAAGCGATTGATTGTGCCCATGCGTTCTGTGGCGTTCTTTTTCCATCCTCCGTATTGATTTATTACTGATTAATGAATGCTCTCTCGTCTCTTCCCTCATGAGGATGGATCTTATGGAGCCGCACGCTCAGTTCTCATGGCCTATTTATGTACATATAGTATACGAGTCGGGCACGAATGTATCTTGGAGGTTTATATGAATGCGTTTGTGCTTACTTGTTGTGCGCTTGCTGAATGATTTGTGCGTGTAGTAATGTATGTGGATGCACAGATTTAGTTAATACACTGACTTCACTTTGAGTTTAGTGTTCACGTATATTTCCCAGGTCGTCAGGTGCTGGCAGTGCTTGTAGGAATGTTCGTTGCTCGGCTCAGGTCCAATTGAGACAACAGTCAGTGACAGGAAGTTAGCTAAACTGGCCGTTCAGCTTACTTCACTTTTACGAGTGTGTGTGTGTGTGTGTGTGTGTGTGTGTGTGTGTGTGTGTGTGTTTGTTTGTTGATTTGTATCCCCCTTTTGTTTGTTTTTCCCCGTTTTTCAATGGAGGAAAGATGGAGCATTTGGACACATTCTCAGACACACAGACAGAGAGACCACCAACAACTTTACATGCATAAAACTACTTCTATAATGTATTTTAAATACATTTATTCGACACAATCTTTGATTTTTAACAATTGCCTCTGTGGCAGAGTCAGTCCTCTGATTGTGTCGCTCCTCTAACCCTCATCAAGTGCCATTTAACTGATGTGGTTTCATTTCCTTTCCCATTGTTGCTGCCATAAGTCAATCACACACTTACTAAATTACCCATCCCTTCTACAGCTAATCAGTTGTATTGTCCTCTGAACCAAACACAAATCGGCTGAATAGTAAGACCGCTGTGAATTAACACATTCTGCTCTTGACTTATAACCCCTTATTCATCAGATAAAGAAAGGATAGCATTATTAATGTTAGTAAATAAAGAGGCCAGTGTCACTGACATCCCAGGCATGCAGAGCAAATGGATATGTTATATGTTCTTACATTATGGAGTCACTCTATGCAATAACAAAAAACACTTTAATCAAATGTCTTGGACATCAATGTATTTTAGCAAAATATGTAAAGAGTAAAAAATTAGAGGATATATAAGGCTCACTTTATGAAAGGTACAGGCCATCTCCAAGATATAAATGATCAACATCAAAACCAACAGTTCAAATATGATAGAATACCTAAAACATTAAAAGCTTAAGATACAGTAAATGTGAAATAGATATGAGAGTGAAATATCAGAATGGACACTTTGGTCTTGTTTGGTATTGTTTTTCAAAATCTGAAAAATCAGTAGTATATTCAGTAAAAAATAACAATGAAAATCAGTAAAATACATGATACAAACTAAACAAAAACAAAACGCCCCACTATACTTTCTTTAATCCTAATTTAACATACATTTTAATATCAACCCTTAAATCGAAGCTTAATTAGTTTAGACCTTTTGTCTATAATTCCAAGTCTTAAAAAACACAGCCCCACTCCCTCTGTCTGTTGAAGACAAGACACAGTGCCTTTTGTCTGTTTGCTCTACCTGTTTTTCTACTTCAACAAGACTAGACCTGCACCTATCAAGGATGTATGTATACCAACTGAGATTTGGGGTTGTATGAAAACTGTTTTGCCCAGAGCTGACATATTGTGTGTGTGTGTGTGTGTGTGTGTGTGTGTGTGTGTGTGTGTGTGTGTGTGTGTGTGTGTGTGTGTGTGTGTGTGTGTGTGTGTGTGTGTGTGTGTGTGTGTATGTGCATGGTGTGCATGATGTGCTATAAATCATACTTGGAACCTGGCCAACTACTCTATTTCCATTCATGTGCATTTGCATAAAGTGAGACAAACAGAAAAGAAAACCAAAAATGTTGCTTAGTACATTTGAATCATGCAGTTCTACCGATTGACACTGTCTAATATTTCTATGTTTCATGCAGATTGTATGCCTGTGTTTGTCCAAAATAATGTGTGTTTCCTGCTGCAAGAAAACAAGGTGCACCACATTTCAAGTAAACAAGTTAATTCTCGACAAGGACACCTCTGAAAATACCCTCATAATATAAACTAAAGACAAAAATAGAAAGAAACACAAACAAACCAGGTGCCTGCCATGTCTTCACAAATACAAATAAAAGTAAAGGGTAAAAATGAAAGGTATTGCCTGTTTGGCCACTTGGGGACTTAAATAACTCCATTATTAATACATCTTATTCTCACTGTATGACACTTTTTGGGCTAACAAAACTGTTAGCAAACATGGACATGATGCTACATTAGTGTTTCTAGCCACCTGTCAAATGTCAGTCCAGTATTTACCATACTCGATTCGATCCATTTACCTTTTTCTGTTTGCCTTTGGTGATGGGCAGGTACCTTCACAAAAATGTGACATAGTAAAATCAATTATATTGAAAATAAGCATTATGTTAGATAAATTTTTCCTAGTCTTTTCGTTTTCTTTTCTAGCAGTGCTCCTCTGACTTACTTGTAGGTTATTTGAGGCACTTGTTTTACTTCCCACAACCCTCACACTGTTTGTCTTTACTTAGATACAGGTGTGACTTGTACTTTTGTGTGAGCCTTGAAGGGCATTTGCATGTGTAAAAATGACTCATCTAGTGCCAGCCTTTTTGTCTCATGCCATGGGTTAATCTAAAACTCAGCATAATTGACTGCTGGTGAATCAGTTTTGCAGGTATATTGCCTTAGAGTAAGGATGACCTCTTTGAATTCAGCACTTTGCTCTGATCCCTGACCCTGTACCACTACAGTGGCCTTGACTTCTAAAGACTAATTTAGCCGAACTGTATATTCTTAGAGGCAAACAATGGAACCTGCAAGCTATCAACTGTCAAATTGGGGGTAAAAAGGGCGTTGATGACCTACGTTACCTGCACTTACTCTTTTTATACGTCTGTAGTACATATTACATACATATTCTTATTTCGAAAAGCAAGTACCCAAGAGCAATAAGCCCCTTTGTGCTTTATGTGACTCTTTGTAAGAGCAGAGAGAGGCAATTCCCCATGTTAGCGTCCCAAAAAAGAAGCACAAGGCAATGGATTGAATAGTGGCACTTCTATAACCCCGACATGTCAAATGATTGTGATGTCAACCCGCACTCTGCACAGACTTCAGGTGGGGATGGAATAGAAGAAAAGGTTTGGTTGTCATTAGTCTGGCTTGACCACTCCCGCCAGCGTCTATTAAGCGCTGGCGTCGGCAAACAACGCTACGCCTCCATTGGCTGCTTCCCGGGGTTAGCCCCGCCGTAGATGATTGTGATTTGTTTAAATAAATAAAAACAGGCCAGCCCAGTTTCCCCCCGAATAGACGGCTCTAAACGGATTGCTTCCAGACCATACCACTTGCTGTAGTTTGGTCTGGCTTTGCGAGACTAGGTTGTCATTGGTGCTGCCAGCTCTCCCTCTCTCCCTCAGTTTTGAGCTTGACTCTGATTATTTTAAATGTATAATTTGCTGTGTACAGAAATCCTTGCCATTACCAACAGAGGAGTTAGGGGAAACCCTTCATTATTTATTACTGCAAATTTTAATCTTAAAACTTTGGAGATGGTAACTTTTAATTCCTGCACAAATTAATTAAGTGGTTATATTATCTATCGTGGAAAACGGGTCGAAAGGGTCTGCATTCATCTCCAACTTGCTTTGATGTCAGACTCAAAATTGGAAAAAAGTTATTTAAAAAAAAGATGATAATGTTTACCGTATAAAATGATATTCAACAAGTTCTAAAATATTTTGAGTAATTCAAATCAGCATTCATTCAATGAAATGTGATTAATTTGCAGAGGGTACAACACTTTAGTCACTAGTCTCCAGGAGCGAAATTTGTATTTGTTGTATCAGCGGGGATGGGGGAAGTGTGTATTTGTGGTTGTGTGTACAGCACATAAATAGTGTTGGCAAGCCAATTAATGTGTTTATGAGTGTGCGCGGCGGGCTATGTGACCCCAGTGCCAGAGAGAGTTAGAGTGCATTTAACAAGATGATGGCCTCAAAATTAGAACTGGTTTGCATACACAAAAAAGAGAAAGAGAGAGTGGGTATTGGAGCAGATAAATAGATAGATGAAAAGGAGGGGGGCAGTAACAAAGCTGTGAGCTACCCTCAGCAAACTATAGACCAAGTTAGCCAAATGCTGGTCGAAAACATTGGAGAATTAAGTATGAAAAGAAGGGTTCTTCTGTGACATACATGGACATACATGTATTACTTGGCCAAAAACATAACTCCAAATGAGAAATGAATGCGTATTAGCTCTGTGTGTGCGGAAATAAATATGTTTCAATCAAAAGCTTAAGAGAATCAGATAAAATACAATTTAATTAAAATTAAAAAAAAAAATTGAGATTAAATATGGTAAAATTATGTTATAGTCCTTTAGATCTGCTGTATATATGCCTAGCATGAAAAAAGGATAGTTAATTGATTGATCGTTTTAAATGGGATTAATGTCAGGTACGTTAGGGGTGACAATCGCTTTAAAACAACATGTTTATGAAATTGTAATGGCTGAGATTAGCGTATGCAAATATGCATTGCGTCTGACCCATGGGTTTAAACTTTTCTGTCAATACAAATCCATGCTGTTAGCAGTATGCTCCACAATCAGAAGAGGCGTATAAGGTGGCCATATACGCTCACAAATTACAAGCTAGTGAAATGTTACATCCATGGTGCGGAAAAATGGTTCTCTGACAAATGTGCAGCCAGAATGTCAAGTTAAGGTACTGAGGCTATACCCTTTTAGTCTATTATAAACAATCTACTTTTTCACTGTTGTTTGCAACTCTTACTGTTATCTCTCAGGTCTGCTGATATGCGTTCAGAAAAAGGTGCTGTGGGAATATTAGTGTTCCAATCGGAGAGCAGTTGGAGAGCTTGTTTTCTTCTCTTCCTAAACGCTAGCTTTTCTCTCTAGCTTTTCTCTCTAGCGTTTCTCTCTAGCGTTTCTCTTTTTGCGATTCTCAGGGAAAGTCAAGTAGTGAGAAATGTCAATCCACATACGCTGCAATTGCTTGAAGGGCAATTTCAGCCAATGTATTCAAGATGTGGATTGAATTCCACTTTAGTCAAACTTTTGTGCATACAGCAGTGAGAATACAACTCAAACCCCCTTCTCTCAGGCCCCGGGATGACCTCAGTGTGTTAGCTGCTAATCTTTTGGATGGTGTGAGCTGGAAAGTTGGTTTCGGAAAATAACTAACTAACAATCTATGGGTATGTTCAATCTGTTCTTTGAGTGGAATAACTTTCACCAACACCTGAGTGTTGACTGGGCGTGGTATATGTTCAGCTGTTTGAGTAGTCCATGTTTTTGCCCTTTGTCTTGTAAGAGTAGTGTGTAAAACAAACCTATTTAATAAATAAAGAGAGTGCATATTTAATAATAAGAGTTAATAATGAAGCTGTTAGTCCCAGTTGTAGCGGGCTGAGTAGGAACGGAAGCCATAAAAACTTGATACACTCATGCACATGTAATAGCAGTTAATGTAAATATTAATATTAATGTCCATGCTCCTAACATTATGTGTCACAGCAGCAGGAGCCGTAGTTGTGTGTTAACAACACTGGTTAAAAATGTATCTGGACAAGAGGGAAGCATTGAGGAACAACTACTGTATGTTACCAAAGTGTTTTCTTAATTTGCAGGTTGAATATCAGAAACGCTATACATGGGGACACGTGGGAAGCCAACAACTTTTTTTGAATGGCATTAGGGCCACTGTCAGCCTTTGTGAAGGCGTATAATTGACAGTGGTTTCTATGGGGGTGTGATGGATTGCCTGATTAGGTACCCTGGCAGAAGTACGCCGCACAGATGTCAAATTGAAACGTAGACAGATGCCCCCAGCCTCGCTCTTACCCTCTGCACAAGCACAATACCCCTCGACCCCCCACCCCAAACCCCGAGTGACTCTGTGTCCATGACTGTGCTGCCCTCTTCACTGCTTTCCGGTCTGTCTTCATTAGCATCCTTTTCGGCACACCTGCAGTTCAAGTGAGTCATGTCTCTCAAGGTTTGACCGTCTTTTGTTTTCCAAAGCCCCTCAATACATTTTCATACATGGTTACTGATAGAAGGAAACCTATTTTAGAATACACTTAATAGTGTACTCTACTATTTCCACTATTCATTGTGAACTTTAACCTCTGATTTATATAGATTAAATTACCCTTGTCAACCTTGGCAGTTTTGGACCAACTGCTGTGAAGAATGGTGGCAAGCCATCCTGGTTTCTTGAAACAGGAACCTAATTCCTCTGCATTACGGAGCACAACATGTGCCACCCTCTTGAAACTATTGTGCCGCAACCTGACTTTATCCCAACCTGAGTTTATCCCAACGTTTGATTCTGTATTTTTCTCATTCATTGAGATAGTCACTTCCAACAGCCAGTAATATGTTGATTAGTTTTTTAGTTAATTGATCAGTGGTTGAGTCCATAAAAAGTGAAAAAAATTGTTAAGAATGCCCACCAATATTTCCCAAAGCCAAATAGAGCGTCTTTAAATTTCTTGTTTCGATCAATCAACAAATTGTTTCATACATTTACTTTGTTATTAAGTAATTTAGGTATCTGTCAATTTTTGTACTTCTGTTATACAAAATTGTACTGCCCTCTCTCATCTGACAGCATTATGTCATGAGATAACGTGTGTAGTCCGTCTGAGTCCCATTGGTTTACTCGACTACGACAGAGTGAAAGGATGTTTCGAATGTGGCGTGTGTGTTGGTTTGAAACCTGTGCGTGTCTGTGTGTGTGTTTGTTCTGCACTGGGGGGAACTTACAACACACGGCCAGCAGTGCATCATTAGGAAACTGTCTCCTACAGATGTACCATCATTCTTGACAAATCACAGGGGCCATGCCATCGGGAACATTACAATCCCCGCCACAAACCCCGAGTACACATGTACCATGAAAGAGAACACATTTTTTCTGTGTTAGCAACGGTGGAAGCTTGTGGGGTTGAAATGCTCTGGGGTCTCAGTGAAGGCTAAGTACTCGCAAGAAAGAAAGTAGGTCCTGCTTTCTAATGCACGTCTAATCAAGCTTTGATGCGTTTCCCTCGCCTTGTAGGTCCATGCTTCACCCCCCCCCCGTCCCGTCCCGTCCCGTCTCCAGCCTGGAAATGCCCTGGCTGCTCGTCCAATTACCCTCAAGCATGTCTTTGTTTTATCTCGCTCCACTGAATGTGTTTTTTATTAATTTTTTTCAACAAAAAGGCCAGCATTCTAGCCTGCGAGTGGCCTTCTTCTCGCTTGTATGAGAGGATGTGGGGGCGACGGAGGAACAGTATTAGCACTATGGCACTAATGGTTTTTACCTGTGTAACGTCTGCCCGCCTCACTGCTAAAGTGTCCTGTCGCTCCAGTGGTTTGGAAAGTGTCTGTTATATTCAGTCCACAGAGCAATCATTGGATGCAGATGGTGCCGGAGCTTGTCATGTCTGAGGCTTCCTTGCAAGTGCCCTTTTGCAAATGCCACAGACAGCGATTGGGTAGGAGGAGGGAAACTGCAACTCCCATCCCTTCCATCTGCATGCCTGACCAGCAGTGTCAAGTGTTGAATTTACGGTGAAATGAGCTTTGTAATCCAATGATATCGTGTCAGCTCAAATCTGCTGCTCAGGACGTGAAGTGCAGTGTTTTGTTTTTTTGTTCTTGTTGTTTTGTTTGGCGAGAATACCAGCTGATCAGTTAAAGGGGACATGCTGAGGTAGCTGCTGTAGTTCACAGGGTCAATAGTAGGGGGAACATCAAAATTGGCATTTATACGTAAATAAAGTCAGACAAACTCACACACTTCAAACTCAGACAGTGTATCACAGGTAGGAAGCAAAACACACGCACACACCCACTTGAGGAGTCTGCACAATCAAATCACTCTGGTTTTGCACACACAAACACACAAACACACAAACACACACACAGTACCTCCACAAAATACACAGCAGAACATAAATGGGTTTGATAGAGAGTTTTTGTTAAGTTGACGCATTCCCTCTTTCCTTCAATAATGATAATTTTACCATAAATATAAACAGACTGTTGTGTGTACCAAATTCAATACCGAGGATCAACAAAGTATATCTGTTTCTGATATAATTTACAAATGAAATAGTCCTTACCTCAATAAGAATAAATACATGATTTGAACTCCCATTTAGTCTATGTCTCTCTACAAGAATACTGTTGTTAGCATTTTGTTCCCCCAAACACCTTTCCATTTTTAAAGTGTTTGCGGTCCAGAACAATGACCCTCAATCATAACTGTACATGAGTGTGGTTGAATAATTGAACAGTGTTTTCTTCGCAAACCCTTTATACAATATATATATATATATATATATATATATATATATATATATATATATATATATATATATATATATATATAAGCATGAAAGACCATACAGATACAGTATACAGAGCAGTCCTCTTATGCCATCTACGTAACAGACTTGTGTGCCAGGCGATTCCGACCTTGTGAATGGAAGTGTACTGTACATATTGAGACCTCTTCTCTTTCCGTTCTCTCTAAAGGGTGTGTTCATAAAGAGCTCCTACTGTGAATGAACGGAGCGCAGGTGGGACCGAAACAGGTCGGTCTCAAATGGGCTCAGACAAACAAGCACACATGCACCCACACACACACACCTACACATAATTGTACAATCTGGAAGGTGCTATGGTCCATCTGCCGTCATATGTTTACGTGTGTGTGTGTGTGTGTTTCTTTGTGTGTGTGTGTGGGGGGGAGGGCTCATCTTCCTCCAAACTTCTCTCTTATTCTTACTTATCCTCCCACTCATTCACACCCACACAAACTTACTATTTCTTCTTTTCTACTCCACCTCCTCTCCTTTCCTTCCTTCCTTCTTTCCACCTTTTGCGTCTGTCTTCCTATTTTTAAATGAGGCTCTCTTTGTTTTCTGCTTACTCCCTCTCTCTCTTTCCTGTTCATATTTTTGTTGCCAGGATCGATCAGTAATTAATCCTAATACTAGTGGAGAGCTGTTGGCTCTGGTCAAAGCAGCACAAACAAACACACACACACACACACACACACACACACACACACACACAGATACAAGCCCACAAAAGCAATGATGCAGATTGAAGATAGTGCCAAAAGCCTGACTGTAAGTGGGCCGTTTTGGGATCCTAGTTAGCTTGAGCTGCGTATGGTCAGTGTGTGTTCAGTCTTCTCCACACCCTAAGTCTTATCCTCTTGTATCTGGTGTTGCACTTGGTTTTCTTCCTTTCATTAAATTATTTTGGTCTAGCTTTCTCTCTCGATTAATTCCAGGCTTTATTAGCATGGAAAAACCAAAGTTGCCAAAGCATCAAAATTGAACACCCACACACACACACACACACACACACACACACACACACACACACACACACACACACACACAGCTACAGTGACATTCTACAGAGGCCCTTCAATTGTTTCCTTGTCTTTGTCGGTGCATACAAGGCCATTGTAAAATGAAATCTATTCATGCCCTGCCATGGGTGACCTTGTCCTTACTCTAAGTAGTTTTAATGGGAACATTTTCTGAGACAAGCATGGAAATAGCAGTGTTATGGTTTTTCAAAATACTCAAGTTAAATGGAATTGAGCATCTCATTGAACAAGAACTTCGCCTCAGACTGTGTCTATGTGAGTGTTGTCTGAGTGCATGTTGCTCACTATGATCAAGGTTAGTTTTCTATTAGTTTGATTATTTTACTCAATAGAAAATGTTGCACTTGATGCACCAGCATGTCACACAGTACTCTAGCTTAATCCTAACCATTTAAAAAAAATAGACTAACTTCTACAATAGATTTGATCAATCAAATGAAAGCTTAAAGGCATATGGTATATGGACGTTTGACTAATTGTGGCAAAAGTAGACGTTTGAGAAATGGGTTTTTCAATGCCCGATGTAGATGCCGATATTCGGAGAGCAGGTCGGCCAATGGCAAATATATAAAGCAGTTAATGCGTTGTGTTTGTATGTTTTTTTTTTTTCATTTGATAAAATGCAACCATATAGCAACAGTGTTCTGCCCCGGGGGTTAAAACTGTATGTTGTTGATACTGTGTGTAGCACAGGTGCCTATACCTTTAAGAATGAATGCTCTTAGGGAGTGGCAGCTGGTCAGTTGACAGGAAGTGTCACAAGCACCTATATGAATAGGAGGCATGCTAGATTAGCAGTTTGATCAGCTCTCCAGTTACAATGCTAGCCTGGCATTTCCAGACCTGCCACTAGGCGCTGGCAAATTAAATTTGCTGCGCCTGTTGGTCTGGACACTCTCCATTGAAGTTTTTTCAAAAAGTCCAGAAATCCGGACTCACGTTTCAATTGGTTCTATCTAATATGGGCGGGCCAGAGCCCTTTGTATGGTGCTCTGGGGCGGACGTAACCGGATGACGACAGTGACGTGCATGCACCGTCGAAGCCGTGATAGTAAACATCAAAGATGGCTGCGGATATGTTGTTTGAGTTTGAGACTGCTTTGGCCTCGACCCTTTATGATTTGGAAGACGGTACTCAAATCTTTCATTAGCAAGTAAGTGGAATGTTCTGTTTTGCCGACCGACCATGGCAAAAGTTTAATTTAACAGTTTAACAGCTGTTCGCTAAACGAACAGGGCTTCATACGTCACCTTGTGCATCGCTCTGATTGGTTGTAGTGCTATCCAACTGCGTGCAGTGGCATATGAAATGCACAAGTAGGAGCCGCCCCTTGAGTTGGAAATTACTATTGATCGTGGCCAGACCCTCTATCGTTAAAGATATCAGGGTCTGGATTTCCAGGCTATTACAATGCTGTGTATTTCATCACGTTTGTTAAAGTAAGTACAACGTTGCCTTTGCATGTATTCAATGGTTGATTTATCTTGTAACACTGAAGGAGAAGTAAGTGATATGGTCCTTTCAGCTAACTTCCTGTCAGTGACTGCAGTTAGCAGTCCCCTCCCTCGTCCCTACCTCACCACCACATGAACAAACAGCCGTATTTACCAGGTAGTGCCACGATGGAGAGCAGTGAGTCATCGTTAACGGGCACAGAGACCTGCCTCTTTATATCGCTCTATCTCCTGATAAGTTTAAACGAGCGGGATACTCAACATTTTATATGGCAATTACTGCAAAGCTGAAATACTGGGAGACCTGTGTTATGAACTGCACATACAGTTTAAGCGATTGCTGATTTAACACTTAAACTAAAAAAACCTAATACTTACTTCTCCTTTAATGCTTAGCGCCAGTAATATTTACTGTACTTTAAGCGCTATATAAATAAAATTATTATTATTATTATTATTATTATTATTATTATTATTATTATTATTATTATTATTATTATTATTATTATTATCATCATTTGTGTATTATTTGTAAAGTTTCACAAACATTTAATTTATTTTCATAACCAATATCTATGCACTGTGGAGCCTTTTGGAAACGTTTAACCGTTTAACTGGTTGGAGAGCTAGCGTACTCAGCTAGTAAGCCCAATACAAACCGCATCTAAACACACCGAACCACGCCGCACTGCTCAGTTGAAACAAGGCTTAATAATGTACATAAAGGGGATTCTAATAATTTAATAATTATTGTACAGATATGCAATTAAAAAAATTTGATTAGAAAAAAAAGTCTGTGTTGATGTAATAACTTTAACTTTAACAATTTTATATCCATACCAGTTTACCACATTTCCATACTGTATTGTGATTGTGTAAGCACAGGTCAATGACCCATCCAATAACCATTGGTTATTTTTGCTTTCTGCCTGGTGAAATCCTCATCCAGCCTATGTGCTTTCTCCTCTCTTTTTCTTCCTTACTTTCATCTGGTGGCTCCATGGAATTGATTTCTACCCGCCTGTCTGCTACCTTTGTGAGCAACATTCAAGCTGGGGAGAGGGAAAAGAGAGAGATGGAAGGCACTATTTTTCCTCCAAGGAGGGTTTCACAGTCCTCCCTGGAAGGAGGCTTTTAGTGCTTACCCCTTTCCTTGTTTTTTTATATTTTTTTCTACAAGAACAGAGAGAATATGTGGGCACAAATGCATCAGGGTTGGGCCTGGCTGGTTTGGCTGGAGGATGCTGAGGAGACAGGTAGCCTTCAACCCACATAATCAATTCCCCAACAGAAAACTTCACTGCACTAAATGATAAAACACCTTGAGAGGCTTAGCCCCTGACAAAAATAGCTGCGTGAGAGAACTGTCATGGGAGATATAAACATATTTTAGTCAGCCATTCCAAAGTTGGCTCTATCATCTTGTGTAGGCAAACTGCACCTTTGGGGGCAATGCTGTTTTTCCTTTGTGCTTTTTTCTTCTAAAGGCAAAATTGTTTAGCTTTCTGTTATGTAATGATTTTCACAGTTTGAGCTAGTGTTAACATTGTACACACTGTTTAAATGGTTGTGATGGTCTAGTATCTTTCCCTTTGAGGGGGCAACAAGTGTCTCCTAATACAACCCCTGTACCTTCCTGTCATCCAGCATCCAACTCATCTTTGCCTTTACTTTTGCATGGACAGCCACAGGACCGCAGAATCCTATTTGAACAGTACAGTCCAGCCCATTATATTCTGGAACAGAACTTTGTACCTGTTAACATATGGGTCATGCAGGTGTAGTGAATATGTACATGGGTTCATTCATTCATTAAGACTTTTGACTCTGGGGTGAATTGCTGTTTCTGACTGCAGCAAAGTGTTGGTGTGACCCCCTCCCCCAACATTCCTCTGTTTGAGCCAAAGCTGTTATCTGTGTTTTTATGGTTGCTTTTAGTTGCTCTGTCCTGACCCAAGACAGGAGGTCCCACATGACTCCTGCCTCTTCTGCCATTGGTCAGAAGTATTTTGCTGTTTTTGATAACAGCGAGTGAGCTAAACAGCTCACCCTCTTTTTTGTCTCTGCATCTCCGAGAGGAGTGGTAAGGCCAGCTCTCCTCTTCAACCACCATCAGAGGTGATGGAATGCTCACGCTTGGCCTACCAAAAAGGAGGCTAGCTCTCTTCTCCACGCAACACCCAACAGACTGGGGGTGCCAGTCTACTCTCTTCTCTACGAACCTCAAGGAAGGAGGTTCGCCTCTCTCTTCTCCTCGCAACCTCAAGGAAGGAGGTCTGCTCTCTGCTCTTCTTCATGCACCATCCGAGGTGCTGAAGCTTCTTCTCCTCTCCTCCACCAAGGGAGGTTGGAGGACGCTCAGCTTGGCCTACCAACAAAGGAGGCTAGTACGCTCTCTCCTGCCTTGCTAACCACCCCAGACCGGGGGTAGCTCAACCTTCTGGACCCCGACTCTCTGCTCTCCCTGATCCAAGCTCTACAACACGGCCTGTCCAAACAGCCGTGAAGCCCCTCTCAACCAAAGAGGAACAAGGATCCACCCTGTTGCTCCCAGCAACTAAAGAGGTACCAGGAGAACCAGGAGAACCTGGGAACGAACCAAGCTCCCACAAAGGCCAGACCCTTTAAGAGGAAGAAGAACTACCAGAGACAACAACGCCAGTTAGCCCGCCGCTACTGAAGAACCAAAGGACCAGTTCATCCGAACTGAATCAAGACTGACCCTGCCAAGCAAAACCCCTGTTCCATGCCAAAAGGATCCAGGACCTCTCACACTGCAACAAACGCTGTGTATCACCATCTGGTATCGTATGAACTTCTGGGCAGTTAGCTTAGCTTAGCAGGAACACATGGCTTAAAGGACTGTTAACTTGGAAATGTATATTTACTGATTTTGAACTGTTCATTGTTACTTTGTAATTGGGTTTACAATACGGTGATATTACATTGAACTTATTGGTTAGATACCCAAACATTTATGTTGATTTGAATTAACCTTAGGGGAACACACAGGCTCAAGCTCCCCCCCCCCACAAACAAAGGTTTTTTACACCTCCACACTCACACACACACACTCAATTTGCATCCACAGACCTGCACCCCCCACACTCATACACCCACCCACACACACACACACACACACACACACACTGTGTGCTTTAGTTAGTGGTTTTTAAATGTGTTGGATTTTGTTTACTTTGTGTAAATAAATTACATGCATTTTCTTTTGTAACCAGAAGTTTCTGTCATTCATTTGTGTGAATATTATTGGGAAGTCCGCAACCAACAAGTACAAGGATTCTGTAGCCTTCAGTGTTAAGGTCATATTACCAAATTTATAATAGTAATTATTTGATTACATTATTTTAGGGAAATGATCATTGAGACTAGGATTTATTAATGTTGATTAATTTAACTGAACATTAAAGTAATCGACATTCGAGAATAAACCATTGATTAAACGAGACAATTTGCTATTATTTTTCCATTCTTAAATGAATGGTGGTGCCCCTTTTGAACTTTAATAAACTATTAAAGTATTATTAATCATCAGATTAATTTCTAATAGCAGAATTAATCTGAACCACCTGTACCCGCTACACAGGGTCATAATGCTCCCAAAATTAAAAAAGCCTTGGCGTGTAGGCTATCATTTATTCAATCCCTCTGATAGTGAAGAGAAAGCAGAGCTGCTAGGTACGAGTATGGGAGTTAGCAGGAGAGAGAGCATGAGTGTGTGTATGTGAGTGTGTATATATGTAACAAAAAAAGGAAGGAAGAGTTGCACATGTGTGTGAAACAGCCCTAGATGTTTATGTTCGCCTGTGATGGTAACAGTTAGCATTTCGTTTAGAACCGATATGGATACTGATACTGGTTTTAGGTACCGATATGTATACATTCTATTAAATAAATAAATAAGTTGAATTTGTGCTTGACTGACATCAATGGGAATATTTAGGAACATGTATTAGGAGTGCTTAGACCCGATGCTTACAACTTATCAATCTTTTGGTACTGACCATTCAGGAACCAGTACCATTTTAGTACCTGTTCTGAATACCCATCCAGTCCTCATCTTGTCTGGAAAGGTGTTCTAATAATGAGTGTGCCATTCTCTTAAAATAAGATATTCAGTTGAATTTATCTTATGTGTGTGAAGAAACCCAATTTCAAAATTGGTCTACATTGTGACACTGCTGTAAGCTCTGTAGTACTTTTCCTAAAAAGAAAAATTATATGATCAACTTTTTTTTAATGTGACAACATTACTTATGTGGCACGGCAAGTGTCCATGTATAAGCAGGATAATGACTTCTGTGTTGCATGTTCCACAGTTATAATGGATGACATGGAGGCAGAGAACCACCTGGTGTGTAGATATTATCCTTCACATTCTACAACCACTAATAGTCCCAAGTATGTTAATGGATCTTTAGAGCGCCTCCGACTTTGTGGCAACATCTGGGAAGGCTCATTCTTGTTTTAACAAGGTAATGCCCTTGTGCACGATGCCAGGGCCATGCATAATTTATACCCACCCCCCTGTTTACTTTGGCAGAACTTGACTGTCCTGCACACAGCGCTGACCTCAATCCCTAGAACACCTTTGAGGTGATTTCCAGCTAGCGTGATCCATACATTATTAACCCACATTAGCGCCCTTGGTGATGCTCTTGTGGCTAAGTAGGAGCAAATCGCTGCATCTAGCTACCTAAAACTACAAACAGCTAAGACATTCCAATAGGGGTCAGCATATTTTTTCAGGTAGAGAGGTTTGCAAGAGATGCATGCCTCCCGCCTCCAGTTTAATCTCTGTTGCAGTTCATCAGAAGTTCATCAATTGATTTGAGAATGCTGGTAGTATTGGATTCAAATCAATGTACAAATTGTGATGTATGCAGTTTGTTTTGGCTGGGGATTTCTGAGCTAATGCGAAGTATCTTCCAGAAAAATGTTAAAACTTCAAGCAAAACATATGCCTCAGGCATACATCTAAACATAATTAAGCTCAGAAAATGACAAATATTTGTTCAAATAATTATAAACCCCCAAATAGGAAGTTGAAAAATGTTCCAAGGGAATATAAAGACAAATCAAATAATTAAAATGTTATGCCTATGGATACATTTACGTTATACTGTTTGTTCCATTTAAAATCATGTTTATAAGCATATTCCATCATATCATAATCAAATAAATACATATTATATATAGTTACATTTATTTAACAACTTATAATTGGTGAAACAACTACTGGTCATTTATAATTGAAATGTATATTGTATTACTTATGGAAGTAAATGAGTGTCATCGGATTTTGAAAATAAAAAGCCATTGAATTTTAAGCACTGAATATTTATGCATTGAAATAACGTATCTGAATTTTTTGCAGCATTGAAATAATGTATCTGAATTTTTTGCCTCTGAATTTAGCTCATTCAATTTTAAACAACTAATTTTCACCTTTATTATACAATGTTCTCAAATTCAAAATCAAATATTCAATGTTAAAAAATTCAACATGCCAAATTCAACTGCAAAATCCCATGTATGAAATTCAGAGTAAAACTTTGGGGGCCCAAGGAAGAGCAATCGATCATAGATGCTAGATCGCATTCAACAAAGAGAGCAAGTGGGAATATTAGCTCTTTGCCTTGGATACCCCTGACTGATGCAGGAAGGCAAATCAGGTTTTAGCCATGTCAAACGGCAATGCAAGTAACGATGGTGCTTCGGTGAGTACAAACACGTTTCTATATATATGCTAGCCATTATATTCTTCCCTATATAGAAACATGTTTGTACTCACCCAAGCACCATTGTTACTTGCGTTGCCGTTTGACATGGCTAAAACCTGATTTGCCTTCCTGCATCAGTCAGGGGTATCCAAGGCAACAAGCTAATATTCCCACTAGCTCTCTTTGTTTGAACGCGATCTAGCATCTATGATCGATTGCTCTTCCTTGGGTCCTCAAAGTTTTACTCTGAATTTCATACATGGGATTTTGCAGTTGAATTTGGCACGTTGAATTTTTTAACGTTGAATATTTGATTTTGAATTTGAGAACATTGTAAAATAAAGGTGAACATTAGTTGTTTAAAATGTAATTCAGAGGCAAAAAAATCAGATACATTATTTCAATGCTGCAAAAAATTTAGATACGTTATTTCAATGCATAAATATTCAGCGCTTAAAATTCAATGGCTTTTTATTTTCAAAATCCGGTGACACTCATTTACTTCCATAATTACCAAAATAGATTTACAATGTTTATGAATGTCTTAACAATTAGCCAATCTAATTATTTGTATTATTTTTGTATTTGTATTGAAATTGATGATGATTGCAAGCATTTTGTTAATCAAAGTCTATTTTTTTAGCATGAATAAACATGTGGCTAGAATTTGATAGGTTAACTTCAAACCAAATTTGCAAACATACCCATGTTCTTTGGGATCCCTGGAGTGTCTGTGTTTTTATTCCTGATGTGATTAGAGTTTTTTCTGTTTAGATTTAACTAAAACAGTTTAAATGTGAACAGATTTTTGGGATCTCATAAAGTCAAGGTTGTGTGTGTGTGTGTGTGTGTGTGTGTGTGTGTGTGTATGTGTGTGTGTGTGTGTGTGTGTGTGTGTGTGTGTGTGTGTGTGTGTGTGTGTGTGTTTGACTATAATTCTTGTATAGGGGGAATCCTCCGTTAAATGTCGACCAGAGAAGCTGATGGTTCAATCAGATCTTTAAGTGTGTTCAATAGTTGGACATTTTATATAGGCTTTGAATTTAAGCTTACCGATACAGCATACATGTTCTTCTCTTTTCTCTATACTTTTCGCACAGAGTTATACTGTACATGATCGTACAAGTAATTCAAGGCAATGCACAGTGTGCAGTATTGTACGTAATAACTTTGAGTGACAAAGGAGGAAGAAAAAAGGGAGAGAAGTGGTAGAAGGCATGGGGAATAATAATCACGTATAGGCTTTTTTGCCTTTTAATTTGACATCTACTGCAATTGTGTCTATTTTTGCTCCTTATTATCCTCAGCAAAATGCCCTCTCTCTCTCTCTCTCTCTCTCTCTCTCTCTTTTGCTCACAATTATATTTATTCACATACGTACACTGAGTGACAAGAAAAATGGAAATCAGTCCGTAATCCAATCAACAAACATCCTGTAATGAGCACTTTTGTTTTTAATTGTTATTGACACTGTGTCAAACTGTTGTTGATCCAACTCTATGGTATAATTAATCATTACACGTCCTTCTGTATTGTATATTACCAACTGGGAGCACATTATGTAACATCCAGTGTGCTTTGCTTTGTGTGTAATGCCGTCAAAGTAAAAATTTGAAATAAGTTCCGCTTACCAACGCCACTGCTGTGACTTTGATCCTAAACTTTGTGCGGCCTGCGGCGCTGGTGGCGAAAGCCCGTGATTCTTTCTCAAAGTCACAGTGGTGAGTTTGGGATGGGGAGGGGTTTAGGGATGAATAGCAAGCCAATGACCGAGATAGCTGTGATTGCCTAGATCTGTCGCCTTCTGCTTTGGTTCACTGCCAGCATTGTGGTTTGACTTCCAATCGACTTCAGCTCCAGATGTTCCCAGCAATATGCCTGGTGTGTTTTTGAGTGTGTATGTGTGTAATCGGATTTTGGCAACGGATGTGTGGGTGTGACCGTATGCATATGTGTAGGGGGAATGCTGTATGGGTGTGTTTTTTTTTTTTTTTAATCTAGCTGTTGTCTCAGTTTCACCTTGCATTTACACTGGCTGAGCGGTCAAACGCGGTGAAGATCTGTCAAATAACACCAAGGCGTTTGTAAGCACAACATTTTTCAAAACATTATTTGAACATGGGAAGATCAGTGATTTATGATGATACTGAAGAGTCACTGACACACTGGAATTCAAAGACCACATGCAAAGAGAAATGTAACATAGAAGAGGCTGAGATACCATCGGTAGTAGTTTGAAATCAAAATATCATCTTTCTGTCCATCTACTGTACATTAAGTATTACCGTACTCACAATGGATGTCATAGTTCACAGCTCTCTTCTCAGGGATTATGATGTGCTTTTTGATCTCATAAAGTCAAGTAAGACCAAACTAGACAAAGCAGACTGAGAGATAGATGTCACAGTATAAGTTAAATGACAAAACAAACCAACTTGGCATATTGAACATCACAGGTTGAAATGTATGAGCTTATCTGTTCATATTTGTATTTCCTTAGCAGTAGTAGTTTGGGAAATTATTTCCATCGTTGACATGATTTTTTCTCTTTACAAAATGTGGTTCTCAATTTTTTTTATCTCAGTTGAAAGGCAAACTTTAAAATGTCATGGCACCCAATTGTGTTCTCACAACAATTAGCATTCTTATTTAGGCCCTGGATTGCAAACAGTTTCATGCTAAGGAAGCCTATGATGCACTGGAATGATTAGTTGTTTGCCAATTGTGAAACGTTCCTGCAAAACATTGTATTACTGTAGTTGTCTGTGTACAACTTGACTCCTCATTTAAGAATGAACTAATTTCTCTCTCTCTCTCTCTCTCTCTCTCTCTCTCTCTCTCTCTCTCTCTTTATTTTTCGGTACCTCTCCATTGGAAATCTTAAGGTAAGTGGATTGGAGTTTGTTTTTCTCTGATTTTGAATGCAGCGTTACCTTATCCTTAGAATGACTGCATCTTTGCATCATCATAGCCTTTGTGACATGTTGATGACTTTGGAATAAGTACAGTATATTATTTATTTTTAAAATGAATTGAATAGTCTATAAAAATTAAACACATACTGTTATACAAATAATGTAAATGATCTTAGCAACTAAACAGCAGCCAGCAGTAATATACAGTACCTTAAATATACACTGCATACTTGGATTAATACTTTGGTTAGCTCCTGTTTAGCAGCACCTATGCTCATAGAGCAGGTCGTCTTTATTTGCAATCTTGTCAATTGGATTAGAGTTCCACCTGTATATGTGTCTAGATATGAGGTGATGCCTGCGAGCTATTTCAGGCGGGCAACTTGAATATTTCACCACACACACGCAGCAAACTCCTTTCACCAAAACATATAGCTACACATATAGTCATCATGGCAGTGTACTTGAGTCATCAGTGTCCGCCTCATTCCTTCGGCATGCCTACTGCCACTATTCTCACGTGAAAGCTATGCTGCTGTTCAAAAGCATTTGAAAAGCCCCTCTTCCAGCCTAGAGCCTTGACAAGGCGGCTCTAAATTATTATTGTTGCTCCCCCTGCTGTGCTGAGCGTGGTGCCTCTTTGTTGGAAGCATGGACGTAACAGCCTAAACGCCATGCAACAACTTTGTACATTTTCTGCATTCACATAATCATCTGTGTCGCTTAACTGCTCCCAGTGAGGAGACCTGTGCTTTGTATGGCCTGTCTAGCATGAGGTTGACTGTGAGGCATTTGGTTAATTTCTAAGTGCTCGCTAAGCGTCGTCCATTTACTGTGTAATTGTATTGACTTATAAATAGGTAGGCTATAGTACACCACGTTTCTCTCAAACAAACCTAAAAAGTGGAACATGGTGCTCTCCTCCTGCTGTCTGATGTACAGCACCAGTTATGGCTCAGTTGAGTTGCACGGCTGGAGCTTAGGCTATCGCTGTTGCAACCAAAGCTTTCTGTCAGTAATGATGGCCTTATAGTACAGTGTTAATGCAGCACGAGTAGCAACCTGCTAGCTCAGTGTCATGTTTCAGTGATGAGATCCTTTTATTCCAAGGAAGTGGGAGGAACAAATATTTACTTATCTGTTGCGCTTGTTATGAATATGAATGTTTGTACATTGCACTTTATAATTTAAGATTCATCAGGTATTTGAACTAGCCTGGCTCCGCCCGCCCGCCCGCCTACTTCCGGCCAAATTTTATTTTCCCTTCAGTAGTCAGTCTGGGTGTACAGCCCATTTCCCAGTTTTGCTGGAGATTCGACAGCCGGTCCAATCAGCGAACAGAGTGGCTGAGAACGATGACGTCGAAGTCGCGCTCCAGTTTCAGTTGCCAGAAGCCGGCTCATGACACACGTGACGACCAAACGTTATGCGATTGGTTGGCTAATCCAGAGTGGCACTGGGCAGATCCAATAGTTTTAAACTTTAACAGACACCCGCCTCCATGAGTGAACGTTTGCCAATTACAGCACTGCCAGACCTTCTGTACAAATGAAATGAAGTACGATGGTCTGGTAGCACCAGGCTATATTTGAACAGCTTCTTCAGCAAGTCTTTTTTTAAGTTCCCCCGATTTTTTTAATTCTTTCTGACAGACATTTCTGAAACAGTATGTAGACCCTCATCTTCCATTTTCAAATGGTGGATTCAGTAAATGGTTTTTGTGAAAAGCCACTCCTTTTCACTGAGTATGTGGGTGAGTAGTAGTCATGGTGCATACAGTCAAACCAAAATGTGTTTTCAATGTTGACATCTGTTACTAATTAATTCTCTATGTGCTCTTATATCTGTATGTGTGAGAGAGTGAGTTCCAGATAAATGGACAGATATAGATGATGTGAGACCCCAGATGGAACAGTTGGGTTTGAATAGGCAGAAGTATTTGTCTTAAACAATCTTCCCTTTACAGGTTTACTCAAGCCATGCTTGCAGTAATGTGTTTTTGACTCCCATTGACTCTGAATTGCATTTTGTTTGCCGCTTTGCAATCCACTTCCCTCTCTCTCTCTCTCCCTCTTTGTCTCTCTCTCCCTCTCTGTCTCTCTCTCCCTCTCTGTCTCTCTGTGTCTCTGTCTCTCTCTCTTTATTGCGTCTCATCAGCCATAGGGAAACGGCCCAGCTGCTGCTGTGATGCCACTCACAGCCAATGTGTCCTGACAGATTCCAATTAAGTTGGAAAGTGTAACGTATGAATATTAGAAAGTGCTCTGTCACAAACATCATCCCCTTCTATTGTTGCATTATGCAGTGTGTAGTCGGGGGTCTCCGCTGGTCCACCATTTCCATAAAAGTTTACTTATCCACTCCACTCGCAGTCTTTTGACTCCATCCCCTAGGGCTGCTTGTTTATAGTTGTAAATATGCCCACCACCGCCGAACACCGAAACTCTCAATCAAGGCCCAATATGTGGTTTGCCAATCATTGCATCCCTATTTGGCTTCTCCTTGCTCATTCCAATACACATGTGTGGCTAGAGGAGTGAAATTAATGGAGACTCAACACAGGAGAATGCACAAATAAATGCAAATTCGTATGATATCTTATTTCCATGCGTATTGAATTCTATAAGTTTGAGCTGATATCCTAGACATTGTACTTTTGCCTGTTTGTGTGAAACAGAACTGGAAACCCCAAATACTGCCAGCATTGTGCTGGTTACATCAATGAACAGCTCAGTAGTGCAGCTTCTTTCTGACAGACTTCCGTTACCCCCGTGCTGAATGAGAGCATTCCTCTAAGCTGCCAGTTCCTGTAAGTGTGTGTGTGTGTGTGTGTGTGTGTGTGTGTGTGTGTGTGTGTGTGTGTGTGTGTGTGTGTGTGTGTGTGCGTGTGTGCGTGTGCGCGCTTGTGTGTGTGTGTGTGTGTGTCTGTCTGTGTGTGTGTGTGTGTGTGCGCGTGCTTGTGTTTGTGTGTGTGTGTGTGTGTGTGTGTTTGTGTCACACAGTTAGAGCCATGAGGCAGAGCCAGGATCATGTCACTGGGCTATGGACCATGTGTGACCTCATCTCAACCTGGCAGCCCACTTTCCCCTCAGATGGTGATAAGAGGGATTGCCTATATCGTACTGTCTGTCTTCCTACTGGAAGTGCATTTGTCCTTTTAAACTCAGTCTGCTGCATCTTAAAATCCTTGTTAAACATAATTAGAATGGCCTAATCCTTGGACAGAAAAGGAAGCTATAACAAGAGAGAAGATGTGAGGAGAGGAGATATTGCTTGTAATGAAAGCAGGAAAGAAGCTGAAATGGCTTAGATGTACATTGACTAATAAGAAAAGTTCTTAAATGTTGTCATATTTCACTATATATCTGACTGCAGTCTAGAGCTACCTGTATCTCTGCACATTGTAGGTGAAATGCCCGCTGACAACATCATGTCCCATAGGAACACTTCATTTGTGTGAAGTGGTAGACAGTACTTGTTTTAGTGAAAGTGGTGCTCTGGTGCTTATCTGAACACTGAGTCCGTCTGAAAGTTCTATTTTCTGGCTTCATGTTTATTATTGTATTCTGCTCCAAGCCTCAATATGATTTTTTTTTTTTCATTGAGTTATGTACCCAATAGAGATGCATCATAGATCTTTGAAAAAACCGACACAGCAAAGATATTTTTTCATCAGACATCAGTGTTTTTAAACTGTGGTGATTAAAAGTTACTTTTGTATGTGCTCCCTCCAGAAGCCTGACAATTATGTGTTTATTTCACTATAAGCTTATTCTGGATTTATCCGGCCGTAATTAATATGAATGTTTTTTAAATGTCAATATTTTTTCAATAACTACACATGAGACCAAGTGTGGATTCAGACTCATGGCCAGGAGGATTTAAATCATTATTTCCCTGCTGTATTTTCAAACCTATTTGGCCCAAATCAGGAAAGAGGTTTCTGGGAATGATGTCATTTTTGCTGCCGACTTTTTATTTATTTATTTTTATTTTATTTGGGGCTCAGCAGAATAAGGAAAGCCAGCCATGGCCCCTAAAGCTACTAGCATTGGCTCCAGTGCTACAGCCTTCACAACATGCGTGGATGTGATGGCTGGTTTGACTGGCCCAGAGAAAGCTTTCTTGCAGAGGGCAAATCGGAAGAATAGCATTTTATCATCTTCAAAAGCATTCCATGTAGATGCAGAGGAGAGTAGAGGAGAGGGAGGATCATTCTATATTGGCAACACATCCTCCCCTCCTGGCTAAAAGAAAACTAAATTGGAACGCGAATATGTTTGTGTGTGAGGCACTGTGTGTGCATTGTCCATCAGCAAGACATCGAGCAACGGCAGATACAGTGGATGTGTTTTTCAAGTAACTAAAACGCACCACTCTAGAATGAGCTCATCACCACTCGCATTATTTGTACAAAAAAACACTTTTGCGGCCACCTTGAGCTGCCCTTAAATCCCCTTGTCTGAGTTCTCCCCAGTTGACGTCCGGCAAAGACAAAGACACATTCAACCACAACGTGTCCCAAAGCGAGTGTTGAGTAAAGACCATTGAATGCCAGAACAATAGGGAGGGCTTTGTCACCTCGGGGCCCATACAATCTACTGGGGAAATGTTTCCTATTGGTACCACAACCAAGTAGGGGGGGAGTGGTGGTTGGGGAGATGAATGTTACTTTCATACGGAATATTGTTTGTGACTCAAACTCCATCACCATAGGCAGTTCATTATGTGTAGGTGGTGTCCCGCTGGTGTTGGCATTGCCTTGCTCTGATAGGTTTATAATTCTTTAGCAACATTCGGTGGACAAATGACTGGTTTGGGGTGGACTCAGGTCGACACTCTCTCTCTGTAATTATCTTTCACTGGTTTTTATCGCTCTTTGATTCTCACTCAGTCTCAGTTTCTTGCTCTTTATTGCTCCTTGTCTTTGTGCCTGTTGGTCAATATTACTCAGGTAGTATCTCTGTGTTCCCTTCGTTTCCCTCTCTCACTCACTCCCTCTCTCTAGCCCCTGTCAAAGGAGTGACAATAGTCTATTGCCAAAATGAGAAAACAGTATATCAAAGCACAGGGGTTGTTCTTTTGGCCAGCAGTGCTTCAATAATAATAATGTGATCTGCTCTCTAATGTTAGCCCCGACCAAAGGTGGACCTCAACAGACCATTAATCTTTCCAACACTCATACTATGTACTCTTTACACACTTACATCAGCCTCGTGTTTGTCCTCAGATACACACTCGGATGCACAAACAAAACATACACTCTCTCCCTTTGCCTTTCCCTGCATCCCTTGCTACGGCCAGTTGACCTGAGCACTGGAAAAACAGGTTTATTAATGGGTCAGCAGCCACTTGCTGGCCCTTACACCTAAAATCTCATCAGCCCTACAAACAGTAAGTGGATGAGAGATAGGCTGAGGAAATAAATGCAATGGTGGATGAGGGAATTCACTAAGATAAGTCTCGTGGGCTGGTGTTTTACTCGTCTACATATCAGTTTTAAAAGAGCTGCAGATTAAAAGGAAATCGATCCAGTCCATTTGTCCAATAAACTGCCTTTTTGTACATATTGTAACATATGAAGAATAAACTAAGTATACATACAATTGCACTGTGTGAACATAGCCATTTGGAGTTCCTTTAGTGTTTACGACAGTCACTTTAAATGAATAAGACACCATTTTAAGTGAGTGGTTATTCTTAAGTGTTTTATTTTTGTGTGCTGCTGCCTGCTGACTTATAAAATATAATGGTGGGACACCCTGCTTCAGCAAACATCTATGACGTGACATAGAGCAAAAGCAGGATCCCTAAAGATGGGAAGATTATGAGACAAAGAGTAGCTCCAGGGGCTTTTAACACACTCATCTCAAGAAACACACTATACCTCAGTGTTTGATCACTGTGAGCAGACCAGCGCTCCTCCTCATGCTGGCTTAAAACTTTGCTCAAAAATACTTCACAGTCAGAGAGATGATGGAGAAGGCCTTCAAAAGAAAGTGAAAAGGAAAAACCCAAATGGGGATTCATTGACAGATTTGCCCTGTGCTCCCAGTTGTTACACAAGTCCTCTGAAGAGCCCAGTCATAATGGCAGAGCATAGCAGGATTCTTATTCATATGTTTAGTACACCAACACTATGCAGGCCACTCTGAACTCCCTCAAACCCCGCCTGCTTCCTACTATGTTACTTTCCATTGTATTAAAGTGGGCTCGTTTTAGAAAAGACAGTCGGAAAACAAGATCTCCCGAGGTGGGTTGAAATCCCCTTTGCAAACTGAGCCGTGTTGCATGGGATCAAACGTTGCTGCTAGACAAAGAAAAACTGAAAGCAATCCAGCAACAGTCAGGTTACAGACAAATCTAATTAGATGGAGAGAGGGCCAGTGATGGAAGTCAGAGAGAGAGAGAGAGAGAGTCAGAGAGAACAGAATGGAGAGAGACGACAACAGAGGTGGAGTTTAGTCACCACATTCTCAACTTTTTCTTTTTAACTCCCTTGGATTTTTTTTGTTTGACCCATTCCAAGTTTGTTGAGTGAGGAGAGTCAAACATATATTTAAGAGTCCGAGAGTTTATTTATTTTTTGAAGACAGAAGGTGACCTAACAGTCAGTGCCACCACCCTTGAAGCTTCTTTCTACATGCAGCGTAGCTTCTTCTGGCTCCAGAAGGTTATTTCGAGTAATTATGAGATAAATCTCTCCCAAAGACGACAGTAAAGCTTTGATATTAGACCAAAAGTACAAGGACAAATGCTCTTTCATCTCCCTTTGTACTTGATTAAAATTCAACTTGGTGGGGCCGTCTGGTGTGCTGCTCTAACAATCTGACCCAGGTCAATTTGACCACATAACTTTAAGTTTAAAGCGACTTGTTAGAGAGACAGTTAAAACCAAGTCATTTCAGTACCTGTTACAGTATAACCCATGCTTTCATGGATCATCTTTTTAAGGCAAAGGTCACTATTGTGCAACATTTTCTTTTTCACAGTTTTTTATTAATGAATATACTGTAGGTCCTTGGTGTGATTGAAGTCTCCCACAGTATGAGAAAAAACAACAATCTTTCTTTTTCTCCTCCTCCACATTTCTGAAAACACCCAGATACCCCTGAATCGAACTGGCAGTTCAATTTGAGGCCATTCAGAGCAGGCTTTAAGAGGAGCGTTTCAGACAGAGGCTGAAAAGACGAGATTGCAATGGCACTGTGAGACATATAAAGTGTTTTTTTTTTCTTCTAAAGTAAACCAGGCTACCATAAACCCAAGTTACAAATGTGGACCTGGAAATTAGCATAATATGTGACGGTTAATACTATACTCATCCAAAACCTAAGTAATGCGTATACAATCAGCTGCTGTAGGCTTGAACATTGGCTGAGGACAGTGTTAAATCACAGTACAGCTGCCATCATCCAAAAACAAGTTTTCTTCAGAGCACTCCTTCAAGCCCGGAAATGTAACCTTTACTCATGCCGACCCCGAAGAGTAGATATAAGTAATTCAATGACCCTGTCATTGTCAGAATTCTACACATCTGTCGAGTTTTGTTGGCCCGCAAGTGCCCTTTGCCTATTGTGTCATCATGATTCAAATGCACAAGGAAGCCGGCCAGTTGCTCAATTCTGTCTCAGGGTGATGGTAAACATTTGCGCACACACAGAATTTGGGAAGAAGAAGTTGAAGTGACTGCCCTTCTTTCCCGTCCTTAGTAACGTCGATAGACAGCTCTAACAAGACCTCCCGAGACTGTTATTGCACCCAATGGTTTCAAAAGATAAAAAAAAACAATGCATCATGTAATGGGCCGCATAGATTGACAACGCAAGTGGGTGGAAGTCAGGTTTCTTTTTATTGCTCACACTCTCTAGCCATCCTGGTTGTCAGCATTTGACTACTACTGTTGAGTAGACAACTGTGGATCACTAGTTGCTGCAGGACACAGTGGTTGTTGCAGTATCTCGAACAGCGTTTGAGCGTACAGCTTCTCCGCAGAGTGTGTAATGGAGCCTAAAAAGGGAATACATACAACATGTAGGCCTGGGACATATCGATTGGCAAAGCCCACAACAGGTCCAGACATTCAGACAAGTGTATCAAGTTTAACATTGCACTCTAGCATCTTAAAATAAACCATCCATTAAATAAGTATGGATATTTTTTTCCATAAGGTTTTTAAGTGTTTGTGTTTGCACATGCATTGTGTAAAAAAACAACAAGATTTGTACAGTGTGTCATGATACTATAACAGATCTTGTGCTCCTCTGGGTGTGATAGTAGGCTTTAAGAAGTAAACGTGTGTTTGAAAACTGAACACTGGAGTTGAATCATGAGAGTAAAAGTTAAGATGCATTGCCATCGTTCCTGCATTATCACACCTTTTCATTACATCACATAGTGCGGCGTTATTGCTGACAGTACATTTGTCTCTGATACTGCTGGCAGCATTCCCAGTAATAGGATTGATTGTGCTTTGCAGGTAGCTAAAGCTTCACTGCAAATGGGCTTTGACTGTGTGCAGTGTTGCTCACCTAGCACAGCGTGTTGCAGAACAGCTTTATCAGGTTCCTTGCGTTTTTCATT
Source organism: Hyperoplus lanceolatus (assembly GCA_026929865.2). Taxonomy (NCBI): domain Eukaryota; kingdom Metazoa; phylum Chordata; class Actinopteri; order Uranoscopiformes; family Ammodytidae; genus Hyperoplus; species Hyperoplus lanceolatus. The sequence continues at coordinate 19,195,919 of CM049405.1, forward strand.
GAGTATCATCATCAATTAGCATATTGTCAGATGCAGCTGCCATCTTACAGCCTTTAATGTTGGCTCGAAGCTAGATTGTGAAGGCAGAGAAGCCTTTTTGTTTGTTGTGGGGGGGGGGGGGGTAAATGGAGGAAATGCCAGGCATCACCTGGTAAACAAGGTTTTGATATGAATGTTAGCTTGCAAAAAATTGTTCGCGAGCCATCTCAGCGGCGTTTGTGGCAATCTGTAAATAAGGAGACCAAAGGGGAGAAATGTCTAATCGTCCTTGAAAAGGATGTGCCACAGTTTTTTAATATCTTCTGCCCCGGTGCCCAGAGGTATTGCAGCAGGGTGGGAGGTGTGTATGTGCGACAGGGGTGCTGTCAGTGCCGGGTGATGGGGCATTACTCTCGCGCCATTGACTTCATTACAGTCCCTCTCACATATCCATCCCTCACCCTCTCTAAATGCCCTTGCCAGCCTCTAATTCACTTAATTCCTTGATTATCAATTCGGACGGGATCCTAGCAGAAAGGTCAATACTTTTAGTGGCGTGCATCTGAATTTTACAACACTGACTCAAACATGAGGGAGATGGCTTCATCAAAGCAGCGCCGAAAGGACGGCGAGATGATGTGTTGCAATCATACGCTACCAGCTGGTTTCATAAAATTTTCATTGTTCACACAATCCCAGGCATATTGTAAGAGAACCCACGAAAATGTATGCATCAGTACACACTAGAACAAGGAAAAAGAGAGCATGGACACAGCACAAACACAGGCATACACTTGCTTAAAAACCACTCGTTTCTCCCTCCCTTTTTCTCTTTGCCCATCTCTTTGATGAGATTGAGGTTGCCATGCCGTGACTCTACACGGCAGATGCAGGAACAAGTGTTACCCCCCCGAGGATATGCAATCTAAATGGGAAAGCAACATGACAGCTTTGCTCTGAACAGCCACATAATCAAACACCACACCCACAGTGACACACCACCACTTGCGTTCAGGAGGCTTTTGCGCTCTCCGCTTCTTGCATGCAAAAATACACAGTACAATCTCCATCCATCATCAGCTGCAAGCCCTGTGATGGAAAGTCATTTTGTCCCTAAATGAGATTGTTTTAGTTCCCCTTTTCCAACGTTTTGCTTCAATTTTGTTCAGTTTTAGTTTAAGCTGAATTTGGAAAGAAAACAATGGAATATGCTTGCATGGGCGTTTTGAGATTTTGGTATAGCGTGCCCCAGTGTCATTTGAAGTCCAGCCTATCACATGATCTGGTACACATCCCTGAGTACTCTGCTGACTGCGCTGATGTCCTGTCCGTATAGCAGCTTTATTGAAGCACAACGTCACAGTCTGCTGGGCTTTTTTTCGGCTCACGCTCCGCCTGCTGCTGCGCTGGCATGGGCATCTCTTTCTGCTACATGCCTGAGCAAATCTTTATGTGGGAAGTTTAGGTTTATTTAAAAAATGTTTTTAAATGTACTTTTTCCCTTTCAATTTAGGTCCGCAAACACAGTTAGATGACACTAAGCTCACACTTTTCACATTTTTGCATAAAGTGTGAATGCACACACTTTTCTTTTTTTTTTATCAATGTTACGGCTTTGTTCACTCTCTGAATGCATGTGCAATTGTGTGTGTAACATCAGCCGTTCCACGTCAAAGATGTGCCCTTGTGGCAATGATGCATCCTGGTTGTTCCCCCCTTGTTTTGTTTTAACACTCCTTCTCCTGAGTAAAAAAAGAGTGTCCTAGCTCTACGGCTATATTACATTCAGTACACCCATTTGTTTAAAGGTAATGTGCAGTTATAGCCAATTACAAATGTTTAGTTAAGTAGGTTAAGTGCTCACTCAGGCCCTATCTGAGCCAGTTTGGCATGCCAAAATATGTCTTAGCTTGGAAAGTGTGTCTTGCTGCATCATCTATGTGAAAGATGTGATGTATCATAGAGATGAGTTTACTCACTTTATGTTCAGAAATGCTTTCACTTCATGTGAATTTAGCCCTTTGTTCAGTCTGGTGTACATAAATAGCATGCGGACGTTCTGTGTGTAAGTGGGTCTCGCAGGCACCATACAGACAACAAAATATACATATGTTTTTTTTCTGAGAGAGAGCGAGATACAAAGTGACAGATGAATGGTGTGTGTTTTTGTGAGACGACAGGAGTGTGTGTGTGTGTGTGTTTTTGTTTCCCAGTAAATGTGTGAACATGTGTACATTGACTCACATATGTGAAGAGTAAGGGATGACAACATTAAAGCTGACAGTCAGGGCTGATAATCTCATGTCAGACACACGCACATACGAACAGACACACACACACACACACACACACACACACAATGTGGTGCAATAATGTTAGAGTGTGTTCTGTTACGCTGCATGTAAATCACTACCCTGGCTCTGACAGCTTGGCTGGGCTGAATATATCAAGTGAAGTGACTGATTTGAATTAAGGTGTTCTTACCTCTTTGTTCATTTAATACCGGCGTCCTTGTTGTCATTAATTTTCCATATAATTTGAACAAAGGGCGGGAGGCGGCGGGCTTTTATTAGTTTTGTAGTGTAACGCAGGGGGGCGTCGCCGTGGTGGTTTGCCAAGTGGCTGCTGCGGCTACGGGCTGCACACGGCCATGGACCTATAAAGAAACCGCGTGTGCAGAAAGCATGGCAGAAAGAGGATGTCACGGAACTCAGTCCGTTTAGCTTTTCAAAATAAGAAAAGTAAAAAGTAAAAGTACCAAAAAAATATATATATTACGGGGATTCATTTCTCTGCGTGAGAAATTGGAGGTGTGGCGTGTGAGCGTGTGAACTGGTTGATATGCGTGTGTCTCACGGCCAAAGCGTGAGACTTGGCCGCTCTGATCGGTCATGTCAAACTGTTCAAAGTGCGGGTGAGCTCCTGCGTTACTAGCACTAGACATGGTTCTTCTCAGGGTAAACCTAACTGTGGTAACAGCACAGGCACGGCAAGCTATGGACCTATGGGCCGCATTGACATATAAAGAAAGATGGGCAGACACCAATGGCTTCGAAAATCAGGGTATAGAGGCATACTACAATACATGATCTTTTTTTTTTTTCAGCAAACAACTAAATAAAAACGTATTAGGGACCTCTAAGACCATATAATATTGACAGAAAAGTGTATAATATGAGACCTTTACCATTCAACTCTGACCTTATGGCACTACATGACAAATCAATGTGATATGTTGTTGTAAAAAATATCAAAGATAGAATCAAAGTTGAATTATTGCCATCCCTAGACTACATTTTTTTTTAAATAAACAAAAAAAAGCATTCCTTATTCTTATCATCATTCTCTTCTTTTGGAATAAAGTGGTTTACCAAACGTAAGTACAATATCTTGCACTGGTAGCACAAAAAATAAGATCAGGTACAAAGTGATTGTACAGCAGTTTTGGAGAGTTCAACCTGACATTGTGCTTTAAATGCTACACAGCAGCACTTCCAAATTTACAAACAAGACACGTGATGTTGGGGTTTGCACATGCATGCATTCACACTAGTATGCACACATACGCGGTCTGGAGAGAAGGCTCTGTCCTTGGTTCACACCAAATGCACACCCCCCCATTCCCCTGCCCAGGTGCTATGTGCCAGGCACTTCATTAGCCCAGCTCTGCAGATGGACGCCGATGGAAACAGGCTTTTTGAGCTTCATTCTTTGTGACTTGTTGTTCATTAAAATCAAATTATGTGTCAGGAAGCATAACTTGTACGTGCCGTGGTGCGGTTATTGCTCAACAAGCGCTTGCATCAGTGCGTGTCTGTGCTTGTCTTACACAGTCTGCCAGTCCAATTCGCCTCGTTCTGTGCACCTGACCCTGACGGCTACATTTGTGACAACGTTTTACATGTAGACACCGATTGTGCCTCTCTCCGCAAAACAACCGCTTCTTTCACTCGTCTTTAGGTCTGTATCATTGCACCTCAGTTGACATGAACATACCCTCTGCTTCACTTACTATCAAATCATGGAGATAACAAAGTCTAGTAGTTTAACCTTAATGAGGGGGATTAAATATGCAGCTTTGGTTGCTGTTATGAATTAATAATTAGGATCAGTTACATTCACAATCGTTCCCCTTAGAATTGTCTAAATTGAATCCAAATGTCTTATTGCACAGGAAGTTTTAACATATTTGAAACCCCTCACTTTCTTTAATTAGATTCTTACTTTGATTCAAAGGACAGCAATACATTGGTTCTTGTTCACTTTGATTGACGAGCGATTTGTGTCAAGTGTATAAAAAAACACAAAACAATAAAAACGACAGCATTGTTCTGCGCTTCAATGTCACACAATCCAGAATAATTAGGAGCCTGAGGCTTATACACATACTTGAAAACTTGAATAGTGTGTCAACTGGTATTTAATTGCCAACTCTTATCCACATTCAAATTTGGTGAAAGAGACTTCAGTCCGAACAGACACAAATGTGATCAGCCACTATGTGGGCTAATTTGTAATCTTGATGTATTTTCTTTGTTTTTACGTAGTAGAAAACTTTATTGTCCCCGAGGGGCAGTTGGGTTTGCGGCACAGTCGCACTTCACTTCATGACATCAGACAAATGACAAACAGATAGTCCATACATCAGACTGACAGACGTAACATGAAGAACATACATTACACACTACAATGCACTATACACCTTTGGACATGACCAGGCCAGCTGGACATCTAGCTTATTTTGACTGATTTAAGGCTTTTATGGCTTGTGGTACAAAAGAGAATTTGGATCTGTTCTTGGTCATAAGGGGTACGCAGAAACGACGACCAGATAGCAGTAGTTTAAAATGGGATGCCAGGGGGTGTGTACAGTCACATACAATGTTATTGGCCTTTTTCACCAGTCTGTCTCTGTAAATGTGTTCAATGCTCGGTAGTGTGATCCCAAGTAACTTGCTGGCAGTTGTAACTGTTTTTCTGGTTGGCTTTTTCTGTGACTCGGTGGCATTTCCAAACCAGCAGACAATACAGAAGGTTAAAACACTTTCAATGAATGCAGTATAAAACATTACTATTTCTTAAATGCAATTTCTAATGTCTAATCTTGATGTATGTCATGCCCCTGTAAAGCACTTTGAATAGCCTTGTGTCTGAATTGTGCTGTATAACTAAACTTGCTTTGCCTTGCATATGTGTCAAAGACACATAATTCCTGTTATCAACCAAGAAAAAGAATAAAATAAAACGATAATAAAAAAAAAGTTATTGGCTTGGCTTACACTTTCGCAACTGCAGTTGTACACAGTCGCATAGACACAGACTCACCCAGTTTATCTTAATCAATCACTAAGTTTAAGTGATTATAACATCAGAAGTTTTCAACGTGTCTGCGGCTACACTAAACACAGCACATACACGTTATTGCCTTTGATTCCAGATACATCTCTCTGCCCTTATCTAATTAGCAAAGCCTCTGTAGTTAGAATCAATACCAATGTTATCACAGGGCCTCTGGTGAGCAAGATATAGAGAGAAAACCAGGAGTGACAGCGTCTCCTCTGTCATCGATAGAGTTGCCCCCCCTCTGTCCTTCCCTTTGCCATCAACCCGATATTGAGTGCTGATAAGGGAGAGAATTGATCTACCATTGTGTCCAGGCCCACGGTGTAGTGACTTAACATGCTGCACTGAGCAAACGGTAATCAGAGGAAACAGTTGATAGACAGAGGATGGGGAACAAAGAGAAGGAAAGGTGCAAGGGAATGAAGTGACCCAAAGGAGGAGTAGAGTCTCTAATTGGAGGCATGTGGGGGCTCTGAGGCAATCAAGGGGAAGGACAACTGACTATATAGCACTTATACTATTAGCACCACTTTGGCATTAGCGCAGGGGATGCAGGAACTACAAGAGTGAACTGATAATGTCCATGAACTACTTTCCACATGGTGGCATTATACTGTATGTACACACAAAAGAAAATCTATATTGCATATTAAAGCGGCTACGAGTAACATTTAAATATCTTTTAAACAGCCTCATGTTTCCTCTGATAATCATAAATTACCTTTAACAGCAAACGAGACCATCAGTGCAAAGAATACGTTTTTAAATAGTTTTTATTACTGCTTTTGGTCTGGTCGCACACCCAGTCCGATTTTCGGTTCGCTCGTGCAAGCTCTATGGTCACATATCCGTATTGGTCGCAGATTTCAGTGTGGCGCTGCAACGTGAATTGAGAAGCCTATCCCTCCAGGTGAGGGAAGGGGAGCGGGAGCTTTGTTTGATACAGTTATTTGTCGTCATAATGACTGATAACGGGGCTGAACCATCAAAGAAAAAAAAGAGAATGCAATGAAGAAAAGCTAAAAGGGAGAGTGATATAGGCTACGGGGGACGAGGGTGTTGCCAAGCAACGTGTATACAATTTCACGAGAGTGAAACTACTGCAGTGTTTACTCCTAAATGAATGAGCGGTTGGTACTAACACAAAGTATTATTTACAACAACATAAACACATTACCTCATCGTGATCCATACTAACTGCCGTCTATCGTTCATTCGCTTTCTGTGAGGAGTCAGACACGTAATCTTTCAGCTCCGTGAGAGAGAGTAGTTAGGTGACACTGCTCAACTCATTGCAATTAGGTGTGTGTGGCAGTGACTGGCATTAGTTGATGCAGTGTCAAAACCACTCTCACAGAGCCGAAAAGAGTCCTCACACTCCTCAACACACGGACATGCACTATATTGCTCCCTTCTCAGTTCACACTCGCGCCTGGCACGCGCTTTGCGACAGCGGGCGTCGTAAAAATACTACCGCTTTTGTCCAAAGGGGATGCCAACGTGCCATGTTACTCGTAGTGGCTTTAAGCACTTGTCATGATTTCTAGGAGTGATTTCTGCATCCGTTGACAATCTACTGCCGCTGTGTTTGATTTGTTTTGTGATTCTAGATGAATTTGAAAAACCAAGGACGCAGACAGAGCTCTGAATTATCAAGAGCCACAGTACAGCATCATAGACTATATATTTTCTCAGGACTGAAAATGGATGAGGCTTCCCCTTTCTTGTGTCTCGCCACTCAATATAAATCTTTTTTGAGTCCAGGAAAGGGGGATCGTTGAGCTATTTAAACTTAAAATGGATTTGGTGTCACCTCAAAAAAATGTATATGTCGATGAAGGTCTGCGTGGCACAACTTTTTTTTTTGGCAACTGGCACTACTGACAATATCTCCTCCCCGCGCACAACAGTTGTACAATTGGAGCGTATTGACAACCCGAGAGGCAAAACAATCTGTACGGAAATCCATAGCTGTGTATGATTAACGACGCAGAGAACTTCAAAATCAATCAAGATTTTAAAACCTGGTCTAGTGTGCCCGCAGCTTTATTAAGAGTCCATTTCAACTGCATGACATTTTTATTTTCTCTGCTCTCCTTGCAACCCGATATCCATGTCATGTCCTCAGAAAAGCCCTAACAGGGAATAATTGGGTCTTGTCAGCCAGCAGGAAAGTTAGACCATCAAAGATAATTGCATGCTAATGTTCAATAAGCCTTGTAAGTCGCTGCAGATAAGTGTGGCTGCCAAACAGCATTGCCAGGGGAAAGCACATCTAATCCCTTGGCTGTGGCCGGGGAAAATTAATACTTAGCTCCTTTGGCCAGCCACTTCCAGTGTGGCGGCGGAAACAATTACACAACAGGCCCACCAGAGCACAATCGATGAATGTACTGTACACACTGAATAACAAAGACATAACGAAGATGCATCTACCTGCTGGCTGTGCCACAATTAAAAATTGTGCGGAAGCAAAAGAAATGGACTGTTTGTTTGAGTTCACTGGACGGTGAAGTTTGTGCAGAGGGACCCGGTTGTTTCAGGACACTAAAAATTCATCATTTTCGCCCCTCTGATCTGCACCATCCTCTGTATACACAGAGGCATGTATCTATATAATTGCTAATTAAAAAATGCCACAAAATAGGCCGGGTGTTAAAAAGAAAATGCATAATCTTTTAAAAACCAGCTAAACGGCCTTATGCTCTTTTAGATAGATTAGGTTATGAAATTGAAGATCTTATACGTAATGAATTCACATGGTTAATTTCATTTTAAGGTGAGAACTTTCAAATTACATTTTGTTCAGTGCCTCCAGGAAAACAGTACAGTTTATAATGACTACAGACTAAGACAAGCAAACACTCTCTGGCAGAGGAAAAAATACCATTTTAAAGAACACAGCTTTGCATCTGAAGAAGTAAGTTTTTTTGACATTTCCGAACTGGATAGAGTTGCTTTTAACGATTCACTACATTAGGAGTAATGGCAAATACAAAAGGAGACATTTAAATATATGAAAGAAACAGACAAATTATAGCACAGGTTTATTTTGTTAGGAATTAATTAAAAACTCACTTCCTTTCTGTTATACTTCTCCTCTTATTTACTTTTATTATATTGTACCATTAACTACTTTATGTATTGTCTTAACTGTGCTAATACACTGCCAAACACTGCCTGCAAAGAGAAACCCTCTAAATGCTGTTCAGTTCCCAGGGAAACGCTTAATGTTGTGTCATCTAAGTAATCAATAGGGGATCTGAGTACCACCAAGGGAAAACAAACTTAGATTGTGCACCCTGACCTACATTTCTTATAATGTAAGTTAGGACAAAATGATTTTCTATCTTTATTTTGCAAATAAGCCATCCTCTCTCCCTCTGCATTCTCTGTCTCTCTCTCTCTCCTCTCATACTACAACATGTACGTAAACACATGCGCACAACAAAAACACTCAATTTTGCCTGACCACTGCAGCTCTCTGCCACTCTGTGCTTTATTGCTGAGTCTGATTTTGTATTACGAGATGTATTTGCTCTCTCTCCTCTAATGAGAACATAGATTACAAGCAACACTGAATTCACTATTTGCATCGCAACTGATTGCTTGGCTCCCCACCTCGGTGTTAGCCTATATCTTTTTCAGTGTCAGCGCCTGGCGATTTACATTCTTTCGCTAAGCCTTAAAACAAATTATAATCGATCGGGGGCGTGATGAAAGGGGCGGTCCTGCACCAAATTAAAATGAATGCAAGGTGACAAGAACAGCAGAATCAAAACTGTCTCCTCTCACAGAGTGTGTGGCACATTATATATTACATATACAATATTTTTATTTTTTATTTTTTTACTATGGAAAAGGGGTTAAATAAGTGTATACTTCTTCCTGCTCCTTTTCAGGCATATCTCAGCAATACAGATCATTTGTTTTCTTTTATTTATTTTTTGTGAAAACATAATTTTTGTTTATTGTATTTCCATGCTTTTCATTTTGTTTTGTGTCACTGATATGTCTGAAATAAATTGAATCAAATTATAAAACGCTCAATAACCGGCACGTCCAGGCCAGCAAGTTGTGCAACAAGACAACTTTTTTTCTGAAAGGTATATTTCTTCAACAGTTTATTCCAGATCCAAAGTTTTTATTGTCAGGGATGCACAACACCCTGAAATATATGTACATATTTGAATTGGAGACTTTACTGTCAAGGCCTCACTTTAAAGTCACTTTGAGTGAAAAGTTGCACAACTTAGGCCACTCTCCCCTATAGTTCCAACCTTATACCTTTTCACAATTCTGTGCTTAGGGTTATTGGGCCTTCAACATGTTGGATTTATGTGTTCTTTTATAGGCTTTGCCTGCAAGCGATGCCTCTGGGTAGATGGATTAGCTAAAATGTGTCTCGCAGAGAGGTTCAAAAACTCAGACATGTGAGGTGGTCTGGCATGCAACACTGGTCAAGGCATATATTCCAAATTCGTCAAATATTTTTCCCATTTTAATCCCCATTCTAAATCTCAATAGAACCCTGGGAAGGACAAATGAGGAACAATGATGCACTCAGACAATGAAATGCCTCTGGCAGTGTCTTCTTGTCATCGTGATGTCTCGCAAATAAATATTGGGCCTGTCGGCTTGTCAGTGTGTCCCAGTGTTTTAATGGAATAAATTATCCTACCATGCTGACAGATTCAGACATGCCTGTTGTATGTAACATGCAGTCACTTGAATGACAAATCATGTCACTATCTGACAGGCAAAGAAACAAAAGATACACTCCGAGATGCTTCAATAAAGACGTTCATTCTAGACACAGAAGGCTTAGAATGATTTTCTGCAATACAAAGTAGCCAGAATTTTGTCTTTGCTTAGCACCTCTTTGTTCATTCTCTAATGGCAGCAGGGCTCCATGGCTGTGAGAGTCTTGACACTGACTGAAGTATGACAAACATGTGGCCAAGGTGTGACAGAGTTCTCCAATACATTTTCTTGTGAGGAAATTGACTGGGATAATCTATTAATAGTATGCCACCGCACAATCAGTTCTCACACAAAAATACACATGCATGGACACATGTGTATAATAAATACAGAAAAACACACATGCATCTTTCCCAACCTATACCACCTGTGGAAAGCATCAGGTCCACAGGCCAGCTGAGAAATCATTTCCCAGGCAAGCGAGCGAGGCAATTCCGTCGCAGTTTGAAGGGAAAAAAGGGTTTTTTTAATGGGGAAAAATGGGAGGCAGGAGAAGAGTTAGCAGTAGCAGCCAGGATAATTGATGGCAACTGTTTGGGTACAAGATTAAGATTCATGGGAAGGACCACACGTCGGGGCTGGAAAACTGCACGCGCTGTAGGCATGAAGGATGTGAGGCAACACTTTGACTGGCCCGCTGGCTTAATTGATAGAGTGTCCGTCCCAGATGCAGTGTGGAGGAAAAAATAAGAAAAAAGAACTATCAGAAAGGTTTTTAACCACACCTAGAATGGAGTTTAGAATGGATTCCAACACCTGGGCCTGAATTGAGAAGGAGAGAGAAGGGGATGGAGAGGGGGGAGAAGAAAATGTTACAATATTTTAAGTTCCTGCTGTGTATGTGAGTATGTTTATAGTATATGTATGAATGCAGAGCCAGGTGTTGTAGATAAAGTTGACCTTGAAGAAAAACATTTCATCTTTTTACACAAGGAACACCAATCGGAACTTCTGCAAGTCTCGTTTCAATGTTTTGTGAAGACAAATATCTCCCAAAGGGGGCAACATATAGAACACCTAATATATCATAGTTAATACATTATATTACAAGCACACATTGTGGTTCACCCTCAGTAAATATGTGACCCACTGAACTGATTATGATTTATACTATAGCAAGAATGATTGGGATTTTTTAAAATAAATTGACATTGTGCACAACATCTAAAATGTACACACAAATGATGTTTCTGCACATACAAATGACACCCTTTCTGAGAGCACTGGCCTCTGGGTTGTACCTCAGTTCAAATGGTGTAGCAACGGTCATATTTGATTGGAATGTTGTTGTTTTTTTGATTTCTTTGGCATAAAGTAATATTGCTTAAACATATAAAGGAATGGTAATGGGAAGGAGGTGATCTTGTTAAAAGTCCAATGGATTATTCCCCTCAGCAGTGGTAAAAAGATATTTTTTTTTATTGGGAGGTGAAACATTGTTGTCGCTCTAAGAAATAATAGCACAAATGCAGCAGCACTAGTGTACTTAGGGGGGGAAATGATCTGCATCACAGTCATGTTTATCATGATTACTTATCGCAACATAGCAGTTCACTTTATTATGATTTATAAATGTACATAAGAAAAAATATTTACCTTCCGCAGCAGTACAGTGTAAACAATGTCACCACCCCTAGATATTACAGGTGTGTGTGTTATTTAGCTAAATGTAATTGTGTCTATGTGAGTCCAAATCATAATACACCTAGCTGAGCTCTAAATAGCAGCATTGTGGGTGTGTGGGTGTTTATTTTCCTGATCACCCACCGAGGTCCAGTCAAGTTTGTCAGTATCCTGCTGGACAGAGAATAACTCAAGGCCACCACGCATACGCACAATGCACCAAGTATTCTCTCCATGTCACACACATGCACATTGGCACACATGCACGGCACACCGATTTAGGATGTGGGCTGTTCATTTGACCCCATTGCTCAGCCCATCTACTGTCTTTCTTTAACAGACTACTGGGATATGAACCACCTTGGGGGCTTACTGTTTCTACTATTAGCATATAAAAAGCATAGATTTCACTCCACCTTCACCTGGCGAAATGGCTACTTTGTAATGCTTAAACATTGTCTTTGATTGGAGAAGCACTGCCTCATTGATCAATACAATAATCATACAGATAAACTTACATTTATATATGAACGTACAGTACATATACACAACATTGTCTTCACACTGAACTGGTAAAGTCATGGTAAAGCAGGATAAAAATCCTGACCTTGAAAAACTGACTGGACTAACATTCACAGTACTGATTATGATGCCCAACTTTGTGACAATCCAAAGCATAATGCAACAGTAACCCTGTTCTTCCTTTGTATACTGTGTTGTGAGCAACATATTATGCAGCTGTAAGGTTCTTTACTGTTGAAGCCCTCTATCTTGAGAGAGAGAAAGTTGGCATCTCAGACTCTTCCTGACATGACATGTTATCATAGTACGTTGGCAGTAAAACTATCAGCAGAAGGGAATACCTGTGCCTGGTAAGAGGGTCAACACAGAGGCATTATCTGGCCCATCATACGAGGTTAAACAGACTCTAACACCATCCATCTTACAAAAAGCTGGCTGTTAAGTTACTTTATTAGTTAATGGCTAAATTGAAATGTGTCTTTTCGCATATCCCATCTCAAGTTACCGCACTTCGAAAGGGTTGTTTGTGGGCGGACCCAGAGCAGCTCTGGAGTGTCCTTCATTGGCTGCTTCATTCTATGACGGTGGAGCAACTGATTCCTCCGCATAAGAACATCTCCACCCACTTCAGTGGAAACGAGGGCCCTGTAGAACATAATGAAGGTGCTTTTGGTGCTACTTAGCTTTGAAATGCACTGCAAATTATGTGTGGGCTATGTTATTGCCAGCATCTCATTGGACCTGGTTAAGTTTTGCCTTTCACTGGTTAAACATAATTGGGGTAATGGTGTGGTATCAGCTGCTGGTGATCATACATTCATGCTCAGGGACAAGTGTCCGAATTTATTAATGTTATACAAAAAAAATAATAATTTACCACACGCAGTATACAAACAAGTTTGTGATACTCCACTATTCATCTTCTGATCAACACAGCCCGCCAGCTCTCACCTACTCGTATCACTGTCTATTTAATTTTCTTATTTTGTATTACACATTACTATGCTAGGAAAACAAAGGAAAAATCCATCATTATCAGAAACCTTGATTAAGCCAAATACTTGAACTTAATTTGACCAGCTCCCATCAGTGGCACTGGTGTCCAAAAACTGTGCATTGGCCAGTAGTCATCCGGCAATGATCAAATGACCATACTTTAATTGAGTCATTGACTTGCATTGTGTCCTAACCCCAACCCGAACAAAATAAGTTTTGTTACATTTCATCATATGAACACTGGACCTCCATTTTTTTTTCTCACAGAATCAAAGCAACCAGACACAATGTAATCATCCTTGATAACCGTAGCTTTCATCATCATAGCTTGCTTTCCTAAATGCACTCATTCAAAGCGTACAATACTAAATCAATGCTAGGAAAACAGTTCCATCAATCATTGCTCCAAAACTTTATTTTTCTTAAAAATGGAATGTAACAACTCATTGCAATTGCAACACACAAAACTATTTAATCAAAGAAAGAAGCATCTTCAAACAATAAACTGGTTGACTGCTTCAAACACAATCCAAGCTCTCTGTAAACATTTAGAAAATTAACCTTTTTGTTTTGGGACATTTTGAGGTCACACACCCCATAAACGTATTAATCAAAATTGCATTTAGTTGGATTGGAATTCTGCCTGGTCGAGGTGCTTGTGCTTTGTAAGACTAAACCAAAACTGAGCATCATTCGTGCACATTTATACACACACAGGCTCACACCCTGTTTGTACCGGTCAGTGTAGCCTTAAAGGTTTCCCCACTAAACCTACTGTCAGCAACTGATTCCGTCAAGAAGGAACAAAAAGGATTTGGGGGTAATGAGGTTTGTGTCAGCCAATCACTCCCCTTTGAACTGGATGGGTTTTTCTTTATTTTCTTTTTTGTCTGAATACAAGTGTATATCCCACAGATGTACAGACAGCAAGGTTGTGAGACACAATAGATGGACAGGATACAAACCTTCATAACTTTGTTGGTATTAGATTTACGAATTCTCCATGGTTTCCATAGAAAATTGCTCTTGCTGACTCCATGGCCACTGAAATTAACAATCCTTCTCATAAATGTATTAATGCATTCATCAACACTTCCAGCTCAAGTTTGTTCTCAACAATCTATGAGACATTTTCTTCAATATTCAAATGTTTGACATGTCCATACTACACTACACCATGTCACAGGTTAATGTGTTCCTTTTTAATATCAAGAGTATTCATGGTTTGCATTTACAACGAACACACTCAAACTAAGACAGAGGTGACAATTGTGTATAATCAGTGTCAATCAACCTTATTGCTATTTGCATGCTTTCATCAAAACTCCCACTCCTGGCTTTCTCTTTACAGTTACGGTATCACTTAGCACCTTGTCACACTAAACATATTAGAGAGCATGTGCACAAAAGGTGTTTAATTACCTGTAATGATTGATAAATAGTAACTATGAGTGACAATGACATGGGTCTGTGATATACAGTACAAAGTAGGTCAATACAAGGACATAATGGAAGTACTTACATGTAAACAGGGTGTCCATGCATATATTTGACTTGAATGAGTAGCTAACTCTCTCATACTGGTAAAATCTAGTAGTACGGCTAATTATAATAAAACATTAAAAAATGTTTATAAAAACAGGATGAGTTGATAGCAAATTTGACACATATAGCACAAAACTGAGAATATATTGTAAAATGTTCCTTTATTTTTTCCTTCTGGTAAATGGCTACATAGAACCCTTCTAGACAGCCAAACAAACACACAGCTGCCATATTATCATCTTATTAAGCTCCCATGCCTAACACAATAGCAAACAATGGCTAGATCCAGATGGCATGGAGCGAAATTAGCATTCATTTGGACTTGCAACTCTGGCCATCCGACAGGTTTGAGATTTCAGATACATACAGTATTTACTCTCACTTTTTTTTCTGCTCCATTTTGGCACCTGCCAACTCCTGAAAAGAAAACTCTAGGTCTTAATTTGACAAATGTTTGACTTTCTTAACCTGCAATTGGCTTGTCAGTCAGTCTGCCGTTAAAGTGTACAATTATCAGAGCTTGTTTGCTGAAAAAAAGAAGGCTGCCTGCTGGACAAAAATAGTTAATTAGAATGGTGATATTGAACAGTACATTTTTATTTATTTATTTATTTGTTTGTTTATTTGACAGGGACAGTGCATATTAATAAACGTTTCTGTAAATATGCCAGATTTAGCCAGAAGGCTAGTTTCCATCTGCAGTCCTTGGCCAGATGTAACAATAGGCTCCCTAAAACCAAATAAGCAAATAACAGAAAGAGTTACAAAAAATTACATATAAAAGCAACAGATAAAACATTAATTATAACCACATACAAGTATTCAGTAGTTCAAGCATTAAAATACATAAAGCATGCAGGACAAACAAGAGTCAGCATCAGACAAACACAAATTAAAAAGGTAGACTAGGACTTATAGCAAAATTTACAAATCAAAGCGTGGACCGAGTATTAGTCAAAATTCTGATCTATCATTGCCTCTATATTCAGGTTCAGTAAACATATATTGCCCATTCTGACAGCTGCAGAGTATCCTCTATAGACAATTGACACAAGGTGTTGTGGCTGTATGCACCAGCAAGGACATGCATGCTAATATATTGTAGACCATATGGAGACAACCAAAGCGTATAGTTAGTAGGTGGCAAGAGCTTGGAGAGCGCCGAGGTTAGTGTTACTGGACTGTGCCGTCCTCACAAACACTCATCCAGTTATTGTTTCTGATGCTTATTAAGCCACTCAGCAGATGGACAATAATTTGGGGCCATCATTACCATCAGAAGCAGTGATTTGTATCTCATACTTAGCCAGCAAAGCTCGTGTGGGGGACATTAGGGGACAAAGGACCGCTCCGGCCTCAGATGTGGTACTTTTTTTTCTTGTTGTGCTGGAGAGAAAACTATTTGTATGCGTGTCCCGTGCGGGGTGCCGTTTGAGTGCAACTTTTACGAGATCTCCCTGTTTATTCAGAGCACGTTAGCCAAGTCAAGCTATTGACAACGTTTACTTGGAAACATGGAAGTGACATTTGCAACTTTATTTAATTCAGTCACTTACTGGCTATTGGGATGACCTTTTGTCGGCTTCTCTGGCAGGAGCCTATACACCTCAGAGACTGGCCAGCTTTATAGCCATTCAATAACAGCACAGGGCAGTATTGATGGAGTTATTGTGTGCACTTCCTACAAATTGACTGGAGCAAGGAACACCACAGCAGTGCAGTGCCAATGCGATCCTGATGAGGATATTTGTGAAATTAAAATTGATAGAAATTCAGCTCAGGGACATTTGCAAACACAATACATTTTTCTATGTGACTCACTCTGTCTTTGCATTCCTTTTATAGCTGAGTGTGACACTGTGATTGTGTCAGAGAAAGTGATGGATGCATGCTGGTCTTGTCTGTTGGAGACACATGTGGGATGCATGTCTCCTTCCCTCAAAAAGTGTGTGACTGATTTGTGAAAGAAAGATAGATGGATGGAGAATGGAACAATGTCTGCCTTCTCAACACACATACATGTGGTTGTCTTCAAATTTAGAAGTACACCACTGACATTTTCTATCTTTGGAAACCTTTAGCTCCTGGTAACTGAGCAATTTTGCCTTATCCGTGCTCACATATTGTGTCATTATTTGAAAACCTATGAGAGAATAACAAGTCGACTCATAAGTTCGCTGTCTGTGTCAGGGCATCGCAGGAACCATTTGTTATATCCCCCTCTATATTTATTATAGTTTATTAACTATATAAATTGTGCCAGATATGCATTTCCAACCATCCCAGCTCATAATCTTCTCATTAATTACATATATTGGAAAAATCCTGAAATATTATGATTCATTGCCTCAATCCATCACGTGTGAGATGAAATTCCACTGCAAACAAATGAAATCAATTCACAGGCGAATACACCAGGAACAGAAACAATCGCATTGGTATTCTCAGCTTTAAATGTGGCGGGGAAGTGAAATCCATCAAACAGATAAGATGGATTCTCCTTTACAGAACAGCCGTACGTTTTTAAACAATATGAAGATTCATCCATTCTCGCATGTTTATTCCTGCATCCTAGGCAGTATGTTAAACAGCCGACGACTTATTGTCTTACGGGTTTTGTCTTCCCCGGGGCCAGGCAGGGCCGCACCAGTTTAAAGGGCAGAGACTGTGTTTTTGAAGTATACCCTTTAACTGTGATATCCAGGCTCAGATTTAACATATTGAGAATGGAGACAAAAGAGATTTGAGGCAGGGAAAAATACATTCTGTGGTGTGTTATTTACAGCCTTCCAATGTTCATTCACAAACATGAAAACGTATCAACCTAGTAGGATGGCTAAGCATTTGCAGCAAACTGCAGGCAACAGTTCACACTCGGTCTATGTATGCCACAGCACACAGCACAGATGGATTTGTTGGGGTTCACTTGGCAGTCAGGCTCATGCTGAGCTATTGGATTTCATAGCGTTTCAATAAAATAAAAAATCACATATGAAAAAAATAAATAAACATATAGACTTCACACATAGCTCCAGACAGGTTTTTTTAAAAAGTCAGCGGGCTCACTGAAGGCACACTTGAGGAAGCAAATGGGTATGAAAAAATAAATTTCTGCCACAAATCACATGCCACAATGCCCCCTTTTCCCTCCTGATCTCAGCGCCCTGCCCCAAGGGTGCAATAACAGTTTATTACACCTATCCTCACTTTATGACCCTCCCCTACCCTCCACCTCGCTCCTCTCAAAGCCCACGCTAACTGTTATTGAAAACACCCCAGTCTGCCATATATCATTCCTGAGCAGCTACGCTATGCTATGTGCATTCGCAGCTAATCACAAGCAAAGCTCATATAAGGGGTATTGTCCACGTTCACATCAGAACAGTTCCACTTATATAATATCTGCTTAGATGGTGTTTTAAACCCAATCCCATTTGTCTTTTACAGCCCTTGTGCCTCGAGACTAAATCCTCTTTTTTTCCCCATATGTATCCGTGGTGTAATGATAGGGAGTAAATAGGAAATACAATTGAAAGATTTTTGCCACATAGCGCCTGTGCAGAGATAAAGGGTAAATGAGTTTGTCTTAGTTTATTGCTATTGTGAAGAGGGTAGAGGACAAACATCCAGGTTGAATTGTTGGGGGGGGGGGGCTGTATGGTATATAAAGGCCGGTATATGGCGTATAGCAGGGTGTGTGTGAGATGTTGGATTAAAATGCAAAGCGCCAGAGGAGATCCATCCAGGGTAGAGGTGTTTGGAGAGAGAGGTAACAGCTCATGGGTGACAGTGTGACAAGACTCAGGGTAGGACCTGTCACCCCCTCTGTCACAATGATGGCTCCTCTGTGTCTTTAAGGGGGTGCAGGGGGGAGAATACCAATGAAAGTAAATTGTAGTGCTTCAATAAGACAAACGCAAAGTGTCCGGATTGTTCTATGTTGGCCCGCAATTCAGCAGCTTCACAAAATCTGCTTGGATAAAGGCAGTTAAGGAACGTACTGCTGTGGCCTGTGTTTAAATTAAGTTCCACAGGGTTGGTTGATTGTTGTTTTTAGTTTGTACACAAAGCTGTCCGATTCTAGCCTGGAAATCCAGACCTGCCACTAGGCACTAGCAAATTAAATTTGCTGCGCTTGTTGGTCTGGACACTCTCCATTGAAGCTCATTAAATATGTCAAGAAATCCTGAGCTACGTTTCAATTGGTTCTGATATGGGCGGGCCAGAGCCCTATGTATGGTGCTCTGGGGCGGATGTAACCGGATGAGGACAGTGAGCCGTCGAAGTTGTGATGGTAAACATCAAAGATGGCTGCGGATATGTTGTTTGAGTTTGAGACGGCTTTGGCCTCGACACTTTACGATTTGGAAGGCGGCACTCAAATTTTTCATTAGCAAGTGAGAGGAATGTTCTGTTTTGACGACCGACCACGGCAAAAGTTTAATCCAACAGTTAATCCCGCTTTTCGTTAAACGAATGGGGCTTAATACGTCACATTGTTCATTGCTCTGATTGGTTGTAGTGCTATCCAATTGCGTGCAGTGGCATTTGAAACGCACGAGTAGGAGGATCGTGGCCAGACCCTCTATCGTTCTAGATATGGGTCTGGATTTCCACGCTAGTCCGATTCCACAAAGACTTTTGGATTGATCTGCTTATGTACACTCTCAGTATGTCTGTGTTGTGTGTGTGTGTGTGTGTGTGTGTGTGTGTGTGTGTGTGTGTGTGTGTGTGTGTGTGTGTGTGTGTGTGTGTGTGTGTGTGTGTGCGTGCATGTACGCGTGTGTTTGTGTACATTAATAAATAACTAAAAACACAGGGACTGGTATTTACAGAATGAAACAACGGACCAAAAATAAGGAAGACTCTCATCCTGGGTTACAAGCCAATGAGTAAAAAAGTTGTGGTCTTGTGTGTGTAGGTCTGTTTGTGTGTGAGTGTGTGTGTGTATGTGCATTTGTGTGTGTGTTTCATGCTACACTGGGAAGTGACAGTTGATTGGGCAGAGGGCTTTTGTCATCGCAGGAAGGTGTGTGTGTGTGTGTGTGTGTGTGTGTGTGTGTGTGTGTGTGTGTGTGTGTGTGTGTGTGTGTGTGTGTGTGTGTGTGTGTGTGTGTGTGTGTGTGTGTGTGTGTGTGTGTGTGTGTGTGTGTGTGTAGGGGTGGGGGGCAAGGTGTGTGATGGGTGGAAATGGGTCGGTTTAATTACTTGTCAAGTGAGCGGCCCGGCTACCTGCTGAAGAGGCTGCGTGTGCTCTGTGTGCCCCAAGGGGTTGAGGTGAGGTTGGGGTGCAGTGGGGTCCGGTGACTTCCTAGTCTTACATCACCAGGCCAGCTGAGCAGGCAGGTGCTCCGGCTCAATGGCTCATGTTTACATTCAATTTTCTTTGAATAATCTTTGTACCGCAGTTCTGGCACATACAAACACACAAGTGCTCTTTTTTAATGTGATATACCTACAAAAAAAATATTTGTGTTGGTTGTCTTTTATGGTGCTCAGAGGAATCTTCAGTTTGTGTTAGTTCTTGCAGCCCCTGTGGAGAAAAGCGGTAGTGTTTTTACTAAGCCAGCTGTTGTTCCTGGGTGAGCGTACCCATGACATAGCCTGCCCATGACAAAGGCATTAAGAAAAACTATAAACAAAATTGCATTCTTTGCACTGATGGTCTCGTTTGCTGTTACAATGTATGATCATCAGGGGAAAAATTTGACTGTTTCAGAAATATTCAATAGTTCCTCGTTGCACCTTTAAATCTTACATTCACGTCACAAGAAAATCCTATCAACTGACCAGTACTGCTCATTTATGGTCAATATTCAACCTGTTTTCTCAGTCAAAACGTTTTGGATGAACAAAGTGGGACCATGTATACATGTGACTGCAATGCAAATCCATAATACCTATATCTGTATAGCTGTATTAGCAGTGTCTTAACACTCTCTGTCCCTGTCTCTTTATTATTCCTAGTGTGTGCTGGTACAGAGAACAAGCTGAGCACGCTGTCGGACCTAGAGCAGCAGTACCGCACCCTGAGGAAATACTACGAGAACTGTGAAGTGGTGATGGGGAACCTTGAGATCACAAGCATCGACCGCAGTCGGGACCTCAACTTCCTCCGGGTGAGTAGGAAAAACTAGGACACAGAAGAACTGGCTGTGAAATGTATTTGTATATGTACAGTATAAGTGGTGGAATGAAGCTAATTACATGTACCCAAGTACTGTAATCAAGTATACATTTGAGGTACTTTTATTGTAGTATTTTCTTCTCATGCTAATTTACTGTTCTATTCCACAATATTTCAGATATTTCAAAGCATGTAAACAATAACTCCGACAATAAATTCATATCATTTTGTTCTACAAACATTTTAAAATACTTAAAGTATTGTGACCCTGAGTAATTGTGATGGTAATTATGTATATGTCTGAGTGTATGCACAACAAACAATCCATTGACTAATGGAACATGAAAACAACAATTATTATTTGCAGTTTTGTACCACATTCTTCAAAATGAGCTCAACCTCAACCAACTCCGCAGTAAAATCCTCCTTTTTGCATTCATTAATTAATTGTTATAATCTAATGATACAATAAAATCAGTTGCATGGAATGTGTTGTTCCTGCATCCACAGCTCGCTTTGTTTATTCAAGTAATAATCTATAGTTGTAAATCTGAGTAAAAAGTTCAGCGTGAACATTGTTGTCACTGTTCTGAGATCTGTACTTGCTGGCCACAGAATGCCCTGTGCTGTTATCCCTTTCAATCTATCACCACTGCTAATCAAGGTTATTCAGACCGTTTCTCTTCTCATAATTGTCTGATTACGGTCACACCATTGAAGGCCTGAGGAGGCGTAATCAAAATCCAAATAACTTGATCCGTCTAATCTCCCTTTTGGTTGAGCACATTTCACAGACAGAGCAGGACAAGTGGCTGCTGCATTGAACATGCATTTCTATCTTGCAGAAAATGTTCCCATCATTTGTGAGCAATTTGTTCAAATAATTGTATTCCTAAACTTAACATGCGAGCCAACCAAAACATACCAGGATGTCTAGGATAAATTAAAGGTGGAGTCAGCGTTTCTGGAGATTGCTTGTTGTCGATATCACTTTTTTGCAAAATCTATTTATTATCTCCTCACATTCCGCTACCTGTCTGTACTGTGGGTGCGCTGAAAATAAATCCAGTGTTAATACACAGCCTAGGCATTGTAAATGGGCATGTTGCTAGCTACAGTGTGCTCCTTTACTCCCCCCAATACTCGTTGTTTACAAACAAGTTTACAGTGCATAGGTTGTGTATTAACACCAGATTTATTTTGTGGCACACACACAGTCCTGTGTCATAGTTGTTGTGTCCTTGGGCAAGACACTTCACCCACCTTGCCTCGTGTGAATGTCGATAGTTAGCCTGCTATCGGTGTATGAATGTGTGTGTGAATGGTAACGTGTAAATGGGAACAGGTCTCCCTTGCAAACGAGTCTTCGGACTCAATGGGATATACCTGTATAAATAAAGGTTAAAAAAAAGGTAGCGGATCATGAGGAGATATTCACTTATTTTGACAAAAAAGGATTTTGACAAAAAGCTTTCTCCAGGATTGCTGACTGTGGAAGTGTACGTTGTTTGGGTGAGAGAGCTGAGCTGGAATTGCTCACATGAATGCCTACTTCAATGTTGGTTTGAAGGACACATGCATACACACACAGAAACTGTGTCAGGTGATGACAGGCAATGACAGGCCCCCGTCCTTAAGGGGCCATAGCAGTAATAGTGTGTTAATGAAAGGCCAGAGGGAAGCAAGAGAAGTTACTCTAGTAAAATGTGCAGCAGATAGACATTTCATTTTATTTTTGGTGAAATCAGCTGTTACTGTTGATCCTTGTTGGCCTTCCACTTCTCAAGAACATCACCCTAGACCATTCTGGCTGCACTGCTAAAGCCATTCAACTCCAATTGATTCCAGTCTATCTGGGGGGCCGGGATAGCTCCCCTGGTGTAGTGCTTTATAAAGTGCTGACTGCATTAATGTACCCGTATTGCTGTGCGAGGGAACTTGGCTATGGAGGCTTTGCAGAGTCCCAATACAAGGCAAACTGTGTTTTCACATTAAGCTCCTTACAGGGATGATTTGATTAATATGGAAACATGATTTGTTAACGTCAGGTAGAAGTAGCGGGGTAGCTCATCTTCTGCTGTGTATTTAGTATGGGCCACAAGATCAAGACAGATTAAAGCAGCAAAGTAAAACCGAGTCATTAGGTGTTCTACATTGTGCAAAGCCACAGTGACAACCCCTGTGATGCAAAATCAAACCAAGAGGATATTAAGAGAGAGGAAGCAATGGATTGTAATGTGCTACCATTAGACCTCTGCAGGGGTAATAGGCCCCACTGACTCAATGAAAAAAGATGGTCGGGGGGAAGGGAGGCCGCTCATAAACCAAGTGTGATTGTTGTTTAACTACACAGAACTGATCTGTAAATCAAAACAACATTCACTCTCACTCTTTGGATTGCCTTCAAACATGTCTCATAAGCCGTTCTAATATTACATAAAGGCAATGCATTGCATGCCGAGGTTAAAGATGATTTTGACTACAATCCCCTCTTTACCTGTTTCTATATTACACCACCACTCATTTAGAAAAAAGGCTCCCTGTGGCGGCAACTTGCCAGGTTCCTCCACCTTTCCACGCTTGGCAATTAACATGGGTTAATTGAAGATGCTAATTAGGAACATAGGGTGTCAAACAGCAAGGGAGCAAGAGTGCAGGGTGCAGTGTGTATTTTTAGGAGGTTATTATTATTATTATGATAAAGCACATTAATAACATGGTTCCCCAGGGGTGGGGAGGGGCGGGAAACTTCACCTTGATGTAGAGAAGAAGGGAACGAGTGAAGGGAAAACTATTGTGCGGCAGCTTACCACACCACCTGTCTCCGGCAGTTGATTGAAACTGATGCCTGTGCATTTGCTCCTTCTCTTCAAGATAGCCAAAAGATTGATGGCTGCCTCCCAAAGCCCCTCAAACAGCTTTAGCAGTAAATAGAGTCCATCTTCCAAACTGCCTCCACGACAGATGAATCAACGCTCGCACTGTGATTAATAACAACGTTCCAGCGCCGAGGCTTTGAATCTCTCTCTCTCTCTCTCTCTCTCTCTCTCTCTCTCTCTTGCATTGTAAGCAGAACATACATTTGCACACTGAGTGAATGCACATTAAGAATTGGAGATGACAACTCCGGTGTGACGTTCGCTCTTTGTGAATGGGACACAAGAGGAAAGCAAACACACAGACTTTGGCGTCTCTCTTCTCCCTCGTGTCACTTTCTTGCGTGCACTCGTAAACGGGTCTGTGCGTTATGAAATATTCATTTTTTACCCCCTCCTCCACCCCTCTTCCCAGTCTCAGTTGTAACTCTCTGCTATATGCCGTCAGATTGGATTGTTTGTCTTGCCATTGGAACCATTAGTAAACATGTAATTTCCCCGTCAATATTAATGCGCTGATCGGATTGCTTTACCAGCCCAGTGCAAATTCACTGACTCCCCCATCTCTCTCCCGATAGTTGCCAATAAATTATGGAATTATCTGTTACAAATGGAAACATGTAACATTTCCGCCAGGCGTTGTGTGATAAGTGTCAGAAGAGGGTAGAGAAAATCCAAATGAAACTAAGGACCTGTTCACATTGTATGCACTTCTTGGCTTCCAGATACAATCGATCAACAGTAATTTTTTCCTATCTTTCTGCAAGGCATTTTTTATTTTAAAAACCTTTACATATATTTCAGTATGTGTAGTGCTGCCCAATTCAAATCACTATCTGTAGCCTAAAAATGGACCACTGGCATGAGGCAAATATTAACCACACCACAAAAACCTTACAATTGATATAAGGAAGTTTTTTTAGTACAGGGTTGCATCGCACTGTAGAGGAATTCGTAATTTATTTTGGCTCGTGAAATGAAGGTTTTTAAGTAACAAAGGTAGAAGGTGCATGGTTAGATTTGTCTTTTCATTTATTTTGAAGTGTTCATGCTTAATGGCCATGAACTGAATGGGGGTTTGTAGGAAAATGGGGACGGTGGTCTGCTAAATGTGGCCCTCAATGACACTTGTGTGAAGTGTGCACTTAGCCCTACAAGGGTTAAAGCTTGTTCAAAAACATTCCCAGCTGCCCTAGTGATGTGTACCAGAGGGAAAGCACAGTGAGTGCACCAGTGAGCAGGACAGCCTTCAGGTAAAGGGTGAATGGAGAATAAAGAGAGCTGGTCACCAACGTGAGCAAACAACATGTTGTTTTCACAAGGTCACAAGTGAATATAAGAAAAACCAATCTGCTTAATATGTGTAGTACAATATTTTTTTTATTTATTATTCTTTCGGACAATTCCACCTATACACAATTTCTCTTTCATATCTTCATACATCTTACTTTGTGTTGTCCGAAGGGTGACGGAAGAAGCCAAAGGCTTATCAGGTCCCGCCCCCATTTTCATCAGTTTCGGATTTAGATACACAGATACACAGTTATTGTTTCAGAAAATTATAAAAATAAAAAAATAAAACAAACAATAAAAAAATAAGAAAAAAAAACGAACAGACCTGTGTTGAAAACACGCGGTCAATGGCATTTAGAGACCAACTTAGCAGTTCTCAGCTCAGTTCAGTTTGTCTGTGTCAATGCAAAGTGTGAAGTGGCCTTGTATGTGGCCTGTTCAATTTATTATCTGGTAGTCTAAACACATCTGCAAAAGTATTCAAAAACATACAAGTCTGTCTGCTGGCCTCTATTATTCGTTACACTATTGTTATGATAGTGACATTCACATTGTGCTCAGCTTATTAGTCTGTCATTTTCAATAATTTTTTAAACATAATTTGTTTTGAAATTGCGCAAACTGCAACTCCCTTTGACATCTTCATCACGTTCATTCCACAGCTTAATACCCTTTACAGAAATCGAAAAGGATCTAAGTGTGGTCCGTATATTTTTCTCAGTGAATTTTCCTTTTCTTCTTAAATTCATGTGAAACTCCTCTTACTTGTAAACTGTTAGGAAGGCTTTTTTTTGAAGCCTTGTAAATAATTTGTACGGTGTGGTAATTTATCACATCACGTAATTTGAGAATTCTACCTTCAATAAAGAAGTTATTAGTGTGTGCCCTGTAATTGGCTTGGTATCAATATTTGTGTATGTAAAGGGACCTTTACATTGGCAGCAAAAATGTCCTGCCTCTATGCAGGGTCCCCCCCCTGCCCCACACACACACCCCCACACTAACCCTTAAATAATGATCTTTCTCACATAAGAGACGCAATACAAGTGTTTTGAAAAGAGCATTTAGGGCCATTGGAACGCTAGAGTGCATTAGGTATGAGTTCAGACAGTGTTGGCTACTAGACATTATACAAAGAGGGATGTTTTGATGAAAACTAAAGAAAGATGTAGCTCAGGTTCTCTTTTACTCACAGAGACTATGCAAGAGGCCACTTGTCCTTCGCTCTGACACCCTAGACTTTTATTATATTTGGTGTGTGTGTGTGTGTGTGTGTTATGTGTGTTAGTGCGTGGCAGGGTCATAAATGCATGAATTATCACCAGTCCATCTTTCCTATACCTCACAGGTTTTATTTTGATATGCCTTGCCTCCAAACTGTAGGCTGAGCTCGCAGTGACAGACTGATTGCTGGTTCATAAATTGTGACTGAGTCCACCTAACAAATTAACATTGCGCTGCCTTCGGGCGACTGTCAGAAATATATTGGCAATTCATTTGCAATTTAGGCGTGC